>JAOPSE010000008.1:44214256-44814256 GCA_029449295.1 Zea luxurians | reverse complement strand
ATGGGATAGGGACCGACGAATCGCGGTGCTAGCTTCCCTTTTACTTGGAACCTCCTGACACCATGCATTGGAGAAACCTTTAGGTAGACGAAGTCTCCTTCCTCAAATCTGAGTTCCCTCCGCCTGTTGTCCGCATAACTCTTCTGTCGACTCTGAGCTTCAAGTAACCTTCTGCGGATCAGAGCAACTTTCTCTTCCGCCTCTTTGACAAAGGCAGGTCCTTCTAGTGCTATTTCCCTTACGTTGGACCACATGAGAGGGGTCTGGCATTTCCGTCCATACAATGCTTCGAACGGTGACATCTTGATGCTGGCCTGATAGCTGTTGTTGTATGAGAATTCTGCGTAGGGTAGACTAGATTCCCAACTTCTATCAAATGCTAGCACACATGCTCTTAATAGATCCTCGAGGACTTTGTTGACTCTTTCTGTCTGCCCATCTGTCTAAGGGTGATAAGCGGTACTGAAATCTAGCTTGGTGCCCATAGCTTTCTGAAGGCTTGTCCAGAATTTGGATGTGAACTGGGTTCCCCTATCTGACACTATCTTCCTTGGGATGCCATGGAGTCAGACTATCTCCTTGAGATAAATCTGGGCAAGGATGGCTCCTCCAAAGGTAGTTTTCACTGGGATGAAATGGGTTACCTTGGTGAGGCGATCTATTATTACCCAGATGGAATCATTCCCTTTTTGCGTCCAGGGTAGTCCGGTTACGAAGTCCATGCCTATTTCTTCCCACTTCCATTCAGGTATCGGGAGGGGTTGCAATAGGCATGCAGGTTTTTGGTGCTCGTCATTCGTTCGTTGGCAGATGTCACACCGGGCCACATACTGAGCTATTTCTTTCTTCATCCCTCTCCACCAGTATCTGGTTTTGAGGTCTAGGTACATCTTGGTAGTCCCTGGGTGGATCGAGTAGGCTGAGTTGTGAGCTTCTTCGAGCAGGACCTCTCGTGCTTCCCCTTTTGGTACACACAGACGATTTTTGAACCAAAGGGCTCCTTGTTCATCTGTCCTGAGGTCCGGGAGTTGTTCCTTGCGGGCCCTTTCCACAAGTTTTGCTGTCTCTGGGTCTAGGCATTGAGATTTGCATATGAGGTCTTCCAGCATTGGTTTGACTTCGAGACTGTCGCTGTTTCCCAGACATGTATTCAGCTGAGCTGATTCTTTCTTCCAATCTTCTAAAAAGTTGGTCCCCTTTATTTCGAATGGTTTTTGACTGAGGGCGTCTGCTACCACGTTGGCCTTCCCAGGGTGATAATGAATTTCCAGGTCATAATCCTTGATCAGCTCCAGCCATCTTCGCTGACGGAGGTTGAGATCTGGTTGAGTGAATATATACCTCAGACTCTTGTGATCGGTGAAAATGTGACATTTGTTCCCGATTAGGTAATGCCTCCATATCTTCAAAGCATGCACTATGGCTGCCAATTCCAAATCATGGGTGGGGTAATTCTGTTCGTGCGGCTTGAGTAGGCGCGATGCATAAGCAATGACTTTCTCATTTTGCATCAGCACACACCCTAAGCCTTGCCTTGAGGCATCAAAGAAGACGACAAAATCCTGATGGATATCTAGTTGTGTCAAAATGGGTGCGGTTGTGAGTTTCTCTTTTATGATCTGGAAACTTCCTTCACATTTTGGGGTCCACACAAATTTATGGTCTTTCTTGAGAAGTTCTGTCATTGGTCTTGCTATGCTGGAGAATCCTTTGATGAAGCGGTGGTAATACCCTGCCATTCCCAGGAAGCTTCGAACTTCACTGACATTTGAGGGCTGCCTCCATTCGGATACTGCTTCTACCTTGGAAGGGTCCACTTCTATTCCTTCTACGGTCAAGATATGCCCAAGGAAGGCTATCTTTTCCAACCAGAATTCACATTTACTGAGTTTGGCATAAAGTTGGTGTGCCTTGAGTTTTCCGAGGACGATACGAAGGTGACGCTTATGGTCTTCGCGGTTCTTGGAGTAGATAAGGATGTCGTCAATGAAGACTACGAAAAACTTATCCAGCTCTTCCATAAACACTTTGTTCATGAGGTTCATGAAAAAGGTGGGTGCGTTTGTCAGTCCGAACGACATCACTGTGAATTCATATTGCCCGTACCGGGTGACAAATGTAGTCTTCTGGATGTCTGCTTCCTTGATCCTCAATTGGTGATAACCAGACCTTAGGTCTATCTTGGAGAAGTACTTGGCCCCTTGAAGCTGATCGAAGAGGTCGTCGATCCGAGGAAGTGGATACTTGTTCTTGATGGTGACTTCATTCAACTATCGGTAATCAATACACATTCTCATGCTTCCATCTTTCTTAGAGATGAACAGGACTGGTGCTCCCCAAGGGGATGAGCTGGGACGAATGTATCCCTTTTGCTGAAGATCTGCGATTTGAAGCTTCAGTTCTGCCAACTCGGTAGGAGCCATGCGGTATGGTCTCTTCGCGATGGGTGCCGTCCCAGGGATCAGATATATGTAGAACTCCACTTCTCTTTCTGGTGGCATTCCTGGTAACTCTTCTGGAAACACATCCATGAATTCTTCTACCACTGATATACTTCATGTTGCTAGACTGAACATCATTGGGTCATTGGCGGGTGGCTGGGCCTGACAAGAGACTGACTTTCCCTGATGGTCGGTGAGGAGGACTGTCTTGTCTGCGCAACTGATGATGCCTTTGTGTTTGGTTAGCCAATCCATCCCTAAGATTACATCAATTCCTTTGGATGGCAAGACGGTTAAGTCTGCCAAGAATACTACCCCACTTAAAAGGATTCTGACTTGGGAGCATTTGAGCTGGCATAGAAGGTCTGACCCTGGGATTCGGGTGACCAAGGGAATCTCTAGAGGAGTAGAGGGAATGCCATGCTTTTCCACAAAACTAGTGGCTATGAAAGAGTGGGATGCTCCAGAATCGAAAAGTACGGTAGCGGGAGTAAATTCAACAAGGAACTCACCGAGCACTACTCCTGGAGCTTGCTGAGCCTCCTGGGCATCGACGTGATTCACTCGTGCCCTTCCTTGATATTGGGTCTTGTTCTGCTGGCTGACGGAGGAGGGCGCCTTGGGGGCGGATGCCGAGGTATTCTTGGGGCCATTCACTGAGTTGGAGTAGGCAGGTCCTGGGGGCTTCAGCTGCGGACAGTTGTTCTTGAAGTGACTGGGATCACCGCAGTGCCAACATGCATTCGCCGGGGGTTGGTTGCTTGCAACTGAGGGGGCATGGAAGGAGCTCTGACTCTGCTGGCTAAACCGTGACGGGGTGGGTCTAGCTGGTCTACTGAAGTTTGGTCCCTTGGGTGGAAATCCAAATGATCGAGTCTTCTAGTGCCGGTCTTGCTGCTGAGCCTGGAGAACTTGGAACTTTCTTTTGAGATGCCCTTTTTCTTCCTCCTTTGCCCTTTCAACTTGCATGGTCTTGTTGGAAAGGTGAGAGAAACTGAGGAAGTCTTGGCTAGCCAGAATTGTCTTGAGTTCTGGCCTGAGTCCCTTCAGGAAACATGCCATCTTCTTGCCCTCGGTACTGACGTCATCTGGCACGTAGCGGGCTAACTCTGTGAACTTGTGCACATACTCGCTGACAGATCTTCCGTCTTGAGTCAGTTCTCGGAACTCATCCTCCTTAAGCTGAACGAGCCCTTGGGGCACATGGTGCTCCCGGAAAGCTGCTTCAAACTCCGCCCAGGTAGCATCTCCGATGGTGACGTTGAAGGTATCCCACCAAGCTAGGGCCATCCCGGAAAGTTGGTGGGCAGCTAGTTGAACACGCTGATTTTCCGGGCAACCAATGGCTTCCAGCTTTCTTTTAATCGTGCGCATCCAATCGTCAGCATTGAGGGGGTTGCTAGACCCGGCAAACGTGGGAGGCTTGAGTCTCAGGAAATCCCCCATTCTGTCTTGCGGTCTTCCACCATTTGGTCGTTGATTTTCCAGACTTCGAGTGAGGACCTCAATGAGTTGGGTTTGATTGGCTAGAACTTGGGCTAGGTCTAAGGGTAGTTGCGGAGGTGCGGGGAGGTGGGTTTCACTTTCCTCTCTAATGGCTTCCCCTTCAGCTCTCAGGGGAAACCCTGCTCCAATCCCGGAGGCGGTAGGCGTGGTTTTATCCGAAGCCATCTGCCAGGGAAGAGAGTCACTATTATGCACATGCAAATTGTTTTCAACCAAGTTATTTTATTCATTACACCAATACATTACAAGCATATGACTACTACAGGCTGAACTACACGAGAGCGTTCCCTGAGGTACTACCGAACTCTTTCTCTAAAGTATCGCCAAATTCCTTGAGAAGATCATCAAGGCTTGCTAGGGATATATCCTCGGCGTCAGACTAATCATCTATCCTGGGGGGAGGTGGGGCTGGAGGGGTCTTCTTCTTCTTCTTCTCCGTTTGGCACCCTTGGTTGGTGGTCTTCTTCTGGATTTTCTTCTTGGGAGCAAGCTTCTTTAGCTTCTTGTCATAGTCCATCTTTAAGGTTCGATAGGCCTCACGGGTGTTGGCCTCCTCGCATTCTGCTATGTCGAGACACCCCTGGAGAGATGCCTTCTCTTGCTTAAGCTCTTTGACTTGCTGCTCTAGGCTTTCCACCCAGGAGTTTAGGTGGGTGCAGTGGGAGGAGAGATCATCGTAGTGGTTGTTCAGGGTGTGGAGGTATCCGGCCATGTAGACGACGGTGGGGTCATCTTCTGTGGGGTCTCCTCCTGACAGAGCCTGGAGTCTTTTCCTCCAAGTGGGGGTATTTTTGTTGCTGGGTGGAAAATATCGAAGGGGGGTCTCAGAGATCTCTCAGCTGTAGTTTTGGCACAGCTGTTTAAGGGCTTTTCGGGCAACACTCTGGCAAGTGTCTGGGAATCGGTGCCCGATGAAGGTGACTTGGAAGGGAGGGTGGTTTGAGTAGTTTCGGCTTTCTCCCAGGTAGACTGCCATAGAGCACTTTTCTACTCCATTTTCGCGGTATTCCTTCCAGACATATTCGGGCTTCTTGCGGATCCCCATGCATAGCGCGCAACTTCGTAGAAGGTGAGGAAAGCCTTCCTCCTCTGAGTAGTAGGATGTCCTAATAACCCAGGGGCCTTCCATCTGGTAGAAGAAAAGAAGGGTCTGTTAATATCGGGGAAAGGAGAGAGAGTGTTTCTTGGGGGTAAGAGGTGTTTTCTTGTTAAGGCAACTTTTTAAGGTCAGGGTTGCGGTCTACGGCCAGTCCTATAGGCTCTGATACCACCTGAAGCGTCCCGATCCTTTGGGACTCAAATGTAATACAGTTACTAGTCCCAGGAGGCCAGTAACCACATTCATCACTTCAAATAGTTACAGAGTCTGAGTAAAGTTATTACAATACCGGGGGATACAAGGTCGAGAGTGAGCCAAAAATCATAAAGCACAGTGGAAAATAAATTAGCCCAGGCCACAGGCAGAACTGGGTGAAGACACAGCCCCTTCAATCAAGCATAGCAGAAAAAAAGTCTTCAGCTGCTGAAAAAAATATAAATAAATCTGGGTGAATACACTAGGTATTCCGCAAGACCACCCGACTCCCGTAAAGAGAAAGTGACCTATATTGTACATGCTTCATATAGTGGAGTTGAAGTCACTCATACTTTTTCAGAGAAAGGCAGTATTCGTTGTTTATGGTTTTCCCAAGACAATAGAAATGACACTTGCTTGACCACCACTGAGCTTCCTGCTCCCATGGTACTACTTTCTTTCTAGAAACACACACACACATTTCCCTGTTCCCGGTTGTAGTAGAAACACTAATTGTCATACCATACCAGACTCGTCCATACCAGTGGACACAGACTATTCGAATAGGTTTAGACTCTGCGAAGAGGGGTACACTTTACCCACTAGTCCAGCTCTGCGATCTCATGGCCAATGAGATCCGAATCCGAAACTCTTTCCTTCCTTGCACGTCCTAACCTTAACGGTTATACCGGAAGGAGTCAGGCCACCGCCATGTCCACACCGGACAAATCATTCCCCCTCCTTATCCTCCCGGTGCTCCCCAGCCTTCATAACCCTAGGGTTGGATCGTACGAGTTCAGATCGAGTGGCTGCCCACACAGCCTCGAGTGGTTGTACTTTTTATGAGTATAGGTAATGAAAGATGACAAACCGGTCCTTATACGAGAGGACAATCCTTCTGCTCACGCCTAAACCAGCTGAGCCATCACCTTAGGCCCTCCCCTAAACCAGGGAGTCCCTGATCATCCTACTCACCAGGTGATGAGGGTGAATACCCTTCATCGCACACTTTTTGGAAAACATGTTACTTGCACCCTTTTATTTATCCCATATCTTGTAATCAAAGGTGATCGTTAATGCGGGCTCTCTCAAGCTCACCATGCAATTCGATTCCCATCCCATATTCCAGGCTTAGGCAGTGGTAGAGAGAAATAGGTAAATAATGCATCAAGGGAAGGATGGACTTGCCTTCGTCGAAGCTTTCCTGGCACAAAAGATTTATGTCGGAGGGGTCGGGTTCTTGCCCTTCTTCCGGAGCTATAAATTCCAGAGGATCGGATCCCTCTTCCGCTAATCAAACACAGATAATAACAATACATCAAACATGGTGACTTTAGGGGGTGTGCCATTTCTTATATCTCATTATTTTGGTGCCCTATAATTTATTTAGATTATTTTTGGTGCATAAAATATCAGCATATAAATATATATATGAAAATGGGAAAAAGAAATGGGAAAAGAAAAAGGAGAAAGGATTTCTAGCTAGCTGGGCCGGGGGGGATTTTGGCCCAGCCGGGCGCGAGCGCGCGCGCAACTGTGCGGGCAGGCGGCCCACTCGGCCCACCAGCGGGGGAGACTGCAGGGAATGGCGCCGTGGCGCAGGCCCACATGCCAGGGAGAGGGAGGGGGCTGATGGCGTTTGAACGACGACGGGGAGGGGGAAGTCGACCGGAGTTCATCCGGGAGTGGAATAATCCGCGACGGTTCTCCGCCGTGGTTCCGGTTCTGCGGCGGGGAGGCGGTGGCGAGGCACGGGCGGGGGCAGGCGATCACAGGGGTGGGGCCAATTTGACCTGCGGGGGCCTATGGCGGCCGGTCCGCGGCATGGTGGCGGGTGTCCGCGGCGGTGATGTCTCCGGTGCGGTTGCCGGGCACAATAGGAGGGGAAAGTGGTGCCTTGTGACCGTGAGAGTGTGGCGGTGCTTCGAGCACGGTTTTATTGGACAGAGGATCACTAGAAAGAGGGAAAGGAGCTCACTGGAGCGGCAGGGGAAGCACGACGACGCTAGCTCGATTGGCTCGGGGGCAAGCGGAGGAGATGGCCAGAGCTGGTGTGGTGAAGACAGGGCTCGGGCGAGTCCTTTTATAGGCGCCCGGGGGAGGGAGAGGGATGGAGGGGACAGCGAGCACCGGCGAGCTCGCCATGATGGCGGGAATGGTGCTAACGTCGATTGAGACGGCTCTGGCAGGCGAGGGGGGGTGAGGGGACGGCTCGGGTACAGTGGCGGGGTGGTAGCTGAGGTCGGGCGGGCCTTAATGGCGAGGCGACGGGGTGAGAGGGGCTCGGCGGTGGACGCGCCGGTGAGGCATGGGCGAGAACGACGAAGCTGACAGGTGGGCTTGAGCTGCCAGGGAGAGGGAGCGGCGCGAGAGGGAGGCGAGTCGCTGACGGGCGGGGCCAAGCTGTCAGCGGGGCGCGCGGCATGCGGAGCTGGGCCGCCTGGGCTGGGGAGAGGGGAAGGGAAGCGTGGGCGCGCGGAGCTGGGTGGGCCGGATTCAGCCCAGCCGAGGGGGGGAGGGAGTTTCTCTTTTTCTTTTCTTTTTCTGATTTCTAATTCCTTTCTTTTCCTTTTTCTATTTTTGCTTCTTTTTGTTTCTCTTTCCTTTGAATCAAAAATTCTCTAAATGATCTTGAGTGATAAATATAGTCTATGTGAGGTGCTCTAATTATTTCAAGTGTATGCACATGAGGAGGTGTTCTAAGGGTAGAGTTAAGGGAGAAAATAAAATAAGGGGGGGGTTAGGAGGTTAGGGTTTCAAACCTTGGTTGGGATTTTTGGGATGTTACAGATATTCTCCACAACAAGGAAGCCATCGGAAGGATAGCCAAGTGGGCCTGCGAGCTGGGAGCTCATGACATGGAGTTTAGACCTCAAACTGCAATCAAAACTCAGGCGCTAGTTGACTTCATATCGGAATGGACCAAGCAACAAATGCCAGATAACCCAGAGACTGCAGAAGTATGGCGGATGTATTTCGATGGATCACTGAAACTACAGGGGGCAGGCACGGGAATACTCTTCATTGCACCAGGAGGTGAACAACTCAAATATGCTCTTCAGTTACTATTTTCAGCATCCAACAACGCAACAGAATATGAGGCTCTGATTCATGGGCTGAACATTGCCATATCACTGGGCATCAAGAGGTTGATGGTATATGGAGATTCACTTGTGGTCATAAGTCAAATAAACAAAGAATGGGACTGCTCAAATGATTCAATGGGAAAATATTGCACCGCCGTCCAAAAACTAGAAGACAAATTCGAAGGGCTAGAATTCCATCATGTGGAGAGAGATCGAAACGCGGGTGGCAGATGCATTGTCAAAACTGGGATCCAGTCGGGCTCAGGTCCCGTTTGGAGTTTTCATCCAAGAAATACCATGCCCGAGTATTCCCGTGGATCGGATAGAAGAGTGCAATATTCTGTGTCGACCAGAGCGAGACCCTGATGACTGGAGAGAGCCAATCATCAGGTATATCAAGAATGAGGAGGAGCCAGATGACAGAAGTGCAGCAGAGCGCATTGCAAGGCAGTCATCTCATTATACTCTCATCGGGGAAACACTATACAGGAGGGGTGCAACAGGAGTTCTCATGAAGTGCATTCTTTCAGCCACCGGGAAACATCTGCTAGAAGAAATCCACGCGGGGCAATGCGGGATACACGCAGCATCCAGGACTCTAGTTGGGAAAGCTTTCAGATCTGGTTTCTATTGGCCGACAGCAAAGAGTGATGCCGCCGAGCTAGTCCAGAGATGTGAAGCTTGTCAATACCTGTCAAAGCAGCAACATCTACCAGCGCAAAAACTGCAAACCATCCCTGTAACATGGCCATTCGCATGCTGGGGACTGGACATGATTGGACCCTTCAAGAAAGCTCAGGGAGGATATACTCATGTGCTAGTTTCTATTTGTCGGATACCGTAATTAGGGGTACCCCCAACACTCCTAAACACGGTTGGAAAACGTCTTCAGAACAAACCGTAAAGGCTGATAAGCACGGTTCAAGTCAAGGCCTCGTCTGCCAAGGGACGCGATCTCACCTCGCCCAAGCCCAGCCTCAGGCGAGAACAGTAGTCCCGGGCGGATTCACGCCTCGCCCGAGGGCCTCCACAGGCGGTGGGCGCACCCTCGGCTCGCCCAAAGCCGAGCTCGGGCAAACTTTGTCGTGCAACGACCTCAGCCGAATCGCCTTACCCACCGACCGTATCGCATGCACATTTAATGCGGGGATCGCCTGACACCTTATCCTGACACGCGCGCCTCAGTCAGCAAGGTCGAAGTGACCACAGTCACTTCACCCCTTCACTGACCGTTCTGACAGGAAAACAGCACTGTTCGCCCTGCTCCGGCAATCGTGCCAGCCACCAGGGAAAGACTAACAACAGTCACGGCCTTTCCCGAGTTTGGCCTCGGGCGCAACAGGGAGCTCCGCCTCGCCCGACCCCAGGCCTCGGCCTCAGCTTCGACCTCGAGAGAAGGTCTTCGCCTCGACCGACCTCGGCCTCAGCCTCAGCCTCGGGAGAAGGACTCCGCCTCGCCCGACCTCGGGAAAAGGACTCCGCCTCACCCGACCTCGGCCTCAGACCGACTACGCTACAGGGTATCTAGCTAGCCGCAGCATCTAGATTACTCCGGCCACAGGTAATGATGGTTCCCCGCATGCGCCCATGACGTCAACAATCCACAAGCTCTCTACGGAAGCAAGGAAACGTTAGCAGGATCCATGCCGCACCGCCAGCTGCGCTTCTACAGGACTTAAGCACTTCTCCGCCGGCCATGTTAGCACATAGCTACACCCCCATTGTACAGCTGGACCATCTCCTTGTATCTATAAAAGGGGATGTCCAGGGCCTTCCGGAGAGGAGGAGGAGGGGAGAGAGGGGAAGAACACGGGCAGCAAGAGCAACGGAGACAGACTCACCCAAACGTCGAGCTCCACTCCGCAACGCTAGACACCCCTAGGAGGCCTAGGGCTCGTTACCTCTCTCGCTCAGCTTGTAACCCCTACTGCAAGCACCCTAGGTGCAAGATAACATAAGCCTCATTCCGCCCCTGTGTTCCATCTTGCATCAACCCATCTGGACAGGGGCACGCGGCACTAAATTCACTAGTCGGTCCGGTTGAGGGTCCCCCGGGTCCGAAACACCGACACTATTGACAAATTCACTAAGTGGATAGAATATAAGCCCATCGCTTCTCTAACTTCAGCTAAAGCAGTGGAATTCATACAAGACATAATGTTCAGATTTGGAATACCGAACAACATTATAACTGACCTGGGATCCAATTTCACTAGTTCAGAATTCTTTGATTTCTGTGAGCAAAAAAGCATTCAGATAAAATACGCTTCAGTGGCGCATCCGAGAGCAAATGGGCAAGTAGAAAGAGCCAACGGAATGATATTAGAAGCACTCAGAAAGAAGGTCTTCGATAAGAACGAAAAGTTCGCAGGAAAGTGGATCAGAGAGTTGCCATACGTGGTCTGGAGCCTCAGAACTCAACCTAGCCGAGCTTTGAATGGGAACACTCCTTTCTTTATGGTCTATGGTTCGGAGGCAGTGCTACCTGCTGATCTCAAGTTCGGGGCACCAAGATTAATCTTCGAAAACATAGCAGAAGCTGAGGCCACCAGACTAGAGGACGTTGATATACTAGAAGAAGAACGATTAAATACGGTGATTCAGTCAGCTCGGTATCAACAAACTCTAAGGCGTTATCATAACAAAGTTATACGACATCGATCCTTCGCAGTAGGAGGCCTCGTCCTCCACCGAATTCTAACGGGGGAAGGACGACACAAATTTTCACCACTATGGGAAGGACCGTTCATAGTAGCAGAAGTCACTTGGCCTAGATCATATCGCCTCACTCAAATGAATGGCACGGAAATAGGGAACTCATGGAATATAGAGCATCTTAGGAAGTTCTACCCTTAGCTAGATTTCAAAAGCTATTGGGACGGCATTGTATTCTGTAAAATGGAAAGTGCATCATTAATAAAAAGACTTCATTCTCAAAGGCACTCGAGTTGTTTATTATCAATCCACGCGCTTACTTAACTCAGGGTGACCACTATACCCTACTAACGGAGCAATCGGCTTAAGTCAGCGATGACTTAAGGCGGTGTAACATGCTCGCGCTTACTTAACTCAGGGTGACCACTATACCCTACTGACGGAGTAATCGGATTAAGTCGGCGATGACTTAAGGCGGTGTGACATGCTCGCGCTTACTTAACTCAGTGTGACCACTATACCCTACTAACGGAGCAATCGACTTAAGTCGGCGATGACTTAAGACGGTGTGACATGCTCACGCTTACTTAACTCAGGGTGACCACTATACCCTACTAATAGAGCAGTCGGTTTAAGTCGGTAGTAACTTAAATCGGCATGACATGCTCACGTTTACTCGATCTCTATGTCAAGAAGAAATTACAACTGTTGAATTCGAACAACAGGAAAATAATAGTAGCATTCAGTAGTGAAAACACTTTCCGACAGGATACTCGAGCATACACACATATGACTCATAAAATATCTCGATGATCCTACTTGGCAGTGTTTTTCTCAGGAGCAACTGACGAAGAAGGATGACTCGAAGAATCAGGAGCAGCATTGACATCAGCGATTATGTCATCAAGAACAACCACACCAGGCCTTCTCATCAAGATTCGACCCGCGCGAATAGCTTTGTCCATAGCTCTATCGCGCTGAGCCTTCAAAATAGCAGAAGTATCTTCCACAGCCTTCACAGCCAGCCGGGCAGCCTCTAATTCCCGGGCAATTGATTTTTTTTGGAAGCACGCAGATCCTTGATAACAGAATCTTTGCTCGACATCAACTCCCTAAGGCGAATCATTTCATCCAAGGACTCCTGCAGTTTGTAGCGTTGGTTATTCAAGTCATCCATGGTGAAGCTATGGCTCCTCTCCAAGGTAGTTAAAGAGTTACTGACGTCGCGATACAGCTTGTCAAGGTTGTCACGAGAAGTGGCAAGGGCACGTTTCTCCTCCTGCATACAAGAATCAGTTCTCAGACATCAAACAGACAGTAAAAGCACAGCAGAGAAAGTCAGGCAAAGATTAATTCATTGTCCACCTTTTCGGAGTCAAGCTGAGCACTGAGAGAAGAATTCAACACGTTGGCATCATTTAAGGAATCCTTAACCTGGGCCAAGTTCGTCTGACCTTGAGAATACTTCTCCTCAAGGGCAGAGTATCGCCGAGCCATATCTAGCAAGAAATAGTGAAACAAGGACATTCAGTAAGAAAGCAGAATAATCAAGCAGCCAGAGAGGAAGCAAAAGGCACTAACCAGCGTTCGTCAATTCTAACTCAGATATTCGCCGCTGAAGTAGTGCTGGATTCCAATGTGTTAGAGACAAAGCGCTTTCCGAGATAGAAGCACCTTGAGATTTCAGCTGACTGGCCATCTCGTCAACCAAGGCCTGACAATTGAAAGAAAATGTGTGCAAAGACAATCTTTCACCCAGAACATAGCCAGATCAGGAAAAGCCAATTACCAAAAGATTGGAGACGAAAGAAGGAAGCCCCAAATCATGGGAAGCCTGTTGGTGACTTGACGAAGGATCATCAACTGAAGCAATCTACAGAGTATCATTGGGAGCCAACACGGTGTCACCGACAGGAATTAAAGCTCTGGTATTAGGTACGCCGGCCTCTAAGGCGATTTCTTGGTTCAAAGCACGTGTTGCTGCCGTGCAATCAGAATGCAGAGGTGAGGACCCGACGTGAACCTCCATGGAAGTGTGAGAAGGGGAGCCCGCTCGGATATCCTCGGGGGCTGGGTCACAGTTCGCGCTGCCCACCTGAGCCGGATCATTACCGGCAACACCCTCGGGGGCTGGGCAAACGTTGGCGCCATCCTTGAGGACCGGACTCTCCGCTCCAGCCACCTCTAAGGCTGGGGGGTTCTTAGCTATTTCCATGGGAACGGAGCAATCTGGATCAGCTTCTTGACTCTGAAGACCACGCTCTAAGGTCGATGAGGCACGAGATGCTGATTGGGACAACTCTAACCCGACATCATGCAAATCAGCGCAAGCGTCCATCACACCACCATCTATCGGCTCGGACAGCAGATCTTCAGGGATCACATCTTCAAGAGCCTGGTCAAAATTTGCCAGAGACAATTCCTGCAGACCAACGAGGGCAGACAAAGCTGGAGAAGGAATTTCACTACTCTCCCCACTGACTACATAACGCCGATTGTTCTTCCGAATCAAGGGGATTTCCTCTTCCTCTTCTTCATCCTCGTCGACAATACGAACACCGCACCCATTGGGTTCAGCATCATCAAGGTCAGCCGGATTGCACCCATTGGGGTCAGCGTCAGCTGAGTCACACCCATTGGGATCAGCTCCAAAAGAAAGTTCCACATGCACTCCCTCAGCAGCAGGAACAGAAGGGCCAGCATCCTGATTCGAACATGACACTCGCCGAAGCCGTCTCTTTTTCTTCCCCTCAGCAGGAGAAAGTTGGTTGATTAGCTCGACGAGGACGCTTTGGGCGAGTGCTATCGAGTCTCTGAATGTTCAGGGTCTCTTCAAGCTCCGGAATGACGGCCACAACTAGTGATTCAGCGGGGACCGAGTTAGAGGAATCATCGGCCAGCAAATCCAGCATAGCACTTATTTCTGCATCACTGGGGTTGACAGGCATCTCAAAATGAACCTGCCTTTCATCATCAAGGATATCACCCAGCAAAGCAACCAATGCCTCTAACTCTTCGGGGGAGGGTCGCACTCTAAGACCTGAACTGTCGCCTTCAGCAGGAGGGTTTGACACAAAACTGATGAAGGTTTTAGAAGGCAGCAGATTCCAGGCAGAATATGCAGTAGGAGCACCAACATTCGATACCTTACCCCTAAGAATCATCTCAAGCCGGCTCACCAGATCCACAGCAGGAATCCTTCTGTTGGTAACCCGGATTGAGTCAGCAGTGCCACGATACAGGTAGGCCGGGTACGCTCTGTCCTTCAGTGGCTGAATGTTCTTGAATACAAAATCTGCAACTATAGCCTCAGCAGTTAGACCCCTCTCCTTCAGCAAACCAACTTCAGCAAGCAGAACTCTGGCCTCGGCTACCTCCAAATCCGTGGGAGACTCAATCCAACTCGAAGCGTGAACATCAGGCTGTCTCCCTGACCGAGGGGGGAGGGATTTTCCATGATTCTCAATGATGAACCATTCCAAGCGCCATCCCTTGATGCTGTCCTTGAGTGGGATATCGAGATACTCTATTTTTCTCCCACGGCGCATCTCTAGACTCACGCCGCCCACGAGCTGGTGCTGCCCCCCGGCCATCCCGGGCCGACAATGGTACAAGTATTTCCACAATCCAAAGTGCGACAGAATACCAAGATAAGCTTCACAAAGATGAACAAAAACAGAAACTTGCAGAATATAATTCGGATTCAGATGGGTTAGGTTCAGATGATAGAAATCAAGGAGACCGCGGAAAAAGGAGAAATAGGAAGAGCAAGGCTGCAGATGAGGAAAGGAATGAAAATAACGGACTTGTGTGTGTCCTCCGTCGGGACAGTGGCCCCACGGCAGATCCGCCAGGAACAAAGCTCCTTCGGAGGAAGAACTCCGATGGAGACAAGGTGAAGAAGGTCGGATTCAGAAACAACAGACATGTGGTTACCTGCGAAAGGCAACTGACTGTTGGGGTAGATAGGAGGAATGGTCGCAGTAGACGAATTTTGGTTTTTTCGCTTGGGCGCCATCTCAATCTCGCTGACGAACTGAGCGGAAGCAAGATCGCAAGGAAGCAGAGAAGGCTTGGAGGCAAAAAAGCAGAACTAGGGCTCGGAATGCAGAAGCATACAACGGCGCGACACAAATGGGGTTTTCTCGGGCCAGGGGCCATGTCCAAAAAGTGCCCAGTCATCACTCGGCAGTTGTTTCCAAAACGCCGATGTGGCTCTATATAACTCAGCCGTTATTTCTAAAAACAGCTGACGTTACCAGTATTCACTCGGTTGTTACTTCTAAAACACTGATGTGACCCATTATCACTCGGTCGTTGCCTCTAAAACGCCGGCGTTGCAAAAAATCACTCGGCTGCTACCTCTGAAGACGCTAACAATAAGCCCACTGTTTTTTTCTACAAATACACAGGCAGATCCAAAATGTGGCCCGACGAGTCTAAGTCGTTACTTTCAAAAAACAATGGTTACACAAAAACCAGATCAATCAACCGATCGCAAAAGGAACAATGAAAAAAGCAAGAAATGCACACAGAAGTGAACCGAAGCTTTCTTCATTATATAAGGGAAGTGTTCTCGCAAACTTAAAAACCAACTCATTATGAGTCAGCTTCTTTCCCTACGGTACTACATTACATTACTACATTAAACTACATTACACTACTAACTACCACTACATTATTCTACTAATACTACTTCTACTACTACTTATCTATACTAACATTTAAACCAGTGGCGCTTAGCCACTGGCTTTGTTGCTGCCCCTGCCGCTGTCGCCCTCGTCGCCACCTTTGCCGCTGTCGCCCTCGTCGCCACCTTTGCCGCTGCCACCCCTGCTGCTGCCGCTACCACCGTCACCCTCGTCGCCACCTTTGCCGCTATCGCTGTCGCCATCACCGCCGCCTCTGCCGCCGTCGTCGCCCTCGCCATCGTCGCCCTCGCCGCTCTCCTCAGACGAGTCCGAGGAGTCCTCCGACTCATCCGAGCCCTCGAGCCCAGCGCGCTCGACGGCCCGGATGTAGGTCCATACCTCCGCAGCGATCCCCTGGGAGTCGTCTGAGTCATCAGACGACGCCGGAGGAGAAGCGGGGGTCAGCGATCCATAGGACCCGGAGGAGAACTCCTCCTCCGAGTACTCAGAGTCGCCGAAGTCCTCCGATGGGGGGGTCGGCTCGCGCTTCCGCTTATCACCGGAGTGGTGAGAAGAACTCCCGCCCTTTTTGCTCTTGCCCATGGTGGAGTAGAAGAAGAAGAAAAAAGGAGTAAGCAACAAGTGGCAGTAAGATGTGTGAAGATGATGGAGAAGCAGGCACATTATTTATAGAAGAAGAAGGCAACCGCTCACCTCCTACCACGGCCATTGAACAGTCGCAAAAATTCAATGTGCAATTCAAATCGTCTGGAAACACGTCAGGCGGCTAGTGCTGTTTCACGTAACACGACACCCATTGGGACTCAAGTCAAACTGCTTGGACGATATGATTACACCCACAGTCACATCAAGTTACTACTCAGAAGCAATTTGCTAAACGCTCAGTGCACCAAGTCGTCCCTTGCCCACACCCATTGGGGCGGGACGCCTAGGAATTTTCAATAGATTTTCCCAAGCAGTCACATCCATACAGTATGTGCAATGAATACATCAAGACAAAAAGAAGATATCGACGGAAGATCAAAGAAAGCCAAAAATAGCCGACGAGATACAAGTCTAATCAACAGGAGTCGTGAAGCACAAAGTGAAATAATGACTAGCCAGGGGGCCATCTACCGGATGTCCAATCTGTCACATATCAAATAAATTTCGAACCTAGCAAGATATGGGCAGATCGCACACACAACTTCAAGGATAGAACTGTATGCTGACCTCTAAAGCATAAGGTAGACGATAGAATGCTGATCTCTAAAGCATAAAGGTGAAAATAAAACAATGCTGACTTCTAAAGCATGAGTTCTGAATAAGCTTGAGATGAAGACCTCCGAGTGGATCGTTTTCAGTAATCCACTCAAAGCTCGGGGGCTACACCCATTGGGAGCACCTTCGGTGCACCCAATGAATCATAGGATCTTGAAGAACAAATGCTGACCTCTAAAGCACGGGCTGGTGACAAAAAGGTTGATTTCTAAGGCATATGTTTAAGCCGGAAACTACGATTCTTTAAGAAGCATGAGATGGGGACCTTCGAATGGATTATTTTCAGTAATCCATTCGAAGCTCGGGGACTACACCCATTGGGTGCACCTTTGGTGCACCCAATGAATCCTTAACCCCTGAGAGCAAAGCGTCGACTTCTAAGGCGCGAGCAGAGTATCGATCACTGAAGATTAAAAGCAAAAAACTGAAGAACGAGGTTAGAAAAGGATGGCAGAAGAACATTGCAATCAAGTTACTCGGAGCTAGAAGTAACAACTTATTAGACATGTTTCAAAAATCACAAGCTAGACCTGGAATCTTTGGGCTGATTATTTTAAAATCAACACAAAGCTTGGGGGCTTGTGGGGGACGGATATCCCCCGGGTCCACTAGAAGGCAAGAAGGCCTCACGGAAGGCCCCAGGCCCATTATTCTGCAAGGCCATCCCTTCGTGGGCCAGGGGAGGAGTTTTCAACAGAACGGATCAACACAAAGATGGATTGACTTAAGCCTGTATGGTTCGCCGAGCTTAAGCGTTACCTACAGCACTGATCCTACTTTCCCGCGTGGTGCCCTCCTACCGCGGAACTGAATAGGGATAGGTCGGCGGGATTATAGGAAGATAAGCTCAGTCGGTTCACTATTACTTAGGCATACGTAGTTATCATATCCACATGTAAAGCTCCACGGTCGAATATATAAGGCCTAGGGAGCACCTCTTCAAGGGACATATCTCACCTTTAGCCATTCACTCGACTCTCTGGTATCCCTCATACTAGAAGAATTCTCTTGTAATCAGCCACATAAAAAATCCACTCCAGGATGTAGGGTATTACGCACCTCCAAGCAGCCCGAACCTGTACAAGGCCGTCCACTGTTTCTCGTGCATCTGGCACGAACCATCGAGCTACAATTGGTGACACCTTCCTACTCCACAAAGCACCTTGAGGGACAACCTTAGGTGTGCGGTCGGACCCAAAACACCGACACTATCTCTCTCTTGACTCATTCATACATGCATTCACCACTCGCACACGTCGTCGTTCGCCCTACCCCTGCCCCAACGTCGTTCGTTGCACCTTGCCAAGGGATTACATTTTTTTCTTGTAATTTTTGAAAACTGTTTTGTTGACCAGAGTTTGACTTCTATATTTTCAATTTTAAACCAAAACACACAAAAAACCGAACCAAATTTCGGTACTTACCGACCAAGAAATGCAACTCTGACCTCGCCCCACCACGACTGCCGCATCCACCGACCCTGGCCCGATCGTGCCTTCCCCCATTCACGGCCATCACACCACCGCTTCCCTCCAACTGCTGACCCTACCGATCTCGGTCACCCAAGACCATTCATCTCTGTGTGCCTGGTGCTAGCGCCGCACATGCCTACCACAATGCCACGTACCACATCGTCGCATGACAGCTTGTTGTCTGCATCATGTCCTTCAAAATTGTACAGAAATAGATAAGGAAGAGCCACATCATCAACCCCATTCGATGCCTCCTCCCGCTGAATTTGTGCGAACAGTTTTTCTCTTATGTGTGATGCGTCCTCCCTCCGAATTTGCACGAATAATTTTTCTCTTATGTGCATACATGAGTAAAATGCATCAACTGTCCTCCAACTTGGCATATTGTGTCAATTGGATCTTGAACTCCCAAAACCAGCAAAATGGTCCTTAAACTTGGTCAGACATCCAAAACTAGGTTTACTTAAATTGGATGCCGATGTGGTGTGCCAAGCTGGAATGCACTAATGAAAGTTCGAGGACCTTGGTGACACAAAATGCCAGGTTTGAGGACCCAAGTGACTCTAACGTTGTATGCCACGCCGGCATCCGGTTTGAGTAAATCTGGTTTTGGATGGCCGGCCAAGTTCGAGGACCCATTTTCCTGGTTTTGAGTATTTGGGTACCTAAGTGACACAACATGCCAAGTTTAAGGACTACTAATGTTGTGTGGGGGGATAGATATCCCATGGGTCACCATAGTTTGGTTATGTTCGGTGGGCCATCTGAAAGGCCCTTAATGGGTCGTGCGCATGACCCTCCCCTGGGAACCTCAGTCGGGCACAATCCTAAACAATCGAGGAAGACGTTGCGTGAGCGTTCAATTGGATGGGGGATCCAATTGACAGCCTCGACTCGTATCCTAGCTCGTCTGAGAGCTAGCTTCGCTTCAACCAATTCTTTCATACCTTCAGTATTAATCAAGTTAGCTTCGGCTATTTCAAGTGCATGTTGAGCTTCTTCTGGATAAATGCCACTACCCAGTTCTGCATCATTGCCTAAAATCATGATGTCATTATTAACTATTCTTGCAAAATCACTCCGTAGAACTTTTGTTAACCATTGGACATTGAGGAGGCGTGTAAGTGCAATCAACCCTGACTGAGGGTTTTGGTGATTAAATGACAAAACAAATAGAGTTTCTAACAAGTTTGCTCCTAGTACGTATACAATTATTCTAAAGACAGGAGGAGCACAGATTCTATATGTACACAAATGGAAAAGCACAGTGGATTAAAATTCTACATCATATAGCGTGCTTCAAGTGTTTGTGAACAACGGTAAATTACTTTTTACAATTCTTGAGCCATAGGAATCACTGTTCAATTAAGAGGGATCCGCAATAGTTGAGTAAGTAACTGCGATGAGCTCAGTCCAAACCACTTCCAAATCTTCTAAGAAAATATTTTATTAGATCATTGAATGCTCTTGGAAAAACCACTTTCACTTCCCATTAAGATTTCCCCATGGTTCTCTTTAGTTTTCTAAAAATTAGTTCGCCAGTTTCAAAAACCGGCTCAACCGGACTACAAAACGGCTGAACCAGTTTTTGCATTGTTCCCTTTGCCACTTTCTGATCTGCCAGTCTGCCAGTCAGTCCTGTTAGAAAAGGTCGTGTGCAGACTGTTGGAAAATCGGTTCAACCGATTTTTGGGCCGGTTCAACCGAATTTGGAACCACCCTGATGGAAACCGGTTCAACCGGTTTTCAGACAGGATTCCCCAATGGCCACCAGCTTTTGGGGGCTCCTTTATATACCCCTCACACTCTCTCTCTTCATTCACTTCTGCCCTCTCCACGAATTCTTGGCTGACCTACTCTCAAACAAGAGCATTCAATCCACCTCTCACACCCGAAATCGCATCTCCTTCAATTGATTGAAGGACCCTTGGTGTGAGATGAAGTCCGTCTAACTCGCTGTTCATTTCATCTCGATTCTCCCTTTCTCTTCATCTCTCGAGCTCATCGCAAGCTTGAATTTTGTGCAGATTTGTTACTCTTGGAACCTTGTGTTCCTTGATGAATAGAGGTTGCTTGGGAGTCTCCAAATTTTGGATGACCCCAAGAAGTTTGTATCACCCGCTCGTTGAGCTAAGTTGAGAAGAGATTGCCTTGACCTTGGTGGTCGGCTTGTGTAGGATTAGGGTTGGAAAAGACCCGGCCCTTTGTGGGCTCCTCAACGAGGAGTAGGACACCTTTGTGGTGAATTCCAAACCTCAGGTCAAATCGTGTGTTCTTGGTGTGCTCTTGAAAAGTGCTTTAAATTGTTGTCTAGTTCATATTCGATTATATTGTGTGCAAATCGTGTGAAACTGATTCACATCGATTTGTTTCCCATTCGAGTGGATTTTCTCTAGGGCAAGTCTTAAGAAAAAATCTCTCATTACTTTGTCACACTGGTTTAATTGTTTATCTAATCTAAGTTGAGCAGGTTCAAACTTGTTCAGCTGTAAACAAAATTAGCTGAACCAGTTTGCACCAGTGCAACTTGAATTTAACACTATCTCAAAGTTTTTAGTGAAAATTTTAGGTGTAGCCTATTCACCCCCCCTCTAGGCTACTCTCAATTGGTATCAGAGGTTGGTGCCTCATTTTACGCTTAACCACGTGAGGTTGTGATCATGTCTACGCAAAGGGACCATGTGGATCCTCTTCTCGAGGAGATACCTACCACCTCCACCGGTGATGAAGTGGACCATAAGGTCCTCGACCTCGCCATGAAGATTGCAAAGAAAATGTTCCTCAAAATGAAAGAGGAAGATGCAAAGAAAAAGGCCGAAGAAGAAGAAACAAGAAGAAAGGCTAAAGAAGACAGAGGAAAAGGCAAAATTGAATACAATGATGACTTGGTGGAACTTTTGGTGTCAAGGGTGATGAGCAAGGTAAGTCTCAACACCGAAGCATCATCGACCAAAAGTAAAGGTACTGAATTCCATAAGGCTCAATTTGATTACTTTAGAAATTTTATTCCCAACTTGTCTTTGGCTCCACTTGGAAAGTTACCAACTCTTAGTGAGTTGAACTATGATGAGTGGGCCAATAAGATGAAGTCGCATTTTAATCGGTGTGCATCCTAGTCTTTGGGAGATTGTTAATATAGGTATGCATAAGCCTACCCAAGGAGAAGAGATGACATCGGAAATGATGCAAGAGGTGCATCGCAATGCTCAAGCAGTGAGCATAATCAAAGGAAGCCTATGTCCGGAAGAGTACCTAAAAGTTCAAGGAAGAGAAGATGCTCGTGACATTTGGAACATATTAAAAATGTCACATGAAGGAGACCCCAAAGCTAAGAGACATAGAATTGAAGCTTTGGAGAGTGAGCTTGCACGATATGATTGGACTAAGGGTGAGTCACTTCAATCACTCTTTGACTGGTTAATGGTGTTGGTCAACAAAATAAGAGTGCTTGGAAGTGAAGATTGGAGTGACTCCAAGGTCACTAGACTATTTATGAGAGCATATAAAGAAAAGGATAAGAGTCTAGCAAGAATGATAAGGGACCGTGATGACTATGAGGAAATGACTCCTCACCAACTATTTGCAAAGATTCAACAACATGAGTCCGAAGAAGCCCCAATCAAGACATGAGACACTCATGCCTTGATTTCAAGTGAACAAGACTCCTCCAAGAAGAACAAAGATCACAAGACAAAGAAAGTGGTCAAAACATCAAGTGATGAAGATAGTTCAAGTGATGAAGACACAACTATGTTCATCAAAACCTTCAAGAAGTTTGTGAGGAAAATGGTAAGTATCAAAGAAAAGGAAAGAAGAGGGCATGTTACGAATGTGGCCAAACTGGCCATTTCATAGCGGATTGTCCAAACAAAAAGGAACAAGAAGCCAAGAAGGAATACAAAAAGGATAAGTTCAAAAAGGGAGGCAAGAACAAGGGATACTTCAAGAAGAAGAAATATGGTCAAGCCCACATTGGTGAAGAATGGAACTCCGATGAAGAGAGTTCTAGCTCCGAAGAAGAGGAAGAGGTGGCAAACATCGCCATCCAATCTACTTCAAGCTCGCAACTCTTCACCAATCTCCACGACAACTCCTACACTCCTACTTACCTCATGGCAAAAGGAGACAAGGTACATTTGTTTAATGATGACTTTATTAATGATGATGAAGAACAACTAGCTATGAAAAATAAGATGATTAAAGAATTTGGTTTAAATGGATACAATGTAATCACTAAACTAATGGAGAAGCTAGATAAAAGAAAAGCAACTCTTGATGCTCAAGAAGACTTGCTCATCCTTGAAAAGGAGAGAAACCTAGAGCTTCAAGAATTGCTATCCAATAAAGATGAGATGCTTGAAGTTTTGACTAAGGAAATATCTTTAGCCAAAATAACTATAGAGGATAAAGAGAAAGAAATGGCTAATGTAAAAACCTTTATAGTTAGTCTTGCAAATGAAAAGGATGCACTTGAATCAAGCTTGTCATGCTTAACAGTTCAAAATCAAGAACTTCAAGTGCAACTTGAAAACTGCAAGAACCTCAACACTTCATCTTTAGTGGAAATGTCTAAGGCTAGCTCCTCAAATAATAATATTTGCAAACATTGTACAAAATATCATGCTTCTTGTTGTTTGACTAACCATGCAAGGAAGAAAAGCTCACAGGTTAAGGTCAAAGAAATATTGAAGAAATGCTCTAGCAATGATGGGTTAAAGAAAGTTAAACCCAAGTACAAGTCCTTGATGCCCAACAGTGGGAAAAATGGGCTTGGGTACAACTCATACAAGGTAAACCCTAGCATAGAGCATAAGGGGTGGAGATCCCCCAAGTTCATAGAGGGAACTACCCTACATGTTGCATTGGGGAGGATTCACTCCTCAAATGACAAGTCAACTCAAGTAAAGGTAAACTTGAGTCACACAAAGGATAAGATGAAGGAAGCGGTCTCCACTAATGAAAAAAAGTTTAGAGCTCCCATTTCTCATTCTTATCTTTGTGGTTATATGTTGACTTGGGATTCAGGAAAACTGGTTGTAAAATATGTGCGTGCCTACACTAAGAGAAAGGATATGAAAAGGAGTGTGTGGGTACCTAAGGTGATAACTAACACTGTAGGACCCAATTCAATTTGGGTACCTAAAAGCATAGCCTAAATTTGTTTTGTAGGTCTACTCCTCTGGTGGGTCAAGCTGGGTGCTTGACAGTGGATGTACAAATCACATGACCGGGGAGAAAGACACGTTTCACTCCTTGCAACTAACTCAAGAAGCACAAGAAATTGTGTTTGGAGATAGTGGCAAGAGTGAAGTGATTGGTATTGGTAACATTCCTATTTCTAACCACCAGTCACTTTCAAATGTTTTGGTAGTAGATTCTTTAAGCTACAATTTGTTGTCAGTTTCACAACTTTGTGGAATGGGATATAACTGCTTATTTTCTGATGTGGATGTGAAGATCCTTAGAAGGGAGGATTCCTCTGTTGCTTTTACCGGTCGCTTGAAGGGTAAACTTTATCTTGTTGATTTCACAACAAATAAGGTGACGCCTGACACTTGTTTAGTGGCAAAATTCGATAAGGGTTGGCTGTGGCATCATCAGCTAGCTCATGTCGGCATGAGGAACTTGGCCAAACTTCAAAAGGATAGTCACATCATTGGACTAACTAATGTTGTGTTTGAGAAAGATAGGATTTGTGGCGCATGCTAGGCAGGAAAACAACATGGAGTCCCACATCAATCAAAGAATGTGGTCACAACCAAGAGACCTTTGGAGCTTTTTCATATGGACCTCTTCAGACCTGTGGCCTACATTAGTATTGGTGACAGTAAGTATGGTTTAGTTATTGTTGATGATTTTTCTCGCTTCACCTGGGTTTTCTTTTTGAGTGATAAGGGTGAAACTCAAGAAACATTAAAGAAGTTTATGAGAAGAGCTCAAAATGAGTTTCAGTTAAAAATCAAAAAGGTGAGAAGTGACAATGGGACAGAATTCAAGAATACAGGTGTTTAAGAGTTCTTAGGTGAAGAAGGAATCAAACATGAGTTCTTGGTCCCCTACACTCCACAACAAAATGGGGTGGTGGAAAGAAAGAATCAAACACTTATTGAAGCTAGGACTGGGCGTTCGGTTCTTCGGTTCGGTTCCTCGGTTCTTGTAGAAATTCGGTTCTTCAAAAACTAGAACCGAAATAGCAAGATAAAGAAACCAGAACCGACTAGTTCGGTTCTCGGTTCTTTGGTTCGGTTCTTCGGTTCTAACCAAACTGTAACAACCACTCTAGAATTCTGAATAACGACAACTTTTGTGAGAAATTTCAGCAGCATCTCCCCACAAACAACCACAAGTGCACAATGACCATAATCTCATAGATAATACATGGATGATTAGAGGTTCAACATAAGTCGATAAAACAACATCCGAAGTTACAAACACGTGTAACAAATTTTATCTGATACTTTTGGTCTTTCCGGTTCTTTCGGTTCTTTCGGTTCTTTGGAGTGCAGAACCGAAAATATCTCATTTATTTTGGTTCTCGAAAAACTAGAACCGAATTTCATAATGGTTCCTTCGGTTCGGTTAGTTCGGTTTCGGTTCTCGGTTATTTCGGTTCGGTTCCCCAGTTCCGGTTCTTTTTGCCCAGGCCTAATTGAAGCCGCTAGAACCATGTTGGATGAATACAAGACACCTGACAACTTCTGGGCAGAGGCAGTCAACACTGCCTGTCATGCAATCAACCGTCTTTATCTTCACAAGATTTATAAGAAGACTGCCTATGAGCTTCTCACCGGTAACAAACCTAAAGTTGATTACTTTAGAGTTTTTGGTAGCAAATGCTTTATTCTTAACAAGAAAGTCAAGAGCTCTAAGTTTGCTCCTAGAGTGGACGAGGGGTTCTTGCTTGGTTATGCATCAAATACGCACGGATATCATGTTTTCAACAATACCACCGGTCTTGTTGAAATAGCGATAGACGTGACATTTGATGAATCTAATGGCTCGCAAGGGCATGTTTCTAATGATATTGCAGGAAATGAAATCCCACCTAATGAAGCCATCAAAAAGCTTGCAATAGGTGAAGTGAAGCCACAAGAAAAGGACGATGATGAAGGGAGAATTTGGATGACAAATAGGGTCGTTGATGGGGGTGCTAAAGTGGTTGGTGAAAATCCTTCCATCCAAGCAAACCCATCAACCTCAAGTCACCAATCCTTGAAGAAGTGCTTCTACTGCTAGATATGCCAACCATTATGGAAAATGAGCAAGAAGAAGTTGCCAGTGAAGAAGCCATTGAACAAGATGAAAGTGATGATCAAATTCAGAGGCATTCTCTGGTACCCCATCCTCGAGTGCATCATGGCATTCAAAGAGATCATCATGTGGACAACATCCTGGGTAGCATCAGGAGAGGGGTAACAACTCGATCTCGTTTAGCAAATTTTTGTGAATTTTACTCGTTTGTCTCCTCTCTTGAGCCACTTAAGGTTGAAGAAGCACTAGGTGATCTAGATTGGATAATTGCAATGCAAGAGGAGTTAAATAACTTCACTCGGAATGAAATTTGGTCCTTAGTAGCAAGACCCAAGCAAAACATCATTGGAACTAAATGGGTCTTCCGCAACAAGCAAGATGAAAACAACGTGGTCACAAGGAACAAGGTGCAGCTGGTTTCTCAAGGTTTCACTCAAGTGGAAGGACTTGACTTTAGAGAAACCTATGCACCAGTAGCAAGGTTAGAGTCCATAAGAATATTAATTGCCTATGCTACTAACCATGATTTCAAATTGTATCAAATGGATGTCAAAAGTGCATTCCTAAACTGACCACTTCAAGAGTTGGTCTATGTGGAGCAACCGCCGAGCTTTGAAGATCCTAAGAAGCCAAACCATGTCTACCTTCTTCACAAAGCGCTCTATGGGCTTAAACAAGCTCCTAGAGCATGGTATGAATGTCTTAAAGATTTCTTGCTTAAAAATGGTTTTGAAATAGGAAAAGTAGACTCTACTTTATTTAATCGCAAAATTGACAATCAATTATTTGTATGTCAAATATATGTCGATGACATTATATTTGGCAGTACTGATGAAACATTTTGTGAGGAATTTAGTAGGGTTATGACAAATAGGTTTGAGATGTCCATGGTGGGCGAGCTCAAGTACTTCCTGGGATTTCAAGTTAAACAACTCAAGGAAGGAACCTTTTTGTGCCAAACCAAGTACACACAAGACATGCTCAAGAAGTTTGGAATGGAAAAGGCAAAGCACGCCAAGACACCAATGGCTTTAAATGGTCATCTCGACTTAAATGAAGAAGGTAAAACTGTAGATCAAAAACTTTATAGATCAATGATTGGATCTCTACTGTAGTTATGTGCATCTAGACCAGATATCATGCTTAGTGTGTGGATGTGTGCTCGTTTTCATGCTAACCCGAAAGAGTGTCACCTAGTGGCTGTTAAGAGAATTTTGAGATATCTAGTTCACACCCAAAATCTAGGTCTCTGGTATCCCAAGGGCTCATTTTTCGATTTATTTGGCTACTCTGACTCAGACTATGCCGGTTGCAAAGTAGATCAAAAAAGCACCTCGGGGACTTGCCAATTCCTTGGGCGGTCCCTAGTATCTTGGAGTTCTAAGAAGCAAAACTGTGTTGCACTTTCCACTGCCGAGGCCGAATACATAGCTGCTGGTGCTTGCTGTGCTCAGTTGCTATGGATGAAGCAAACTTTGAGAGATTTTGGCTGTGAGTTCAAAATAATTCCACTTCTATGTGACAATGAGAGCGCCATTAAACTAGCCAATAATCCCGTGCAACACTCTAGAACCAAACAAATAGACATAAGACACCATTTTCTGAGGGATCACGAAGCAAAAGGAGATATCGAATTATGTCATGTAAACTAGGACTGGCGTTCGGTTCGGTTCAGTTCGGTTCGGTTCCTCGGTTCTTGTAGAAATTCGGTTCTTCAAAAACTAGAACCGAAATAGCAAGATAAAGAAACCAGAACCGACTAGTTCGGTTCTCAGTTCTTTGGTTCGGTTCTTCGGTTCTAACCGAACTGTAACAGCCACTCTAGAATTCTGAATAACGACAACTTTTGTGAGAAATTTCAGCAGCATCTCCCCATAAACAACCACAAGTGCACAATGACCATAATCTCATAGATAATACATGGATGATTAGAGGTTCAACATAAGTCGATAAAACAACATCCGAAGTTACAAACACATGTAACAAATTTTATCTGATACTTTTGGTCTTTTTGGTTCTTTCGGTTCTTTGGAGTGCAGAACCGAAAATATCTCATTTATTTCGGTTCTCGAAAAACTAGAACCGAATTTCATAACGGTTCCTTCGGTTTGGTTAGTTCGGTTTCGGTTCTCGGTTATTTCGGTTCGGTTCCTCGGTTCCAGTTCTTTTTGCCCAGGCCTATGTAAACACAGAAAATCAACTAGCCGATATATTCACAAAACCCCTCGATGAGACTAGATTTTTGCTTTCTTAGAAGTGAACTGAATGTCTTGGATTCTCGAAATATGTCTTAAGAAATAAAATTTGAATCATGATTGATTAGTATAAAGTAGTTTTTGTGAGCAAGATGAAGTTTGAAATCTTACTTTTGTTGTCTAAAGTATTCATATCATTAATATTGTTTGAATACTAGGCCATATTTGGCTTCTTCTGAAATCTGGTTGAGTAAATTGGCTGAGCCAGCCACTCAACTGGTTTCTCCCTGGTGAAAACCGGTTGAACCGGTCTCAAAACCGGTTGAACCGATTTTTTGTGTCTCGGCGTCTGTGCTGTCAGTCTGTCTCGCAGTCTGCGCTGTCAGTGCGTCAGTAGTCTGCGCAGTCTGTCCTCTTTTTCTGCGCATTTACTGTACGCGCTGCAGCAAAACCGATTGAATCGGTTTCTGAACCGGTTGAACCGGTTTTGGGCAGTTTGCCCAGCCACCACCGCCCCCTTTCTCTCCTTTCCTCTCTACTTTCTATCTCACTCTCTCAGTTCTCCTAGCCACCGACGCCTTCATTTCTCTCTCCCTCTCACATCTCCCCACCTCAGATCCTTCCTAAAACCCACTAAATCTCTCCAAAAATTTGTGAAGATTGTTGTGGATTCGATCTTCTTAGGCTCCTCTACACCCTCTCCACTTCTCTTTGGGATTTTTGTGGACGGTCTCATAGATCAAGATATTGTTACATCTTCCCTATCTTTTTACTCGATCTATACATTTCTTGAATATCTTGAGATTATCTTCGAGGAGATTGTGTAGTTTAGATGTATGACACACTTAATCAGTTCTCATTGTCTCGAACATTGTTTTGATTTAAGTAGGATGATATTGTTCATTGTAGCTAGACTGTTCATATGAATGGTTGAAATGCATGCCCAATATTATACTTGTCTTCCCTCAAACATGTTCGTTAAACTCCTTGAACATCGATATCACTCTCACCATATGTATTTTCTTTGATCTTAAGGATGGTTCGTCGTCAGAATCCATCTGTCATTGAATCCAATTCAGATGATAGTTCCCTAGAAATTCATGAGCAGACTCCCCCTCGGTCTTGATCCAAGCGTGGGCGAGGATCTAGCAATGTAATGATGGGTGGTGAGGCCTCTAGGTCTCAAGGAACTCGCGGATGAATGGCTCGAAATCCTTCTAGTCGTTCTCGTCCCACGACAAATCCTCAGGCCTGGGAGTCTACAAGTGATGATGAAGGAGGCAAAGATGCTGATGTTGACCTCCCTCCTGCTCATTCCCTGTCACACCCGATTTTGAAGGTAAACCGAATGCGAACCATGTACGTGCCAGGATCAGTAATTCACGTACACAGCGATTACATAAATGACTCATCATAGCACAATGCTTCGAATTACAATAAAGAGTAAGTAATAATATTATAGACTAGAGCCATTTACATAATATAAATCAAAGTACACAGAATAGAAACGTAGCCAACATAAACAACCCACCACAGGCAGCTGACTGGGGGAGGTCGCTAGCCTAATCCTCGAACTTGTCAAAGTCCTGGAACTCCTGGAGATCCACCTCGACACCTTCTTCTTTACCTAAGCATAGATTGCACCAAAGGCAACCTGGTGTTTTGTGAAAGCAAGGGTGAGTACACATCAACGTACTCAGCAAATATCCCGTTTGGCTGTAGCGGACTAGCTTTATGTGGGGTTAAGGTCAAGCAGTTGCTTTTAGTTGGTCAGGTAATTATCACTAGTAGAGAGCCAGGTTTTAACATCAACCCAATTTGTTAACCCAAAAGTACTCCTTCCAAATGGAAAGAATACCTGAAATCATAATCATAATCATAATAGAAACCAACATTATCCTCATCATCATCTGTAACCAAAACATCTCTGATCAATGTGTCTCTAATCAATGGAGCTCCCTTGGTCGCTCATAACCGCGAGCTCAACTGATATATCAGTTTCATAACACTCTACAGAGGTTGCGCACTTTACCCACAAGCCGTGATTCCCTTTCTGCCCGGAGAGAGCTACTCCCCATTGACCACTACCTAGGTGGCCTGGCAGGGTATCACTACGAAGCC
The DNA here is from genome assembly GCA_029449295.1 of Zea luxurians. Taxonomy (NCBI): domain Eukaryota; kingdom Viridiplantae; phylum Streptophyta; class Magnoliopsida; order Poales; family Poaceae; genus Zea; species Zea luxurians. Next base: position 44,784,323 of record JAOPSE010000008.1, on the reverse strand, counting down.
TTTACAAAGATTCCCCGAGGCTGTAGCCGCCTGTTAGGTTTCCTAAATGTACTGCACTCCTCCCCAAGGGGCAAACCAACCTTGGCAGAGTGAGTTGCATACACTGAGCCCCATTGACGGCACGACAGCAAAGCGCACTACACCCTAGTTCCTCTAATTATTAAGCTAAGGGTGTCCCATTCCACCCTCATGGTTGCACTGTTTTTCCGGGCGGTCATCCAACGAATAGGTCCTTACGGAGAGGCACTCGAGAAACCGCTCGAGTCCCCTTAAATGCCACAAGTTTAACATCATAATCCAAAATAAAACCATAGTATCATCATTGTATCTTATCATTTTCATTGATTAAATTAAAGCGCTAGCATGAAGCTAACCATAGTGACCCAAAAGGTAATCAAGGGCAAGGTAAATAGAAAGCTAGTCAATCCTTATGTTGTCATAGTAGGCGGGACAGTGAATTATAAGTAGATAAGACATAATAGGTTAGAGGACACTTGCCTTCACCAAACAGATGCTCAGGGTCTTCGAAGAGTTCGATCACTTGGTCGTTGTCGGTACCTTGAATCAGGGGTACCCCTTGCTATAGTATGAAGACGCTATACCCGCACAGCTACCTCTAGTTGCGTGGTGAACAGCTCTCTGCTCCGCCACATGGACGGCTCCGAGGTCGCCACGTGGCCAGGGAAAGAGATGTACTCCAAGATGCAACCAGTGGGTCCGGACCCCCATGGGAAAGTGCCGGACCCCTATACATGAAGACCGGACCTTCGGAGCTGTGGCGGAACCGCCCGAATTATTCTAGCTTAAGTGCCCAAGTCGCACCCTTAAGGGCAGCAACACACTTAAACAGGAATAACCCGTCAGTCCCTCGGATCTAGTCCGATAAAGCCACTTACCAGGATCGAATACCACTAGCTCACGCGAAGGTGAGGCACAGAGAAATACAATAAAACATAATACCACAAATTTAATAAGTATCATTAGTGATTACATTATCGGAATTTCAGAAATGATAACCATAAATTTTAATGCAGCGGAAATAACTAACGGAGAAAAACCGAGTAACATGGCGAAGCCTGGCCACGCTACTCCTCCTGGTCCTCTCCTGTGGAAGCAATAACCCACTTGACCGTCTATCCCGGTGGCAGGGATGGAGGCCAAGTCACACCATCAACCAATCCTCCTAAGGAGTACCTGCAAAAATTATGCCACAAGCAAGGCTGAGTATACTAATACTCAGCTAGACTTACCCGGTGTGAGGAGTCTACTCCTCTACCTCTAGACATGTAGCTGTTTGGCTGACGGGTTTGGTTTGCCAAAAGCACTAGCTGAGTCTAAAAACAAGTTTTAGCTTTTCAAGTTTTAGTAGAATCCTTTAGACTAGATGTGTACCAAGCTAAACATACATGGTATCAAACATTTTTATCAATCAACATCTTTTGCCAAATCAACACATTTCCACTTGTTACTCAATGTAGCAGCATGGATCAAGCAGTCTCATTAGCTGCGAGAAGCAGACGATTCGAATCGAGTTTTTAAACCTTGCAAGGTAAACCTAAACATACGACGTGGCGAGGCACTCCGTCCCCACACATATCAACCGTCCCCATCGATTTCCCGTCAGCAGATCAGGGCTCACCGCCTTGGCGTACAATGCCTCACTGACCCCGACTACTGTCGTGCAGTGACCGCACTTGTACCCACCATAACCGGAATGGGAGGCCACGTCTCAGTTCGCGTGAGGGGATATGTCTGCTGCCAGGTTCACTCAGGTACTAGGCTTACCGATTTACCATATTTCTCCGCATATGTTTAGTACGTTCTAACGCTTGACTCACTGTACCACACCTTAATCCTTATTCCAATTTCCACCTCGTAGACAATCAATCCCCATGGATTGTTGTCCATAGACCAACATCATTATGCTATGAACGTGGATACAACTAATTCCTGACCTCGCGCGAGTGCTGGAAAATCACTCGACTTCTACCGAGATCCCTAATTAGTAAGCAGCTACTCGACCTAGCATACTAGTATCCATCGCAAAAGGAATCCTGAGTTCATGCAACTAGGGTTTCAGTCAACTCATACACTTAAGTGCACAGTACAAACCTACAAATATTAAGTGCAGTAAAATAGCATATATAAACGATTATGCATAAAACCGGGGCTTGCCTTTAATTTAACACTTAGATAGTGTTTGCGGGGGGGGGGGGGGGGGGGTACTCGCTTGGCGAGCATCCACTGGTTAAGTCCATTCTTCAGGTCGTCCACCAACGGCATCTTGTGGTTGGCACCACACCACTTGCATGAGCGTCATCTCTCAGTCCTAAATGAGATGTAAGATGCATGTATGAATATAATGACAGTAGCACAAAAGTAGCACAAGATATACAAGGACACCGTAACAATCACATGTCCGCTTTAGTTATCTACACATTATCGACGTACCACATTAACACCATTAAAAGATGACAAATATTTTATGTATTTACACAACGCCACTACGACACCACAAGTACGCGCATTTTATTTATTTGGACACAACTTTTCATTAGTTCTCCTATTGATCGCGCAAAAGCATCACCGAGCACACAAGTTCAATAGAGGACATAGGCATCAATGTCTATGGAAACTCCTATACCATAATCAACTAGAGAAGAAACCTATAAACATGACACACATGCATTATTAAGCCTAGTCATGACAAGTCTATATTAATTTAGTGCTAACCAACCATTTTTTAGCCAAAAAGTGTGAACTAACAATCAAATAAGCACTAGCAGAATTTTTGGACAGCAATACAGTAGTCACTTGTTTTAATCATAACTCTTCAAGTATTAGTCCAAAAATATCAAACTAGAACTTTCTGGAAAGCTGAAAAAGTGAACTACAACTTTGGTATTTTCATCACAACATGATTCAACACTTAGCAAGGTTGAATTGTGGAAACACAGCAGCTCTGTCTAGATTTGGACAGATTCATACTTGCAACATAAAATTCACAACTAAAGATTCAGACATCCAAACAAATTGATCCTAGACTTTCTGGAAAGGTAATGAAATTGTTTACATACCATTTATAAACATCTCAAGGTGATTCAATATTTAACTAAGGATAAAATATACTAGAAGACTTTGCTGTCCAGAACTGGATAGATTCAGTCTTCTCACTTTAAACATTCATAACTTAATATTCAGATCACCAAAAAGAGTGATCCAAAACTTTTTGGAAAGCTTGGCAAAAGCACTACATAACTTTTATAATCACCAAGAAGTGATTCAATGTTTAACTAAATCAAACAACACAGTTTTTGAAATCTGTTCTGGCGGTGGACAGAACACAACAACCAGTCTGTAAAATTCATAACTCCTAAACTATCAGGCCTATGTTTATGAAATTTTAACACAAGCAAGATAAGAAAAGCACCTAAAACTTTCTTATAATGACCATGAACAGATTGTAATATTAACTTAACCAAACAGTGCAGTTTCTGAAATCTGTACAGAAGTGGACAGATTCAGTTACTGAATTTGTAAAAATCATAACTCCTAAACTGTCAGACCTATGGCTGTCAAATTTTAACACAAGTAAGATAATAGAGTTATCTATAACTTTCTTGTGACCACCAATAACTTATTTCAACATTAACTTAAGAAACCATTGCAATTTCTGAAATCTGTTCAGAAATTCGACAGATTCGGGTGCTAGGCTTGTGAAAAGCACAACTCCTAAACGATCAGGTTTATGGCTGTCAAATTTTAGTACAAGCAAGATAATAATGTTATCTAAAACTCTTCTATATGATTTTTCTACAGAAAACATGATTTGGTTTATCAAACAAACAGCGCAACGAAAAAAATGCGTGCAGCCCAAAACAGCAATCAATAAATTCCAGCTTCTATATAATTCAAGAATTGCAGCATTCTAGAGACTTGAATCATTCTAGCACTTTACCATTTCTTAGAGTTAAATTAATTAAATAAGGACTAGAAAGTAGACTTACAAATTTTATCCAAATCATTTAGTGCACTAAAATTACTACAACCAATTAACAACGCATTCTTGACGATAATCATCCAACTATTTGCGTTTTAAATTAGACATCACATGAGCACTATTACTTTTTACCCACGACCGTAACCATATACATTTAGACCACAACAAGTAATTTACCGTGATTATGAGCTAAACCAAGTCATCTAACAAGTCAGCTAACTAGTGCAACGACACAACCCGCTATCAGCATACACGTCGGCTTGCCTATTATGATCGCAGTCCGAGACACCACATGTATATATATCACAATCACTTACGCCCTCGACTCTTACTTAACATGGGTTGGCTAACGCCGTATAAGAATTAGCAAACCATTTTAGACATTGTAACTCGAAACATGGGTTGAAGCAGGTTAATTAGTTTTTCTTAACCATTTCTCCACTCGAATTAGTTAACACACAAGTCACTTAAAACACCATATTTTAGGAGGTCTAACATAGAGACATTAAAACATGGCATAAAACTCCATAAGACTTACATTGGCTACTGAAGGACCTAAAGCACTTATGTGTATATCTTAGCGGATTGTTCTTCAATTTTAACAAGGACCGACTTGTGCACGCTACTTGCCTCCAATAATTATTGGGCTACGATAACACTCGTATAAGACTTCTAATCGATCAACAAGACATTTTTATCCAAAGGGGTATGGAATGCAATATTTGACAAGGCAAGGCATCGACCCGCCATACAACAGAAAGCATGATGACACCGACAGATGCTATCAACTAATCATTTTAAAAATATTAAACTTACTTCTCGCTTTACCACTATACCACCCTTTAGTCACATGACCATCGGGAGCATCCTTCACACGATTATACAATAGCAACCTAAACGTCGGGTCACACAATACATACATCTTTCCTCGTCGCGAGTATAACCATATTACGGCATATACCCGCACACCTCAATCAAATATCTTACGCCACCACCACTATAATACACCACGGCACACACACGCATACCTGTCCCCACTGCATTCTCATGACCAATTTTAGCACAATTATTTATGACAATGTTTATCAACTAGACAAGTGTAATACCAACCGATCATTCACACATCTCATCTTTAAAACATGAATCACATGTCACATAATTTATATTTTTGATCCACTCTATCCTACACCACGATGAATACATAAAATATTTTTAACATAGACAAACATCTTAGCCGACTGCGGAAATCACCAAGCATGTTTTACGCTTTATTAATTTACCACAGCTAACACACTACTTTACGACGAAGTGTTTTAACAAACAAGTAATGCATCCACGACCAATCCCTACGACGCACAATTGGACCATTGCAGACACACAAACACTTGTTGGTATGCCAATCGCAAACACATCTACGCGTACCACTTTCTCCTCCATGAATTTTAATTCGCATACAACATTTTCACCTACATATATATACATGACAATGCCAAATGTGCAAGTAAGTCAATCACATGGATTCAACATGAACGAGTCGGGATTTAGCCGCACGGACTGTCCACATGGCTCGGCATTTCGTCGAACTGCAAGGCGCGGAGCGCGACTTTGACGGTGGCTGCGATAATACACGAGTTTAGAGACTTGGCATATCGTCGACACCATGGACACAAAAACAGCAAGGGTAGCAGGATGTCTCACCGAGGGTCGACGACGTCGCGAGCGGGTCTGCGCCAAAAACAGCAAACGCCCGACGAGCATCACGGCGTGCTGCAACAACACATCTCCCTCGACATTATGCTGAACACTTGGCATGCGCGCAGCGGTGGCAGCGAGACAAAACAAGATCGGCATAGGGTCTGCTATTTTGTGGGGAAGAGGGGAGGAGCAGGGGCCTAAAGCTGGGCGGCATTGGCCTCTCGCCATGGGTGGAGCTCGGATGGGGAAAAATGCTGCCATGGGAGAGGAGTTTGGTTGTCCTCCAAGGCTGTCCAGATCTCAGGCGCAGCAGGAATTGTTCTAGGCGCTAAAACCTGGAGGGGAGCAGAGGGAGGAAGGGGGAAGATTGCAGGGCGCCATGGGAGGGAGAGGTGGACGAGCTGCTGCTCGCCGTGGAGCAGGGGAGGGGCGCTGCTGCTGTTTGTGAGAGCTAGAGCTTGGGAGAGGGAGAGCAGAGGCGCTGCGCGGGGAAGAAGGGTGCCATGGCTGGGGCATCGGGCTTCATCCCTGAGCAGGGCGTCGGCCCTAGGGAAACTGCTCCCTGCTCTGAACGCCGTGGAGAAGAGGGGGCGCTGGTCAGAGGAAGAAGACGGGGGAGGGGATGAGGAGCCGGACTGCTCTCCTGCAGGGAGCGAGCGCCAGGGAGGAGGGCGCCATGGTGGCCGAGGGGAGGAGCTGAGCTCCCTGCGCTTGCTGCTCACTGGTGGAAGAAGAACCGCTGGCTGTTGATGCCGTGAAGGAGAAGACAGGGAAGGAGAAGGTGGCGGCTAGGAGAATTAGGGGGGTGGGAGTGCAAAATAGCCAAGGGCAAGGAAAGAGCACCCCTATTTATAGAAAAAATGCTAGGGTTAGGGTTTTCTTAGTGGGCCAAATGGGCTGGGTTGGGCTGGCCCAAACACGTTATCGGGCTGCGCTAAACATTTTCCGGAATAAAATGCTCCTGTGGAATTTGTTTCTACGGAGAATAGAGCGAATAGATTTTGGAAGATCGGGCGATTAACTTGGCCAAGAGTCTGATTTGAATTCGCTCGGAAATAATTTCCCTATGCGTGGTTCGAAAATAAATCACCCTGAGATTTGATCGGCCTTGGATTTTAGTCAGAGAAGGCGAATCGTGATATTTTAAAATTGCTGTCGATACGGGGTTTTGAATTCAGTTCAAACACTAGGCTCAGTCGAGTAAGAATTAATTTGAGGACGACATACTGAGTATTCCGTTTGAGAAAGCGGATTCGGACAAAATAATCAGACATAGACCAAGGTTCGAGGAATTGGATTCGGACACAGCTCAACTAGCAACTGTCGAGCGTTTGATTAAATGGGCTTTAGACGAGATTTATAAATCAAGATTTATCATCAAGTTTGCATTCGTTTTGAGAAATAAAAGTTTTAACACGCTCCAAAATTGGCTGTTTCTTGCGATCGAATAACTCTGAATTCGGTGAACTTGCAAGAGAAAGCCTGATAAACAGAGATAGGCACGATCGAGAAATAGAAATTTTCACTGAGCATCTGAGATTCGGATAAATCTCCCGACATAACACGAAATAAACACCTAGGGTGTCACAGCCTTCCCCCCTTAAAAGAATCTCGTCCCGAGATTCGGATGAGGATCTTTAAGGGTGGAGAAGCATGTAACTTCCAAGCTGGAGATAGATGCAAATTTATGAGATGGGATCTGACAAGATAATGAAGATAGATTTAGATAGAATATCGCGGCAGGTTGAGACAAAATGCAGCGATCACTTGAGAAAGTGTCCACAAAAGATAGCACATCAGTATAGTCTCGTAATGGACCACGACTATTAACCGCGATACCAGCGCGTGCCGAGCAGCTCAACCATGTGTGCACCATAGTAGGCTCTCGGTTTCGTCACGACACCATCAATCGTTAGTCATGACATCATTACCAAATGCAACCAATAAGAATTTCACATAGCACAGATAGATGGAGCCCATGAGAGTATGGCTCAGAAAATAAGAATGAGATCATGACAAGAGTTGAAACATATATTTTTGGCAAAAAGAGCAACGCATGAGAATCTTCTTCCACTCCACGAACTTGTCATGATCACCACGAAGATTATTAAGTCAGAGATTTACACGAGATTTGATATGAGGAGGAGGCAACCATGAGATCAAGATTGATGAGCTTTTAGAGACATGAGAGAACCAAAGGCAACATCAACATTCATCGAACCAAATGGATACACTGTTTAGAGATAAAATTGATCACAACATCATGATCCTCGGAGAAGGGGGTATGAGAATGATCAGAAATGAGAGATTTAGGCAAGATGAACATCCAATACTTGAGAACGGGTTATAACAGATAACCAGGTAATAGGGCAGAATCATTAAAGGACCCGGAGATTTGGATGATAAAGCCAACATGATTCACAAGAAAAAGGATTACCAGATCCAGGCAAAAGGAGAGGTAGGCAAACAGGATCAGCTAGGATGATCAACATAAATGCTATGAAGTTTTAGGGGCAAGGATTTTTATGGAAAGAAACATGGCTTGGACATGGTTTGCGCTACTAGACATCAAAGAACTTTTTTTTGACACAATAAGTGCACAAGGAGACTTAGGTTGGTCTAACGGTTGAGCTGTGGGGGTCTATAAGCTATGCAGGTGTAACTTCAACGGTAAAACACTCAAGGGCTAGAAAACACCAACACAAGCACGCGATTAGATTTTTTTAAGGGGTTTCACTTGCTAACCACAAGGTTGTTTGGAGAGGGGGGTCTTTTCATGAGCAGGACAGACAACATTTTTTTGTTAGAGGCAAAATGGACTGAACAACTATCGTACCTTCTAGAAAGCAAGGCAAAAGAAACACATATCACGACCTAGTCAAGACTTACCAATCCGACACAAGGTGAAGCATTTCTTATAGTTCCTAACACAGTAGTACATCACATTATTCACAAGTTCTTATTATTGGAATAAAGGTGAGAGAAGCATGTTAATGCACAAGAGACAATTATGCGACAATCATGATGCATGCTCATTCTAGTCGTCTTCTCAGACCAAACTACTTTTCTCGGATGCTTCTACAGCATCCTTATTAATAGTAGTAGTAGCCTTTATAGCCTATATAAATAGCCACCTAGCTACCCATCTATTTCCTAAGGCTTCACGTCCTAGGTCTATCCTTATCGTCCTGACGATCTATCCAACATTGGTTTCTAGCAAGTTTTACTTTTAGAAAAGGTTGGTAATCATGACTTATTGACTTATCTGTGATGGTATTCGCTCCGATACCAGCTGTGGCGGAACCGCCCGAATTATTCCAGCTTAAGTGCCCAAGTCGCACCCTTAAGGGCAGCAACACACTTAAACAGGAATAACCCGTCAGTCCCTCAGATCTAGTCCGATAAAGCCACTTACCAGGATCGAATACCACTAGCTCACGGGAAGGTGAGGCACAGAGAAATACAATAAAACATAATACCACAAATTTAATAAGTATCATTAGTGATTACATTATCGGAGTTTCAGAAATGATAACCATAAATTTTAATGCAGTGAAAATAACTAACGGAGAAAAACCGAGTAACATGGTGAAGCCTGGCCACGCTACTCCTCCTGGTCCTCTCCTGCGGAAGCAATAACCCACTTGACCGTCTATCCCGGTGGCAGGGATGGAGGCCAAGTCACACCATCAACCAATCCTCCTAAGGAGTACCTGCAAAAATTATGCCACAAGCAAGGCTGAGTATACTAATACTCAGCTAGACTTACCCGGTGTGAGGAGTCTACTCCTCTACCTCTAGACATGCAGCTGTTTGGCTGAGGGGTTTGGTTTGCCAAAAGCACTAGCTGAGTCTAAAAATAAGTTTTAGCTTTTCAAGTTTTAGTAGAATCCTTTAGACTAGATGTGTACCTAGCTAAACATACATGGTATCAAACATTTTTATCAATCAACATCTTTTGCCAAATCAACACATTTCCACTTGTTACTTAATGTAGCAGCATGGATCAAGCAGTCTCAATAGCTGCGAGAAGCAGACGATTTGAATCGAGTTTTTAAACCTTGCAAGGAAAACCTAAACATACAACGTGGCGAGGCACTCCGTCCCCACACATATCAACCGTCCCCATCGATTCCCCGTCAGCAGATCAGGGCTCACCGCCTTGGCGTACAATGCCTCACTGACCTCGACTGCCGTCGTGCAGTGACCGCACTTGTACCCACCATAACCGGAATGGGAGACCACGTCTCAGGTCGCGTGAGGGGATATGTCTGCTGCCAGGTTCACTCAGGTACTAGGCTTACCGATTTATCATATTTCTCGGCATATGTTTAGTACGTTCAAACGCTTGACTCACGGTACCACACCTTAATCCTTATTCCAATTTCCACCTCGTAGACAATCAATCCCCATGGATTATTGTCCACAGACCAACATCATTATGCTATGAACGTGGATACAACCAATTCCTAATCTCGCGCGAGTGCTGGAAAAATCACTCGACTTCTACCGAGATCCCTAATTAGTAAGCAGCTACTCGACCTAGCATACTAGTATCCATCGCAAAAGGAATCCTGAGTTCATGCAACTAGGGTTTCAGTCAACTCCTACACTTAATTGCACAGTACAAGCCTACAAACATTAAGTGCAGTAAAATAGCATATATAAACGGTTATGCACAAAACCGGGGCTTGCCTTTAATTTAACACTTAGATAGTGTTTGCGGGGGGGGAGGTACTCGCTTGGCGAGCATCCACTGGTTAAGTCCATTCTTCGGGTCGTCCACCAACGGCATCTTGTGGTTGGCACCACACCACTTGCATGAGCGTCATCTCTCGGTCCTAAATGAGATGTAAGATGCATGTATGAATATAATGACAGTAGCACAAAAGTAGCACAAGATATACAAGGACGCAGTAGCGAACTAAACTGTAAAATGGAAGACACCGTAACAATCACATGTTCGCTTTGGTTATCTACACATTATCGACGTTCCACATTAACACCATTAAAAGACGACAAATATTTTATGTATTTACGCAACGCCACTACGACACCACAAGTACGTGCATTTTATTTATTTGGACACAGCTTTTCATTAGTTCTCCTATTGATCGCGCAAAAGCATCACCGAGCACACAAGTTCAATAGAGGACATAGGCATCAATGTCTATGGAAACTCCTATACCACAATCAACTAGAGAAGAAACATATAAACATGACACACATGCATTATTAAGCCTAGTCATGGCAAGTCTATATTAATTTAGTGCTAACCAACCATTTTTTAGCCAAAAAGTGTGAACAAACAATCAAATAAGCACTAGTAGAATTTTTGGACAGCAATACAGTAGTCACTTGTTTTAATCATAACTCTTCAATTATTAGTCCAAAAATATCAAACTAGAACTTTCTGGAAAGCTGAAAAAGTGAACTACAACTTTGGTATTTTAATCAGAACATGATTCAACACTTAGCAAGGTTGAATTGTGGAAACACAGCATCTCTGTCTAGATTTGGACAGATTCAGACTTGCAACTTAAAAAATTCACAACTAAAGATTCAGACATCCAAACAAATTGACCCTAGACTTTCTGGAAAGGTAATGAAATTGTTTACATACCATTTATAAATATTTTAAGGTGATTCAATATTTAACTAAGGATAAAATACACTAGAAGACTTTGCTGTCCAGAACTGGACAGATTCAGTCTTCTCACTTTAAACATTCATAACTTAATCTTCAGATCACCAAAAAGAGTGATCCAAAACTTTTTGGAAAGCTTGGCAAAAGCAGTACATAACTTTTATAATCACCAAGAAGTGATTCAATGTTTAACTAAATCAAACAACACAGTTTTCGAAATCTGTTCTGACGGTGGACAGAACACAGCAACCAGTCTGTAAAATTCATAACTCCTAAACTATCAGGCCTATGGTTATGAAATTTTAACACAAGCAAGATAAGAAAAGCACCTACAACTTTCTTATAATGACCATGAACAGATTGTAATATTAACTTAAGCAAACAGTGCAGTTTCTGAAATCTGTACAGAAGTGGACAGATTCAGTTACTGAATTTGTAAAAAGCATAACTCCTAAACTGTCAGACCTATGGCTGTCAAATTTTAACACATGTAAGATAATAAAGTTATCTATAACTTTCTTGTGACCATCAATAACTTATTTCAACATTAACTTAAGCAACCATTGCAATTTCTGAAATCTGTTCAGAAATTCGACAGATTCGGGTGCTGGGCTTGTGAAAAGCACAGCTCCTAAACCATCAGGTTTATGGCTGTCAAATTTTAGTACAAGCAAGATAATCATGTTATCTACAACTCTTCTATATGACTTTTCTACAGAAAGCATAATTTGGTTTATCAAAAACAAACAGCACAACAAAAACAATGCGTGCAGCCCAAAACAGCTATCAATAAATTCCAGCTTTTATATAATTCAAGAATTGCAGCATTCTAGAGACTTGAATCATTCTAGCACTTTACCATTTCTTAGAGTTAAATTAATTAAATGAGGACTAGCAAGTAGACTTACAAATTTTATCCAAATCATTTAGTGCACTAAAATTACTACAACCAATTAACAACGCATTCTTCACGATAATCACCCAACAATTTGCGTTTTAAATTAGACATCACATGAGCACTATTACTTTTTAACCACGACCGTAACCATATACATTTAGACCACAACAAGTAATTTACCGTGATTACGAGCTAAACCAAGTCATCTAACAAGTCGGCTAACTAGAGCAACGACACAACCCGCTATCAGCATACACGTCAGCTTGCCTATTATGATCGCAGTCCGAGACACCACATGTATATATATCACAATCACTTACGCCCTCGACTCTTACTTAACATAGGTTGGCTAACGCCGTATATGACTTAGCAAACCATTTTAGACATTGTAACTCGAAACATGGGTTGAAGCAGGTTAATTAGTTTTTCTTAACCATTTCTCCACTCGAATTAGTTAACACACAAGTCACTTAAAACACCATATTTTAGGAGGTCTAACATAGAGACATTAAAACATGGCATAAAACTCCATAAGACTTACATTGGCTACTGAAAGACCTAAAGCACTTATGTGTATATCTTAGCGGATTGTTCTTCAATTTTAACAAGGACCGACTTGTGCACGCTACTTGCGTCCAATAATTATTGGGCTACGATAACACTCGTATAAGACTTCTAATCGATCAACAAGACATTTATTTATCCAAAGAGGCATGGAATGCAATATTTGACAAGGCAAGGCATCGACCCGCCATACAACAGAAAGCATGACGACACCGACAGATGCTATCAACTAATCGTTTTAAAAATATTAAACTTGCTTCTCGCTTTACCACTACACCACCCTTTAGTCACATGACCATCGGGAGCATCCTTCACACGATTATACAATAGCGACCTAGACGTCGGGTCACACAATACATACATCTTTTCTCGTCACGAGTATAACCATATTACGGCATATACCCGCACACCTCAATCAAATATCTTACGCCACCACCACTATAATACACCACGGCACACACACGGATACGTGTCCCCACTGCATTCTCGTGACCAATTTTAGCACAATTATTTATGACAATGTTTATCGACTAGACAAGTGAAACACCAACCGATCATTCGCACATCTCATCTTTAAAACATGAATCACATGTCACATAATTTATATTTTCGATCCACTCTATCCTACACCACGATGAATACATAAAATATTTTTAACATAGACGAACATCTTAGCCGATTGCGGAAATCACCAAGCATGTTTTACGCTTTATTAATTTACCACAGCTAACACACTACTTTACGACGAAGTGTTTTAACAAACAAGTAATGCATCCGCGACCAATCCCTACGACGCACAATTGGACCATTGCAGGCACACAAACACTTGTTGGTATTCCAATCGCAAACACATCTACGCATACCACTTTCTCCTCCATGAATTTTAATTCGCATACAACATTTTCACCTACATATATATACATGACAATGCCAAATGTGCAAGTAAGTCAATCACATGGATTCAACCTGAACGAGTCGGGATTTAGCCGCACGGACTGTCCACATGGCTCGGCATTTCGTCGAACTGCAAGGCGCGGAGCGCGACTTTGACGGTGGCTGCGATAATACACGAGTTTAGGGACTTGGCATATCGTCGACACCATGGACACAAAAACAGCAAGGGTAGCAGGATGTCTCACCGAGGGTCGACGACGTCGCGTGCGGGTCTACGCCAAAAACAGCAAACGCCCGACGAGCGTCACGGCGTGCTGCAACAACACATCTCCCTCGACATTATGCCGAACACTTGGCATGCGCGCAGCGGTGGCAGCGAGACGAAACAAGATCGGCATAGGGTCTGCTGTTTTGTGGGGAAGAGGGGAGGAGCAGGGGCCTAAAGCTGGGCGGCATTGGCCTCTCGCCATGGGTGGAGCTCGGATGGGGAAAAATGCTGCCATGGGAGAGGAGTTTGGTTGTCCTCCATGGCTGTCCAGATCTCAGGCGTAGCAGGAATTGTTCTAGGTGCTGAAACCTGGAGGGGAGCAGAGAGAGGAAGGGGGAAGATTGCAGGGTGCCATGGGAGGGAGAGGTGGACGAGCTGCTGCTCGCCGTGGAGCAGGGGAGGGGCGCTGCTGCTGTTTGTGAGAGCTGGAGCTTGGGAGAGGGAGAGCAGAGGCGCTGCGCGGGGAAGTAGGGCGCCATGGCTGGGGCGTCGGGCTTCATCCCTGAGCAGGGCGTCGGCCCTAGGGAAACTGCTCCCTGCTCTGAACGCCGTGGAGAAGAGGGGTGCTGGGCAGAGGAAGAAGAAGGGGGAGGGGATGAGGAGCCAGACTGTTCTCCTGTAGGGAGCGAGCGCCAGGGAGGAGGGCGCCATGATGGCCGAGGGGAGGAGCTGAGCTCCCTGCGCTTGCTGCTCGCTGGAGGAAGAAGAACCGCTGGCTGTTGATGCCGTGAAGGAGAAGACAGGGAAGGAGAAGGTGGCGGCTAGGAGAATTAGGGGGGTGGGAGTGCAAAATAGCCAAGGGCAAGGAAAGAGCACCCCTATTTATAGAAAAAATGCTAGGGTTAGGGTTTTCTTAGTGGGCCAAATGGGCTGGGTTGGGCTGGCCCAAACACGTTATCGGGCTGCGCTAAACATTTTTCGGAATAAAATGCTCCTGTGGAATTTGTTTCTACGGAGAATAGAGCGAATAGATTTCGGAAGATCGGGCGATTAACTTGGCCAAGAGTCTAATTTGAATTCGCTCGGAAATAATTTCCCTATGCGTGATTTGAAAATAAATCACCCTGAGATTTGATCGGCCTTGGATTTTAGTAAGAGAAGGCGAATCGTGATATTTTAAAAATGTTGTCGATACGGGGTTTTGAATTCAGTTCAGACACAAGACACTAGGCTCAGTCGAGTAAGAATTAATTTGAGGACGACATACTGAGTATTCCGTTTGAGAAAGCGGATTCGGACAAAATAATCAGACATAGACCAAGGTTCGAGGAATTGGATTCGGACACAGCTCAACTAGCAACTGTCGAGCGTTTGATTAAATGGGCTTTAGACGAGATTTATAAATCGAGATTTATCATCAAGTTTCCATTCGTTTCGAGAAATAAAAGTTTTAACACGCTCCAAAATTGGCTGTTTCTCGCGATCGAATAACTCTGAATTCGGTGAACTTCCAAGAGAAAGCCTGATAAACAGAGATAGGCACGATCGAGAAATAGAAATTTTCACTGAGCATCCGAGATTAGGATAAATCTCCCGACATAACATGAAATAAACACCTCGGGTGTCACAGGAACAAGGTCCAAGACCCCCGCGAGTGCAACCCGGACCCCTCTGCGTGGGGTCCGGACTGCCCACAGCCGGGTACCGGGACTCTGGGGCAGAAAATACCCAGGCCTTGCTCAGGCAGGGGTCCGGTGCCGACATGTGTCCAGGCCCAACCTGGTGCAGACCTGACATCATAACGCTTCTGCTCCCCGCCCGGGCGGAGGCCCGATGCTGCCACGTAGCCTACCGCGCGTTACGTAAGCCAGCGGGCGGAGCCTGATGTAAGGCCTCAGGGCCGCGCTGTCTCTGCATTTATTGCGGAGAGGACGCGCCGCCTGTCTATCCCGCTGATAGGCGATGTGCCCCTTCAGCATTTAATGTGTCCTATCCACTTAGCTGGCAGGCGGCGTCCAGGCCATCCTGCAGGCGACGTGCCTGTCTATTCCCGTTGGCTGGCAGTACGCCTGTGCTGCTGCATGCGCTGCACTCATCATGACTCGCGTGTTATCAAGGACGCTGCCGTGAGATATCAATACTGTATGCACTACGGATATTATGGCGCTCGAAGATCACCCTGGTGTTGCAAGCAGTAGTTTCTTCCTTCCATTTGTCCCTAGGCCCACGTGTCGGGGCTCGGTATCCTTGTATGTGCCACCCTTGAACTATAAAAGGGAGGGCACACTGCGTTACAAGATGGACGCTCGTTCACGGACACACTTAGACCCAGCTCAGGCGCACAAGTTCATACAAGCTCTCAAGCTCAATACATCACACAGTGGAGTAGGGTATTACGCTCCGGCGGCCCGAACCACTCTAAATCCTTGTGTGTTCTTGTGTTCATCCCCCGATCTCGTAACAGGCAAAACGTTTAGGCCCCTCTTCATCTTAGGACTTAGGGCAGGTGCATTCCGCCACCCGACCGAAGATTTCCTCTCCGACAGTCGCCTTGCTTGATCGTCGATTCCTCAAAGCTCAGAAACGAGTCGCGATCTAATCGCAACGCGAAGCGAAGACGAACAGGCACAAGCAAACAAACATATACATATGCATAAGAACATTACACCATACAAGATAAAATGTTATAAAAGCGAGCAATATAAAATAGAGAGCGCCTCTACGGTTACACGAGGAAAAGAAACCGTCGAACTCGAAGCGACGGTCGAGAAGATATCGCGTTTACTTTAAAACAATATTAACTATAACATTTAATTCGACATTATCAAATATAAATAATATCTATCATTTAGTTTCGATTAACCTACTATACTAACATCTGTCAGTTAACTAAGTAATTTAATTAACATAAGAGATTCTAAGCGAGGCGAATTTACGATGCGTGAAACAGCACGACAGCGTGCAAACGACGCGCGGACATGCGCGATATAGCACACCGACGACACACGAAACAGCGCGCGCGATGAGTGCAAACAACGCGCGAACCAACACGCCACCACGTGCAGAACAGCACGCGTGACAGACGAGGAAAACTAAATAGGTGCCGAGTTTATACCAAACCAATATTAAATAATTAAAAGCAGTTAAGTTAATATTGGTCATGTTAATATTTGTTATAAAAGCGCAGTTGAACACTACATATTTAATCTAATTGAAATATTAGTCAAGCGAACCTTAAGTTAATTATCTAACATATATGACCTAGCGGATTAACGTTACTAACATGAGTGCTTATAAGCGAAAATAATTTATTATCACGCGCAGACGCCGCGCGACACACGTGATCGACACGCGAGATACGCGCGAGCAATGCGCGGCAAGGCAAGCGACATGTGTAAATGGCACACGCGACGCACGCAAACGACATGTGACAACGCGTACGAACAGCACGCATGACACGCACAAACGACGCGCGACAACACGCGAATAACGCACGAACTAGACGCACGAACAACACGACTACGACAAGCGCCACATATGCGAACAGCACGAGAGGCACGTGCGAATAGCACGAGCAGCACGTGCGACAACTCGTAAGCAATGCGCGGCTACAGCGCAAGCTGCGAACTCGCAAACGCTACAGCGAGGCGACGACGTGCGCGAACAGCGCGACGAGCGGGAAACCATTAACAGGTGTCGTGTTTACAATGAATAAATGTTAAATAAACAACTAAATAAATATTTAGGTTGGCATAACTCGTGTTAACGTTTATTTATACTTGCGAAAATTAAAATTATACATTAGTTTTGATTAGATCACTACTTTAATAACCATCGGATAAACAAATGATCAATTAATTAATTAAAATATGCGGCATGATATAATAATATTATTAACTCGTCGGTGACAATATTACGAAGCTCATGCTAATTGAACGAAGAGAATTGGATTTATAACGCAACATATATCAAATATTTAACACTTCGCGGATTTTAAGCGATGCGGCTAATTATTATTGCTAGCGGTTGGTCACACCTATGGTCTCACGAGACGTAGCCATAGAAGATCCCAAGCTTAGGATCACATGTGGCTAGCTTCTTCCCATTCTTTTTACAACTGCACGGACACGACAAGGGGCTTTCTTCTTCGTTGAACAGCAACATAGGAGAGAGAGAGGATCGTCCATGGGACTCGGCAGGAGCTGCATGAGCTAGACGAGGGCAGGTTCGGCTGAGGTAGCCAGCTGCGCTAGCAACAGGGGACACACCCACTCGGGCGTCATCGTGCCTGCCCATGGTTGGACGCACGAGCACAACACAGGGGTGGGATGGATCCTGTCGCGCTGGGGAAGTGGAGGCCAGGGGGCGAGGCGATGCCGGTGGGAGGGGACACTAGCACGAGCGCGCGTGGTGACTTGCGGAGCAACAACGGTGAGGCTCAGCAAGCGCTGTGTTGATGCACAACGGCTGACGGCTATGGCTGGCGTGGCTACAATTCTATAGCACGGTGGCATAGCGGGCAAGGCAGGGTAGCAGACAGCAGCGCGGCGTTGTGGTGAGTGGTAGTGGATCGACATCAAGACAAGGTCCGAGAAAAGAAATCAAACGACGCATGATATTTTCTCACCTCGAAACAGATCTCGACGGAGAATGTCGCGACAAGGGCTTAACGGAGCTCCGGCGCGATGTGGAGTGAACACGGCAGTTTCCCAAGCGTGGCAAGTCTTGGGATGGAGGTTCGTGGCCGACGTCAGTTCTTCGGTGTGCTTGGTGCAGGGACAACGATGATCTGCTCGGGGAGACTCGACATGCGACAAGCATGGCGGATATTGGTGAGAGAGGAGGCGACGTGGTCGTGAGCTGGCCGAGTGGGGCAGCGGCAGAAGCGCGGCTGGGCGGTTTTTGTGTGCGCGCGCTGGAGGCGAGGTGCGGGCGATTGCCGATCGAGCGACGCGGCTGCGTGCGCCGTGCGTGCTGGGGGTGAGCGCGGAGGGGTGGGCTGCGTGCGTGCTAGCTGCTGGGTCGGGGAGCGGACTGGGCTCGCTAGGGAAGGAGGGGAAGGGGAAAAGGTCCTTTTTTATTGTTTCCATTCTTTTTCTTTATTCGTTCTCTTTTTCCAATTAAATTTATACATAAGAATGATCCACGAATCAAATAGATGCACACTCAAGGCAACACATCTAACAAAAATAACTGTGTTACAGCATGATGCAACAACCATTATTCCCTTAAGGTTTTGTTAATACATCTAACAGTTATATATATATATATAATATTCCTCCACTATTTTGAAAAGATAAAGAAGGACAAGGGGAAAAAGGGTAACATCCAAATTTGGTGGATATTAGAAAAGAAATTTTTATACCCCCAAATTTAGGGTGTTACATGCCCCCATTATTCAAGGATTGGTTCTCCACAAAGCTTAGGCTCGGCGCTCCGCCAATGAAGAAATTATTGATTTCAGTGCCAGCGGAGGGTCCACTCTTCTTCAAGACATGCGCTTTCAGAATCCTACCCTCCGTGTTCGTGATGTCAGGATTGATGGTAATCGCTTTTGGACTGTACTTCATGTAGATTTCTACAATTCCGTTATCCTTCCCAAGAAGCACCAGCCCATTCTCCATCAACGCTTTATCAACTGGAGTGGGTGTGAAGATATTGGGGATCCAGAGATGACATTGGCACTGAGGGCCTGTGAATAAAAGAAAATGAAGAATATCATGACTTTCCAATTTGATTGGAATGATGAGATTATTGCTCAATTCTACTCTACTCTGTGGATCAAGCCTGCAGATGATGAAAGTCCCTACAACTTTCCTTATCTGAACTTTTTTATTGAAGAAAGCTGGTACAAAGTGAGCTACAGGAGATTTGCACACATATTGGGATTCACTGATGATGATATTGCTGGAGAGAAGATAAGTGAAAGGGAAATAGGGTCTAACCTTTTCCTAATTGATTTTGGTGGTTGAATTGCCCAACACAAATAATTGGACTAACTAGTTTGCTCTAGAATAAATGTTCTACAGGTGCCAAAGGTTCACATCAAACCAATACAAAGTCAAAAGAAAGGGCTCAAAAGAAAGGAGCAAAGGAAACCGAAGTGCTCCCTAGTCTGGCGCACCGGACTATCCGGTGCACCAGGGAGAATCGACCTCAAACTCTTCAGCTTCGGGTTTCTCAGGCACAGCTCCGCTATAATTCACCGGACTGTCCGGTGGGCCACCGGACTGTCCGGTGGGCCACCGGACTGTCCGGTGTGTCAGCTGAGCAACGGCTACCTGCGCGCAACGGTCAACTCTGACAGTGAACAGTGCAGCACAGTGAACGCGGCAGAGGTCAGAGGCGCACCGGACTGTCCGGTATCGCACCGGACTGTCCGGTGCCGCATAAGGACAAAGCCTCCAACGGTTTACCAGCTCCAAGCCCCATCGACAAGATGATGTGGCGGCGCACCGGACACTGTCCGGTGGCGCACCGGACTGTCCGGTGCGCCCATCGCCAGCAGCCTTCTCCAATGGCTACATTTTGGTTGGTGGCTATAAATACCACCCCAACCGGCCACTTCAAGGTGTGGGAGCCCAAGCTACATTCCAAGTCATCTAGTTGACATACTCAAGCCCTCCCAACCACCTCTATTCATTGATACATCCTATACACAAGATTTAGACCACTACAACCAACACAAGTGCCACAAAAGAGAGAGAGCAAGCAAGAGAGAGCTACTCATTTGAGTTTAGCACTAGTGCCTTGTGAGATTCATTGAGATAGTGTGTGCTACATCTTTGTGTTCATTTGCGCGTGGAGTTTTGACTCCCATTGAACTTCCTCCAAAGTTTTGGAGGCTTGTAAAGCTAGCAAGAGACACCAAAGAGTGTGGTGATCCTTGCGGGGTCTTAAGTGATCTTTGAAAAGAAGAAGAGCTCGCCGGTCTTTGGTGATCGGTGGAGAGAGGGAAAGGGTTGAAAGAGACCCGTCCTTAGTGGACTCCTCAACGGGGACTAGGCCTTCGAGGGCCAAACGTCGGTAAAACAAATCACCTGTGTCTCGTGTGCTTATTGCTTGTGATTTGTTTGTTCTTTCCCTTTCTAAGTTTTCTTGCACTATTCTTTGCTAATACTATTTGGTGTTGCTTTAAGTTAAATTCTCATGTAGTGAAGCAACACATCGCAAGAAAGAACTTGTGTCATTGCTCTTCTTATCTAAGCCCCCTTGCTTTATTCTCATAGACCTATTAGTTGTATTGTTTTATCAATTCCGCATTATTTGAAAGCAATACTCTTTACAAGCAAGGACTTAGTTTGTATACTCCGATAATTGTATATCTTGTTCTAACCACTAATCAAGGGATCTAGTTGGGGGATAAAGTTTTAATTTTCAGGTTTCGCCTATTCACCCCCCTCTATGCGACTTTCAATTGGTATCAGAGCTAGGCACTTCATATTGAGTCTAACAACTCGAAGTGATGGCTCGTAGAAGATCCCAAAAGAACAAGAAGACAACACCGAAGGAGAACAAGGAGGTAACTCTTGAGATATTACTTTCCGATTGTTCTAATTATGATTCATGGTCTACTAAGGTGATAAATGCTTTTAGAACCGTAGATCCACGATTAGAACAAATCTTATACAAGAGTATTATACCTCCTAGTTATGATAAGAAAAATTCTTTCTTAGAAGATCAAGGATGTATACGCTTAAACTATCTAGCTTTTGACATCCTAGTTAATTCTCTTTGCAAGGAAGACTATCATGCCTTCATAATGAATTATTATGAACATATTCCTGATGCGCATGATATTTGGACTAGAATTAAAACTAAATTTAATGAGTCCAAACATGATGGTTCATTTTGTGCCTCTACTTCCTTTGGTATTTGTAAAACTAACCCTTTGAAGGAAGAAGAAAATGAACAATGGAGACCAAACGATGAATCCACCTCTCCAAAAGATTTGTCTTCCCATTTTGATTCCCACATATGTTGTATGGCTAATGAAAATGATAGCGGAAGCACAAATGAGGATGAGGAGGAAGAAAGAAGCTTCTTGCAACTCTACGCTCGCCTAAGCCAAGAAGATAAGGCGGTCATGCTCAAACTTCTAAAAAGAGCGAGAGAGCAAAGCGAAGCTCGTCAAAGGCTAGAAGATATTCTCTCCATAAAAATGCTAAGCTTTGACGAGTTGACTAAAGAACATGAGGAGCTAAAGTGCTCTCATGTTGATTTGGTCCAAAGGTATGAAACTATTTTAATTGAGCAAGATAACTCTTTACATTGTATCGCTCAATTGGTAAATAGGAATGCCTTACTTAAGGACCAAGTAGAAAAGCTAAAATTTGAAAATCTAGCTTTTCAAGAAAAATATGATATGCTTCTATGTTCTCATGAAAATCTTATGGATGATCATATCATATTAAATATTACTCATGAGGTTGTGATAGAAAACTTAAAATCCCAACAACCTCACTCATGCACATGTATTCAAATTGAAACTACATTACCATGTGCTAATGCTTGTTGTCCGTCGACAAGCAAATCTTCCTTTGAGCTAGAATTTGCAGGAATGAAAGATGATACATATCAAAAGCTCAAAGAATAAAATGAGAGGCTAAAAATGAGCTTGACACAACTAAAAGGGAAGTGCATTGCTCAACCTTCTCAAAATAATCATGATCACATGGTGAAGAAGCTTGAGACGGGAACAACTGTGGCATGCACTAAATCCCTTGAAGAAAATGTCAAGGACTTGAGGATTGCCAAGAGGAAGGAACAAAAGATGAAAATCAATGCCTTCTCCAAAAGCCTCAACCACGCCTCCATAAAAGGTAACATCCAAGGTAATAATCAAGCCACACTTCACCCTAAGAGAAGTAAGAAGTGTAGTGAATGCTTTGAAAAGGGGCACTCGATTAGGTCATGTCCCTATATTAAAAATGACTTGATTATTAACAAGGATGATAAAGTTTGTTTTAAATGCTCCAAGAAGGGACACTTATTTAGAACTTGTCCCCATTTAAAACAAAAAGGCATAATGTTAGAAAAGAAAATATTCACTAACCATGTAGCAAGCAAGAAACAAGGAAGGAAGAAATCTTCAAGACTTGAAGATCGCCTATGCTACATATGCCGAAAGAAGGGACATCAATGCAAGGATTGTCCCATTGGTAACACTTCCACTCCTAGCTTGCCAATTAATTCTCATGTAACTAGGCAACCCAAAATTGCAACTTGTGCTAGAAAGGTAATGAGTTTACCTAGTGCTAACACAAAGGACGTTTGGGTTCCTAGATCTTTGCTGACTAACCTTGATGGACCCATCAAGCGATGGGTACCAAAATATGCTTGACAAGCTTTGTAGGAGAAGGATATGATATGAAGCTTTGGGGTAGTTGAGAGAGTCAATTCAATTCTTATTAACTCAAGCTATCAACCTTCAATGATCTATATATCCAAGATTGACCCAAAGTTATTTCAATTTATTATGTCCAAAACTCATATCATCTCGGGAAAGACATTGATGTTGTAGGAAATAAAGAATTATCCTGTGCGGAAAGATCAAGGCCTACAACATGGAGGAAAGCCAAAGGATGGTAACACTTATATTTTGAGTGCACGTATCTTAAATTACCATTTCTCATGTGTCTTGTGTAGTCACATAGAAAAAGAAGCACTTCAAATGTCTTAAAATTATGTCACCATTCTTTGAAGAAATTCCTCTCACATGGTAGATTGCATATTCATTCTATGGCAATCTACATGTTTTAAATTGTTGCAAGTTCCTCATGGCATGTTTTTCACTAATTATCTTATTATTGCCATGATTCTAGATATAGAGAGATTCTTCAAGTTCTTAAAAGAATAAGATGTCATGTAAGGAATTCAAATCCTTAGGACACTTATAAAAGAAAAATTCTCTTTATAACTAGAGTAGTGAGACTAATGCTTTTATCTAAGTATCTCAAGTAGTCTCACTTGTAGAGAATAAGTTTCTCTTTGGAAGTGCGTAATCTAAACATAAAAAGAAAAATCAATCCAATGACTTATGTTGGTGTGCTTCTTGCTTAAATTGGATATGATTCTTCTACATTTTTCACTCTCCATGTTATGAATTAGATTTGTTCCCATAATCTTAAGGAATTAACTATGCTTGTTTTATGAGTTAAAACTAAGCATATATCATGAAATAATCTAGTTCACATTATAAAGTTTCCATGCGTTAGTAATCCACTTTTCATTCCTTGTCAAAATGATTACAAAAAGGGAAACTAGTGCTTGTGTTACTAACAACGTATCTCTTGAGCTTACTTATGGAAATCTACAAAAGAGAAAGTGCATGTCTAAGTCACAAGCCTCTAGGGTTACTCTTCACCCAAAGGAAGAAAGGTAAAAGAAAAGGTATGGGAACTCTTTTTCCCATCAATGGTTATTTACTCTAAATTATCTTATCCTACCTATACGAAGAATAGATTCTTTATTGTACTTAATTTTTGCTAGGTGTGCATTCAATCTTGTTCTCATAAATGCATTAGTCCATTAGAATCTATTTCATGCCTTTACTATATATGTTCTCATATTGATTTGCTCCTAAATAATGATTAATAAATTCAATATGGAGAAGTAAATCTCCTATGATTGATCAAAATGTTTAAAAGGTGCATATTCCTTTTTCTAATGATGTGTACTATTGTTAAGGAGTTTACTTCATGTCTATGTGACTTATGGATGATGAATTGTTTTTATCTAAAGAAATCATCCTTCATCATATACTCCCTTGTGCTACTAACATCTTTCTTGAGTATTTTCAATAAGTTTGGAAGGAAAAAGAGACAACTACAAAGGGAGGACACTCACATGAAATAGAAGGACATCAAGAACAACAACACCTACTTGGACAACAAGATCTTCAAAACAATCAATGGTGTGGTTGTAAGCATTCTAAACCTTTTTCATTGTGAGAATACCAGGCATAAGTTGTTTATTGCAAATTTTATAAGCCTTGATCAATATGTATAATGCTTCTCCCTATTCGTCCCTAAAATGAGTACATCCATTCAATTCATTCAATTTCCTGATGCATATCTTTAGGGGGAGCCTATTTCTATATCTTGATCATATTGAGACTAACACTTTATCTTAATAATCTCATATAGTCTCAAGTATGAGAATAAGTTTCTCATGAAGTATGCTACTACTTTTATTCTTGGTAAAGTAATGTCATCTTTATCAAGGATTGTAACTTCCATTGCTAAAGTAGCATATTTACTGGATTCTCCTATTAACTATCCAATGCATATGTTGTTCTTTTGATCACATATGTTAATTGTTTGATCATTGAATAAACACTTATGTTTCTTAGTGCCGCATATACTATCAATCGATATCTCTTGATATGCACTAAGATAAAAGGAGAATTCATGATACATTTATGCAATTTGTGATCCATTTGATATATACTAGCATGACTTGGAGAAGGATCACTAGTTGTAGAACTCTCTATTGTGCAAAATATTTCCACACATTGTCTTGAATATAGGTCTTAAGCAACTAAGACTAGGGACAAAGCACAATAAAGAGAGCATCTCCATGAGAAGGTACAAAACGGTAAAACTACTTCCATTCATTTACACATGTACCTAAATCTTCCTTTTCTATACTTTCCTTGCATATCTTGTATAAAAGAAAGAGAAAGCATGTACAAGCATTATCCCTGCTTCATACCTAGTTTAACCACTCAAAAATCTCATTCCTGCTTTAGTGCATCTTTGTTAAAACTTGGTGAAGTAATTTTATTGTCAAAGAGCTTAAAGCTTAACCTTGTAACGAGGATAAGCTGCCTTTGTTCCAAAGGTGGATGGTCCTTAAGCCACTTTGAAATCCTTAAGGGAAAATGCTTAAAATATTTACAACATGCTTTCATAAGTGCATAAACTGTCATGAGCATCACACTTATACTATGACACAATGCACTTCACATTCTCTATGATATAGAATCGTTCTCAGTAACCTAATTATGTGCAATTGGCATTTAAGGCAAAAATATGTTTTCATCTCAATGCACGTATTTAGGGGGAGCAATCTATATTATATAGAACTATGATTATGCTTAATTGATATATCCTTTGATCACATCTCTTTATATCTATGACTAATGTGTTTTCAAGTATATTCTTATGCTTAGTCATAGAATTGAAAGGGAAATGGAGTATTTGGCAAAGACGACGCTTCCACTCAACTTCATCGGTATTATCCATTCTTTGCCGGCATTCCGCGTAGTTCTCCACTTTGGTACAATCTTTACTCATATAAGGGCTTATATTTCATTCACAAGTATCCATTTTTGGCGATTCATGCCAAAGGGGGAGAAAATATGAGCCTAAAGCAAAAGGACCGCACCACCACCAAATTTTAAAAATGAAGTTTTTCAAATTGATATATTATTGTGTTCAAAAGGGGGAGAAAGTAGTATCTTCAAAACTTGCAAAACCCTCTTGAACACTAAGAGGAAAATTTTATTGAGGGGGAGTTTTGTTTAAGTCAAAGGAAAAGCATTTGAAACAGGGGGAGAAAAATATTAAATCTTGAAAATGCTTCTTTCAATCTTATTCATGTACCTTTGACTATTTGCACAAGGTTTTTGAAAAGAATTTTACAAAGGATTTGCAAAAACAAAACCCGTGGTGCAAATGAGGTCCAAAATTTTAAATAATAAGAAAACCATCCATGCACATCTATTGAAATAAGTATATTGGGTTCAATTCCAAGCAACCTTTGCACTTACCTTATGCAAACTAGTTCAATTCTGCAACTTTATATTTGCTTTGGTTTGTGTTGGCATCAATCAACAAAAAGGGGGAGATTGAAAGGGAAATAGGGTATAACCTTTTCCTAATTGATTTTGGTGGTTGAATTGCCCAACACAAATAATTGTACTAACTAGTTTGCTCTAGAATAAATGTTCTACAGGTGCCAAAGGTTCACATCAAACCAATACAAAGTCAAAAGAAAGGGCTCAAAAGAAAGGAGCAAAGGAAACCGAAGTGCTCCCTGGTCTGGCGCACCGGACTGTCCGGTGTGCCACCGGACTGTGTCCGGCGCACCACTGGACAGTGTCGGGTGCACCAGGGAGAATCGACCTCAAACTCTTCAGCTTCGGGTTTCTCAGGCGCAGCTCCGCTATAATTCACCGGACTGTCCGGTGGGCCACCGGACTGTCCGGTGTGCCAGCGGAGCAACGACTACCTGCACGCAACGGTCGACTCTGACAGTGAACAGTGCAGCACAGTGAACGCGGCAGAGGTCAGAGCAGTTGATCAGAGGCGCATCGGACTATCCGGTGTCGCACCGGACTGTCCGGTGCCGCATGAGGACAAAGCCTCCAACGGTCGACCAGCTCCAAGCCCCATCGACAAGATGACGTGGCGGCGCACCGAACACTATCCGGTGGCGCACCGGACTGTCCGGTGCGCCCATCGCCAGCAGCCTTCTACAACGGCTACATTTTGGTTGGTGGCTATAAATACCACCCCAACCGGCCACTTCAAGGTGTGGGAGCCCAAGCAACATTCCAAGTCATCTAGTTGACATACTCAAGCCATCCCAACCACCTCTATTCATTGATACATCCTATACACAAGATTTAGGCCAC
The DNA here is from genome assembly GCA_029449295.1 of Zea luxurians. NCBI lineage: Eukaryota > Viridiplantae > Streptophyta > Magnoliopsida > Poales > Poaceae > Zea > Zea luxurians. The sequence goes on along the minus strand of JAOPSE010000008.1, from coordinate 44,756,775 downwards.
TACAACCAACACAAGTGCCACAAAAGAGAGAGAGCAAGCAAGAGAGAGCTACTCATTTGAGTTTAGCACTAGTGCCTTGTGAGATTCATTGAGATAGTGTGTGCTACATCTTTGTGTTCATTTGCGCGTGGAGTTTTGACTCCCATTGAACTTCCTCCAAAGTTTTGGAGGCTTGTAAAGCTAGCAAGAGACACCAAAGAGTGTGGTGATCCTTGCGGGGTCTTAAGTGATCCTTGAAAAGAAGAAGAGCTCGCCGGTCTTTGGTGATCGGTGGAGAGAGGGAAAGGGTTGAAAGAGACCCGTCCTTAGTGGACTCCTCAACGGGGACTAGGCCTTCGAGGGCTGAACCTTGGTAAAACAAATCATCCGTGTCTCGTGTGCTTATTGCTTGTGATTTGTTTGTTCTTTCCCTTTCTAAGTTTTCTTGCACCATTCTTTGCTAATACTATTTGGTGTTGCTTTAAGTTAAATTCTCATGTAGTGAAGCAACACATCGCAAGAAAGAACTTGTGTCATTGCTCTTCTTATCTAAGCCCCCTTGCTTTATTCTCATAGACCTATTAGCTGTATTGTTTTATCAATTCCACATTATTTGAAAGCAATACTCTTTACAAGCAAGGACTTAGTTTGTATACTCCGATAATTGTATATCTTGTTCTAACCACTAATCAAGGGATCTAGTTGGGGGATAAAGTTTTAATTTTCAGGTTTCGCCTATTCACCCCCCTCTAGGCGACTTCCAATAAGAATTCATGTTTTTCGCCCTCCCACCAGAGCTGAGGCCAAAGATTTACATATTTCTGAGAATGATGAATACTGGAAATCCAAACCTGCATAAGTACTACAGGTACCTCAACTCTCTCTTCAGGATGACTCTCATTCCCAAAGGGGGAAATCAAATGAAAATCCTGGGTGAAAGAAAAGTTCTTCTCTCCTTCATGAAGCCAAATAGCAGTGAGAGCTTGAATGTATTTGATACGATCTGGCAGGAAATTGTTCATGCCTCTTGCTTTCCTCTCAAGGGATGTCTGCATGCCCCCTACATCATGAAAATGATTGAGGTGGTCACCCAATTCAGATATGAAAAGGGCACTAGACATCTCTCCTATACTCCTTTCTGGATTGATCCCAATAATCCAACAGGGCGGTTGAGGAAGGCTCCTGCAAGCTCTCGTGAGCAAACTGCTGCTGGTCCCTCTCGTCCTCCTAGTCGTGGCTCTCCCACACCACGTGGTCGTGGTCGAGGTCATGGTCGTGGCATGGGAGCAAGGTTGGTTCATGGGATAGCAGCCTTTTTCTCCATGTGCAGGAATATTTCTGCTGATGTTCACGAGCTGGCCAAGCGACAGCGGGAGACGAATGACAATCTCCGTCGTCAGTCCATCGCTATGGGCATCCCTTTTGCTTCCCGCTCGCCTGACGTGCCTCTCCATGCACCTCCTCCAGAAATAAATGAACGGCATCAAAAGACTTATGGAGTTCCATTCATGTCGGCTGAAGATGAAGATGCTGAAGAAGAAGAATTCTTTGATGACAGGGATCAGTTTGTCCCGCCTCACCACCAGGGTGATTCGGGTCCCTCTTCATCTTATCCTCCCTCCCAGGATCCTTCAGGAAGCACTCCTCCCCCTGCTAACCCTGGGGAGGAAAACTTTGCAGTCAATCTGGCGTCGCGATTCTTTGATCCCTCCCCTTTTGGTGTTATGTGTTTTTAGTCTTCTCCTGTTTTTTTGGTGCTTGTTGCCAAAAGGGGGAGAAGGGTTGATGGTCGGTCGATGGTTGGTAGCCCAAGGGGCTAAACAGAACTACTTTTATTTATGTAATGAACAAAATGGTCTGTAATAATTTTAGCATTTGTCTATGCTTGTGGTGATGGCCTAGGGCCATGAACAACATTATGTGATGGTGATCATGATTGTAATAGCTAGCTTGTTTTTCACATATTTTATGCTATGACATGATGAAATTGTGAGATTATGTCATTTTACATCATCATATCTTATATAATATTGTTGCATCCCTCGAATAATTGTGTAATGTGTTGGCTATTCACTCTCTCCAAATATGTTGCATAATTGACATATCAAGTCAATATGAAGATCACAAAACTCATGCACATATTTAGGGGGAGCCACACATACACAAGTATTCAAAATCTCGCCAGTTATTTTGTTTTCATCTCTACTCCAGTTTGTTTTTGCATCAGTCACCAAAAAGGGGGAGATTGTAAGTGCAATCAACCCTGACTAAGGGTTTTGGTGATTAAATGACAAAACAAATAGAGTTTCTAACAAGTTTGCTCCTAGTATGTATACAGTAATTCTAAAGACAGGAGGAGCACAGATTCTATATGTACACAAATGGAAAAGCACATCGGATTAAAATTCTACATCATATAGCGTGCTTCAAGTGCTTGTGAACAACAGCAAATTACTTTTTACAATTCTTGAGTCATAGGAATCACCGTTCAATTAAGAGGGATCCGCAATAGTTGAGTAAGTAACTACGATGAGCTCAGTCCAAACCTCTTCCAAATCTTCTAAAAAATATTTTATTAGATCATTGAATGCTCTTGGAAAAACCACTTTCACTTCCCACTAAGATTTCCCCATGGTTCTCTTCAGTTTTCTAAAAATTAGTTCGCCAGTTTCAAAAACCGACTCAACCGGACTACAAACCGGCTCAATCGGTTTTTGCACTGTTCCCTCTGCCACTTTCTGACCTGCCAGGCTGCCAGTCAGTCCTGTCAGAAAAAGTCGTGTGCAGACTATTGGAAAATCGGTTCAACCAATTTTGGGCCGGTTCAACCAAATTTGGAACCGGTCCACTCTCTGGCTGAGTCAGCCAGTGAACCGAGAACCACCCTAGTGGAAACCGGTTCAACCAGTTTCCAAACCGGTTCAACCAGTTTTCAGACAGGATTCCCCAACGACCACCAGCTTTTGGGGGCTCCTTTATATACCCCTCACACTCTCTCTTCATTCACTTCTACCCTCTCCATGAATTCTTGGCTGACCTACTCTCAAACAAGAGCATTCAATCCACCTCTCACACCCGAAATCGCATCTCCTTCAATTGATTGAAGGACACTTGGTGTGAGGTGAAGTCCGTCTAACTCGCTGTTGATTTCATCTCGATTCTCCCTTTCTCTTCATCTCTTGAGCTCATTGCAAACTTGAATTTTGTGTGGATTTGTTACTCTTGGAACCTTGTGTTCCTTGACGGATAGAGGTTGCTTGGGAGTCTCCAAATTTGTGGATGACCCCGAGAAGTTTGTATCACCCACTCGTTGAGCTAAGTTGAGAAGAGATTGCCTTGACCTTGGTGGTCGACTTATGGATGATTAGGGTTGGAAAAGACCTAGCCCTTTGTGGGCTCCTCAATGAGGAGTAGGACACCTTTGTGGTGGTTGCTGAACCTTGGGTTAAATTGTATGTTCTTGGTGTGCTCTTGAAAAGTGCTTTAAATTGTTGGGTAGTTCATATTCGATTATATTGTGTGCAAATCGTGTGAAACCGATTCACATCGATTTGTTACCCATTCGAGTGGATTTTCTCTAGGGCAAATCTTAAGAAAGAATCTCTCATTACTTTGTCACACTTGTTTAACTGTTTACCTAATCTAAGTTGAGCAGGTTCAAACTTGTTCAGCTGTAAACAAAATCAGCTGAACCAGTTTGCACCAGTGCAACTTGAATTTAACACTATCTCGAAGTTTTTAGTGAAAAATTTTAGGTGTAGCCTATTCACCCCCCCTCTAGGCTACTTTCAAGGCATATTCTCAAAGGACCCATATCTACAGCTATGTTAATGGGGGCGTGGTTTGGTAATACACCAATTTGGCCACTATTTGTAGATAAAATGATTTCTTTCACTCCACAATCCAACTCATGGGCCACAATCCATGCATGCAAAGGACGTGCAAATCTCCTAAGGACTCGCTGACCACCAGGAAACTCAGCATGACTCTAGCATAGGTGGGTGGGATGGAGATCATGTACCGTTTCATGCGTTGTAACCCCTCTTTAGCCGACAATAAGGTTGAGGAGGAGCTCCTATGAAAAACGGGAGACACATCAGTAGCATGGCCATCTTCTACCTCTAGAACCCCCTATAATCTCCAATCACCAAGAAACATACACCCACACACTCACATGACGTAGGGTATTACGCGCTAGATCAGCCCAAACCTGTATAATTCATTATGCTCAGTCGTGTCCCGCACGAACCATCGAGCTGCATTGACATCGTCATCCTCCCAAAAGCACTATGTGGTACACCCCATAGTGTGTCGTCGGTACCAAACACCGACAGATGCATTGTATTCGTGCGTACATATACATGCAAAAGGCAGAAAAGCGTACAAGATAAAAAAAATCCAAAATAGTATTAAAATAAAGTATGATATATTTTGAGGAGTGAAATGCACTAGCTGTCCATGAACTTGGCTTGGTGCGTCATATAGGTAACCCATCTCAGTAAACCAGCAATACAAGTGCTCAAACTTCACTATTCATTGCAAAACTGGGCTGCAGCAAACTGCCTGCCGACATGGCTGCCACGATGGACCGCACTACATAGTCCTCTTTGTCCGTGCGGGTACTAGGCATCCTCCTTCCCCCAATTCTGACCAAGAGGAAGAATCCTAGACACCTCCTCCCAAATCATATCCCAGCCAAGTTGTGCTACCCCTCCCTCCTAAATGAAATTTGCATCTACCCCAAGCATGGATGGAACATCCTCCTCAATAGGACAACCACGACGATGGAATGTAGTTGTTCTTCCTCTTGTCATCTGCGACCAATGGAATGCAAAGAAGGTGATAGCATTCAAGGCTAAAAACAAGCAAAAACTATGGATGATACTTCTACATCAGCCCAACATACAAGGTTAGTTTGGGATTTTAGTGTGTTTGGACAGTAATCTCATTGGTGGCTTTGATTATTTGATGGAGTTACACGTTTGTGTAGCGTGATGGTAGTGGTTGTGACTTCTGGTATGGGGAAAATGACTATGAGCAATATTTGATGGATAATGCCCATGCTCGAGAGAAGTACGAACCTATACTCAACCAAGTAGAAAATATGAATTTGATTATTGATAGTCACCTAGAGGGGGGTTAATAAGTGACGCCTAAAAAACACAACTTAAACAAAAAACAAGACAATGTGATTTATACCATAGTTTGGTAAAGCATCAAATGCTTGCCTACTCTACGTTGTGGTGTCCCAACGGACAAGGGTTGCACTCAACCCCTCTCAAGTGATCCATGGTTCTTCCTTATATCTTTCCCTTTGCAAAGATCTCCACAACTTGGAGTCTCCTGCGACCGTACACAATTTAACGAGAGTTACTCTAGAATAGCAAGAGGAAGAGAAAGAACACACATAAGAGCAGCAAAACAACACCACAAAGCCACAACACAAACACGCAATAGCAGAAAAGAACTATCTCTCTAAAATTGTCGCTCTTATCGCTTCGGTGTGTCTCTCAAATGTGTATGAGTGAAGTACTACCTCTTAGTATGCTTGGTGATCTTTGGAGGTCGATATGGGGGTCTCTTTATATATCTAAAGGAACAAATAGCTGTTGAACCTTCCTCTAAAGAGCTTGTGAAATCCTGCTCTCGGTTGGTGCACCAGATGTTGCACTTCAAAGCCTTCATTGAGCAAATGTTGCAGTTCGTTGAAATCCTCCTCTTGCACTTTTACCATTTTACCAAATGTTGCACTTCAAGGCCTTCGTTGAGCAGAGTTTTCCTTTCCTTTACTCAATTTCCTTTGAATTAAACATGTGCTCATAGACTTAGCTAATAGTTAGTCCAATGTGTTGTGTTCAATATTAATCACTAAAACAATATAGAAATCACTTATTTGTCCATTTCCCTTTCAATTACCGGTGAAGCTAAAATTTCAGGAACGTATGGAATGAAGAGGCATGATGGAGGAGCAAAATTGATGGCCTAGTGGTTCAGAAGATGGATTTAGTAGTAGGTATACCTAGTAAGATTTGTAGTGCTCTAAATTTTTTTAATAGCCATACGTCTGCGTCTTTTGGTGATTAGTCTGTCTGTTAGGATTAGATGATGTGATATAAACAAGGTATTATGGTCATGATGAATGCATCATATTCATGGTCTCATTCCTGGTTCATAGTAACATTGTTGTTGCCATTTAATGTTCATCCAGGTAACAAACAAAAGCATTCATGTTCAGCTAGCATTCATGTTGTCGTTCGATGACAACACACAAAATACTGATCATAATACATCAGGGCATCTATCGGTGTTTTGGGTCCGACCGCGCACCCAGGGTTGCCCCTCGAGGTGCTTTTTGGAGTAGGATGGTGTTACCGACTGTAGCTCAATGGTTCGCGCTAGATGCACGAGAGACAGTGGACAATTTTGTATAGGTTCGGGCTGCTTTGAGATGCGTAATACCCTACGTCCTGGCGTGAATACTTTGTGTGGTGGGTTACAGGGAGGTTCTCTAGTATCGAGGATGTTAGAGAACTAGGTGGATGGCTAAGTAGTGAAATATATTTTTGAAGGGATGCCCCCTAGGCCTTATATATTCGACCGTGGGGCAGTACATGTGGATATGATAACAATGTGAGCCTAAGTAATAGTGAACCGACTGAGCCTATCTTCCTATAATTCCGCTGACCTATCTCCGCTCTGTTCCGATGTATGAGGCCCCTGCGCGGGAAGGTCGGGTCCCTGTTGCGGTTGTCGTTCAAACTCATCGGTCCGTCTGGGCCTACGTCAATCCAATCTTGTGTCAATTCACTTTTCCGGACGTGCCTCTCCAGGCCCATGAGGGGATGACCTTGCGAATCATTGGGCCCGCAGGCCTTTCGCGAGGTCTTTTAGCCTTCTAGTGGACCCGGGGGATATCTGTCCCCCACAAGCCAACAATGTTTGGGTTGATTTCAAAATAAATGGCCCAAAGATTCTAGGTCCAGCTCGCAGTTCTTGATTTTGATAAGGAATGCCTTGAAAATAAGTCTGTCGAGCCGTTGCTTCTGAACTCCGAATGACTTGGAAAAAATGAGCTTCTGTTGTTTTCTTCTGCCATCATTCATTGGCCTTCGCTTTGTTCCTCAAAAATCGGTGCTCTGTCTTGGGTTTATGCTTTGGATTATCAGCATTCTGCTCTTTGGAATTCAAGACTCATTGGGTGCACCGAAGGTGCACCCATTGGGTGTAGCTCCCGAGCTTTGGGTGTATTGAAAATAATCCACTCGAAGGTCTTCATTTCAAGTCTTCTCAGAGATCATTTTTATCTTCAACTCATGCTTTTAGAAGTCAGCATTGTTTTATTTTCATCTCATGCTTTAGAAATCAGCATTCTGCCTTTTGGGGTTGATGATTCACTGGGTGCACTGGAGGTGCACCTAATGGGTGTAGCCCCCGAGCTTTGAGTGGATTACTGAAAATAATCCACTCGAAGGTCTTCATCTCATGGTGTTTTTAGAAATCATCCTTTCCTCTTCGTCGAATGCCTTAGAAATCAGCATTATATCATCAACCTTATGCCTTAGAGGTCAACATACAGTTTTTGCCTTTGAGATCGAGCACGCGATCTGCCCATATCTTGTTAGGTTTGAAATTTATTTGATCTGCGACAGATTGGACATTCGGTAGATGGCTCTTGGCTAGTCTTCATATCACTTCGTGCTTCAATGCTTCTGTTGATTAGACTTGTACCTCATTGGCTATATTTAGCTTTCCTCTGATCTCCGTCAATATCCTCCTTCTGTCTTGAGGTATTCATTGCGTACACTGTATGGATGCGACTGCTTGGGAAAATCTATTAAAAATTCCTGGACGTCCCCCCCCCAATGGGTGTGGGTAAGGGACGGCTTGGTGCACTGAGCGTTTAGCAAACTGCCCCTGAGTAGTAACTTGACGTGACCGCGGGTGTAATCATATCATCCATGCAGTTGACTTGAGTCCCAATGGGCGCTGTGTTACGTAAAACGGTGTCAGCCGCTTGACTTGTTTCTAGGCGATTTGAATTGCTTATTGAATACTTACGACTGTTCAGTGACCGTGGTAGGAGATGAGTGGTTGCTTTCTTCTTCTATAAATAGAGCGCTTGCTTCACTGGCGTCTTCACACATTTCTCAACTGTTGCTTGCTTGTTCTCCCCTTTTCTGTTCCACCATGGGCAAGAGCAAGAAGAGCCGGAGTTCGTCGCACCACTCTAGCGACAAACGGAAGCGCGAGCCGACTCCTCCCTCGGAGGACTTCGGCGATTCCGAGTACTCGGAGGAGGAGTTCTCCTCCGGGTCCGAGGGATCGCCGGTCCATGCCTCTCCTCCGGCATCGTCTGACGATTCAGACGATTCCCAGGGGATTGCAGCAGAAGTGTGGACCTACATCCGGGCCGTCGAGCGCGCTAGGCTCGAGGGCTCGGATGAGTCGGAGGTCTCCTCGGACGAGGGGGATTCCTCTGACTCGTCCGAGGAGGGGAGCGACAGCGACGACGGCGGTGAGGGCGATGGCGGCGATGGGGGCGACGGCGATGGCGGTGGTGATGGCAGCAAGGGCGACGGCAAGGGCAGCGACGGCAGCGGCAGGGCCAGTGGCAAAGCGCCACTGGCTTAATAATATTAGTATAGATAAGTAGTATTAGTTTTAGTAGAATAATGTAGTAGTAGTTAGTAGTGTAGTGTAAGTAGTGTAGTAGTAGTGTATTAGTGTAATGTACTGAATAGTGGGAAGAAGATCAACTCATAATGAGTTGGTTTTTAAGTTTGTGAAAATACTTCCCCTCCTTATATAATGCAGAAGACTTCTCCTCGTTTTATGCGTGTTTCTTGCTTTTCCTCCGTTTCCTTTGCAATTAGCTGATCGATTGTATTTGTGTTTAGAGTAACCGAGTCTTTTTGAGCCGCCTCGGTGTTTTAGATATAACAGCTAAGTGATTACGGGTGACATCGGCGTTTTAGAAGTAACGGCCGAGTCATACTGAGCCATGTCGGCACTTTTAGGAATAACAGCCAAGTGAAGACCAGTGACGTCAGCGTTTTAGAAATAACAGCTAAGTTATATCAAGCCACGTCGGTGTTTTAGAAGTAATAGCCGAGTGAAGACCGGTGACGTCAGCATTTTAGAAGTAACAGCTGAGTTGTATCGAGCCATGTCGGCGTTTTAGAAGTAACAGCCGGGTGCTGACTGGGCACTTTTAGAATCGGTGCTTGGCCCGGGAAAACCCCATTTGTACCGCGCCATCGCACACCTCTGCTTTCTGAGCCCTAGCCTTACCTTCCGCTTCTAGACCTCCTCTGTTTCCCTTTGATCTCGCTTCCGCTCAGTTCGCCGGTGAGACTGAGATGGCGCCCAAGTGAAAGAGCCAGAATTCCGCCGCTGCAATTATTCCCCCCATCGATCCCAACAGTCAATTGCCTTTCGCGGGTAATCACATGTCTATTGTTTCCGAGTCGGACCTTCTTCATCTTGTCTCTGTCAGAGTTCTTCCCCCAAAGGAGCTTTGCTCTTGGCGGATCTGTCGTGGGGTTACTGTCCCGACGGAGGACACCCACAAGTCTGTTATTTACATTCCTTTTCTCATCCGCGGCCTTGCTCTTCCTATTTCTCCTTTCTTTCGCGGTCTCCTTGATTTCTACCATCTGAATCTGACTCATCTAAATCCCAACTCCATTCTGCAAGTTTCTGTCTTCGTTCACTTGTGTGAAGCCTATCTCGGAATTCTGCCTCATTTTGGCTTGTGGAAGTACTTATATCATTGTCGGCCTGGAATGGCCAGGGGGCAGCACCAGCTCGTGTGTGGTGTGAGTTTGGAGATGCGCCATGGGAGGAAGTCAGAGTACCTCGACATCCCACTCAAGGACAGCATCAAAGGATGGCGCTTGGAGTGGTTTATTGTAGAGAATCATGGCAATTCCCTCCCCCCTCGGTCGGGGAGACAGCCGGATGTCCGTGCTCCAAGTTGGACTGAATCCCCCACAGACTTGGAGATAACCGAAGCCAGGGTTCTGCTTGCTGAAATTGGCTTGTTGAAGGAGAGAGGTCTGACTGCTGAAGCGGTAGTCGCAGACTTTGTTTTCAAGAACATTCAGCCACTGAAGGACAAAGCATACCCGGCTTATTTGTATAGTGGTGTCACTGACTCAGCCCAAGTTACCAATAGGAGGATTCCTGCTATGGATTTGGTAAGCCGGCTGGAGATGATCCTTAGAGGCAAAGTGTCGAATATTGGTGCTCCTGTTGCATAATCTGCCTGGAATCTGCCACCTTCCAAGACTTTTTCAGTTTTGTGTCTAATCCTCCTGCTAGCGACAGTGGCCTGGGTCTTAGAGTGCGACCCTCTCCTGAAGAAGTCGAGGCTCTGGTTGCTTCACTTGGTGATCTTCCCAACGATGAAAGGTAGGTTCACTTTGAGATGCCTGTAAACCCGAGTGATGCAGAGATAAGTGCTATGCTGGACATGTTGGCTGAGGATTCCTCTGACTCCATCCTTGCTGAAACCATAGCTGCTGCAACTATCCCCGAGCCTGAAAAGACCTTGACTGCTCAAAAATCTGATGGTGCTCGCCCAAAGCGCCTTCGCCCGGCCACTCATCCAACTGCTCCTGCCGAGGGGAAGAAGAAAAAAGAGGAGGCTTCGGCGAGTGTCATGTTTGAATCAGGATGCCGACCCTTCTGCTCCTGCTATTGAGGAAGTGCCAGTGGAACTTTTTACTGGAGCTGATCCCAATGGGTGTGACCTTGATGATGCTGATCCCAATGGGTGCAATCCGGCCGACACTGACCCCAATGGGTGCGTTGTTCGTATTGTTGATGAGGATGAGGAAGAGGAGGAGGAAATCCCCTTAATTCGGAGAAGCAGTCGGCGCTACCTGGTCAGTGGGGGGAGTAGTGATATTCCTTCTCTAGCCTTGTCTGCACTCGTTGGTCTGCAAGAGTTGTCCATAGCAAATTTTGATTAGGCTCTCGAGGATATGGTTCCTGAAGATCTACTGTCCGAGCCAACAGACGGTGGTATGATGGACGTTTGCGCTGACATTCTGGATGTGGGGTTAGAGTTATCCCGAGCAGCGTCTCGAGCCTCATCGACCTTGGAGTGCGGTCTTTAGAGTCAAGAAGCTGGTCTAGGTTTCTCCATTCCTATGGAGGTAACTGAGAATCCTTCAGCCTTAGAGGTGGCTGTTGTAGAGAACCCGGTCCTCAAGGATGGCGCCAGCGATTACCTAGCCCCCGAGGGTGTTGCCGGCAATGATCCGGCCCGGGTGGGTAGTGCGAGCTACAACCCAGCCCCCGAAGATGCTGCCGGTGGTGATCCGGCTCCGATGGGTAATGCAGGCTACGACCCAGCCCTCGAGGGTGTCCGAGCGAGCTCCCCTTCTCATACCTCCATGGATGTCCACGTTGGGTCTTCTCCACATTCTGATTGCATGGCAGCAGCACGTGCTTCAAATTAGGAAGTCGCCTTAGAGACCGGCACACCCAACGCTAGAGTTTTGATTTCTGCCGGTGATGTTGAGTTAATCCCTAATGATGCTCTTCAGATTGTCTTGGCTGATATTCCCTCATCGAGTCACCAACCGGTTTCTCATGATTTGGGGCTTCCTTCATTCTTCTCCAATCTTCAGGTAACTTGGTTTTTCCTGATATAGCTAGACTTCGGGCGAAATATTGTCTCTGCACTCACTTGTTTTCAATACCAGGCTTTGGTTGACGAGATGGCTGATCGGCTGAGATCACAGGGTGCTTCTGTCCCAGAAAGAGCTCTGTCTCTAATGCATTGGAATCTAGTGCTACTTCAGTGATGGGTATCTGAGTTGGAGATGACAAATGATGGTTAGTGCCTGTATTTCCTCTTTGGCCACTTGATTAGTCTGCTTTTTACTGAGTGCCCTTCTTCAACCATTTCTTGCTAGATATGGTCCGGCGGTACTCTGAGCTCTAGGAGAAGTACTCTCAAGGTCAGGTGGACCTGGCTCGAGTTTCTGCTTCTTTAGACGACGCCAACTTATTGAATTCCTCTCTCAGTGCTCAGCTTGACTCTGAAAGGGTGACTAACGAGGTAAGTTTGCTTTGACTTTCTCTGATGTGTTCTTACTGCCTGCTGGGTATTTGAGGGCTGATTCTTGTCTGCAGGAAGAAAAACGTGCCCTTGTAGCTTCTCGCGATAACCTTGATAGGTTGTATCGCGACGCCAACAATTCTTTGACTATCTTGGAGAGGAGCCATCGCTTTACCATGGCAGACTTGGATAATCATCGTTACAAGCTGCAAGAGTACCAGGATGAACTCATTTGTGTTAGGCAATTGGTGTCAAGCAAAGACTCTGTCATCAAGGATCTGCGCGCTTCCAAAAGATCAGTCGTCCAGGAGCTAGAAGTTGCTCGGCTGGCTGTTAAGGCTGCTGAAGACACTTCTACCACCTTGAAGGCTCAGCGCGACAAGGCTATGGACAAAGCCATTCGCAAGGAGCGGATCTTGATGAGAAGGCCGGGTGTGATTGTTTCTGATGACATAATTGCTGCTGTCAACACTGCTCCTGACTCTTCGAGTTGTCCTTCTTCATCAGTTGCTCCTGAGAAAAACATTACTAAGTAGAAACATTGAATGCCTTGTGTATGTGTTCAATGTGCTCGAATGTTCTGTTAGAAAATGTTCTTGGTACTAAACGCTATTATTATTTCTCTGTTGTTTGAATTCAACAGTCATTATGATTGCAGAAGTAAGTGCAGTGTGATAGTTTTGAAACTTCTTCCTATTTCATGGGGCTTAGAGATCGCCTTAAGACGAGCAATCAAAAACGTGCTTATGCTAAATCGAGTAGTCGTGAGCGTGCCGTGCCGATTTAAGTCACTACCGACTTAAACCGACTGCTCCATTGGTAGGGTCTAGTGGTCACCCTGAGTTAAGTAAACGTGAGCATGTCACACCGCCTTAAGCCTTTGCTAACTTAAGTCGATTGCTCCGTTAGTAGGGTATAGTGGTCACCCTGTGTTAAGTAAGCGTGAGCATGTTGCACCGCCTTAAGTCATTGCCGACTTAAGCTGATTGCTCCGTTAATAGGGCATAGTGGTCACCCCGGTTAAGTAAGCATGAGCATGTTGCACCGCCTTAAGTCATTGCCAACTTAAGCCGATTGCTACGTTAATAGGGCATAATGGTCACCTCGGGTTAAGTAAGCGTGAGCATGTCACACCACCTTAAGTCATTGCCGACTTAAGTCGATTGCTCCGTTTGTAGGGTATAGTGGTCACCCTGAGTTAAGTAAGTGTGAGCGTGTCACACCGTCTTAAGTCATTGCCGACTTAAGCCGATTGCTCCGTTAGCAGGGTATAGTGGTCACCCTGAGTTAAGTAAACGTGCAGAAAACAATTCGAGTGCCTTTGAGAATGAAGTCATTTTATTGATGGTGTATCTCCCAATTACAGAATACAATGTCGTCCTAATAGCTTTTGAAATCTAGCTAGGGGTAAAACTTCTTGAGATGCTCTATATTCCATGAGTTCCCTATTTCCGTGCCATCCATTTGAGTAAGACGATATGATCCAGGCCAGGTGACTTCTGTTACTATGAATGGTCCTTCCCATAGTGGTGACAATTTGTGTCGCCCCTCCCCTGTTAGAATTCGACGGAGGACAAGATCTCCCACTGAGAAGGATCGATGTCGTATGGCCTTATCATGATAGCGCCTCAGAGTCTGTTGGTACCTGGCTGACTGAATTACTGTATTCAATCGTTCTTCTTCTATTATATCAACATCCTCTAGTCTGGTAGCTTCAGCTTCAGCTATGTTTTCGAAGATCAATCTTGGTGCCCCAAACTTGAGATCAGCAGGTAGCACTGCTCTGAACCATAAACCATGAAGAAGGGAGTGTTTCCATGCAAGGCTCGGCTGGGTTGAGTTCTTAAGCTCCAGACCACATACGACAACTCTCTGATCCACTTTCCTGCGAACTTTTCATTCTTGTCGAAGACTTTCTTTCTGAGTGCTTCTAATATCATTCCGTTGGCTCTTTCTACTTGCCCGTTAGCTCTTGGGTGTGCTACCGACGCATATTTGATCTGGATGCTCTTTTGTTCGCAGAAATCAAAGAACTCTGAACTAGTGAAATTGGATCCTAGGTCGGTTATGATGCTGTTCGGTATTCCGAACCTGAATATTATGTCCTGTATGAAATCCACTGCCTTAGCTGAAGTTAGAGAAGCAATGGGCTTGAACTCTATCCACTTAGTGAATTTGTCAATAGCAACCAGTACATGAGTGTATCCTCCTTGAGCTTTCTTGAATGGTCCAATCATATCCAGTCCCCAGTACGCGAACGGCCATGGTACAGGTATGGTTTGCAGTTGGTGTGCTGGTAGATGTTGCTGTTTTGATAAGTATTGACAAGCTTCACACCTCTGGACTAACTCGGCTGCATCACTCTTCACTGTTGGCCAGTAGAAACCAGACCTGAAGACCTTCCCAACCAGAGTCCTGGATGCTGCGTGTATCCCGCATTGTCCAGCGTGGACCTCATCTAGCAGTTTCTTCCCAGTAGCCGAAAGAATGCATTTCATGAGGACTCCTATCGCGCCCCTTCTGTATAGTGTTTCCCCAATGAGGGTGTAGTGAGCTGACTGCCTTGCAATGCGCTCTGCTATATTTTTGTCATTTGGCTCCTCCTCGTTCTTTATGTATCTGATGATTGGCTCCCTCCAGTCATCAGATTCTGACTCTGGTTGGCTCAGAATATTGCATTCTTCTACCCAATCTAATGAGATGCTCGGGCGCAGTACTTCTTGGACGAAGACTCCAGGTGGGACCTGAGTCCGACTGGATCCTAGCTTCGACAATGCATCAGCTGCTTCGTTGCGATCCCTCTCCACATGATGAAATTCCAGCCCTTCAAACTTGTCTTCTAGCTTTCGGACGGCGGTGCAGTATTTTCCCATGGAGTCATTCGAGCAATCCCACTCTTTGTTTATCTGACTTATGACCACCAGTGAATCCCCATATACCATCAGCCTCTTGATGCCCAGTGATATGGGAATGTTCAGTCCATGAATCAAAGCTTCATATTCTGCTGCATTATTGGATGCTGAGAACAATAACTGAAGAGCATATTTGAGTTGTTCACCTCCAGGTGCAATGAAAAGGATTCCTGCACCTGCCCCCTGCAGTTTCAACGAGCCATCGAAATACATCCTCCATACTTCTGCAGTCTCTGGGTTATCTGGCACTTGTTGCTCAGTCCATTCTGATACGAAGTCAACTAGTGCTTGGGTCTTGATTGCAGTACGAGGTTGAAACTCAATGTCGTGAGCCCCTAGCTCGCAGGCCCACTTGGCTATTCTTCCTATGGCTTCTTTGTTGTGGAGAATATCCCCTATTGGAAATCCGGTGACTACTATGACTTTGTGATTGTCAGAGTAGTGACGGAGCTTGCGTGCAGTTAGAAGTACTGCATACAATAGTTTATGAACTTGAGGATATTTCTTCTTCGAGGGGCCCAGGACTTCACTGATGAAATAGACAGGATGTTGCATTGGGTATGCCTGTCCTTCTTCTGCTCGCTCGACTACTAACGCGGTGCTCACCACGTGAGTCATGCAAGAGATGTACAACAGCAGATCTTCAGCCGGTTGACTCGGCGTGGCTCGGCGGTTTTAGCACTGGTGGTGTTGTCAGGAATTTCTTCAGTGCGTCTAAAGCTTCTTGAGCCTCTAGAGTCCACTGGAACTTGTCTACCTTCTTGAGCAACTTGTAGAACGGTAGGCCCTTTTCTCCTAGCCATGATATGAACCTGCATAGGGCTGCCATGCATCCAGTAAGTCTTTGTACTTTCTTCTGTGATCATGGTGCCTATATTCTCATGATAGCCTTGATCTTTTCTGGATTAGCCTCAATTCCCCGGTGGCTGACGATAAACCCGAGCAATTTCCCTGCTGGGACTCCAAAGACACACTTTTTAGGATTAAGCTTCCATTGATATCGCTGTAGACTATTGAAGACCAGCTGTACATCTTTAATGAAATTTTCTGAGTTTTCTGTCTTGATCACCATGTCATCCACATAAGCTTCCACACTCTTGCCCCAGTGGTCGGCTAAGCATGTCTGAGTAGCCCTCTGGTAAGTCGCTCCAGCGTTTTTGAGGCCAAACGGCATGGAGGTATAGCAGAAGGCTCCGAACGGGGTGATGAATGTTGTTTTTTCCTCGTCTTC
The DNA here is from genome assembly GCA_029449295.1 of Zea luxurians. Classification (NCBI taxonomy): domain Eukaryota; kingdom Viridiplantae; phylum Streptophyta; class Magnoliopsida; order Poales; family Poaceae; genus Zea; species Zea luxurians. The sequence goes on along the minus strand of JAOPSE010000008.1, from coordinate 44,740,580 downwards.
TTTTGCCAAGCTGATCTGATGATATCTGAAATCGCAATCTAAGAAAGACAACATAGAACAACCGGCGGTTGAGTCTACCACCTAGTCTATTCTAGGAAGTCCGAAGGGATCCTTCGGACAATGTTTGTTGAGATCCGTATAGTCGACGCACATGCGCCAATCCACTTTATTCTTTTTTAGTACAAGAACAGGATTTGCCAACCACTCGAGATGTAACACTTCTCTAATGAATCCAGCCACGACTACGCAAGCTAGCTCTGCACAAATGGCTTCTCTCTTGTCGGGCGTGAAACGACGTAATTTCTGTCGGATCGGCCTCGCCTGGGGGTAGACCTTCAGTTTGTGCTCGGCTAGTTCTCTCGGGACTCCTGGCATATCCGCAGGTCGCCATGCGAATACGTCTCGGTTATCTTGTAGAAATTGGACGAGCGCGCCTTCCTATTTGTCATCCAAGCTAGAACTGATGATGGCATTCTTGCGTTCATCAGCGAACTCGAGGTTTATTATTTTGGTTTCTTCAGTCGGTCGCATAGAGGTCATGGCTTGAGCTTCATTCGCGGGTGCTGCGAGGTCTTCCTCAGGCTTTGAGTTCGCCTGCGCAGAAGAAGTCGCCGATGGTTTGGTGGTGAGGGCCGCCTGAATGGCCACTCGGAAACACTCTGCGGTGTCTTGGAAGTCAGCGCGCACAGTTATGATTCCTTGTGGTCCTGGCATCTTCAATATCATGTACGTGTAGTGTGGAATGGCCATGAACTTCGCCAATCCAGGCCTGCCGATGATGGCGTTGTATCCACAGTCGAAGTTTGCCACCTCGAACCTCAGGAACTCGGATCTGTAGTTTTCTGGAGTTCCGAAGGTGACTGGCATGTAGATGTGTGTAACACCCGGATTTTAGGGATCCAAAACCCGGGGTTAACATAAACACCAGGTATGCTGGGACCAAGTCTCATACATATGATGTATAGTGGCACAGGATCGAATGTCACAACTTTATATATAACAGGAGTTCTATACAAAATAAATAATTACATTATAGGGAGACAACGGTCCAGCAACCCAAAAGTTGACTGGGAGACGACGACCTAGACCTCTCACGAACTCATCACAGCATCCTCCATGAGCATCATCCTGCAGTACCTGGTCTTGACCTGTGGTGTATGTGAGACAGCAAGAGTGAGCTCACATACGTTCATCGCTCAACAAGTTGTGGGGAATAATGTGCATGAACTCGCCAAAGGTGGGAGCTCACGTGAAGTGTAAGGCTTACCAAAGAAGATGGTTAGAGCTGAGCATTGCTTTTAAAGTTGGTCAAAATTTTATTAGCAATTACTAAGTATAAGTAAATACCAATCCCAATTAAGTAATAGAACAAGAGTAACAACTTCACCTGCAATGCAATGCATATGGCAAATTGAATTTAGTTCCATAAGTTAATCATGTGAGTGTCCGAGCTGCTCATGACCGTGAGCACGGCTAGTATACCAGTTTTACACTCTGCAGAGGTTGCGCATCTTTACCCACAAGTCGTGTATCCCATGTCGCCAGGGTTTGCAAAGCCCTTAGACACTTCCGAGGTGAATGGCTAGGGATCCACTACGAGGCCTTTACAAAGTTCCACTAGCTTCCGAAAACCCGCTACAGTTTATAGGAAGATCCAGTGCAGGAATCCCTTGCAGGACCGCCATCGCAGCAAAATCCTCCCGAGGGCCTCCCTACACTGACCTCTCCCCTACTGCCCTTGCCCCTTTCGGGTAAGGTAGTCTTCCACTAGCTTTCCTAATTAATCAGCCAAGGGCGTCCCATTCCACCCTCGTGGTAGCACTGTTTTCCCGGGTGGTTCTCCATGTTCCAATTAACATAATGATCTTAACATGAACCATAAATAACAACTGATAACAAAAGTATAATCATGAATGGTGTATCTCCATACCCAAAACCACATATAGCACTAGCAAGTACTACCCAGAAAGTTCAGTGGTAAACAAGGTATAAAGATAGACAAACTAGGGAAACCTATTGGGTCCCATCAAAATTAACCTATGCAGATCATTATGATTAATTAGAACATGAGTAGGTGAAAAGAAGTGATCAAGGGCACAACTTGCCTGGGCCTTGAGATTCCAGGTACCAGGATGATTCTTCAGATCCTCGTGACCTCACTGCTAGTCGTAGCAATACAAACATACATGGTATAGGCAAAATTAACATTACACCAAACATATATGCAAAATACATATTAATAATCTACACATTAAAATAAAACCACAGGAACTGGAATCACTAAATTTGGAGTTGTAGATTTTAAGTTATGATTTTCCAAAGATTATATGTGCTTATTACAAGATTAGTTAAGATAACAATTTTAATGTGACTTTTATGTAAAACCAGTGGCACTAATTGATAAACAATAATATTACAAAATTATAGGAAGTGGAATGGATTAATTTGGAGTTCATATGCATTTTCTATGAATTATATAAATTCTAGGAATTATTTTTATATTAAAAACTCATTTTCTAATTTATTTTCCTGATTTTATAACTCTCTGGACTGGGCCTCAATAACAGAAAAGTGCAGGGGCCTTCTCGAAAGAATCCCCAGACTCAGGCTACACCCGCACAGGACGGCGGGTTGATTCCTAAATACTTCGGGGGCTCTTTTGCAATTATGGCTCGGCGAAAGGGTATCGGTCCATGCCAGCCACCCGATCAAAATCTGGCGGCCCAGATTAGATCAGAGAAGTGGCATTTGATGAAGCCGATCCAGACCGTTGGCACATGGATCAACGGTCAAGATTTTATGCGGCCATAATCAAATCCCATACGCTCAATCTGGAATCAACGGTCCGGATGGAACATCCGAAAGGGTATCATCTATTCTAATCGCAGCCGTCCGTATTTCGATCGACGGTCAGGAGCCGTTCTCCCTCCCAGGTCACTCCCCAACCCGGCCGCGCGCTCACCGCGGCGGAGCGCCATGGCTGGAGCTCCCCAACTTCACGCCTAGGCGCTAAGTTCTCGATTCCTTGACGCTACACATAGAGGAGGTTAAGGGGAATCCGGTGGTGGGCTTTTTACCTTGGTTTGATGCGGCGTCGACTCTGCCCACGGTGAGGCGTAGTTCCGCGGCGGGGGTAAGGCTCCGACGAGAAATTAAGCCACTCCCCAGACATCCCAAACCTCGGCAGAGCACCCCTGACTTGCGGTAGCCCCAGAGGAGACGATCCCAAGCTTTCCCGCGAACCAAACATTGGTGAATCGCGCACTAGCTGTTGGCGGCAAATCTCGGTTTCGCTCTCACCTCCCGGCATGGTGCATCCAAAAGGTCGAGGGGACGAGGACACCGCAGGGCCAGGCTTTATAGCGGAGGTCCGGAGGTTGGTTGAGAACGCGACGGGAGGGAAGGATCCGCGGTGGTTGCAGCTAAACGCGAAATTCGCGCGGCGGCACATACGGAGCTTCACGGTGATTTCGGCGAGAGGTTGGGGCTGACAAGGTAGCCCCACCCGCAAGCGAGACAGGAAGCGCCGCGAGGGAGAGAAGGCGACCCGACAGGCAAGGGCCCACCAGGCAGTGGAGCAAAGATCGCGCGCGGAGTAAGGTGGCTGGACGAGCGGGCCCACACGGCGGTGAAAGGGGAGAGCGCGGCATGTGAGTGGGGAGGCTGACGGGATGGCCCCACCTGTCGGCGCCGGTTGGAGACTTGGGCTGCGCGTGGGATGAGTGGAGATGGGCCGAATGTGGAGTAAAGGCCCAGTTAAGGTTTTTCATCTTTTTCTTTTTATTTTCTATTTTCTTTTCTCCATTTTCAAATCCAATTTGAATTCAAGTTTAAATTCAAACTTTGTGAATAACTTGTCCTCAGTTTGAAAGGTATAATTTAATAATTTAAGTGTGAAGGATGTTTATTCTGATTTTTATTTTATTTTATGTAGTATTTTCTTTAGTTCTTCCCTCCTCTTTTATTTTCTATTTTCTATTCCAAATTCAAATTTATATTTCTATTTTAGTTTTCAGATTTTTCAAATGTATCAATTGAAATCCAAGGGTGAATATAAACCATACTATTTTATTATTACTAGTTTAAGTTTTATTCTCCTTGTTTATTTATTTCATGAGATGTATAAATGGTTCCCTTTAAAAGAAAAATTCTCCTTCTCCTCTTTTTCTTATTTCCCAATGATACTTTGTTCAGATTTCTTCTACCAATTCCAAATTCAGAATTTGGGTGTTACAAATCCTACCCCCCTTAAAAATAATCTCGTCCTCGAGATTTGTAAGAAAAGGGTGCATAACTTATGTTATCTTCAACATATGCACAAACAAAATCTCAGCATGATGCATTATTTATTAGCAACACATGGGGTCAGATAGACCTTATTATTATTCTCAATATAGTAAAATACTAGCTACTAACTAGGGTAACACTTACATCTTACAAATAGTAGTAATATATAAATATGTTTATGTATCTTGGTGGAACTGGTGGTTAGGAAAGCATAGGTGTATATATGTATGTCCACTTTATTATGTAGGATAGAAGATGTCTTTAGGGCATATATAGGTTTGGGTAAGAGTAGGATAAGAAAAAGACTCCATCCAAGATTGTGGATCTTGACTCATCTGGGTGACCACACTTGATCCTTGAAGACTTGAGTTGGTGCTCATTCTTCCTTGATGAAGTTGATCATCTTCTTTGGTCTTATCTCATTGATTAGGAGTTAGTGTATATTATTGGCTGGGGAATATGGTAAATATAGGTATGGATGAGATAGACTACATGATGTAGGTTACAAGTTTGTTTTAGGTAGGGGTTGATAGACTATGCAATCCATCATTACTCTATTGGTTGGGTTGTTATGTAACTTGTTATATAGGTCAAGTTGTTGGGTATGGCCAAGTTGATATAAGTCTCCAAATTAGGTTTAAGTAATTTAGGAGTATGGCCATATCTTGTGTACCAGCATTAAGTAACTCACACTAGATTAGACCATATTAAATTAGCTATGATCTAGATTAGACTAGATAATATCTAATTACTTTGGATTAGATCTTGGTTGTTACTTAGGGTGAGGTAAATATGCTTATTAGGACAAGATGAATCCTTAAAGATAAGATAGAATCTTTTGAGACCAGTTAGATCTATTAGGATGAGATAAGTAAAGTGGTTAGGATAAGATGAATCCTTCAAGATAAGATAAATCTATTAAGATAAGAGAAAACCTCTTAAGATAAGATGGATCTATATACATTAGGATAAGTTAAGACCTTTCGAGATAAGATAGATCTATGAGTGTAGGATAGAATCTCTTCAAGATAAGGTGAATTTATTAAGGTAAGAAGAATCTTTTAAGATGAGGTGGATCTAGTAAGACAAGAGAGAATCTTATAAGATACGATGAATCTATTAAGATATGGAAGAGTCTTTTAAGATTAGAGGGATCTCTATGAGATAGATACATTTTAATGGAGGATAATCTAAGTGGCTTAGTTTTCTTATGAATTCTATCTATGCCTATACGTATATGCAGATGTAATTGTGGATATTACTCCACAATCCATCACACTCAATCAAAGATCCAAATCAGACAGATATCATAAGAACAAGCATTCAAGAGCATAGATACTAAAAGAAATAGTTTTGATTTTGTCCCTAAGACGAGGTCTTCTGTTCCTAAAAGTCACTTTAAGCACAGGATTTCAAAGTGTGAAATCCAAGTTTGTCTTTAGAAGGAAAAAGGTAAGAATAATCAGAGTAAAGCGGAGATAGATGAGAAAAGATTAAGATAAGCTTAGAAATGATCAAAGTAGCAAAGGTAAGTAGTTAATGGTTGTCCAGTTCTATCTAGGTTTCGTCCTACAGTCAACATTCCTCTGATACCACTTCTGTAACACCCGGATTTTAGGGATCCAAAACCCGGGGTTAACATAAACACCAGGTATGCTGGGACCAAGTCTCATACATATGATGTATAGTGGCACAGGATCGAATGTCACAACTTTATATATAACAGGAGTTCTATACAAAATAAATAATTACATTATAGGGAGACAACGGTCCAGCAACCCAAAAGTTGACTGGGAGACGACGACCTAGACCTCTCACGAACTCATCACAGCATCCTCCATGAGCATCATCCTGCAGTACCTGGTCTTGACCTGTGGTGTATGTGAGACAGCAAGAGTGAGCTCACATACGTTCATCGCTCAACAAGTTGTGGGGAATAATGTGCATGAACTCGCCAAAGGTGGGAGCTCACGTGAAGTGTAAGGCTTACCAAAGAAGATGGTTAGAGCTGAGCATTGCTTTTAAAGTTGGTCAAAATTTTATTAGCAATTACTAAGTATAAGTAAATACCAATCCCAATTAAGTAATAGAACAAGAGTAACAACTTCACCTGCAATGCAATGCATATGGCAAATTGAATTTAGTTCCATAAGTTAATCATGTGAGTGTCCGAGCTGCTCATGACCGTGAGCACGGCTAGTATACCAGTTTTACACTCTGCAGAGGTTGCGCATCTTTACCCACAAGTCGTGTATCCCATGTCGCCAGGGTTTGCAAAGCCCTTAGACACTTCCGAGGTGAATGGCTAGGGATCCACTACGAGGCCTTTACAAAGTTCCACTAGCTTCCGAAAACCCGCTACAGTTTATAGGAAGATCCAGTGCAGGAATCCCTTGCAGGACCGCCATCGCAGCAAAATCCTCCCGAGGGCCTCCCTACACTGACCTCTCCCCTACTGCCCTTGCCCCTTTCGGGTAAGGTAGTCTTCCACTAGCTTTCCTAATTAATCAGCCAAGGGCGTCCCATTCCACCCTCGTGGTAGCACTGTTTTCCCGGGTGGTTCTCCATGTTCCAATTAACATAATGATCTTAACATGAACCATAAATAACAACTGATAACAAAAGTATAATCATGAATGGTGTATCTCCATACCCAAAACCACATATAGCACTAGCAAGTACTACCCAGAAAGTTCAGTGGTAAACAAGGTATAAAGATAGACAAACTAGGGAAACCTATTGGGTCCCATCAAAATTAACCTATGCAGATCATTATGATTAATTAGAACATGAGTAGGTGAAAAGAAGTGATCAAGGGCACAACTTGCCTGGGCCTTGAGATTCCAGGTACCAGGATGATTCTTCAGATCCTCGTGACCTCACTGCTAGTCGTAGCAATACAAACATACATGGTATAGGCAAAATTAACATTACACCAAACATATATGCAAAATACATATTAATAATCTACACATTAAAATAAAACCACAGGAACTGGAATCACTAAATTTGGAGTTGTAGATTTTAAGTTATGATTTTCCAAAGATTATATGTGCTTATTACAAGATTAGTTAAGATAACAATTTTAATGTGACTTTTATGTAAAACCAGTGGCACTAATTGATAAACAATAATATTACAAAATTATAGGAAGTGGAATGGATTAATTTGGAGTTCATATGCATTTTCTATGAATTATATAAATTCTAGGAATTATTTTTATATTAAAAACTCATTTTCTAATTTATTTTCCTGATTTTATAACTCTCTGGACTGGGCCTCAATAACAGAAAAGTGCAGGGGCCTTCTCGAAAGAATCCCCAGACTCAGGCTACACCCGCACAGGACGGCGGGTTGATTCCTAAATACTTCGGGGGCTCTTTTGCAATTATGGCTCGGCGAAAGGGTATCGGTCCATGCCAGCCACCCGATCAAAATCTGGCGGCCCAGATTAGATCAGAGAAGTGGCATTTGATGAAGCCGATCCAGACCGTTGGCACATGGATCAACGGTCAAGATTTTATGCGGCCATAATCAAATCCCATACGCTCAATCTGGAATCAACGGTCCGGATGGAACATCCGAAAGGGTATCATCTATTCTAATCGCAGCCGTCCGTATTTCGATCGACGGTCAGGAGCCGTTCTCCCTCCCAGGTCACTCCCCAACCCGGCCGCGCGCTCACCGCGGCGGAGCGCCATGGCTGGAGCTCCCCAACTTCACGCCTAGGCGCTAAGTTCTCGATTCCTTGACGCTACACATAGAGGAGGTTAAGGGGAATCCGGTGGTGGGCTTTTTACCTTGGTTTGATGCGGCGTCGACTCTGCCCACGGTGAGGCGTAGTTCCGCGGCGGGGGTAAGGCTCCGACGAGAAATTAAGCCACTCCCCAGACATCCCAAACCTCGGCAGAGCACCCCTGACTTGCGGTAGCCCCAGAGGAGACGATCCCAAGCTTTCCCGCGAACCAAACATTGGTGAATCGCGCACTAGCTGTTGGCGGCAAATCTCGGTTTCGCTCTCACCTCCCGGCATGGTGCATCCAAAAGGTCGAGGGGACGAGGACACCGCAGGGCCAGGCTTTATAGCGGAGGTCCGGAGGTTGGTTGAGAACGCGACGGGAGGGAAGGATCCGCGGTGGTTGCAGCTAAACGCGAAATTCGCGCGGCGGCACATACGGAGCTTCACGGTGATTTCGGCGAGAGGTTGGGGCTGACAAGGTAGCCCCACCCGCAAGCGAGACAGGAAGCGCCGCGAGGGAGAGAAGGCGACCCGACAGGCAAGGGCCCACCAGGCAGTGGAGCAAAGATCGCGCGCGGAGTAAGGTGGCTGGACGAGCGGGCCCACACGGCGGTGAAAGGGGAGAGCGCGGCATGTGAGTGGGGAGGCTGACGGGATGGCCCCACCTGTCGGCGCCGGTTGGAGACTTGGGCTGCGCGTGGGATGAGTGGAGATGGGCCGAATGTGGAGTAAAGGCCCAGTTAAGGTTTTTCATCTTTTTCTTTTTATTTTCTATTTTCTTTTCTCCATTTTCAAATCCAATTTGAATTCAAGTTTAAATTCAAACTTTGTGAATAACTTGTCCTCAGTTTGAAAGGTATAATTTAATAATTTAAGTGTGAAGGATGTTTATTCTGATTTTTATTTTATTTTATGTAGTATTTTCTTTAGTTCTTCCCTCCTCTTTTATTTTCTATTTTCTATTCCAAATTCAAATTTATATTTCTATTTTAGTTTTCAGATTTTTCAAATGTATCAATTGAAATCCAAGGGTGAATATAAACCATACTATTTTATTATTACTAGTTTAAGTTTTATTCTCCTTGTTTATTTATTTCATGAGATGTATAAATGGTTCCCTTTAAAAGAAAAATTCTCCTTCTCCTCTTTTTCTTATTTCCCAATGATACTTTGTTCAGATTTCTTCTACCAATTCCAAATTCAGAATTTGGGTGTTACAATGTGTCCCAGTGGATATTCTCCTTCGGTCAGCACAATGCCGAAGAAAGGAGTGTCCGACTCGTGGAGCTCTTTGAGGGGAACTCCCAAGCCTTGAAGCATCTAGGGGAAGGTGACGTTGATGCTGCTTCCCCCATCCACTAATACCTTCTTTACCATGCTTTCTCGGATCACCGGATCAACGAGGAGGGGTATTTGCCCGGGTGGTCGAAGTTGAGCCACTAATCTGCCCGAGTGAAGGTGATCGGGTGTTCGGACCATCGATACGGGGCGGGAGGACCAGTGGTCGCCACCAGTATCTAACGGTCGTTGAGCTTTTGTTGCCTCTTGCTTTCTTGCGACCCATGTCCGCCGAAGATGACGTTGACCTCTTCGTCGACGCGAGGGAATGCTCTGCATCCTCCCCCTCCTGCTGTTGGGGTTGTCAAGGTTCTCCAGGTCCTCCTCGTGGTGGGGGAGGTGGCAGAGGTTGGAAGGGTCAGTCATTCCCCATGGAGTGCTTGAAGTCTCTGCAGTTCCAGAGGGTGTGGCGTATGTCCTTGTGGTACGGGCATTGGGCGTCGAGGATGTCGTCCTGCGTACGTTCGCCTCTGTGAGGTCCTCCTCGGGCGCGAGAGGCGGGTGGTCCGACGGCGTGGACTTCTTCACGAGGCCTCTTCTCCCAATGTTTGTCGGGTTGTTGGTTCGTGTCGCGTCGCGGTGCCACCGGTGCAGGCTTTGCTCCTCCGATGAGGTCCTGAGCTCGTTCGTCAGCGGTGATGTAGAGGTTGGCTTCCCGGAACAGCTGCTCGGAGGTAGTCAGCGCCTTCTGCAGTATGGCTCAGACGAAGGCTGAGTCATTAGATACCCGGTAGAAGTCCTCGATCACTGCCGCTTCCGCGACCTCAGGGATACGATTTCTCATGGTCTGAAATCTCTTGAGGTATGACCGGAGAGTTTCATCCCCTCGGCGTTTGATGGATTTGAGGTCCCATGGCTGCGCCGGCTTGTCGGAGAGAGACTGAAAGTTGGCGGTGAAGCATCGACTGAAGTCGCTCCAGTCGTCAATGCAGTGTCGGGGTAGGTGTCGCAGCCATTGCAGTGCATCCTGCCCGAGGACGATAGGCAAATATGCGGTCATCACATCTTCGGTCGCCCCAGCAGCTCGGGCGGCGGTGGTGTAAACGACCAACCAGCCTCCCGGATCCTGCTTAGGCTCGTTTGTCGACGTTGGAAACTTTGAAGTTAGGGGCCATTGAATAGCCCTGAGGCGTGGAGTGAGCGCCGATACTCCACACGTGTCCTCCTATCGTCGATGATGATGTCTGTTCCGGGGAGGGGAGTTGTTGTCGTGGTGCCTCGACCGTCCCCGGGTCGTGCCACCAGTCGAAGCCGTTGCCGACTCAGTTCTGGTGGCCTGACTCCGTGCAGGATGTCGTGATCTCGGTCATATTCTTCTCGGCGCCGGATCTCGTTCTCGTGTCGTCGTTCGCGCGAGGCATTGATGGAGCTTCGTGCGTCTCGCCGACTGTTGATGGCGTGTCGTAGATCACTCGGTGGATGAGCGAGAGGAAGAAGGTGATTAGCGGCCTGAGTGAACAGCCACCGATAGCCCTCGGTGTCCAGAGTCCGGGGGAGGCCATCGGCTATCCGAGCCAATACTCCACCGACCTCACTCGATGTATTCATGTCTCGGGCGAAGTTGGGGTTTAGGTTTCATCCGAAAAGTGGATTCTCTCGGCGTTGTCTCGCTTCTTGCTCAGTCTGCTCTTGAGCTTGCCAACGATCACGTCGTCGGGAATTCCTCCTTTCCCTGAAGACCCACTCTTCTGGAGTTTCTCCCATCTCCAAGACCTCATCTCGTGACACTGGCTACGCCGGGTCCCGCTCTCCGGCTTTGTGATGTCACCGAATGTTTCGGCGTCGGTTCCTTCGTCGGTGAGATTCCCACTGAAGAGGTTCTTCTCCTGGCGCGGTTGGTTCGTCGTCGGAGATGGGAGTTGACTCCACTCTTCCTCCGATGAAGAGGACGTCAGGGTAGAATGGAGCCATTGTAGTGACGAGCTTCTTTCTGTTCTCCTTTGAGGGCGGAGGTACCAGAAGAGCAGTTTGACGATTCTTGACCTTGTTCGCCTCCTTTCTCCTAGTGATCTGTGTCCACGTTTCTGTGGAAGAGGTGGACAACGAAGTTCTCCGGGTTGACGGACCCTCTGCCCCTGGCTTGTAGGAGGGAGTCTTGGTTCAGGGCGCCGGAGGTTGCGCTCTTTCCTGCTTCACTCTGGCTTTTTCGGAGTTTGTTGAGGAAGGCTCTCTCTCTGGTGGATCCGTGATGCGATGTAGAGTTCCTTCTTCATCTGCCACGGATGAGATGGTTCCGAAGCAGAATGTGGACCCGGGGTGGAGGACGATCTTGCGCTGGAAAGTGATGGTCATTGAGCTAGCTTGGATCAGTGACACACCCCCTACCTGGCGCGCTAGCTGTCGGTGTTTTGGGTCCGATCGCGCACCCAGGGTTGCCCCTCGAGGTGCTTTTTGGAGTAGGACAGTGTTACCGACTGTAGCTCGATGGTTCGCGCTAGATGCATGAGAGACAGTGAACAATTTTGTACAGGTTCGGGACGCTTTGAGATGCGTAAAATACCCTACGTCCTGGCGTGAATACTTTGCGTAGTGGGTTACAAGGAGGTTCTCTAGTATCGAGGATGTTAGAGAACTGGGTAGATGTAACACCCTGAATTTGGGGGTATAAAATTTCTTTGCTCATATTCACAAATTCAGGTGTTACTTCCCTTTTCTCATCCTTCCCCAATCTTCTCTTTCTCATTTCTATAAGGGAAAAGTGGTTATTTTAATTGTAATTATAGTCTATTAGCTCAAACTCCAAGGGAGTATGAACTGTTGCATCATGTTGAACCCTAGATTTCACTTTTGATTGGTGCATAATTCTCAAAAAGTCTAATTTGAATTTGTGGCTCATTTGAATTTGAATCAAATAGAGAAAATAAAAAGAAAAGGGAAAAACAATTCCAAAATAAAAGAAAAAAGGAAACGAGCCCGCTTCCCCGCCCCCCCTCGGCCTTTCGGCCCAGTCGGCCCATCTCGCGCGCGCGCGCCTCTCCCCCCCTCCTCTCTCTGCCCGCGGGCCCCGCCTGTCGGCGCGGTCGCCTTCCACGCGCCCGCCTCCCGCTCTCTCTGCTCGCCCGGCCCCACCTGTCGGCGCTGCCGCTTCCCCGCGCGTGCGCCCGCTCCCTCGCTCTCTCTCTGCCCGTGGGCCCCCTCAGTCAGCCCCGCGTTCCCCGCCCCGCACCCGCTTTCTTCTCTCTCTCTGCGCCGCGGGCCCCGGCTGTCAGCTTCTCCGTCTTCGCGTAACCGCCGCCGCGCGTGCCGCGGTCTCCGCGCCCACGTCGCGCGTGGGGCTCGCCCCACCTCGCCCTTGGCCACTTGAGCCCCGGGCCTTGCTCGCCATCTCCCCCTCCCTCATTTGCGCACCAACCGGCCCTCTCTTCCACCTTCCCCTCGCTGCGCGCACGCCAAAGCGCCATCGCCGCGAACCGCCGCCGCCCGAGCTCGTTTCCCGGCCGCCGTTGGAGCTCCGCCGTGTCCATTGCCACGGTGAGCTTCGCCCCGGCGTCCGCAACCCGGGACGCGCCCCAATTTCCCCTCTCCTTCCCCGAATTCCTCCGCCTGCGCTCACCCGTCGTCCTCCGTGCAGCCGCCACCGTCGACCCGGGCCATCGTCGCGTCTCCGTCGCCGCCGAGGAGTCCCCGGAGTTCGCCTTGAGGTAAGGAACCTCTCCCGCCCCTATTGGCCCTTGTCTTGCTCTCTATCGCGTTTAATTCCTCGCTGGAGTAGTTTAGCGCCGCCGCCGAGCCGCTCCACCGTGAACCGCCCCCCTCCGGTGCCCCTGCCCCGACCTAGTCCCCACCAAAAGGTTCCCCGCGCCCTCCCCAACCTCCCCGGCCGTTCAGATCGCCCCAGGGACCCGCAGGGCCCCCGCGCCCCTCGTCTCCGACGAGCTCCTCCGCCGCGGGGACGAGCGCCGCCGCCCCAGCTAGCCGAAGGAGGCCGCAGCCAGCCACCCCATCCCCGCCGTCCATCTCAGATCGGACGACCCCGTTTTAAATAGCCCGGATCCAATCCTAGCCGTCCGCCCAAGATCCGACGGCCCAGAGCCGTTTCCCCCGCGCCCCGCCTCCCTGCCAATTGGGCCCCGCCTGTCAGCCCGCCTGCGCCCCGCGCTGCTCGCCCGGTCCCGCCCGTCAGCCGTTCGCCCCGTGCTGCCTGCCGGCCCCGCCTGTCAGCCACCCAGGCCGCCGCGCGCCCGCGCGCCCGCCGCAGGATCTAATCCTGGCCGTTGATCTAGGATCTAACGGCTGTAAGCGCCCGATACCCCTTCGCCCGCGCGTTTTCTTAAAGAACCCCCCGGTTTTCTGGAAATTGCGCCCGCCGTCCCTGGTTTCTCGCAGTTAGGTCCTCGGACCTTTTATTTAATTCAAAATAGGTCCTTAGGGTATATTTTTAACCCCTAAACTTGTAAAATTCATAACTTTGCCATATGAACTCCAAATTAGGTGCTTCAAATTGCAAAATGTTCATAATATTATTATCTATCTGTTTATGCAATGTTTCCCTGCTGTTTCCATGTCCCAATTAATGGTTAATCATTAGGATAGGATTAAGGTTATTGGAACCTTATTTGAGATAAATAAAAGATAGTAGACTTTAATAAAAGTTGGAGCACTTAAGTTTATGGACTTAAACACCTAAGTTTAGGAACTTAAAACCAGATAATGATTTAATCCCACCACTGACTTAAACCTGGTTAGTGGATAATGAATTACTTTGTATAGTCCTCTACCCTAGACCTAGGGAATACTAGAGTACCAATCCTTTTCTATTGTGAACTTGTGATCTCTCTGCTGCATATGTTTGGTATATTGCTTTTGTTTTGTTACTTCCCAAGTGCATAGTGTGAATGATTACTTTACGTAGACAACGAGCAGTCTGTGTTTCCCGAGGGAGTTGCAGAGGAAGTTCCTGATCAGCAGTTTGGTGAAGGCAAGTGTCCTCTGACCCATTATGTCCTATTCATTTATAACTTACTACCCCGCATTACTTACTTGAAACCTAAGGATTGACTAGCTTTACACTTTACTTTATCCTTGATGACCTTATGGGCTATTATGGTTAGCATTCTGCTACTGCCTTAACTTAATCAATGAACATGATGTGAATATTTATGATACTGTTATCCTGATGATGTTGATGATCCTGTGATACTCTAGGGGGCTCAGGCTGTTTCCTGAGTACCTCTCCGTAAGGACCTGTTCGTTGAGAGACCACCCGGGATAACAGTGCAACCATGAGGGTGAAATGGGGTGCCCTTAGCTAATTAATTAGAGGAACTAGAGGTGTAGTTGCTTCGCCGTCGTGCCGTCAATGGGGTCCAGGCACAGTGCTTGCTCTGCCGAGGCTGAGTGCCGAGGTTCTTTCGTTTTGCTTTTTGTTAGTCACTCTCCTGCGGGGAGGGGTACTGTGTTTATCAAACTGGAGAAACCTAACGGGCAGCTACGATCTCTAGGGAATCTTTGTAACAGCTACGTAGTGATACCCTGCCGGACCACCTAGGTAGTGGTCAATGGAGAGTAGCTCTCTCCGGGCAGAAAGGGAATCATGACTCATGGGTAAAGTGTGCGACCTCTGCAGAGGGTAGTGAAACTGATATATCAGCCGTGCTCACGGTTAAGAGCAGCCTTGGGATCCTCTTTGATTAGAGATACAGGTGGTTCGAGATACAAGGATTATGTTATGGTTTTGGTTCGAATATGATGATGTTGTTCCTCGATGAGGAAATGGTTTATGGGTTAGTTAATGCTAAAATCTGGCTTCTACAAATGATAAATACCTGTCCAACTAAAAGCAACTGCTTGAGCCTAACCCCACATAAAGCTAGTCCACTATAGCCAAACGGGACATTTGCTGAGTACGTTGATGTGTACTCATCCTTGCTTTACCACAAAACACCAGGTTGTCCGCATTGTAACCACTGCTCCGGAGAAGGCAAAGTCGTGGAAGGAGACTTCCAGGAGTTCCAAGACTACGACGAATTCTAGGTGTGGGTTGGCGGCAACCCCCAGTCAGATGCCTGTGAAGGCCTTATCTTTACTGCGTTTCGCTAGCACTTTGATTTAACTGTTAAGTTGATGACTATGTGGATGTCTATGACTCTGTGATGTAATAAGTTAATACTCTTTCAAGTTATTATTCGAGCATTGTGCTATGATGAGTCATTTATGTAATCGCTGTGTACGTGAGTTCTGATCCTGGCACGTACATGGTTCGCATTCGGTTTGCCTTCTGAAACCGGGTGTGACAGTAGATGGCTAAGTAGTGAGATATATTTTTGAAGGGATGCCCCCTAGGCCTTATATATTCGACCGTGGGGCAGTACATGTGGATATGATAACAATGTGAGCCTAAGTAATAGTGAACCGACTGAGCCTATCTTCCTATAATTCCGCCGACCTATCTCCGCTCTGTTCCGATGTATGAGGCCCCTGCGCGGGAAGGTCGGGTCCCTGTTGCGGTTGCCGTTCAAACTCATTGGGCCGTCTGGGCCTGCGTCAATCCAATCTTGTGTCAATTCACTTTTTCGGAGGTGCCTCTTCAGGCCCACAAGGGGATGACCTTGCGAATCATTGGGCCCGCAGGCCTTTCGCGAGGCCTTTTAGCGTTCTAGTGGACCCGGGGGATATCTGTCCCCCACAGCATCATACAAAAGCATTAATGTTTAGCTATTACAAAAGCATTCATCGTCCTTGCTCAAACTATATTCAATTACTTCAAGTCTTATTCTTGGCCATTGTTGCTCCCTTCTCTGCTAGTATTTTTGCAATCCTCTTTCTTGTTGTGTTCCTCCCTTATTTGGTTGTTGTTGTCTTGACTGTAGGCCTTGTCATAGGAATGTTTGTTGTGATGAACTCACATTCATGCACACCATATTTAGGTTCCTATGAAAGTGGCTGACTAGGCCCAACCTATAATGAAAGTGTGATTAGTTAAGTTCATCAGGTGAACATAGGTGCAAAGTTGCAATTGGTACTACCTAACATGTTCCATCATCTGAAGTAGCATAATTGAGCTCATTTGTGTCATCAAGTGATCACCATCTTGTGTCATGTGCTCCAGTGGTGGCCCCCATGACTGTTATCCTTGGTGATACCATGATTGACATCTAATACTTGGTTGTCATCAGACTGATCCTTAGGCTGAACTGACTGCACCTTAGAATTATTGTCTTCTAGGTTGATACTTTACTTCTTCATTGAACAACCTTTGGCATTATGTTCCTCCCCTTTACAAGTCTAAGTTGTGAGGTCTACTATGTACCAGTAATCTTTGTACATGACTTGGAAAACTCCACTACTAGAAGGTAACTAAAAGGGAAATGTGTCCTTGGGCCATTTCTAGTATAGTTTTGGTGATTAAGTGCCCAACGCATATTGAGTAAGTAATTATGTGCCAAATAATGGATGAAGTGTAAATCAACAAGAAGGTATGATTCTAGACTTAGTACATTGGTTTTTGAGTACTAATATATTTGTCTAAGTGCTAGAATCAAAGAAAAGAGAAAAAGGAAAAGACTTGGCTAGAGTAGCCAAGACTCAGCGTAGTCTGGCACACCGGACTGTTTGGTGGTGCACCAGACAGTGTCCGGTGCGCCAGGCTGGCTTCTGGCGAACTGGCCACTCTCGGGAATTCGTCGGTGGCATACGACTATAATTCATTGGACTGTCCGGTGGTGCACCGGACTGTCCGGTGAGCCAACGGCCGCCAGCGCAACGGTCGGCCGCCAAATCCGCGGGTGACGCGTGGCCTGCTCCAACGGTCGGCAGGAGGCACCGGACTGTCCGGTGTGCATCGGACAGTGTCCAGTGCGCCAACGGCTACAATTCTGCAACGGTCAGCTGTGCCATTTTAGGAAGGTGATCTGCACCTGACCATGAACAGTGCCTGTCCGGTGGTGCATCGGACTGTTCGGTGCGCCACCCGACAGAATTGCCTTCCCAGATTGCCTCCAACGGCTCCTAGCTGCCTTGGGGCTATAAAAGGGACCCCTAGGCGCATGGAGGAGTCAACCAAGCATTCTTTGATCATCTCTAAGCACCAAGACTCCATTCTCGCGCATCTGATTCTTTGTGATAGTGACTTGAGCTCCATTTGAGTAGAGAACTCCTCGCATTGTGTTGTGAGCCAAAGTTGTGGGTTGTGTGCGTGATTGTGCTCGTGCTTTGAGTCTTGTGTGTGTTACTCTTCTCTCCCTTACTTCCGTGCTTCTTTGTGATCATCAATTGTAAGGGCGAGAGGCTCCAAGTTGTGGAGATTCCTCGCAAACAGGAGATAGTAAAAGAAAGGAAAACACCGTGGTATTCAAGTTGATCATTGGATCACTTGAAAGGGGTTGAGTGCAACCCTCGTCCATTGGGATGCCACAACGTGGAGTAGGCAAGTGTTATACTTGGCCGAACCACGGGATAAATCACCGTGTCTCTTATGCTTGTTTTCTTCATGACCATTGTGTTTTACAAGGGCTTGATCCTTAGCCACTTGATTTTATTGAGCTAACACTTAACCAAGTTTCGTGGCTACAAGTATTTGATTTTTACAGGATCACCTATTCACCCCTCCTCTCTAGGTGCTCTCAATTGGTATCGGAGCCGTTCTCTTCACGCAAGGGACTAATCGCCCGAAGAGATGGATCCTAAGGGAAAGGGGATGGTGGTCAAGGACAAGACAAAGGAGTCCATCGTCAACGAGCCAAGAGATGATAAGCCCTCGGACTCTGGCTCGAGTCATAAGAAGAAGGATGGGAAGAAGAAGAGGCGCATTAAGAAGATCGTCTACTACAACAGCGACGAGTCTTCTTCTTCCCCAAGAGACGACGAATACGACGAGAAAAAGAAACCGGTTAATTCGATTTTTTCTTTTGATTATTCTCGTATTCTGTTTAATTCCAATGCTCATTTACTTTCAATTCCACTTGGAAAACCTCCACACTTTGATGGAGAAGACTACCCATTTTGGAGTCACAAAATGCGTAGTCACCTATTCTCTCTCCATCCGAGCATTTGGGAGATTATTGAAAACGGAATGCTTTTTGATAGTACTGACAACCCCGTTTTCATTAAGAGTAAATCCATAAAAATGCACAAGCTACCACTGTTTTGCTAGCATCCTTGTGCAGGGACAAGTACAATAAGGTGAGCAGCTTGGACAACGCCAAGCAAATCTGGGACACCCTCAAGATTTCTCATGAGGGGAACGATGCCACCATGATCACCAAGATGGAGTTGGTGGAAGGCAAACTGGGGAGGTTCGCAATGATCAGGGGAGAGGAGCCAACGCAAACGTACAATAGGCTTAAGACCCTGGTCAACAAGATCAGGAGTTACGGAAGCACGAGATGGACGGACCACGACGTCGTCTGACTTATGCCCAGGTCCTTCACTGTTCTTGATCCTCATCTTGTGAACTCAATCCGTGAGAATCCTAGGTACACAAAGATGACGCCCGAGGAAATACTCGGAAAGTTTGTAAGCGAGCGTATGATGATCAAGGAAGCAAGATACGTTGATGAGGCATTGAATGGCCCAATGCCCATCTATGAGCCTCAAACCGTTGCTCTCAAAGCAACAAGTAGCAGGGAGGCGCTACCTAGCAAGGTGGTGCAAGTTGAGGCGGCCGGGCTAAATGAGGATGAAATGGCCCTCATTATCAAGCGCTTCAAGAAGGCGCTAAAAGGACGCAAGGAGCATCCCAACAAGAGCAAAACAAAGGGATAGCGCTCCTGCTTCAAGTGTGGTAAGACTGGTCACTTTATTGCTAACTGTCCCGATAATGATAGTGACTAGGGACAAGAAAAGAGCGGGAAGAGGGAGAAAAAGAAGTCCTACAAGAAGGCGAAGGGCGAGGCGCACCTTGGCAAAGAGTGGGATTCGGATTGCTCTTCGTCCGACTCCAACGACGAAGGACTCGCTGCCTCGGCCTTCAACAAATCGTCTCTCTTCCCCAACGAGCACCATACTTGCTTAATGGCAAAGGAGAAAAAGGTAAGCATTCGAGAAACTCCTAAATACACTACTTCTAGCGATGAAGAATCTAGTGATGATGAAGTAGACTATTCTAGCTTATTTAAAGGTTTAGATAGAGCCAAGGTAGAAAAATCAATGAATTGATTGATGCTTTAAATGAAAAGAATAGACTCTTAGAAAAGCAAGAGGATATATTGTATGAAGAACATGATAAGTTTGTTAGTGTACAAAAATCTCTTGCTTTAGAAACTAAAAGGAATGAGATTTTATCTTCTGAAATTTCTGCTTGCCATGAATCTATTTCTAATTTGAAGAGTGTCAATGATGAGTTGAATGCTAAGTTAGAAGTAGCTAATAAGTCTAGTTCATGTGTGGAACATGTCGTAATTTGTAATAGGTGCAAGGATTTTGATGTTAATGCTTGTAATGAACATCTGGCATCCATTACTAAATTAAATGATGAAGTTTCAAGTCTTAATGCTCAACTTAAGACTTGCAAGGTGGATTATGATAAACTAAAATTTGCAAGGGATGCCTACACTGTTGGTAGACACCCCTCTATCAAGGATGGGCTTGGCTTTCGAAAGGAAGCCAAGAACTTAACAAGTCAAAGGGCTCCCATTTCCGCCAAGGAGAAAGGGAAGGCCCCTATGGCTAATAGTGCTCAATGGAATCATGCTTTCATCTATAGTGATAGAAAATTTTCTAGAAATGCTCATAGGAGTTATGCTTATGATTCACATGCTATGATTGCTTCAAGTTCTTTTGTGCATGGTAGAAATATGCCTAGGAAAAATGTTGCTCATGTGCCTAGGAAAGTATGTAATGAACCTTCTACAATTTACCATGCTTGCAATACTTCTTTTGCAATTTGTTGTAAGAATAAGAAAGTGATTGCTAGGAAGTTGGGGGCCAAGTGCAAGGGAGACAAGACTTGCATTTGGGTCCCAAAGACTATTATAACTAACCTTGTAGGACCCAACAAGAGTTGGGTACCTAAAACCCAAGCCTAATTTGCCTTGCAGGTTTATGCATCTGGGGGCTCAAGCTGGATTACCGATAGCAGATGCACAAACCACATGACGGGGGAGAAGAAGATGTTCACCTCCTACGTCAAGAACAAGGATTCCCAAGATACAATCATATTTGGAGATGGAAATCAAGGCAAGGTCAAAGGCTTAGGCAAGATAGCCATCACAAATGAGCACTCTATCTCTAATGTATTTCTAGTAGAGTCGCTAGGCTATAATCTATTGTCTGTTAGTCAATTGTGCCACATGGGCTACAATTGTTTATTTACAAATGTTGATGTGTCTGTCTTTAGAAGGAGTGATGGTTCATTAGCATTTAAGGGTGTACTAGATGGCAAACTCTACTTAGTTGATTTTTCGAAAGAGGAGGCCGATCTAGATACATGCTTAATAGCTAAGACTAGCATGGGCTGGCTGTGGCATCGCTGTCTAGCACATGTTGGGATGAAGAATCTCCATAAACTTCTAAAGGGAGAACATGTGTTAGGTCTAACAAATGTGTTTTTCGAAAAAGATAGACCTTGTGCAGCTTGTCAAGCAGGCAAACAGGTGGGAAGCGCTCATCATAGCAAGAATGTGATGACCCCATCAAGACCTTTAGAGCTACTTCACATGGACCTCTTCGGACCCGTCACCTACCTCAGCATCGGGGGAAGTAAGTATGGTCTTGTTGTTGATGATGATTTTTCCTGCTTCACTTGGGTATTCTTTTTGCAGGATAAATCAGAAACCCAAGGGACCCTCAAGCGCTTTCTAAGGCGAGCTCAAAACGAATTTGAACTCAAAGTGAAAAAGATTAGAAGCGACAACGGGTTCGAATTCAAGAACCTTCAAGTGGAGGAGTTCCTTGAGGAGGAAGGAATCAAGCACGAGTTCTCCGCTCCCTACACACCACAGCAAAATGGTGTGGTAGAGAGGAAGAACAGGACGCTTATAGACATGGCGAGGACGATGCTTGAAGAATTAAAGATGCCCAAGCAGTTTTGGTCAGAAGCTGTGAACACAGCTTGCCACGCCATAAACCGGGTCTACCTTCATCGCCTCCTCAAGAAGACGTCGTATGAACTTCTAACCGAGAGCAAGTTGATCTTGATGATATAGATGAAGACGATGTTCCAATGGACGCAATTTGCACTATGGCGATTGGAGATGTGCGACCACAGGAACACCAAGTGCAAGATCAACCTTCTTCCTCAACAATGGTGCACCCCCCTGTAAGGAAAATGGACCCCAGGCCTTTTGGCTAATTGAGTTTTGGTGTTTGATGATTAACACAACCTGTGGACTAATATGTTTGATAGTGTTTATAATTATAGTTCACAGGATGCGGAGAGAATTGGACCAAGGCAATGAGGATGCAACACCTCAAAAGAAGACATAAAAAGATGCATAGGAGTCCAATACTCGAGAACAAAAGAAGCCCAAAGAAATCAGCGAAGGAACCCAAGAAGCGGGCTGTCAGCCAGCGCCTGGTGGCGCACCGGACAGTGCTGTTCGGTGTGCACCGGACTGTCCGGTGTGGCACCGGACAGTCTGCGCAGAGAGGCCACAGACAGGCGCTCTCTAGCTGTAGCACCGGTCTGTCCGGTGGGGCACCAGACTGTCCGGTGTGCACCGGACAGACGGCAACGGTCGGATCCAGTGGTTGACTGCTACATGCGCTAATGGTCGGCTGACGTGGCGTGCACCGGACACTGCACAGTGGCTGTCCGGTGGTGCACCGGACTGTCCGGTGCACCCGACGACAGGAAGCTGCTGCTTTCTGTCCAACGGCTAGTTTGGGGTGTAACACCCTGAATTTGGGGGTATAAAATTTCTTTGCTCATATTCACAAATTCAGGTGTTACTTCCCTTTTCTCATCCTTCCCCAATCTTCTCTTTCTCATTTCTATAAGGGAAAAGTGGTTATTTTAATTGTAATTATAGTCTATTAGCTCAAACTCTAAGGGAGTATGAACTGTTGCATCATGTTGAACCCTAGATTTCACTTTTGTTTGGTGCATAATTCTCAAAAAGTCTAATTTGAATTTGTGGCTCATTTGAATTTGAATCAAATAGAGAAAATAAAAAGAAAAGGGAAAAACAATTCCAAAATAAAAGAAAAAAGGAAAGGAGCCCGCTTCCCCGCCCCCCCTCGGCCTTTCGGCCCAGTCGGCCCACCTCGCGCGCGCGCCTCTCCCCCCCTCCTCTCTCTGCCCGCGGGCCCCGCCTGTCGGCGTGGCCGCCTTCCGCGCGCCCGCCTCCCGCTCTCTCTGCTCGCCCGGCCCCACCTGTCGGCGCTGCCGCTTCCCCGCGCGTGCGCCCGCTCCCTCGCTCTCTCTCTGCTCGTGGGCCCCCTCAGTCAGCCCCGCGTTCCCCGCCCCGCACCCGCTTTCTTCTCTCTCTCTGCGCCGCGGGCCCCGGTGTCAGCTTCTCCGTCTTCGCGTAACCGCCGCCGCGCGTGCCGCGGTCTCCGCGCCCACGTCGCGCGTGGGGCTCGCCCCACCTCGCCCTTGGCCACTTGAGCCCCGAGCCTTGCTCGCCATCTCCCCCTCCCTCATTTGCGCACCAACCGGCCCTCTCTTCCACCTTCCCCTCGCTGCGCGCACGCCAAAGCGCCATCGCCGCGAACCGCCGCCGCCCGAGCTCGTTTCCCGGCCGCCGTTGGAGCTCCGCCGTGTCCATTGCCACGGTGAGCTTCGCCCCGGCGTCCGCAACCCGGGACGCGCCCCAATTTCCCCTCTCCTTCCCCGAATTCCTCCGCCCGCGCTCACCCGTCGTCCTCCGTGCAGCCGCCACCGTCGACTCGGGCTGCCGCCGCGTCTCCGTCGCCCCCGAGGAGTCCCCGGAGTTCGCCTTGAGGTAAGGAACCTCTCCCGCCCCTATTGGCCCTTGTCTTGCTCTCTATCGCGTTTAATTCCTCGCCGGAGTAGTTTAGCGCCGCCGCCGAGCCGCTCCACCGTGAACCGCCCCCCTCCGGTGCCCCTGCCCCGACCTAGTCCCCACCAAAAGGTTCCCCGCGCCCTCCCCAACCTCCCCGGTCGTTCAGATCGCCCCAGGGACCCGCAGGGCCCCCGCGCCCCTCGTCTCCGGCGAGCTCCTCCGCCGCGGGGACGGGCGCCGCCACCTCGGCTGGCTGGGGAAGGAGACAGAAGCCAGCCGCCCCATCTCCGCCGTCCATCTTAGATCGGACGGCCCTGTGTCAAATAGCCCGAACCCAACCTCAGCCTTCGCCTGAGATCCGACGGCCCAGAGCCGTTTCCCCCGCGCCCCGCCTCCCTGCCAATTGGGCCCCGCTTGTCAGCCCGCCTGCGCCCCGCGCTGCTCGCCCGACCCCGCCTGTCAGCCCGCCTGCGCCCCGCGCTGCTCGCCCGACCCCGCCTGTCAGCCCGCCTGCGCCCCGCGCTGCCCGCCCGGTCCCGCCTGTCAGCCGTCCGCCCCGCGCTGCCCGCCCGGTCCCGCCTGTCAGCCGCTTAGGCCGCCGCGCGCTCGCGCGCCCCGCCCGCGATCTAATCTCGGGCGTTGATCTGAGATCCAACGGCCGTAGGAGCCCGATACCCCTTCGCCCGTGCAAATTCTTAAAGAGACCCCTGGTTTTCTGTAAATTGACGCGCCGTCCCTGGATCTTCGCAGTTGGGTCCTCGGGCCTTTTATTTAATTCAAAATAGGTCCTTAGGGTAGATTTTTAACCCCTAAACTTGTAAAATTCATAACTTTGCCATATGAACTCCAAATTAGGTGCTTCAAATTGCAAAATGTTCATAATATTATTATCTATCTGTTTATGCAATGTTTCCCTGCTGTTTCCATGCCCCAATTAATGGTTAATCATTAGGATAGGATTAATGTTATGGGAACCCTATTTGAGATAAATAAAAGATAGTAGACTTTAATAAAGTTGGAGCACTTAAGTTTATGAACTTAAACACCTAAGTTTAGGAACTTAAAACCAGATAATGATTTAATCCCACCACTGACTTAAACCTGATTAGTGGATAATGGCTCACTTTGTATAGTCCTCTACCCCAGACCTAGAGAACATCAGAGTGCCTATCCCTTTTCTGTTATGAACTTGTGACATCTCTCTGCTGCATATGTTTGGTATATTGTTTTTGTTTGTTATTTCCCAAGTGCATAGTGTGAATGATTACTTTACGTAGACAACGAGCAGTCTGTGTTTCCCGAGGAAGTTGCAGAGGAAGTCCCTGATCAGCAGTTTGGTGAAGGCAAGTGTCCTCTGACCCATTATGTCCTATTCACTTATAACTTACTACCCCGCATTACTTACTTGAAACCTAAGGATTGACTAGCTTTATACTTTACCTCATCCTTGATGACCTTTTGGGTTATTATTATGGTTAGCATTTTGCTATTGCCTTAACCTAATCAATGAACATGATGTGAATATTTATGATACTGTTATCCTGATGATGTTGATGATCCTGTGATACTCTAGGGGGCTCAGGCTGTTTCCTGAGTACCTCTCCGTAAGGACCTGTTCGTTGAGAGACCACCCGGGATAACAGTGCAACCATGAGGGTGAAATGGGGTGCCCTTAGCTAATTAATTAGAGGAACTAGAGGTGTAGTTGCTTCGCCGTCGTGCCGTCAATGGGGTCCAGGCACAGTGCTTGCTCTGCCGAGGCTGAGTGCCGAGGTTCTTTCGTTTTGCTTTTGTTAGTCACTCTCCTGTGGGGAGGGGTACTGTGTTTATCAAACTAGAGAAACCTAACGGGCGGCTACGATCTCTAGGGAATCTTTGTAAAAGCTACGTAGTGATACCCTGTCGGACCACCTAGGTAGTGGTCAATGGGGATTAGCTCTCCCCGGGCAGAAAGGGAATCATGACTCATGGGTAAAGTGTGCGACCTCTGCAGAGGGTAGTGAAACTGATATATCAGTCGTGCTCACGGTTAAGAGCAGCCTTGGGATCCTCTTTGATTAGAGATACAGGTGGTTCGAGATACAAGGATTATGTTATGGTTTTGGTTCGAATATGATGTTGTTGTTCCTCGATGAGGAAATGGTTTATGGGTTAGTTAATGCTAAAATCTGGCTTCTACAAATGATAAATACCTATCCAACTAAAAGCAACTGCTTGAGCCTAACCCCACATAAAGCTAGTCCACTACAGCCAAACGGGACATTTGCTGAGTACGTTGATGTGTACTCATCCTTGCTTTACCACAAAACACCAGGTTGTCCGCATTGTAACCACTGCTCCGGAGAAGGCGAAGTCGTGGAAGGAGACTTCCAGGAGTTCCAAGACTACGACGAATTCTAGGTGTGGGTTGGCGGCAACCCCCAGTCAGCTGCCTGTGAAGGCCTTATCTTTACTGCGTTTCGCTAGCACTTTGATTTAACTGTTAAGTTGATGACTATGTGGATGTCTATGACTCTGTGATGTAATAAGTTAATACTCTTTCAAGTTATTATTCGAGCATTGTGCTATGATGAGTCATTTATGTAATCGCTGTGTACGTGAGTTCTGATCCTGGCACGTACATGGTTCGCATTCGGTTTGCCTTCTGAAACCGGGTGTGACATAAGTGGTATCAAAGCCGTGCTGACTGTAGGACCGCTGACCTAGAGTAGCACTGGTCGTACTAAGGACTATTGACCTTCCCTCTCACCTTGACTTCTGATGTTACTTCAAAAGTCGGTCACCTCGACCAACCCTATGTTTTACTACATATATATATATACTATATCATGCCTTGTTAAAATTTTTATCTTATTCTGTCTATGGTTTACTCACTTGTCATATTAGTTCTGCTCCCACTCTTATGCTTACGGTGTCTTTTGTAGATGGCTCGTCTTAGACACACAGCACGTAAGTCGGTGATTCCTTTCCTGCCGTCTCGACTTGCAGAGCGTCCTCTGCACCGCACCGTGTCCGGTCAGTCGAGTCACCTGGAGAGACTGCACCACCGCCTGCGTGAGGAGCAGGAACGCCGACGCCAGCACAGAGAGCAGCAGGGCTCTTCCTCCTCATCCCAGCAAGAGGTGGAGTCCGTGAGGCCCCGTTCCTCTGTTGCCCAGCTGGAGGCGCCCCCTGCACCACCGCAGGACGCCCCGGCTGTTGGAGGAGCTACTGGAGGAGACCCCGACGACGACGACTCAGACCACAGCACAGAGTCTTCTGAGCCGCAGGAGGCGGAAGGATGGGTCGCCCGACCCATCACCCGTGATGCCGCTCGCGGTTGTCACTTCCACGACGCACTCGACACCTTGCTGCGCTAGGCTTTCGACCGGCACACCTGGTCGATCGAGTATCGTTGTGTAGTCTACCAGCACAGTCGCGGGAGGTACCCGGACCGCTGGGAGGCTACCTGCCTAGTTCGCCGTCCGGAGGATGACCTCCGGGGTGCGGAGGCCGTTTCGGAGCACTATTCCATCTCCGAGAGGGACACTGCAGAGGCGGCTATGCAGGATGCAGCACGACGTGCACTCTCCCAGTACTGTTCTTTGTTCGGTGGTGTGGCCGACGGTCTTAACCTTCGGTACTACCCCCGCTGCCCTACTGGCAGCACAGAGAGTGTGGTTGTCTCCCCTGTTGGTGAGGCTAACCCTAGGTTGAGCAGCACAGTCAACCTAGTCGCAGTGCTTAACACCGAGCTGGACCACTCTCTGGACGAGCTGAGCAGGGCTCGAACGGAGATTGCGGAGTTGCGTGCTGAGCTGGCAGAGCGCCATCACCAGGAGGGTGGTTCTCCCGCTCCTGTTGGGACTCAGCACCCTTACCGCTCGCCGCCGCGTGGTCACCACACTTATGGTTCCCCTGCCTGTAAGACCAGGATAGATCTGGATCCTTAGATCGTTAGCGTCGAAGTTTGTAATAAATCTTAAGTCAGATGTCTCAGTCTTAAAATAGTTAGTTTAGTTTGCTTATCAGTTGCTTCCAATTAGCTTAGTTTGCTTATCAGTTGCTTGCATGCTTGTTATGATGAACTTGTGCTGGATTTGAATCTTTGTAATGACTGTTACCAACCTGTGGGTTTCCCCTATAGTTTGGCCTAGCTATAATGTTAATAAAGGCAGTTATTTAGTTGGGAAGCCATTTACTTCTACTTTCCTTCTTATCTGAGAAGCTGTGTTGAATCATTATGAGGATCAGTGAAGCCCTTTGTTCACTCAGTGGCATGAAGAATTATGTATTCTCTTTTCTTATGCTGGAGGGTTGTAAGATCAACGCTGATGTATGAATGTCTTCCACAGATGTCTGACAACAGGCGCCGATGCAACAGGCGTGCTCAGCAAGAGCAGCAGGACCAGCAGGAGGAACAACAGAGGCAGCCTCCCCCGCCACCCCCGATGTCAGTGGAGCAGATGTTCTTGATGCAGACTCAGGCAGTGCAGGCCATTGGGCAGACTCTGGCAGCCATGCAGCAGGCTCAACAGCAACCCCAACCCCAATTGCAAGTGCAGATGCCCCAGATGCCACGGGATAAGCATGGTGAGTTCATGAGAGGGCACCCTCCTACCTTCGCCCATTCTGCCGACCCCATGGATGCAGAAGACTGGCTGCGTGCAGTGGAAAGAGAACTGCGCACCGCCCAATGTAACGACAGGGAGAAGGTTCTGTATGGTCCCCGTCAGCTAAGGGGAGCAGCCCAGTCCTGGTGGGAGTCCTACCTCGCCACACATGCTGACCCCGAAGCCATCACCTGGGAAGAATTCAGCGAGAGTTTCCGCAGGTACCATGTGCCGGAGGGACTGATGATCGTGAAGAAGGAGGAGTTTCTGGCTCTGAAGCAGGGACCCATGTCTGTTAGTGAATACAGAGACAAGTTTCTGCAGCTATCTCGGTATGCACCTGAGGATGTCAACACTGATGCTAAAAGGCAATACAGGTTCATGAGAGGTTTGGTGGATCCCCTGTGTAACACCCCTGGTGTTACTCTAACTAAAACTTGAGCATGACATCATGAGCATGGGCATTGCATATGTTTGACACACCCAGAGTGCATTCACTAGGCCAAAAATTTCAAACAAGTTGTATTGTTTTACTGTTTTACAAATAGGACTCTGGTTTAAGGACTTAACCCTAAATAGTGGTTAAAGGGACAAAACTTAACCTAAGTTGAGAAAAACTTTAGGGCTTGTGAGAAAAGTCACAAGATATCCCCAAACACTAAGTGGAATCACACTTATACCCCTGGGATATCAAAGATCTCAAATAGAACCCTGGAAAACCCAAAGTCAAAACCCTAGGGGCCTATGTGCAAAATTAGTCCACTTTTGGACTAAAGTGCAAAAACTAAGTCAAATAAGTGTGTTAAGTCAATTGGATCACAAATGTGTGGAGTTGAAGGCCAAACCCTAAGTTTTGGACCTAAATGCAAAATGGACCCTATTGAGTTTTACTCTAAGTGTGGATTTCAGTGATATTGGCCCAACTTTGGGGCTTTGTAACTCTCAAAGCATAGGGTTTTTGCCCTAGGTCACCACATAAAAATTGTAGCCTAATCATAGGAGAACAACTTTGCTAAAGGGTGCAAGCATTGTTGTTATGAAGAAATTAGAGAAAAACCCCATCAAAGTTTGGCTGTCAGGCTGTTTGATCTGAAATTCAGTTTAGCAGTGAACTGACACCAACTTCTAGCTCAGATTCAAGCATGATCCAGTGCTCAAATGTGATTAAGTCCTATAGTGGAGTTGTAGCTGGTATGTAGCACTACAACTTTGGTATAGAGACTGGGACCTGTCATCACATGAAATCTGGAGAGAAATGGCTCTAAAATTGCTCGGTCAGACACCCTGATGAACTTTGGCCATGGTACAGTAACCGTGAACACTGAAGAAGAATCTCTTCGTCCTCACCGCCGGTAGCTCCCGCCGTCGATCGCCGCTCGCTAAGATTCGTGCTCGACGGTCACCGGATAAGCTTGCCGTGGTAAAGGCCTCGTCACCGGTGAGCTGGCCACCACTCCGACGGCTACACCCCCCCTGGCTCACCGCTCGCAGTAAAGCGCTCGTCGTCGACCGCCGCCTCCTAGTCTTGCGCCGCGTGGCTCAACGTTTCTACCGTGTCGCCGTAACCTTCTTTGGCCCCTCCGTGGCTCACCGGAGTCATCGCCACGTCGCTGGCCACGAATCCGTGAATCCAGTGCATCTTCCCCGTCTCCGGCCGCCAGCGCAATTTGCTCCAATTGATCGCCACCGCTCTCGGAGCCTATAAATTGAGCCCCCCCTCGGCTGCGCCATGTATTTGGCTAACTATTGCACCCACCCCCACACTCGATCGCCCACTGGCTCGCCGGAATTTCGCGTTGCCACCAAACCAGTTTTCCGCCGCTGTGTTGTGAGCTCGCCGTGGTCAGCCTTCCTTAGGTCAGCACTGGTCCTCTGTTGCTTCGTTTGAGCACCCTCTCACCTCCGTGATGCTTGTCGAGCCGTTCAATTGAACTAGACCGGCGCCTATCGCCGGGAACACGATCACCTTGCCATTTTGCTTGCGGCCATCGTGGCCGGAGCTCCATGATCCGCCAATAGCGCAATTACCTTAGGGGAAATGCTCCTTAGGGGTTGAATTTCGTGTATGCCGCTCGGAGAGCTCAGCCGCTGCCTCAATCGGCCGGTCTGCTCGCTCGCCGGAGCGCGGCCGCGCGGAGCGCCGTCGTGGACTTGTAATTGCGAATTGACCAGAACCCAGGGGTCTTTTTGTGAGCTGTCAGTGACTTAGAAAAACAGTAAACAAACCTATCTCCAGTTAAGCAGAACGCCGAGGACCTCTGCGCAAAGTCGCCTCGCGGGCGCGGCGCGCGCGCGAAACCGCTTGGGCCTGGGCTTGTTGGGCCAGAAGCGGCCCAGTTCTGTTTAAAAGCTTTTCTTTTTCTTTTATAGCAGAGCTTTAGAAATGTGTAGAAAAATGTAGAAAAATGCTAAAATTATGAGACCAATTTTCCTAGGTTTGTTATTTTCCATAGAATTTATTAAAAATAGTTTCATGATTTTTAGATCAAATAGGGAATTTTAGGGTATTTAAAATAGCCTAAACTATTGATTCTGGATTTTTAGAGAATAAATAATAAGTCCAAAATTTCCCAAACTTTTTATGTGAGCTTATCACATTATTTAGAAGCCATGGGTAGAGTTTGGTTTGATTTGGGCCTTGTTTGATCACTAAACCCAAAACCACCCCCCCTGCTCCATGAACTCCTTTACTGACTCCGGAAACCCTATGTTCCCGGACCTCTGTGAAGGAAAGTTGTATTCAAGACATAGCTAATAAGTTTATGTTATCTTTGCATCCTCATGAGCATTCCATGACATCCATCTTTATGCATGTATATGGTTATCTTAGAGCACGAGGAGGAAGAAGAAGTTTCCGAAGAAGGGATACCACCCACCTCTGATCCTCAGGCAGACAGCTGCTTCTATTTTGATATCTGTGGATCCGAGCCCGACACCTCTGATAACAAAGGCAAGCCCCGGTGCATTTGCCACTTACCTTGATGTTTTCAAAATCTTTCTCACTTACTTGCTGCATTAGGTGATAGGAGTTGATTGATTAAACAATTCCTGCATTGCCTTCCTTGATTTTGATTACCCTCCTTGAAATCCTGTTTTTACAAAAGGTTTTACTTTGCTTAGTATTGCTTTAGAAAAACAAAAGGATTTGTTTTACAAAAGATGTTTGGCAAAGTGGGAAGGATGTTTTTGAAAATAAAACTTGATGGTGGATCCATCACGGCCGTGATGGATTCAACATCGAAAAAGATGTACCTCTGCCAGGTACCAAAATTTGGGTTTGAAATGAGTAAGCTGAGACCGGGCGGGTGACTTGCACGAGAAGAGAGTCTCGGTGTAGTGTCTCCGTCTGAGTCGCTTAAGGACCGTCTCGATGTAGGCTTGATGATCGAGGACCCTTTAACTGGTCACATGCCTCGTCATGGGTAAGCCTTGCCTCGGGTAGACTAAGGCCGGAATAAGATAACACGAAATGGGAGTGGAGCGGTGGCGAGAGTAGCGTGTACCCTCCGTGGCAAGAGGCTGGACGGTGGTGTATCTGTGCTCTCGGTTTGCGTGAACCTGATCCGGTCTTAAGAACCCCAGTGGCGGGTTGACATATGCAAGGGTTAAGTGCTACATATGTCGTGTGATTGGAGATCCTCAGCTGAGTATAATCGATTCGGATCGCCGTACCTTCGCGGTTATGAAGACTTGGTCACTGCCCTACACGTAGCATTCCACTAAAGATGATGGGTTTTTGGATAAGAAATTGGCTAGTGCAGGACCAGTGATTGAACTAGGGTAGAGAGAACTCTAGTCCAGGTAATTTTACCTAACTTGACAAATAAAACTGGATTTTTAAGGATCCACGTTAGTAAGCATTTCTGCAAAACAGAGTCTTTGACTATTGAGAAGCCTTACCTTGACTCCCATATATCCAGCATACCCTTGAGAGTCTTTTCCTTAGTCGGGTAAGACTTGCTGAGTAATTCCATACTCAGGGTTTATCCCTTTGTTGTTTTTAGGTGGGGAAGTAGCAGACTTCTGCTGCTTCTGTGCTAAGGTGGTTCCCAAGGATGAAACCCAAGACTGAAGTGCGGGAGGACTCGGTCCTCCATCTTAAGATCTTTTGTTTTTAGTCCTTCGGGAGAAGTGTGTCTCCCTGGTTTGTATAATTAATACTTTTATGCACTCGTTTTTAGAACTGGTCTGTAATAACTTAACTTGAGCTTACTTTGGAAATAAATGTAAGATTATGTAATCGCTTCCGCATATCTTTGTCTCCGATGATCTGTAATGTCTGCAAGACGGGTGAAACGTTCCTGGTAAGGTAAGGAAAGATACCGAGCTTGTCAAGTAACTTAGGAACATCTACAGGGTGTCTGATGTCTGTTAGACAAGGACAACTGTAGGTGGGCCTGATTACTTGGGAGGTTCCGTCACAGCTGGTATCGGAGCGTAGCCCTTCTTTGCAGATATTCCGGGACATCTTCAAAAGGATTTTCAAAAGTCTTACCCAAGGATTCTTTTCTCTTCTTACCTAAGTATTCTGAAGAGTTTATCTTAAAGACCAAATAGGAAGAGTGCAACGTATAGAAGGTTGAATCAACCAAGGTTGATTCTGTACTTACTCATGCATCATGCTAAGAATTTTACTAATAAATTTCCCCCTTTAGAAAATGCCGCCGCGCACAAGGAAGACTGCGCGTAAGTCGACTGGACCTCTTGGAGTGCCTCGACATCAGCTTGCTCCGCGAGATGTAGATAGTAGTAGCGGGAGCAATGATCCCATAGGGGATCTGGAAGCAGAAGTAAGCAGGCTCCAACTGGAACTCCGCCGCAGGACAGCTATATGGATTGGAGATGGTGACCGTATAAATGAGTTACGAGCAGACGTTCGCCGTCTACAAGACCAGCTGGCCGATCGGGATTTGGCACTCGATTGGGCTGTTCAATCTCGTTCACGGGCATGGGCCAAGGAGGCAAGGGCTCAGGCCCGAGTTAGAGAACTCAGCTCCGCGGTGGACAACCTGCAGGTGTACTGCAATACACTCCATGAAGAAGTCCATGTGCTCTACTCGCAACTACACCCTAATGAGCCTATACCCCCTTCTGAGGCGGAAGCCGGACCTTCTCACGTCGCGGGACGCGCGATGGGTGGGGAATTAGACTTGTATGAACCCCCTCCTTCTTTAAGGTTGGTGGACGTCTGGACTCCCACACCCGATGAGGAAGCCGCCAAAAGCGATGGGAAACAGGACTAGTGGTGTAATAAGAGTAGAGTAGTGTATTGTAGGGAGTAGTGTATTGTAGAGTGTACTGTTATAGTAGGGTGTACGGTTGTATAATAGGTTAAGCTTTTGTAAAATGGGTAATGTATCCTGTTGTGTAATGTCGAGTCTGTACCATTACTCTTTACAGTAATGTAAAACGGAAGGTTTCTTTGGTGCATTATGTTTATTCAAATGTTTTTGCCTCAGATGCCGACCCGTACTCGAGGACAGGATGCAGCTGGAACATCCGGGGGTGGGGATGCTACCCCGAATCCACCTCCCGTTCCACCCACGCTTACCGAGGCAATCGCTGCCTTGGTAAACGCTACAGCCGATAATACCCGCTTCCTGAGGGAGATGGCGGGTCAGCAACAGCTTCAGCAACAAGCAGGAAGAGGATTTCAACAGGGTCCCCGTGAGACCACTTATTTGGATTTCTTAGAGACTCGTCCGCCTCTCTTCGTCAAAGCAGAAGATCCGCTCAAAGCTGACGAATGGATAAGGGTCATAGAACAGAAATTTGGCCTTCTTCGCTGCTCCGAAACCCAGAAGCCGTTGTTTGCGGCTCAGCAACTTCGAGGCCCTGCCAGCACTTGGTGGGGGAATTTTGTGGCCATCCAGCCGGATAATCATCAAATTACATGGAACGAGTTCAAAGCAGCATTCCGCGAGCATTATATTCCTGAGGGAGTGCTGCACATGAAGCAAGAAGAGTTTATGAAATTGAAACAAGGGGGAGATACTGTGAATCAGTACCTCAACAAGTTCAATCACCTGTCCCAATACGCAATTGATCAGGTGAATACAGATTTGAAAAAGAAGAATTGTTTTATGAGGGGTCTGAACGACCGGATGCAGCGGAAGATGGCTGCGTGTATTGATCTTACTTATGGGAAGGCTGTCAGCACAGCCCTATCTGTGGAGGCCAAATATGCAACTTCTGGGAAAAGTAAGGGGTTCAGTGGTGATCGGCCTAATCAGGGCCCTGTAAAGAGGCAACGGTTCATTCTCCGGCCCTCTAACCAAAACCGTTCAAGTGCACCACCTTTTCCTTTTAAGCAGCCTATAATTATTCGTCCCAACAAAGCTCCCACTGTCCAAAGTCAGCCGGGTGCCCCAGGCACTCGATTCCCTGCACTGCCAAGTTCTTCAACTGGATGTTTTAACTGTGGCAAATCTGGGCACTTTATTAAAGATTGTCCCTATCCTCGGCAAAATCAGGCCAATAATCAGCAAGGATCGGGAAGTTCTGCTCCAGGCAAGGGAAATACTTCGGGCAAGAATACCAAGAAAACGGGGCGAGTATATTATACACAAGTGGCTACGACACCGGAAGGAGAGCCGGTGATGATGGGTACGTTCCCTGTGGCCAGCCACCCTGCAGTAATTCTTTTTGATTCTGGTGCTTCGCATACCTTCATTAGCAAGACATTTGTGGAGCAGCATCACATTACATGTCATGAATCAAAAGAGGGTTTTAAAATTCATTCACCTGGGGGCTACATTTTTACTAAAGAAGTGGCCTATGGAGTGCCAGTAACTATGGCCGAACGGAACTTTCCTGCTAACATGATTGTTCTAAGAGGCCAGGATATAGATGTAATTTTGGGGATGAATTGGTTAACCCAACACAAGGCAGTACTCAACACTGAACTCAGAACCGTCAGGTTGAGTTATAATCAAGAAGAAATTCTCTTATCTCTCCCCAAGACCAATCCAGCCAAAGCTTCTGGTAGAATCTTTGAAGCCATTGTACCGGAGATCAAGAACATTCCGGTAGTATGTGAGTTTCCAGATGTGTTTCCGGAAGATTTGCCTGGACTGCCCCCAGAAAGAGATGTAGAATTTGTAATTGAGCTAAAGCCTGGTACGGCTCCCATTTCCCGAAGGTCGTACCGTATGCCCCCTAATGAATTAGCAGAATTGAAGATTCAATTGCAAGATCTGCTGAACAAAGGATTTATCCGGCCAAGCTCGTCTCCTTGGGGTTGTCCCGCCATCTTTGTGAAGAAGAAGGACCAAACCTTGCGAATGTGTGTGGACTATCGGCCCCTAAATGAGGTCACCATTAAGAATAAGTACCCTCTTCCAAGGATCGACATCTTATTTGATCAACTGACTGGGGCGAGGGTATTTTCCAAAATTGATCTCAGGTCGGGCTATCATCAAATCCGTATTCGGCCCGAGGATATACCGAAGACCGCATTTACTACGCGGTATGGCTTATTTGAGTACTTGGTAATGTCTTTCGGGCTCACTAATGCTCCTGCCCACTTCACCTATTTGATGAACTCGGTGTTTATGCCCGAGTTAGACAAGTTCGTGGTGGTCTTCATTGATGATATTTTGATATATTCCAAAAATGAAGAGGAGCATGCTCAGCACTTACGGATTGTATTGACGCGCCTGAGGGAACATCAGCTGTATGCCAAGTTCAGTAAGTGCGCGTTTTGGCTGGAAGAAATTCAATTTCTGGGGCACGTGCTATCAGCCAAAGGGATTGCGGTAGATCCTAGCAAGGTCAAGGATATTCTGGAATGGAAACCTCCAACGACTGTTCACCAAGTCCGGAGTTTTCTTGGGCTCGCGGGATACTATCGCAGATTCATACCTGATTTTTCTAAGCTTGTGAAGCCAATCACAAGTTTATTGAAGAATGATACTAAATTCAATTGGTCTTCTAAGTGTAACGAAGCCTTTGAGCAACTGAAGACACTATTGACCACTGCTCCGGTATTGGCTCAACCGGACATCACTAAACCTTTTGATGTATATTGTGATGCGTCAGGCAGTGGACTCGGCTGTGTGCTAATGCAAGAAGGCCGAGTAATTGCGTATGCTTCAAGGCAGTTACGCCGTCACGAAGAGCATTATCCAACACATGATCTCGAGCTAGCTGCTGTGGTTCATGCCCTGAAAATATGGCGTCACTATCTGCTGGGAAATATCTGCCACATATATACAGATCATAAGAGTCTGAAGTATATATTTACCCAGTCAGAGTTGAACATGAGGCAACGGCGATGGCTTGAGCTTATTAAAGATTATGAAATGGAAATCCATTATCACCCAGGCAAGGCCAATGTGGTGGCAGATGCCTTGAGTCGCAAGACTTCCTGCCACTGTATTATGGTGAAGACCTCCGAAAACACTTTGTGTCAAGACATGGAAAGGTTAAACCTGGGGATAATCCAGCAAGGGACTCTGAATCAACTTAAGCTTGAATCAACCATTTTGCAAAGGATAATTGATGCTCAAAGGGATAATCAGGGTATGAAGCATATCCGAGAGAAGATCAGGGCTGGAACAGCCCAATGTTTCAAGGAAGATAATCAAGGTGTGTTATGGTTCAACAACCGCATAGTAGTGCCAAAGAATGAAGAACTCCGCCAGCAAATCTTAGACGAAGCGCATCTTAGTCGCTACTCCATTCATCCGGGAAGCACTAAGATGTACCAAGATTTAAAGCAACATTACTGGTGGACGAAGATGAAGATTGAGATTGCACGCTATGTGGCTAAGTGCGACACTTGCAGACGTGTCAAAGCCATACACCTAAAAACTGCTGGTCCATTGCAATCCTTGCCAATCCCAACATGGAAATGGGAAGACATCAGCATGGACTTCATTGTGGGATTACCCAGGACCGCACAAGGATATGACTCTATTTGGGTTATCATTGATCGACTCACAAAGATCGCCCACTTCCTTCCGGTCAAAATGAAATATCCTGTCATTACCTATGCGGAGTTATACATTGCCCGTATTCTCAGTTTGCATGGTGTTCCAAGGACCATAGTGTCGGATCGTGGACCTCAATTTGTAGCCAAGTTTTGGGAAGCACTTCACCAATCTTTGGGTACTAAGTTGCTCCACAGTTCGGCCTACCATCCCCAGACCAGTGGGCAGACTGAGAGAGTGAACCAAATACTTGAAGATATGTTGCGGGCATGTGTCCTGGATTTCTCGCAAAAATGGGATGAATGTTTGCCCTTAGCGGAGTTTTCATATAATAACAGTTACCAGGAAAGCATCAAGATGGCACCTTTTGAAGCTTTGTATGGGCGACGGTGTCGAACTCCGCTAAATTGGTCGGAACCTGGTGAAAGGTATTTCTTTAGGCCTGATATGGTAAAAGAAACCGAAGAAAAGGTTCAGAAAATAGTACATAATATGAAGAAGGCACAGGCTCGTCAGAAAAGTTATGCAGACAAACGGCGAATGCCCTTATACTTCTTGGAAGGAGACTACGTCTACTTAAAGGTTTCACCTATGAAAGGCGTATCGCGTTTTGGGATTAAAGGAAAACTTGCACCAAGGTACATTGGTCCATTCCCTATTCTTCAAAGATATGGGCCAGTGGCGTATCAACTTCAACTTCCCGAAACATTGTCTGCTGTACATAACGTGTTCCACGTGTCACAATTGAAGAAGTGTCTTCGGGTTCCCGATCGAACCGTTGAAGTGACTGATGTTGTCCTGGAACCAGATTTAACGTACTCGGAACATCCTATTCGAGTTCTGGATCAAAAGGACAGGGTTACCCGGAGAAGGACTCTCAAGTTTTATAAGATACAGTGGAACCAGCATTCGGAAGATGAGGCTACATGGGAAACCCAAGATTTCTTAGATAAGAATTTCCCAGGCTTTCTAGCCTCTTGTAAATTGTAAAGTTTGTATAGCTGTGTAATAAAGGAATGAACCCCCACACCACCCCTGCCTTGTACCAGAAATAAGGAAATAAAAACATGACACATTTCCTTTTCCATTACTCACCCTAGGACTTTAAATCTCGGGACGAGATTCTTTTATGGGGGGAAGGATGTAACACCCCTGGTGTTACTCTAACTAAAACTTGAGCATGACATCATGAGCATGGGCATTGCATATGTTTGACACACCCAGAGTGCATTCACTAGGCCAAAAATTTCAAACAAGTTGTATTGTTTTACTGTTTTACAAATAGGACTCTGGTTTAAGGACTTAACCCTAAATAGTGGTTAAAGGGACAAAACTTAACCTAAGTTGAGAAAAACTTTAGGGCTTGTGAGAAAAGTCACAAGATATCCCCAAACACTAAGTGGAATCACACTTATACCCCTGGGATATCAAAGATCTCAAATAGAACCCTGGAAAACCCAAAGTCAAAACCCTAGGGGCCTATGTGCAAAATTAGTCCACTTTTGGACTAAAGTGCAAAAACTAAGTCAAATAAGTGTGTTAAGTCAATTGGATCACAAATGTGTGGAGTTGAAGGCCAAACCCTAAGTTTTGGACCTAAATGCAAAATGGACCCTATTGAGTTTTACTCTAAGTGTGGATTTCAGTGATATTGGCCCAACTTTGGGGCTTTGTAACTCTCAAAGCATAGGGTTTTTACCCTAGGTCACCACATCAAAATTGTAGCCTAATCATAGGAGAACAACTTTGCTAAAGGGTGCAAGCATTGTTGTTATGAAGAAATTAGAGAAAAACCCCATCAAAGTTTGGCTGTCAGGCTGTTTGATCTGAAATTCAGTTTAGCAGTGAACTGACACCAACTTCTAGCTCAGATTCAAGCATGATCCAGTGCTCAAATGTGATTAAGTCCTATAGTGGAGTTGTAGCTGGTATGTAGCACTACAACTTTGGTATAGAGACTGGGACCTGTCATCACATGAAATCTGGAGAGAAATGGCTCTAAAATTGCTCGGTCAGACACCCTGATGAACTTTGGCCATGGTACAGTAACCGTGAACACTGAAGAAGAATCTCTTCGTCCTCACCGCCGGTAGCTCCCGCCGTCGATCGCCGCTCGCTAAGATTCGTGCTCGACGGTCACCGGATAAGCTTGCCGCGGTAAAGGCCTCGTCACCGGTGAGCTGGCCACCACTCCGACGGCTACACCCCCCCTGGCTCACCGCTCGCAGTAAAGCGCTCGCCGTCGACCGCCGCCTCCTAGTCTTGCGCCGCGTGGCTCAACGTTTCTACCGTGTCGCCGTAACCTTCTTTGGCCCCTCCGTGGCTCACCGGAGTCATCGCCACGTCGCTGGCCACGAATCCGTGAATCCAGTGCATCTTCCCCGTCTCCGGCCGCCAGCGCAATTTGCTCCAATTGATCGCCACCGCTCTCGGAGCCTATAAATTGAGCCCCCCCTCGGCTGCGCCATGTATTTGGCTAACTATTGCACCCACCCCCACACTCGATCGCCCACTGGCTCGCCGGAATTTCGCGTTGCCACCAAACCAGTTTTCCGCCGCTGTGTTGTGAGCTCGCCGTGGTCAGCCTTCCTTAGGTCAGCACCGGTCCTCTGTTGCTTCGTTTGAGCACCCTCTCACCTCCGTGATGCTTGCCGAGCCGTTCAATTGAACTAGACCGGCGCCTATCGCCGGGAACACGATCACCTTGCCATTTTGCTTGCGGCCACCATGGCCGGAGCTCCATGATCTGCCAATAGCGCAATTACCTTAGGGGAAATGCTCCTTAGGGGTTGAATTTCGTGTATGCCGCTCGGAGAGCTCAGTCGCTGCCTCAATCGGCCGGTCTGCTCGCTCGCCGGAGCGCGGCCGCGCGGAGCGCCGTCGTGGACTTGTAATTGCGAATTGACCAGAACCCAGGGGTCTTTTTGTGAGCTGTCAGTGACTTAGAAAAACAGTAAACAAACCTATCTCCAGTTAAGCAGAACGCCGAGGACCTCTGCGCAAAGTCGCCTCGCGGGCGCGGCGCGCGCGAAACCGCTTGGGCCTGGGCTTGTTGGGCCAGAAGCGGCCCAGTTCTGTTTAAAAGCTTTTCTTTTTCTTTTATAGCAGAGCTTTAGAAATGTGTAGAAAAATGTAGAAAAATGCTAAAATTATGAGACCAATTTTCCTAGGTTTGTTATTTTCCATAGAATTTATTAAAAATAGTTTCATGATTTTTAGATCAAATAGGGAATTTTAGGGTATTTAAAATAGCCTAAACTATTGATTCTGGATTTTTAGAGAATAAATAATAAGTCCAAAATTTCCCAAACTTTTTATGTGAGCTTATCACATTATTTAGAAGCCATGGGTAGAGTTTGGTTTGATTTGGGCCTTGTTTGATCACTAAACCCAAAACCACCCCCCCTGCTCCATGAACTCCTTTACTGACTCCGGAAACCCTATGTTCCCGGACCTCTGTGAAGGAAAGTTGTATTCAAGACATAGCTAATAAGTTTATGTTATCTTTGTATCCTCATGAGCATTCCATGACATCCATCTTTATGCATGTATATGGTTATCTTAGAGCACGAGGAGGAAGAAGAAGTTTCCGAAGAAGGGATACCACCCACCTCTGATCCTCAGGCAGACAGCTGCTTCTATTTTGATATCTGTGGATCCGAGCCCGACACCTCTGATAACAAAGGCAAGCCCCGGTGCATTTGCCACTTACCTTGATGTTTTTAAAATCTTTCTCACTTACTTGCTGCATTAGGTGATAGGAGTTGATTGATTAAACAATTCCTGCATTGCCTTCCTTGATTTTGATTACCCTCCTTGAAATCCTGTTTTTACAAAAGGTTTTACTTTGCTTAGTATTGCTTTAGAAAAACAAAAGGATTTGTTTTACAAAAGATGTTTGGCAAAGTGGGAAGGATGTTTTTGAAAATAAAACTTGATGGTGGATCCATCACGGCCGTGATGGATTCAACATCGAAAAAGATGTACCTCTGCCAGGTACCAAAATTTGGGTTTGAAATGAGTAAGCTGAGACCGGGCGGGTGACTTGCACGAGAAGAGAGTCTCGGTGTAGTGTCTCCGTCTGAGTCGCTTAAGGACCGTCTCGATGTAGGCTTGATGATCAAGGACCCTTTAACTGGTCACATGCCTCGTCATGGGTAAGCCTTGCCTCGGGTAGACTAAGGCCGGAATAAGATAACACGAAATGGGAGTGGAGCGGTGGCGAGAGTAGCGTGTACCCTCCGTGGCAAGAGGCTGGACGGTGGTGTATCTGTGCTCTCGGTTTGCGTGAACCTGATCCGGTCTTAAGAACCCCGGTGGCGGGTTGACATATGCAAGGGTTAAGTGCTACATATGTCGTGTGATTGGAGATCCTCAGCTGAGTATAATCGATTCGGATCGCCGTACCTTCGCGGTTATGAAGACTTGGTCACTGCCCTACACGTAGCATTCCACTAAAGATGATGGGTTTTTGGATAAGAAATTGGCTAGTGCAGGACCAGTGATTGAACTAGGGTAGAGAGAACTCTAGTCCAGGTAATTTTACCTAACTTGACAAATAAAACTGGATTTTTAAGGATCCACGTTAGTAAGCATTTCTGCAAAACAGAGTTTTTGACTATTGAGAAGCCTTACCTTGACTCCCATATATCCAGCATACCCTTGAGAGTCTTTTCCTTAGTCGGGTAAGACTTGCTGAGTAATTCCATACTCAGGGTTTATCCCTTTGTTGTTTTTAGGTGGGGAAGTAGCAGACTTCTGCTGCTTCTGTGCTAAGGTGGTTCCCAAGGATGAAACCCAAGACTGAAGTGCGGGAGGACTCGGTCCTCCATCTTAAGATCTTTTGTTTTTAGTCCTTCGGGAGAAGTGTGTCTCCCTGGTTTGTATAATTAATACTTTTATGCACTCGTTTTTAGAACTAGTCTGTAATAACTTAACTTGAGCTTACTTTGGAAATAAATGTAAGATTATGTAATCGCTTCCGCATATCTTTGTCTCCGATGATCTGTAATGTCTGCAAGACGGGTGAAACGTTCCTGGTAAGGTAAGGAAAGATACCGAGCTTGTCAAGTAACTTAGGAACATCTACAGGGTGTCTGATGTCTGTTAGACAAGGACAACTGTAGGTGGGCCTGATTACTTGGGAGGTTCCGTCACACCCTGCATTACCAGCTGATGAATCACACCTTCCCCACCTTCCAGCACCTGATCGATAGGGCAGTTATGACTGAGAAGAAGCGTAAGGATATGGAAGATCGGAAGCGCAAGATGAGTGGACCCCAGACCGGAGGCATCAGCCGTCCACGTTTCTCAGGCAGTTCATCTCAGCAAGGCAGGCCTGGTCACCCACAGGGATATCAGAATCAGAACCAGCGTCCGCATCAGCAGCAATTCCAGAGGCAGTACCCACAACAGCAGCAGTATCGTCAGAACAGCCAGCAAGGAGGTAATCAGTATCAGAAGCAGAACAACCAGGCACCTCGCCTTCCTGCCCCAGCAGCAAACCAGAGCAACCAAGCAGCCCCAGCACAAGGAGGAGGCAGAGGATGTTTCCACTGTGGAGAACAAGGCCACTGGGCGATGCAGTGCCCAAAGAAGGCGGCGCAGCAGCAGACCAACCCCAATGCTCCAACAAGGCAAGGTGTACTGCAGCCGACAGCAGGCAATCGTAACCAAGCGTACAACCGTGGAAAGGTGAACCATTTGGAGGCCGAAGCGATCCAGGATGCACCAGATGTGGCAGTAGGTATGTTCTCAGTCGAATCTCATCCCACGAAAGTGCTATTTGATACTGGTGCAACTCATTCATTTGTCACTGCAACCTGGGTAGAATTGCATAACATTTCAGTAGAGGCAATGATGCCGCCCATGAGGATTAATTCAGTTGGTGGCAAGGTGCAAACCGATAAAATATGCTCAAATATAAGGGTGGAAATAAGGGGGATAGGGTTCCCCAGTGACTTAATAGTAATAGACACCCCTGGGATAGATGTCATTCTAGGGATGAATTGGTTAATGAAGTATGAAGCGAATGTTAGTTGTGACAAGAGGACCGTAACATTGAAATCCTCGTCAGGAGAAGAGGTAGTGGCCGAGCTAAGGATGCCTAAATCAGCGGAGGGTGCCTGTCACCAGATTTCGGTTGATAGTAAGGAGCCCAACCCGCTTGAGACTATCAAGGTTGTGTCGGACTTTCCGGATGTATTTCCCGAGGAGCTAACGGGCATGCCACCCGAGAGAAAAGTCGAATTTGCCATAGAGCTTATCCCTGGTACCGCCCCCATCTCCAAAAGAGCCTACCGAGTGTCTGGACCAGAATTGGTGGAACTCAAGAAGCAGATAGATGAGATGTTAGAGAAGGGTTACATCAGACCAAGTACCTCGCCTTGGGCCGCTCCGGTGTTGTTTGTAGAGAAGAAAGATGGTACCAAAAGGATGTGCATAGACTACAGAGCCTTGAATGAAGTCACTATCAAAAACAAGTACCCCCTGCCAAGGATAGAAGATTTGTTCGACCAGCTCAGAGGTGCCAGCGTATTCTCGAAGATAGATCTGAGGTCAGGCTACCATCAACTCAGAATCCGACCCTCGGACATACCGAAGACGGCATTCATCACCAAGTACGGGTTATATGAATTCACAGTTATGTCCTTTGGTTTGACAAATGCGCCAGCCTTCTTTATGTACTTGATGAACAGTGTGTTCATGGATTATCTGGACAAGTTTGTGGTAGTGTTTATCGATGATATTCTCATATACTCTCAAAGTGAGGAAGATCATGTAGAGCATTTGAAGATGGTATTGCAACGACTTCGGGAGCATCAGTTGTATGCCAAACTGAGCAAATGCGAGTTCTGGATTCATGAAGTCTTGTTTCTGGGTCACATCATAAATCAAGAAGGGTTGGCAGTGGATCCGAAAAAAGTGGCAGATATCCTGAACTGGAAAGCACCAAAGGATGTTCGTGGGATCAAGAGCTTCATTGGAATGGCTGGGTATTACAGGCGTTTCATCGAAGGCTTCTCAAAGATTGCTAGACCAATGACAGCGTTACTAGCGAAGAAAGTTGAGTTTAAGTGGACCCAAAAGTGTCAGGAAGCATTTGAAGAACTGAAAAAAAGACTGACTACAGCTCCGGTGTTAGTCCTGCCTGATGTTCACAAGCCATTCTCAGTGTATTGCGATGCTTCTTACACCGGATTGGGATGTGTGCTAATGCAAGAAGGAAGAGTTGTAGCATACTCATCTCGACAGCTGAAGATCCATGAGAAAAATTATCCCACACATGACCTGGAGTTGGCAGCAGTAGTTCATGCTTTGAAGACCTGGAGACATTACCTGTATGGGCAGAAGTGCGACATCTACACAGATCATAAAAGTCTGAAGTACATATTCACCCAGTCAGAGTTAAACATGAGACAGCGAAGATGGTTGGAATTGATCAAAGACTACGAGTTGGAGATACATTACCATCCAGGCAAAGCCAATGTTGTTGCAGATGCTCTGAGCAGGAAGAGTCAAGTCAAT
Source organism: Zea luxurians (assembly GCA_029449295.1). Taxonomy (NCBI): domain Eukaryota; kingdom Viridiplantae; phylum Streptophyta; class Magnoliopsida; order Poales; family Poaceae; genus Zea; species Zea luxurians. Next base: position 44,696,320 of record JAOPSE010000008.1, on the reverse strand, counting down.
ATGATGGCAACGTACCCAATGCCATATGAGTTAGCCAAGGAGTTCGACAGACTGAGTCTCGGTTTCCTGAACAGTACGCAAGGAGTAACAGTGGAATTAGAGCCCACCCTAGAGCGGGAGATCAAAGAAGGGCAGAAGGATGATGAAAGCATCAACAAGATCCGGCAGCTAATCTTAGAAGGAAGAGGCAAAGACTTTCGAGAGGATGAAGAGGGGGTAATATGGTTCAAGGACCGATTGTGTGTCCCCGACCTCAAACCTATTCGGGAGCTGATCCTAAAGGAAGCTCATGAGACAGCCTACTCCATACACCCGGGAAGCGAAAAGATGTACCAGGATTTAAAGAGGAGGTTTTGGTGGTATGGCATGAAAAGAGAGATCGCAGAATATGTCGCCATCTGCGATAGCTGTCAAAGAACCAAAGCAGAGCATCAAAGGCCCGTCGGATTGTTGCAGCCATTGCGGATTCCTCAGTGGAAGTGGGATGAGATCGGGATGGATTTTATAGTTGGCCTACCCCGTACCCGGGCCGGTTATGATTCCATCTGGGTGGTTGTGGACCGCTTAACAAAGGTGGCCCATTTCATACCTGTGAAGACCACATACACCGGAGCAACGTTAGCTGAGTTATACATGTCACGGATAGTTTGCCTTCATGGTGTGCCGAAGAAGATAGTGTCAGATCGAGGAACGCAGTTCACCTCTCATTTTTGGCAGCAGCTACAAGAAGCTTTGGGCACACATTTGAACTTCAGCTCGGCATATCATCCGCAGACAGATGGTCAGACTGAAAGAACTAATCAGATCCTAGAAGATATGTTGAGAGCCTGTGCGTTGCAAGACAAGTCCGGATGGGACAAAAGGTTACCTTATGCAGAATTCTCCTACAACAATAGCTATCAGGCTAGCTTGAAGATGTCACCGTTTCAGGCACTCTATGGACGGAGTTGTAGGACTCCGCTGCATTGGGACCAGCCTGGAGAGAGACAGGTGTTTGGCCCTGACATTTTGCTTGAAGCCGAAGAGAATATCAAAATGGTTCGGGAGAATCTGAAGATAGCACAATCAAGGCAGCGAAGCTATGCGGACAGAAGGAGAAGAGAACTGAGTTTTGAAGTGGGAGATTACGTCTATCTGAAGGTGTCACCTATCAGGGGAGTCAGAAGGTTCGGAGTTAAAGGCAAGTTAGCACCCCGGTACGTTGGACCATATCAGATTCAAGCAAAGCGTGGAGAAGTGGCTTACCAACTCAACCTACCAGAAAGTTTGTCGGCAGTGCATAATGTGTTCCACGTGTCACAATTGAAGAAGTGTCTGCGAGTACCAGAAGAACAGTTGCCAGTGGAGGGTTTGGAAGTCCAGGAGGATCTGACATACATAGAGAAGCCAACGCAGATTCTGGAGTTTGCAGACAGAGTCACCCGGAGGAATACCATCAGAATGTGCAAAGTCAGATGGGGTCATCACTCCGAGGAAGAAGCAACTTGGGAACGAGAAGATGATCTGAAAGCCAAATACCCTGAACTCTTTGCTGACCAACCCTGAATCTCGGGGGCGAGATTCTTTTAAGGGGGATAGGTTTGTAACACCATGAATTTGGGGGTATAAAATTTCTTTGCTCATATTCACAAATTCAGGTGTTACTTCCCTTTTCTCATCCTTCCCCAATCTTCTCTTTCTCATTTCTATAAGGGAAAAATGGTTATTTTAGTTGTAATTATAGTCTATTAGCTCAAACTCCAAGGGAGTATGAACTGTTGCATCATGTTGAACCCTAGATTTCACTTTTGTTTGGTGCATAATTCTCAAAAAGTCTAATTTGAATTTGTGGCTCATTTGAATTTGAATCAAATAGAGAAAATAAAAAGAAAAGGGAAAAACAATTCCAAAATAAAAGAAAAAAGGAAAGGAGCCCGCTTCCCCGCCCCCCCTCGGCCTTTCGGCCCAGTCGGCCCACCTCGCGCGCGCGCCTCTCCCCCCTCCTCTCTCTGCCCGCGGGCCCCGCCTGTCGGCGCGGCCGCCTTCCGCGCGCCCGCCTCCCGCTCTCTCTGCTCGCCCGGCCCCACCTGTCGGCGCTGCCGCTTCCCCGCGCGTGCGCCCGCTCCCTCGCTCTCTCTCTGCCCGTGGGCCCCCTCAGTCAGCCCCGCGTTCCCCGCCCCGCACCCGCTTTCTTCTCTCTCTCTGCGCCGCGGGCCCCGGCTGTCAGCTTCTCCGTCTTCGCGTAACCGCCGCCGCGCGTGCCGCGGTCTCCGCGCCCACGTCGCGCGTGGGGCTCGCCCCACCTCGCCCTTGGCCACTTGAGCCCCGAGCCTTGCTCGCCATCTCCCCCTCCCTCATTTGCGCACCAACCGGCCCTCTCTTCCACCTTCCCCTTGCTGCGCGCACGCCAAAGCGCCATCGCCGCGAACCGCCGCCACCCGAGCTCATTTCCCGGCCGCCGTTGGAGCTCCGCCGTGTCCATTGCCACGGTGAGCTTCGCCCCGGCGTCCGCAACCCGGGACGCGCCCCAATTTCCCCTCTCCTTCCCCGAATTCCTCCGCCCTCGCTCACCCGTCGTCCTCCGTGCAGCCGCCACCGTGGACTCGGGCTGCCGCCGCGTCTCCGTCGCCCCCGAGGAGTCCCCGGAGTTCGCCTTGAGGTAAGGAACCTCTCCCGCCCCTATTGGCCCTTGTCTTGCTCTCTATCGCGTTTAATTCCTCGCCGGAGTAGTTTAGCGCCGCCGCCGAGCCGCTCCACCGTGAACCGCCCCCCTCCGGTGCCCCTGCCCCGACCTAGTCCCCACCAAAAGGTTCCCCGCGCCCTCCCCAACCTCCCCGGCCGTTCAGATCGCCCCAGGGACCCGCAGGGCCCCCGCGCCCCTCGTCTCCGGCGAGCTCCTCCGCCGCGGGGACGGGCGCCGCCACCTCGGCTGGCTGGGGAAGGAGACAGAAGCCAGCCGCCCCATCTCCGTCGTCCATCTTAGATCGGACGGCCCTGTTTCAAATAGCCCGAACCCAACCTCAGCCGTTCGCCTGAGATCCGACGGCCCAGAGCCGTTTCCCCCGCGCCCCGCCTCCCTGCCAATTGGGCCCCGCCTGTCAGCCCGCCTGCGCCCCGCGCTGCTCGCCCGACCCCGCCTGTCAGCCCGCCTGCGCCCCGCGCTGCTCGCCCGACCCCGCCTGTCAGCCCGCCTGCGCCCCGCGCTGCCCGCCCGGTCCCGCCTGTCAGCCGTCCGCCCCGCGCTGCCCGCCCGGTCCCGCCTGTCAGCCGCTCAGGCCGCCGCGCGCTCGCGCGCCCGCCCGCGATCTAATCTCGGGCGTTGATCTGAGATCCAACGGCCGTAGGAGCCCGATACCCCTTCGCCCGCGCAAATTCTTAAAGAGACCCCTGGTTTTCTGTAAATTGACGCGCCGTCCCTGGATCTTTGCAGTTGGGTCCTCGGGCCTTTTATTTAATTCAAAATAGGTCCTTAGGGTAGATTTTTAACCCCTAAACTTGTAAAATTCATAACTTTGCCATATGAACTCCAAATTAGGTGCTTCAAATTGCAAAATGTTCATAATATTATTATCTATCTGTTTATGCAATGTTTCCCTGCTGTTTCCATGCCCCAATTAATGGTTAATCATTAGGATAGGATTAATGTTATGGGAACCCTATTTGAGATAAATAAAAGATAGTAGACTTTAATAAAGTTGGAGCACTTAAGTTTATGAACTTAAACACCTAAGTTTAGGAACTTAAAACCAGATAATGATTTAATCCCACCACTGACTTAAACCTGATTAGTGGATAATGGCTCACTTTGTATAGTCCTCTACCCGAGACCTAGAGAACATCAGAGTGCCTATCCCTTTTCTGTTATGAACTTGTGACCTCTCTCTGCTGCATATGTTTGGTATATTGTTTTTGTTTGTTATTTCCCAAGTGCATAGTGTGAATGATTACTTTACGTAGACAACGAGCAGTCTGTGTTTCACGAGGAAGTTGCAGAGGAAGTCCCTGATCAGCAGTTTGGTGAAGGCAAGTGTCCTCTGACCCATTATGTCCTATTCACTTATAACTTACTACCCCGCATTACTTACTTGAAACCTAAGGATTGACTAGCTTTATACTTTACCTCATCCTTGATGACCTTTTGGGTTATTATTATGGTTAGCATTTTGCTATTGCCTTAACCTAATCAATGAACATGATGTGAATATTTATGATACTGTTATCCTGATGATGTTGATGATCTTGTGATACTCTAGGGGGCTCAGGCTGTTTCCTGAGTACCTCTCCGTAAGGACCTGTTCGTTGAGAGACCACCCGGGATAACAGTGCAACCATGAGGGTGAAATGGGGTGCCCTTAGCTAATTAATTAGAGGAACTAGAGGTGTAGTTGCTTCGCCGTCGTGCCGTCAATGGGGTCCAGGCACAGTGCTTGCTCTGCCGAGGCTGAGTGCCGAGGTTCTTTCGTTTTGCTTTTGTTAGTCACTCTCCTGCGGGGAGGGGTACTGTGTTTATCAAACTGGAGAAACCTAACGGGCGGCTACGATCTCTAGGGAATGTTTGTAAAAGCTACGTAGTGATACCCTGCTGGACCACCTAGGTAGTGGTCAATGGGGATTAGCTCTCCCCGGGCAGAAAGGGAATCATGACTCATGGGTAAAGTGTGCGACCTCTGCAGAGGGTAGTGAAACTGATATATCAGCCGTGCTCACGGTTAAGAGCAGCCTTGGGATCCTCTTTGATTAGAGATACAGGTGGTTCGAGATACAAGGATTATGTTATGGTTTTGGTTCGAATATGATGATGTTGTTCCTCGATGAGGAAATGGTTTATGGGTTAGTTAATGCTAAAATCTGGCTTCTACAAATGATAAATACCTGTCCAACTAAAAGCAACTGCTTGAGCCTAACCCCACATAAAGCTAGTCCACTACAGCCAAACGGGACATTTGCTGAGTACGTTGATGTGTACTCATCCTTGCTTTACCACAAAACACCAGGTTGTCCGCATTGTAACCACTGCTCCGGAGAAGGCGAAGTCGTGGAAGGAGACTTCCAGGAGTTCCAAGACTACGACGAATTCTAGGTGTGGGTTGGCGGCAACCCCCAGCCAGCTGCCTGTGAAGGCCTTATCTTTACTGCGTTTCGCTAGCACTTTGATTTAACTGTTAAGTTGATGACTATGTGGATGTCTATGACTCTGTGATGTAATAAGTTAATACTCTTTCAAGTTATTATTCGAGCATTGTGCTATGATGAGTCATTTATGTAATCGCTGTGTACATGAGTTCTGATCCTGGCACGTACATGGTTCGCATTCGGTTTGCCTTCTGAAACTGGGTGTGACATGGGGTGTGGAGGCTATAAATACCACCCCAACCGGCCATTCTCTAGTGTGAGAGCCCAAGCAACATACCAAGTCACATAGTGCATATTTCCAAGAGCTCAAACACCCAAGTGCTTAATAGAATCACACGGTGATTAGCGTAGGTGCTTTGCGAAGTGCTTAGGTTAGTTAGACCGCTTTAGCGCTTGCTCTAGGTGAACCCTAGTTAGTTGAGTGAGTTTTGTAAAACCACACAACCCCTCGGCTCTTGCGTGAGTCGTTGTAATTGTACCGAGTGGGGCGAGAGTCTTGCGAGACCGTGACAACCGAGTTTATGTCACGGCCGCCACCGTGTACCGGAGGGAACGAGGCCCGCGGCGTTTCGACCGGAAGCTCGATAGTGGAGACGGCGGGGAGCGTCCGAGAGGAGCCGGAAGCGGAGCACCACTTGCGTGTGGAGAAGGCCCGCGGCTCTCTACGGAGTTACTCGACCAAGGTGCTTGGCCCTCGCGTGGGCTTCCCTTTGCGTAGGGGCACCAACGAGGATTAGTCGGGACCTTGCGCGGTTCTGGATACCTCGGTAAAAATACCGGCGTCATCCACGAGAGTTTGCTTCTCTACTTAGCTCTTTAAGTTTCCGCATTTATATTAAGCATTTAAGTTTCAATCTTGTATTCATTCTTATTTAGTGTAGATTGAAACTTAGCCTTTGCGGTAGAGATAGCAACACTTAGACAAAACCTAGATTACACTCTCTAGTTTGATTATTTGCTTAGGTTTTGCTCTAGGGATTTAATTGTGGCCTAGTTTAGTGAAAGTTTTAGAAGTCCTAATTCACCCCCCCCCCATCTTAGGCATCACCTGTTTCCTACACCCCCAACTCAAGATGATGAACAGGTTCCTCAAGAGGAGGCGTGTGATCAAGGGGGAGCACAAGGAGACCAAGTTGTGGAGGAAGAAGCACCACGGGCCCCTCCAACTCAAGTTCGAGCGACGATTCAAAGGAATCATCCCATCGACCAGATCTTGGGTGATATAAGCAAGGGAGTAACTTCTCGCTCACATCTAGCTAATTTTTGTGAGCATTACTCTTTTGTCTCATCTATTGAGCCTTTCAGGGTAGAAGAGGCCTTGCTAGATCCGGATTGGGTGTTGGTCATGCAGGAAGAGCTCAACAACTTCAAGCGAAATGAAGTTTGGACCCTGGTGCCACGTCCCAAGCAAAACATTATGGGAACCAAGTGGGTGTTCCGCAACAAACAGGACAAGCACGGGGTGGTGACAAGGAACAAGGCTTGACTTGTGGCAAAAGGTTATGCCCAAGTCGCAGGTTTGGACTTTGAGGAGACTTTTGCTCCTGTGGCTAGGCTAGAGTCAATTCGCATTTTGTTAGCCTATGCCGCTCACCATTCTTTCAGGTTGTTCCAAATGGACGTGAAGAGCGCTTTCCTCAATGGGCCAATCAAGGAGGAGGTGTACGTGGAACAACCCCCTGGCTTTGAGGATGAACGGTACCCTGACCACGTGTGTAAGCTCTCTAAGGCGCTCTATGGACTTAAGCAAGCCCCAAGAGCATGGTATGAATGTCTTAGAGATTTTCTAATTGCTAATGCTTTCAAGGTTGGGAAAGCCAATCCAACCCTTTTCACTAAGACTTGTGATGGTGACCTATTTGTGTGCCAAATTTATGTCGATGACATAATATTTGGTTCTACTAACCAAAAGTCTTGTGAAGAGTTTAGCAGGGTGATGACACAGAAATACAAGATGTCGATGATGGGCAAGTTGAACTACTTCCATGGGTTCCAAGTGAAGCAACTTAAGGACGGCACCTTCATCTCTCAAACGAAGTACACACAAGACTTGCTCAAGCGGTTTGGGATGAAGGACGCCAAGCCCGCAAAGACTCCAATGGGAACCGACAGACATGTCGACCTCAACAAAGGAGGTAAGTCTGTTGATCAAAAGGCATACCGGTCTATGATAGGTTCCTTGCTTTACTTATGTGCTAGTAGACCGGATATTATGCTTAGCGTTTGCATGTGTGCTAGATTTCAATCCGACCCAAGGGAGTGTCACCTTGTGGCCGTTAAGTGAATTCTTAGATATTTAGTTGCTACGCCCTGCTTTGGGACCTGGTATCCAAAGGGGTCTACCTTTGACTTAATTGGATATTCAGACTCCGATTACGCCAGGTGCAAGGTTGATAGGAAGAGTACATCAAGGACGTGCCAATTCCTAGGAAGGTCCCTGGTGTCGTGGAGTTCAAAGAAACAAACTTCTGTTGCCCTATCCACCGCTGAGGCCGAGTATGTTGCCGCAGGACAGTGTTGCGCGCAACTACTTTGGATGAGGCAAACCCGCCGGGACTTTGGCTACAATCTGAGCAAAGTCCCACTCCTATGTGACAATGAGAGTGCAATCCGCATGGCGGACAATCCTGTTGAACATAGCCGCACAAAGCACATAGACATCCAGCATCACTTTTTGAGAGACCACCAGGAAAAGGGAGATATCGAAGTGTTTTATGTTAGCACCGAGAACCAGCTAGCCGATATCTTTACCAAACCTTTAGATGAGAAGACCTTTTGCAGGCTGCGTAGTGAGCTAAATGTCTTAGATTCGCGTAACTTGGATTGATCTATAGCATACATGTGTTTTATGTCTTTGATCATGTTCCTTTATGCATTTTATTACTTATTTATGGTGCTCAAGTTGTGCAAGGGATCCCCGGACCTCACAAGTCCATGTGTGAATGATGCACATATTGAGGGGGAGAAATGCTACAACTTGACCCTTTGAGACTAACCGTGTGCTTGAGTTTACTTAATTTAGTCTCAAAGGTGGATTGAAAGGGAAAGATGAACTTGGACCATGCAAGACTTCCACTGCACTCCGATGAGAGGGTAATTTACTCCAAGTTCATCTCCATGCTCTTATTGCCTTTTTACTCTTAATTGACGATTTTGGTGAGGCAATGGGATTTAAGGGCCAATAATGATCCCGTTTTGGTGCTTAATGCCAAAGGGGGAGAAATTGAGGCCAAAGCAAATGGATCAGCTACCACTTGAGAACTTTGAAAATAGTAGAGTTAGAACTTTTGATTTGTCAAAATTCTTATTGTCAAAACTTGGTCTCTTATGGGGAGAATTTATGATTATGGGAAAAAGGGGGAGTTTTTGGATCTTGATCATTTCTCTCTTGGATTATCTCTCTTTATGCCCAAACAAGTGAGTTTGACTTAGAGATAGAAAAATGAATTTGATTTGCAAAAACAAACCAAGTGGTGGCAAAGAACGATCCAAATATGTCAAATCTTGTAAAAGACAATTTTTGTTCTCAATTGCATTGATGTTGCACTTCTATTTGTTGCTTTTTGATGTGTTGGCATAAATCACCAAAAATGGGGAGATTGAAAGGGAAATGTGCCCTTGGGCCATTTCTAGTATAGTTTTGGTGATTAAGTGCCCAACGCATATTGAGTAAGTAATTATGTGCCAAACAATGGATGAAGTGCAAATCAACAAGAAGGTATGATTCTAGACTTAGTACATTGGTTTTTGAGTACTAATATATTTGTCTAAGTGCTAGAATCAGAGAAAAGAGAAAAAGGAAAAGACTTGGCTGGAGCAGCCAAGACTCAGCACAGTCTGGCACACCGGACTGTCCGGTGGTGCACCGGACAGTGTCCGGTGCACCAGGCTGGCTTCTGGCGAACTGGCCACTCTCGGGAATTCGTCGGCAGCATACGACTATAATTCACCGGACTGTCCGGTGAGCCAACGGCCGCCAGCGCAACGGCCGGCCGCCAAATCCGCGGGCGACGCGTGGCCTGCTCCAACGATCGGCAGGAGGCACCGGACTGTCCGGTGCGCACCGGACAGTGTCCGGTGCGCCAATGGCTACAATTCTGCAACGGTCAGCTGTGCCATTTTAGGAAGACGATCTGCACCGGGCCATGAATAGTGCATGTCCAGTGGTGCACCGGACTGTCCGGTGCGCCACCCGACGGAAGGCAAGAATTGCCTTCCCAGAATGCCTCCAACGGCTCCTAGCTGCCTTGGGGCTATAAAAGGGACCCTATGCGCATGGAGGAGTCAACCAAGCATTCTTTGATCATCTCTAAGCACCAAGACTCCATTCTCGCGCATCTGATTCTTTGTGATAGTGACTTGAGCTCTATTTGAGTAGAGAACTCCTCGCATTGTGTTGTGAGCTCAAGTTGTGGGTTGTGTGCGTGATTGTGCTCGTGCTTTGAGTCTTGTGTGTGTTACTCTTTCCTCCCTTACTTCTGTGCTTCTTTGTGATCATCAATTGTAAGGGCGAGAGACTCCAAGTTGTGGAGATTCCTCGCAAACGGGAGATAGTAAAAGAAAGGAAAACACTGTGGTATTCAAGTTGATCATTGGATCACTTGAAAGGCGTTGAGTGCAACCCTCGTCCATTGGGACACCACAACGTGGAGTAGGCAAGTATTATACTTGGCCGAACCACGAGATAAATCACCGTGTCTCTTGTGCTTGTTTTCTTCGTGACCATTGTGTTTTACAAGAGCTTGATCCTTAGCCACTTGATTTTATTGAGCTAACACTTAACCAAGTTTCGTGGCTACAAGTATTTGATTTTTACACGATCACCTATTCACCCCCCCTCTAGGTGCTCTCAGTAACACATAGCACACATTGGCTAGCTCTTCAAATTTAGAAACTTTCTTCCTAATATATGGACAAATTGTGCCTACAAAGTCATTATGTTCTTTTTGTTTGTTGTAGAATCTAGTCATGAGTTGTTGTCTTATTCTCTCCAACATGCTCAAGATAGGTAACTCTCTAGCCTCAAGATTGTATTTGTTGAAAACCTCATAGCTATTGTTCAAGGGGATATCAAACTTAGGAAACTATACAATGTAAGCACTTACCCAAGTATTAGGTGCCATTTTGTTGAGTCAAGCATGAGAAGCATGGTTGAATTCTTTCATCTTATTCATTTCTTGGTTCCACCTCAATTCAGTGCTGGCCCTACCGCCCTATCACAAGTCCATGAATGGTTCTTGAGTATCTCACCCTTGAATCTAGCATCCTTAAAGTTTGACCACAGGTGTCTAACAAAAAATCTATGTTCAAATTATAGGAAGACCTCCTCAATTGCAAGTATCAACCCCTAATAAGAAGAAATCAAGAAAATATTTACTAACTACTGATAAATGTGACAAGCTTGACACCAAAACAAGTGATCCAAGAATATATATACCTTCTACTTATTAGCCATAACAATCCAAAGATATGTGTTTTTAATACCTAAATCATGCTTAAGTGTTTCGAGAAACCACTTCCAAGTTGACTTTGATTCAACCTCAATAACCCCTAAGCTATTGGATAAATGTAGTCATTTGGGTCTAGCCCAACAACAGTAATATATGTACAGCAAATTTTCTCGTAATATGGCATCCATCCCAGTAGATAATAGGACTACATCCACTAAGACAACCCATTTTTCTAATGTGGTTAACTTAATGTTGCTTTGTTCCTCCATTTCTTCATGTGGGAACTCAAGATCTTCATCAGTTGAGTCAGAGTCATCTTCTACAACCTTTTTCCCAGCTACAATGTGTACCTTTAGCTTAACGCCAGTAGCCTTTTCAACTTTGATTTGGGAACAACATGATACTCATTATCTGCATCTACCGAGTAGCTATTCATCATCTTATTCATCCACTTCATTGTCAATGTCCACTAAGTCTAAATCTTCATTACTGCTAATACAAATGTCTCCATCAATAAATAGACAATCTCTATCATTTACAGGTTTCAAATCCCTATGAACTCTAGTAGTTTGTCACCATCTCTATTTTGAGTTCCTTGTACCTTGAAAGGGCTCAAGGCCTTGGGGAGAGTTGAAGTTGGGATTTCCACTACATCATCCCAATCCAAACCACCAACATTGTTATCATGGTCAAAATATAAAATTAGATTCTTCACTCGATCAATCACAAAACACATAGCAATGGTGTTTGAATTTCATATGATCACCCTTAATCCATCATCGAATCCTTTTCCAGGTAATAACCAATACACTATTAGATCCTTAGACTTTTCATATCCAAGTTCTTTAACAAAATCATCAAACCATAGAGTGGACCAGGTGTCTGCTTCACAATGATCAAACTAGGAAACCTTGCCATCAACATAGGACTGTAGTTTACCAAACCCAACAAAACCCCACCATGATTAACCTCAACTGTGAACTCGTCACTACTATCACCTACCAAATTGTGAACTTCTTCATTATAACTTGCTCGCCTATGTCCTAGAATCAAAACCCTAGTTTTAGAAACCCTAGAGTGCAAGTAAGAGATTGTGATTGAAGGGTTTCACTAACCATAAGATGGCAGGGGCTACCCTTTCGTGCGGAGTCTGGAATCCATCACCGAGCTTCGTGGCTGTCCAGTTTCTCACTGTCCTTGTCGATGCTCAATGCCCCACCTCTCATCGCTAATCAACTCCGGTTCATAGGCGTCAACTCATTTGAAGGCCAGAGTCACGGCGAAAAAGGAAGAATGGAGCTGGTTACGAGGGTTTATGAGTTTGCACTCTATTTTAGTATGTAGTGCGGTCCACCGTGGCAACCACGTCGGCAGGCGGTTTGCTGCAGCCCGATTTTGCACGCAACAGTGAAGTTTGAGCACTCGTATTGCTGGTTTACTGAGATGGGTAACCTATATGAAACATCGAGCCAAGTTTGTGGACCGCCAGTGCATTTCACTCTATTTTGAGTCTTATCTTTGCAAATTCAATATTATGAATGGAAAAAGTGTGAAACATATAGTTTTAGAGTTCCAAAAATCCAAATTTCTCTAATTGTTCACATCATTTACTCAATAATAGATTATGTCAGAACCTTTGGACTATTGATCGTAGATTATGTTTTTTGGTATAACTCATGTTTTTGCTGGATTTTTGACACTTTCAATCAATCTAAAGTTTGAAAAAAAAAACTAATGTGCCATAGATCGAACTAAATAAACAAACATGCTAAAAATGGCTGATGATTACTAACTCAATCAACTGAAGCCTTGTTCGATTGCATGGGATTGGAGGGGATTAAGAGGATTAAATCCCTTACTATCAATTTTGAATAGGAAGAGATTTAATCCCCTACAATCTCCTCACTCCACCTTTATTAGTTCTCCTAGCTAAAGTTTAGTTCATGTCACATCAAATATTTGAATATCAATTATTAGTATTAAATATAGGTTTAATTAATGGGTCTCGTGTTTTAGATGAAAGTCTTCATCTGTGCGATTAGTATTATAATTGAACTATATCTAATATCCGTAATTACCATTTAAACATATTCAATGTGATAGAGACTAAAGTTTAGTTGAGTGGATCTAAACACCTTCTACTTGAATTTTTAGTTTAGGGTACCTGAGCACGCAAGGTTGAGAGGCGTACTTAGGTGATGATGTGGTGGGTGGAATTGTGCGAGGTCAGGGCCCCTAGGATTGATGGAAGGTCCTAGCAGAGACTGATCTAGGGATGTCAACGGGGCTGCTCCCCGTCGGGGACTGCTCCCTGTACCCGTCCCCGCCAAAATAAAAATTCCCCGTTCCCCGTCCCCGCCCGCGGGGAGATTTTTTCTCGTCCCCATCCCCATCGGGTATACGGGGATCCGATGGGGAAAAATCCCTACCAACAACCCAGTTAAAAATCATGTCCAGCACAATAAATCAGTAGCATATTACATTTGCAAATATATAAACAACACAAATCATAGCAGCTATTGCAACTATGGCATGGTACATCACAAGTCACTAATACAATAATAAGAAGTAATAACCTTAGTATATAGTACAGCCACAATGCCACATAGCAGTACCAGGCTACTAGCTATTACACACATGAATGAAGCCGAGCAGCTGAGCAGCACGTGACCCCCTAAATTTTGGTAAACAAGCTGCACCAACACCTTGATTAGATAACAAGAAAGCAAGAACTCGTACACTGTCAACTCATGTCGACCTTGCCCGTTTTCAAGAACAAAAATCTAGACAGGCCACGGATCGATGTATTGGATTAGCAGGGCATCCGAGCCCTTCAGACTAGGGAATCCAAGCAAGCTCGGGTACGATTGCTTACCGAAACGAAAGCGAGGCTGTCGCGCCCGGACGGATCTCTAGACCGAGAGAAGAGGGGCTGCGGCAGAAGTGGACTGAGAAGCGGTGGGCTGAGAGCCAGGGAGCAGGCAGCGCCGCAGCCCGCAGCGGAGCAGGGGCTTGGGGCGGACGACAGAGCAGGGCTGCAGGGGACCGCGGTCCGTGGTCGGCGCGGAGGGAGGCACGGAGCGCGCTGCGGCCTGCGGGCGAGCGGCCGGCGGCGGAAGCGGAAACGGGGCACGGGGGAGCACTGGAGCAGCCGCTAGGGTTAGCGTTCTTCGGGCCAGGGCGCCGGGCTGAATGGAAATGAGATCAGGATATTCCACGTCGAGACACTGAGGTAATGGACCCACCTATCATATCGGGTCCCCGACGGGTAGCGGGTATGGGCGGCCATATTCCGTACCGGTCCCGCCATCCCCGATGGGGATTGGTTTTTACCCATTTCTTTCCCGCGGGGAGTATTTTCTCCCCATCCCCGTCCCCGGATGAATTCCCCACCGGGGATCGGGGATTGGGGCCCATTGCCATCCCTAGACTGATCGTGTTTTTGATAACACCGAGCCGGTGGTGGGCAAGGACCTAGGCAGGGCCGGGCGAAGCTACATCTTCTTACCAGGGTCAACTGACCCCTATAAAACTTGACAAATCCTATATAAATGTATTGTTAACTAATGTATTTAGAGGATGATCATTGAAGTTGATCTAAATAACTTTGTTGCCTGGCTTCGCCCTTGCCTAGGCCTGGCGAAGGCACACACTGGTGGTTGCATGCCCTTCCTTTCCTTTCTTCCACAGACAACGGGAGCTGAACTGTGGCTTGCGCAATGGTCCACTATTATGATCGAGGTAGACAACAGCCTCAGCCCTCAGTGACCGATGATGGTGCCGTGGGGGATTTTGGGGAGAGGAGGCGATAGGGTCTGGCGTCTGGCGTCTGGCGATGATTGCGGTCTCGCTTTTATGCGGTCATTGGATACTAGGAAAGATGTGAATCACGCGATGTGTAAAAAGGAGAGAACCAAGCTATGATTATAGCACTCAGCCTGAAGCTAATTCCAACGGAACGATGTGTTTAGAGAAGCTTTAATAAAAAAGAACTAGTTTATGTTAGGCTACCTTCAACAGCTCTTCCATCCTATTCCCTAAGTAACCTCTGACTTTAAACTTCACTATATAAACAGTGCTATATATGATGCAAAACATTGTTTTGCACAATTATATATATGCATGATTTGTTAGACACAACCTTATATATATGTAACAGGCACAACCATTCGACGTGTTTGAATGCCGAGAGGATTTAGGCGCCACCCAAGCTACCGAGGTGCATTGCTTACATCACAAGCTCTCTTACTCTTGGATCTTGTGCAGTTCTGCCTCATGATCAACGCAATTGTGTGCATCGCTGTACTTCCTAGAATGAACCTACGCCCATGGGCTGTTTCATAGAAGCTTACCTATTTATCTCTCATCACATTTTATATTTCAAATTTTACCCTATAAACAATACAGTCTACAATGTAAAACAATGTTTTAAATGACCATACGAGTAACCTGATGCACACGATCTAAAGCCTCGTTGGAAGATAACCTCCCACCAAAACTTTTCTGACCTATATCAAATTCTAGGAAATATATTAATATTTATAAGTTCAAGTTAATGCATTATCAAAATATATTTTAAACCAATTTGAATTTTAAATTTATTTTATATTAATTAAGATTTGGTAAATTCTCGATAAGTTTGTTGGCATAGGATAAAAACATAGTGAACTACTCTTTCGATTTTCAAATTATAGATTATTTTAGTTTGTAATATAAATTAAATCTCTTTAGATTTAACAAAATTTGTAAAAAACAATATGCACAAAATCATATTAATTTTAATTAATTGCCCATGAAATATGTCATTCCTTCCTCTCGCGTGCTGTCGGGCATGAGATCAAACCGTTGTGGCTAGTATCAGAACCCTCGGCATCCATCACCATAGATCATATGCGTTCGTGTCATATAAAAGGTATGTATAATTAATATATATTTACTAATAATTTTAAAAAAATAATCATGTTTAAATAAACATATAATTTATACTAGGTAGGTGTCTGTGCGTTGCAACGGCACATAAATTGTTGAGGGGGATCTATGACTGCTTGTCCAAGTCGATGACAGGCTATCGTTGTTGCTAGGCACCATCATCCGAATAAGGATATAAGTATCTGGGATAGGAAGGAGCGTGAAGTTCTACACAAAACCGAACAGGGTGCTTGGCGGCTCATATCTTGCGAAACACGGTAGAAATCCTCTTGCATGGACGACAAAGATAACATTAAGTAAATGCTTAACATCCACAAACAAGTATTGTAGTGCAGTGCACTTCAATACACAAACGCTCCCACTGCTCACATCCGCCTACAGTTCATAACACCTCATGCAAATTTGTCCCTTATCAAAGAACGCGCTGAAGTAAAAAAAGGCTCGTATGATTCATCATCATTGACTGATCAATTTTCATAACTACAGTGAAATTATAGGCTCATGCCACACCATATGTGATAGGATCATCGCTTGGTCATTCACACAAGTGGAAATTGGATTTGCGAGAGCAGTAACAATAGAAGTGAGCAGCCATCCATTTCATTGAAGGCTCAAAATAGTGGTATGAACAGCTCGAAAACTAATTCTAAAACCTAAAATCTTGAACCACATTGTATATCATACTTATCTTCTACAAGACCGTAATACCCGTGAACACCACCACGAGCGGGCTTAGACTTTGGCTGGATTCCGACAACCACCTCAATACCTGTTGGCGTAATTCGATCATATGTCCTGGTGCTAGTAACCTTGGCAAGGTCCACCCTGTCCTGTGCTGCTTAGCTAGCTTCTTAGCGTGCCAGTTGGCAATGCCCTTCCTCCTCGTGGCCACCGATGCTTTTCTTGGAATCAGAATGGGGATGGGGAGGGTAGCTGCAGCTTGGAGCCCAAAAATAATCCTTAACTTGTATTTATCATCGAGTATTTGTGATTCCTATCAGGAGTTGTTTAGGGTCAACAGAAGCTCAAGAAGGAAAATACAGTAAAGTGACCTTTACATGTAAAAAATGTTTTACCTTCGTAGAGTAATCAACAAGACGCTTTCTTAATTGTACAATATCTTCTTCCCCCTTTTGACCTTAACAGTAGGTCCTATATAGGACCTATCATTATTAGGAACAGTGTATCAATGGTATGCAGAATTACAGATGACGCTGAACGAAAACTAATTTACCTGCTGCTATGATATGTTTGAGTTTATCTCTGAAATTGGTAATAACCTAGAATCATAATGGATCATAATCTCTCTTGACTGCAAAACAAGGTAAAATCAAGAGTGAGCAAACTAACAAAAGTATCTCTGAAAACAAAAAAAAATAGGTAAGATGCAACAGATGTGGAGCCCATGCATTTTTGATCCAACCATGCGGAAAATGATAGCCAGCACTGTATTAGGAGTATGGTAGAACCACGTGGTTAGCGAGTGCACCTCCACATCTGTTGCATCTTACCTATTTTTTCCACTCGTTGGTTCATTTAAGATTCAGAAGCCAAATTACACTAATTAGTCTTGCAGATTGTAGCCACCTTTCTATTTTTCAGAATCAATTGCTCTCATGATTAAAAAAGAGATAAGTTTGGCTAATTAGAAACTAAAAAGAGGCACACCTTTACTGTATGAACAATTGAATTATAAGTAGCATAGATCTTTCTAGTAATTTATCATCCCCCTCCTTGTGACCGTATAATTCAGAATATATACACCATCATGGTACGAACTACATTTTGCTTTTAAAAAAATAAATCGAAACCAAGTGCCTGGAACATGCTTTAATTATCTGACATCAAAACTAAAAAAACAAAGCAGTTACAGGGAGCTTGCTCACATATGGAGTCCCAAACTCTCTTAACAATTACCATGGTCCAAAGAAAATGAATGTTAGTAGATAGCTCAGTCTCCAGGTAATAGGAAGAAATACAGAGAAATATTAGTTTCAGATTTGGTTGGAAGGTAAAAAAACAATAGCAGGGAAATTTGCATGATAGTATTACAAATGGACTAACATTATGTAGTCTAATCAAGGCTGAAGCAGAGTTCATTCCCCCACAATATCGGAGGGTCGAAAATAGAAACTCAAGATTGCTTAATCACACTAAATATGTAAACATGTCTACTATATCACGAAACAAGAAAATGACTAAACTATAGAACCTAGTGTTAAACTGAAAGTATAGGACTGAACTATATGCGGCTTAGAAATGAATAATGAACTTACAGAGAACCAGTGAGGACTGCAAAGATCATGTTGTCACCTTGGCTCCGGTGTACACCTTCTCCTGGATCAGCTTAGAGCCATATCAAATCCCAGCAATAAAAGAATGGTTCGTCAGTGTCTGAGCCAAATCCATCACCTAGCAGCCTAGCAATCTTCACATGATTAAGTGATGTTTCATTGTTTAAATCCAATCTTTTTCATCGTCCAATCCTCAGCCATGAAATCTCACACCTCAAACTTAGTAAATCATTTCATGTAAATGGTTCATCAGTGTCTCTATAGATTTAGTCCTATATGCCCCAATCTCATAGGTCCTAATGGAGAAATTATGCATGAACATGAGTCCATCATGTATGATCTGGCGAAACCCAAATGCGTCAGTGAGCAGGTCATGGCTCTGGGGCTTCCAGTCAAGCATCGTTCATTGCTTCTATGTGGTCAAGAAGATAGTTGTGAATCGTGATGGCTGCAAGGAGCATGTGTCAAGAGGCTTGTTACTACAAAATAAAATACAATAAAAACAAAAAAAGGAATAAGCAAAACAAGGATGCAGATTTGTGTAGGTAGAAGAACAATAAAAAGAACAATAAAACTTGAAAACATAAATAAACACAATACATGTTTCACTTTATTGTGGAATGAGAATGAAATGGAGCCTTGTTTAATGTCAGATTTAAAATACTGAAACACGTACATGTTACCTAGATCAATTAAATCATATTCCATTTGGTCAACTTCAATACCAAATGTAAAAGCAATCTAGAAATATTGACCTAAACTGTAGATCAACAGTAGTGCGTTCTGAGTAAATGGCATACCTTCATGAAGTGATTGTTCCTATACCCAGGACATTAGCATAATTTTAAATAATAATGATAGGATTCCATTAACAAGTTCATAAGATGGCATGCTAGCAGTAAGTTATAGTACAACAGTGCAAATTTAGTTATAGTTTTCATAGGACACAGTAGAGTCTTAACAGGAGTAGAGATTCTTGTTGAAAAGCCAATGGATACATGCAGGAAAAGAAATGTAATGGGTAGATTTGTCTTGAAATGTAGTCCCATATCATTTGCCCAGGCTATCATCTAGTGTTGGGTCGCTACTGGTCCCATAAAATATAGTTGTTATAATTTACAAGCATTGAAATGTGTTTTGGGGATTATTTTGTTGTCCAAAATGACACTTATTTGTGTCTGGTGGGAGTATGTGCATAGCAGGCAAACAAAGTTTTCTGAACAATGAAAAAGTACTTAGATGAATTAAGTTGCACACCAATAATTAGGAGACTTATACACTGCTGTTTGAGTGATCATTTCCGGTGTTCATTCCAAGACATTATATTTGTTTGACCCATTTGGACGTACGTGATAATGTAACAGAAATGTCTAATTGCCTGAAAATTATCTCATTAAAAATATTTAATGAGATATTCTATTTTGACCAATAGGACTTGATAATGTAACATAATACAAACAATTTATATGAATCCAGCTATGATATGCAACCAGGCCCAGTTGTTCTCCTTTTCTAACATGTAACTTGCAAATTGTGATAGGATGAATGATGGGCACTTGACCCTGTCATGATCTTGTATTTCCTTTGTATTATCTAGTTAGCTGAGCATGGCACTAAACAATGCTAAAAACCATTTTAGTATATAACAAGCGCAGTGTTTGGAGGCGTGTAGTTTGCTTCAAATGTCCCAAGTCAAAGTGATACTTCCAGGTAGCAAGGATGGAGTGTTTATTAACTTGAGGCGAAATTTCGGTGCTAATTAATCCCCTCTCCGATCCAAATTATAAGTGGAATTAGCTTTTCTAGATCCATAGGTTTTCTATGTATCTAGAGATAGTGTAATATAGATGCATAGCAAAAGCTATATCCCTGAACAAGCCAAATCAACTTACAGTTAAGAACAGAGGTAAAAGCTTGGATAAATTCTGAAATTAACCATTAACAAATAGAAATGACTTGACAAAATTTTAAATTTCAAGGAGCTCTAATTAATGCATAATTGTTTGTCTAAATGCAATGGCATGTCGAAACTTAATAAAAGCATTAGGAACTGCAATTGTCATACCTCGTTCAAGCAGGATGTCAATGATTAGAGGGAGAGTTGTCGGAGAGTGAAAAGGTGCCCACCCCTCCTCGCCCTTTGTGTTCAGCAAGCTTGAGAGCCCTAAAACAAAGTTATCAAAGCCAACAGGACATTATTGAAGCAAAACACAGCTCATCAGGTGACACTAATCCGATCACTGTATATGGTACACATAAGTTACTAAAATTCAAAAAACAATAGTAGTGTCAATAACAATAAATTTATTTAATGAGTCTAAATATCATTACCTAATTCCCGACCTAAGTTGCTTTGAGTCTGGTAGTAATCTATAGTCTCATGGTATTACACTAAAATTTACCCATCTGCCAGTTACACTGAAATTTACATTGACGAGTTTCCAATAGCAATAAACATGTAAGCTGAAGCTTCTGAGTTCTGACATCATCCTCAATCTACAATTGCATCCTGAAAACATGAAATGTTAGTAAAGGGACCTCATACTCGACTTTAATGTGCTAAAAAGCACCATCACCAGACAGGGTGAAAGTGAATTCCATTAACTGAACATAAGTTCCGGCAAAGAACAATCATATGCCTGTTTATAAGGAATTCAGGCATTGCAACAGCATATGAAGCCGAAAACTAATGAATAAAGCAGCTGGCCAGTGATTTAAGATAATGCAAAGTTTACTCCATGGCTCTAGGCCAGACTACTTGTCTTCCTTTTATATTCAAGGTTACAAAAATTATCTATAGCTAGATAGTTAATCTAGCCCTAGACGATGGGAATCTAAAGTTCATGTGCCAGCAAGAAGTCAGTCCGATTCTAGCCAGCAAGAAAGAAATCATCAACTGGATTGTCAACACATGAGTATCAAAATAATAAAAACATTACACATCAGTAGCAAGGAAATGCAGTTGAAAATAGCAACGAATTTCAATCCCCAAAACTAAAATTTGTTTTTGTTTTCTATCATAATGCAGTCAAAAGTCTAATCCAAAACTTCGCAAGACAGTAAGCTTTATACCGATCCATATGGTCATGGTAATTTCAGATGCTTGAAGTATAAAATTACCAGCAGGACTTGATAATGTAACAGAATACAAAGCTATTTTGAGTCTCATTAAAATTACTAATGGTTTAAAATCTTGGACTGGATTCATCCTATCACAATTTGCATGCTACATGTTATTTGGCAGTCTATTTTGACAAGCAGGACTCAAAATAGCTTGTCTAATTTACAAGCAGGACTTGATAATGTAACAGCAATGTCTAATCTAGTATCTTCTAAGTGAGACTCAAAATCAACTGAGCGAAGTTACATGGTCAAGTCCAATAAAAAAATACACAAAAATTCACTAACAGGATCAGGACATGGAAAATATAGGCGAATCAATAATGTTAGTGAAAACATGCCCTCTCCTTACTTGCTGGTAGGAATTCCTGAATTCCGGAGCTGACATTTTTCAAGCTCTACATTGCTCACTTGTGAAGATGACCTCAGGATGATTTATGTCCCAGCAATAAGTACAGTGCTGCTAATGATCATTTCATTAGATTTATTCTATGCAAAAATAATAGAAAAGAAAGAAACTACCAGGTTTGGTTAGAAAATCATATTTCAGTGGTTTCTTATTAGAACATGGTAGTATGGATGAATTCTTTTAAATCTGAACTACATTTATAAATTATCCGAGAAATCCTCTTCATGCAAAAACAACTCCACTTCCTCATGTTCAAAATGAGATTCTTTTAATAACATCGTTGGCAAAGCCATGATCATGCATGACTGAATATATGTAAATGAACTACCAGTTGGTGCAATTGTTGAACTACCAATCATATGTATTTGTAGTATCATAAAAATTATAGAAGCAAGAGCAACTATGATGTGATCTTCTGAATTCCAATCTAGTTTTTTCACGTGAATAGAGAGGTTACGGTAAGTTATATATGTTTTTTGTCAGCCTCAATACGTCGCAAAGCTAAAGTTTGTTCAATGGTTGCTTCATATGTCAAAACGGTGAAAATAACACAGACCAAGCTGATGTGTTTTCAGCTCATATATGAAAAATCCAAGGAAAACTACTGTGGTAGGAGGTATAGCCATAATACCTAACGCACCCTACATTGAGCCAAAAGTCATCCAACATACAACTTCTCACTGAACCAACAGACATGGATGAAACCTAGCAAAATAGAGCATTTAGACAGAAACTGACCTATGCTCCAAGATGATGGACAAATAATCCACTTGTAGCATACCCAACAAGTGCACCTAGAGATGATGAGAATGCACAGAGGCTCTGCATGTCTCGAGCCAGCGCTAACGAGGTGGGAGCAACACATGGATTCTTGTCGCCACTCACCCATCCACACACATAAGCATCATCACTCTCTTCAGTTAACTCGCTAGGTTCACTTCTGGTTCAACAGAGAAACCATTAATTTATTTAAAGATTTACCGGAATAATTTCAATTTCTGAAGCACCAAAGTTATTTTATTCTAAAATTTTGCTAGGATAGTATTCTGGAAGAATAATGTAGAAATCAGGATTCAGCTTGCACAAACCAAGCCGCATGAGATGGTCCTAGATAGAACATCATGTTTGATAAGATGAGGAGGTAATATGATCATAACTAAATGGTGAAAGATCGCCTGATCAACATACCTTCTCTTTAACATTATGTCAATGTGTTTTCAGCTCATATATGAAAAATCCAAGGAAAACTACTGTGGTAGGAGGTATAGCCATAACACCTAACGCACCCTACATTGAGCCAAAAGTCATCCAACATACAACTTCTCACTGAACCAACAGACATGGATGAAACCTAGCAAAATAGAGCATTTAGACAGAAACTGAACTGTGCTCCAAGATGATGGACAAATAATCCACTTGTAGCATACCCAACAAGTGCACCTAGAGATGATGAGAATGCACAGAGGCTCTGCATGTCTGGAGCCAGCGTCGGCTTATCAATACTATTCTTTGCGATTGAAGCATCTATTGTTACATCAGCAATGGCGACTGCTGTTGAGATTCCCATCAAGCAAAGTACAGCAGAACTCATTGGCAATCCAATAGTTACTGCAACGATAGCAGCTGAAACCATTCCAAGTATTCCTACCATCATGAAAAGTAAACAAGGATTTATCAGTGAAGTCTACAGTTGCTATGTGCCAGTACGGAACCTTGAATCCTATCCTTTCTCCGCCCTCTCTCACCTCTCCTGCAAACAGAGACGGCACACACAAATTGGTAAAATGCATGGTCATCACACAGTGGAACGAACCGGAGTTCGAGAAGGCGATGCAACGCATTACGGGTATAGAATCCGCGAATGTTGAGGTTCGGGTGGGAGCCTCTGAAGGTTTCAAACACCCGCATGACCAGCGTCGTCTTCCCCACGCCCTGCGAGTACCCGAAGCCGGAGCCGTGAGTCGATTGTCGCGAGATCCGGTCGGACGATAGAAGGGAGGGACGGAGGGTTTGCTACCTGGAATCCTAGAGCTTGGGTGTGGAGTTCTTCTCAACGCTGAGGACAATGGTGTCCATGCCCTGAACGCCGACGGCGGTGTTGCCCTTGCGGACGGCCTTGAGAGCGTACTCCACCTGGAAGAGGTGTCCGTCGGGGGAGAAGACAGTGATGGCGCGGTCATAGCGGGCCATCGTGCTGGCATCGCCGGCGGTTAGGGTTTGAGCTTGCTTCCCGACCGATGGTGGTGGCGTGTGGGGCGGGGTACGAGGAGGTGAGGGCGAGGGTATGGCGGCTAGAAGGCGGTGTGCGGGTGGTTCGCGTGGCGGCATCCGCGGCGTGCGTGCGGTGCGGCTGGCAGGCGGCGTGAGGGTGATTCGCACAGCGGCATTCGCGGTGGGCGTGCAGAGCGGTAGCGGGGGCTGTTCGCGGTAGGGGCTGTCTACAGTATCCCCTTAATAGTTAGTATATATATATATATATATAGGGAAGAGGTAATGGAAGCCCTGGGCTTCCGTTAGTGGGCGAAGCCCCAGCCAGGAGGCCGATCGGGTCGCGTTCGGCGCACTGGACGCCAGCTTGCGTCAGCCATGCATAGGATAGCCACGTATCCCGGCTGAGACGCGACATGCGATATACGCACGCATAAATATATGTACAAATGTGCATAACTCATGCATAAATGGAATCTTTTATGCCACGAATCACGGGAACGAATATTTTGCATGTGCTTGCCGGTTACGACTGCATAACGCTGTGATACATGATAGCGTAAACCATGCAAACATTTAAAATCTCCCACCGGTTTTAAGATAAGGAAAGACGTGCTCTTCGTGCGCGTAAATAAAGGCGCAGTTACAGGAGGAAAAAAATACGCACGCATAAATCATGCATAGAAGGGATCTTTTGTACCTTGACTCACGGAAACGAATATTACCATGTGCACACCGTTTACGACTGCATAACGATGTGTAACATGATAGCATAAACCATGCATTATATAAATTTTGAACGGTTTGATATAAGGAAAGACGTGCTGCATAATCGCGTAAATAAAGGGACAGTTACGGTTCGAGGAGCATTAGTAGAAGGAAATAAATTTTAATTTACAGTCGCAGTTCGCGGGTTCTGCTCGGGCGGATTCCAGCATAAAACGTGAGCTAAAACATCGTAAATGAGTACGAAATTTAGCGTAAATCATATATCTGTTTTGTAACAGCAAACGAAGCCCAAAAATTACGGCGTAAAAATCGCGTGCACCCAATCGTGCGCGGGTTCTGGCTAGGGCAGATTCCGCGTAAAACTTGAGCTAAAACATCGTAAATGAATACGAAATTTAGCGTAAATCCTATATTAGCTAAAACAGCGTAGATTGATCACGTTCGATCGTGCACGGATTTTGGCTTGGTCAAATTTCAGCGTAAAACGTGAACCAAACAGCGTAAATGGGTACAAATTTTATCGTACATCATCAATCTATTTCATAACAACGAATGTGGCCTAAATTACGACGTCAAAATCGTGCTCCGATCGTGCTCGGGTTCTAGGTCAGGTGGATTTAAGCGTAAGACGTGATCCGAAACAGCGTAAATGGATACGAATTTTAGCGTAAATCAATGATCTGTTTTAAAACGACGAATGTGGCACTTGCTTTTTAGTGGAAGCGTAAAATGCAATAAGAACGAACCCAAGACAAAATCTTTTTTTTGCCGACCTATACATGCGACATGGGGGTGAATTAATAACTGAACGAACCCAAGACAAGAAAGAAAACGATGAAGCCATTTGCTGTTCCTGAATCTTGATCCGTCACGCTCACGCCCGGCCATGGAACTAAGGTTAGAAGAGTAGCCACTAGACAATACAGAGGGCACGACGGTCAGAAGAACAATAACTTGGACTTGGAGATGCGTCTGAAGGGGAGCACGGTGCCGTTGGGCCAGAATAAGCGGAGCTGGCACGCCAGGCGCGTCCACTGGTCGACGCCGACGAACCCCGCGACCTTCCATCGCGACTGGGCCTCCCCATCCACCCGGAACGGCACCACGCCGTCGCGGAGCGCGGACTCCATGGCGGCGCTGCCGGCGTCGCCCAGCGGGGCGCCCTGCGCGCGCCACGTACGCCAGTGGGAGGACGCCCCTGGCGGGCACGCGGAAGGGGTAGGCGCGGAGCACCGCCAGCCCGCCCGCACCGCCACGTACGGCACGTGGGGCTGCAGCAGCAGCACCACCACAAGGACGGCCACGGCGCCCAGCAGCACCACGACCGCCAGCACCATGAACAGCACCACCGCCGCCCACTCCGCCGCGCCCCGACTGGTGCCTCCTGAAGCTGTACCGCCGCAGACGCTGAGGCTCCTCCTCGCGCCCCCTCCACGACCGCCAATCCACCGGCTGGAGAGCGCCGCGGCGGCCGGGGCTCTCCTGCTCACGGGCGCCTGCTCGCACGCCCGCACCGCCACGTACGGCACGCGGGGCTGCAGCAGCAGCACCACCACAAGGACGGCCACGGTGCCCAGCAGCACCACGACCGCCAGCACCATGAACAGCACCACCGCCGCCCACTCCGCCGCGCCCCGACTGGTGCCTCCTGAAGCTGTACCGCCGCAGACGCTGAGGCTCCTCCTCGCGCCCCCTCCACGACCGCCAATCCGCCGGCTGGAGAGCGCCGCGGCGGCCGGGGCTCTCCTGCTCACGGGCGCCTGCTCGCACGCCCGAGGGAACCGCCGCCGCCGCTAAAACCTAATCCCTGGCGGCGTGGGGGTGTTTTTATAGTGACGGCGTGGACAGGATCGTGGGCCCGATTCACATAATATGCGCAGACTATATTTGCATAAACTGATACACACATCAGCATAAACTCGTATTATAATTTAGCGTAAGCACAGGTAGGTACAATAAACCAAAAAGGGTTCGTACGGTCTGCACACCTGGTCAGGGCTTCCTGTAGTTAAATAGAGCCCAGGGCTCTAAATACTATATATATATATATATATATAAACGTAGCAATATATGAGCAACTGACTATTATATTGTCTACATATAAACATCATTGAAGCTAGCTAGAAATGTTTATTCGACAAAGGCAAGTGATCTGTAATGGAGTAATGCCAATAGATCGACTAAGGATATGTAAAACCCTGAGCTATTGGATCGATTCTCTAAATATAATAGACAACAAAGAAACTGTATAATACAACATTTAGCATATAGTGTACAGAAAATCGCGTAGAGAGAGACAGGCTCGTAACTAAGACTATGGGTCTGTTTGGTTGGGCTGTGGCTGTGAAAAAAGTTGCTGTGGGCTGTGAGCTGTGGAAAAAGCTGCTGTAGGCTGTGAGCCGTTAAAAAGCTAAAAACCGTTTGGTGGAATCCACTAAAAGTCGTTAAAAGTTCTTCGATATATGTTTTCACAGTTCCATCCGAAAAGCCACTAAAAGCAGGTTCAGGGGTGCTTTTAGATTTGCACTGTGAGAAAGTCAGCTTTTAGAAAAAGCTGCTTCCTGGATCCAGTCACTTAAACTCTATCGACCCCTTAAAAGAACTCCTAATTACATGATCTAATGCACACGAGCGGTTGACTACTGGCTGGACCGTACGTTTTGCATTTAAAGCCTGCTAATTAAACTATTTACAATCTGACGACTTCAGACTTCGAAAGTCCACCCTCCATAACCATACACATATAATAGTGCAGGTCCAGTGCATTGCAGTGCAGCAAATTAGCAACCCAGGTCCCATAGTGCAGTGCACTGCAGTGCAGCCAGGGTGCAGTGAGCTCCTTCCATTCCATCGTCAACGATGACGGAGCGACCCGTTGCGGCCGACCGACGTGCCCGACAGCATCGTCTGCTCCCCATTCCGGTCTTCCCCGTCTTCTTCCTCTTCGTCGTCGCGTCGTGCGCCCTCTTCTTGTTCAGGACGTCCGACTTGGCCATTGTCCCCAGCATCCGCATCGAGTTTGACCGCCGTGACGCTCTATCCATCTCACCTAGAAATGAGCCGCCGCCAGCACAACCAGTGCCACTGCCATCGTCGCCACCACTGTCGCCAGCTCCACCGCCTCCGGGTCCGGGTGCGGACGATGACGAGGCGGAGCGGCGACGGCTGCCGCCTCCGCGCCAGCTGACGGACCCACCGTACTCGCTCGGCCCGACCGTCGACTACGACGCGCGCAGGACCCAGTGGCTCCGCGACAACCCGCGGTTCCCGGCCTTCGTCGCGCCGGGGAGGCCCCGGGTGCTAGTGGTCACCGGGTCGTCGCCGCGCCGATGCAGCGACCCCAACGGCGAACACCTGCTGCTCCGGGCGTTCAAGAACAAGGCGGACTACTGCCGCGTCCACGGCTTCGACATCTTCTACAGCACCGCGGTGCTCGACGCAGAGCTGTCGGGGTTCTGGTCCAAGCTGCCGCTGCTGCGGACGCTGATGCTCGCGCACCCGGAGACGGAGCTCCTATGGTGGGTGGACTCCGACGTGATCTTCACCGACATGCTCTTCGAGCCGCCGTGGGACAAGTACGCTGGCCACAACCTCGTGCTGCCGGGCTCGGAGGAGAAGGTGTACACCGTCAAGAGCTGGATCGGCATCAACGCCGGCAGCTTCATCATCCGCAACTGCCAGTGGTCGCTTGACCTGCTCGACGCGCTCGCGCGCATCGGGCCGCGCGGCCCCGTGCGCGAGATGTACGGCAGAGTAATCGCCGAGACGCTCTCCGACCGGCAGCCGTACGAGGCCTGCGACCAGTCGGCGCTCGTCTACCTGCTCGTGACGGAGCGCGGCAGGTGGGGCGACAAGACATTCCTCGAGAGCTCCTACCGCCTGAGCGGCTTCTGGGCCTACATCACGGACAAGTTCGAGGAGATGCGGCGGGATTCGACGACCCCGCCGGCCCCCGGCAGCGAACGGTGGCCGCTCACGACGCACTTCATGGGGTGCAAGCCGTGCGGCGGGAACGACTCAACCTACGATGCGGTTTGGTGCCGGCGCTCAATGGAGCGTGCTCTCAACTTCGGCGACGACCAGATACTCAACCTTTACGGGTTCGAGCACAAGTCGCTCAACACCACCGCCGTGCGGCGGGTCCAGAACGACACTGGCGGGCCGCTGGACGCCGCCGACGAGGAGCTCGGCCGGCTCTTGCATCCCGCGTTCAGGGCTGCCAATTTATGACTACTAATTAGCAGGAATTTTTTTAATAACTTGGAGCTTCTTAATTAGTTCTTATTAGTTATTACTAGACAACGTTACAAGAAACTGATAAATGTTCGTGGGTAAAATTAAGAACGTGGGTACCCACGTTCTTAATTGAGTTAAGTTCATGGGTTAAGTTAAGAACGTGGGTACCCACGTTCTTAAGTTAAGTTCATGGGCTCTGGATAAAAACATCGAACTTAACGAGTTAGGAATATGGGTACCCACGTTCTTAAGTTAAGTTCGTCAGGCTTGTGGACATCGTCGAACTTAATCCTCAAAACCTAAATCCAAAAATCCATGCACACGGCTCTCTCTCTCTCACGCCTTCTCTCTTCCCACCCACGCGCTCCTCTCTGTCACCCGAGCCAGGCCGCGCCGCCGCCTCGCCACCGCCGGCAGCCCGCGCTGCCGCCGCGCCACCGCGAGGGGGCCACGCCACCGCGAGCGGGACGCACCGCTGCCGCACCCCCGCGAGCAGTTTGCGCCGCCGCCGCGCCCCCAAGAGCTGTTCGTGCCGCCGCCGGTTCCCGCGTATGGGAGGGTCGCGGCGCAAATTGAAGCGCTCCCGCACTAAGGTCCGCCACCGTGCGGAACCCCTGCTGCTCGGCCCGTTCTATCACAGATCCATGGCGGAGAAGGAGGCGGCGGCTACGTGGGGCGGCGGCGACAAGCTCATTCTGCGCGGCCTTCAGTTCCATGGCTTCCATAGTGTCTTGCAGGAGGAGAAGACGTTGGGACAGAAGTTCGTGGTTGACATCGACGCCTGGATGGACCTCGCCGCTGCCGGCGAGTCCGACTGCATTGCTGACACCGTCAGCTACACGGCTACACCGATATCTACAGGTGAGTAGCAGCAGCAACTTATCCTTATAATAGTGATTGATTGGAAACAAGTTCGTAAAATTAGCATTCTTTTCGAATTTTCAATATACTTACTAAAATGGTACTAGGTCATTCTGTGTTATATGTATACAGCTTCCCTGATATCAGTAGTGTCGGCGTTTCGAGACCGGGGGGTCCCTGAGCCGACGAGTGAAGTGTCGCCGCATGCCCCAGCCAAGATGGGTCGACGCGAGGCCGAGCGCGAAGGGGGGAAAGCGAGGTGGCCGGAGACGGGCGTGAGAGAGGTGGAATTCCCGCGGCCTTCGTGTTCGTCCCGCGCCCAGGTAGGTGCGCTTGCAGTAGGGGGTTACAAGCGTTCGCACGGGGGAAGGAGCGAGCGGCCTCACGCGAGCGCCCGTCTCGTCCTCGTCCCCGCGCGGCCGACCCTCTCTAAGTGGGCCCTGGTCCTTCCTTTTATAGGCGGAAGGAGAGGGTCCAGGTGTACAATGGGGGGTGTAGCAGAGTGCTACGTGTCTAGCGGAGGAGAGCTAGTGCCCTAAGTACACGCCATCGTGGCGGCCGGAGAGATTTTGGCGCCCGGTGTGTGATGTCGTGGCCGTCGGAGGAGCGCTGGAGCCTGGAGGAGGGACAACTGTCGGGGCCGTCGAGTCCTTGCTGACGTCCTCTTGCTTCCGTAAGGGGGCCGAGAGCCGCCATCGTCAGGAAGCGTGCGGGACGCCATCATCGCCTATCTGGCGGAGCGAGCCAGATGGGACGCCGGTCTTGTTCCCCGTAGCCTGAGTTAGCTTGGAGTAGGGTAATGATGGCGCCTCCTGTTGACGTGGCTGGTCCGCGCCCTAGGTTGGGCGATGTGGAGGCTCCTTCGAGGTCGAGGTCGAGTCCATCTTCCGTGGCCGAGGCCGAGTCCGAGCCCCTGGGTCGGGCGAGGCGGAGTTCGTCGTCTTCTGGGGCTGAGCCCAAGTCCGAGCCCTGGGTCGGGCGGAGCGGAGTTCGCCGTCTTCCGGGACTTAGCCCGAGTCCGAGCCCTGGGTCGGGCGGAGCGGAGTTCGTCGTCTTCCGGGGCTTAGCCCGAGTCCGAGCCCTGGGTCGGGCGGAGTGGAGTTCACCGTCTTCCGGGGCTTAGCCCGAGTCCGAGCCCTGGGTCGGGCGGAGCGGAGTTCACCGTCTTCCTGGGCTTAGCCCGAGTCCGAGCCTGGGTCGGGCGGAGCGGAGCTTCCTATGGTGTGCGGCCGGGCCTGACTGCCTGTCAGCCTCACTCTGTCAAGTGGCACCGCAGTCGGAGTGGCGCAGGCGGCGCTGTCTTTCTATCAGACCGGTCAGTGGAGCGGCGAAGTGACGGCGGTCACTTCGGCTCTGTCAGCAGAGGGGCGCGTGTCAGGATAAAGGTGTCAGGCCACCTTTGCATTAAATGCTCCTGCGATTTGGTCGGGGTTGCTTCTCGGCGAAGACAGGGCCTCGGGCGAGCCGGGAACGTGTTCGCCGCTGGAGGGGGGCCTCGGGCGAGGCGGAGATCCTCCGGGGTCGGCTGCCCTTGTCCGAGGCTAGGCTCGGGCGAGGTGTGATCGAGTCCCTCGAATGGACGGATCCCTGACTTGATCGCACCCATCAGGCCTTTGCGGCTTTATGCTGATGGGGGTTACCAGCTGAGAATTAGGAGCCTTGAGGGTACCCCTAATTATGGTCCCCGACAGTAGCCCCCGAGCCTCGAAGGGAGTGTTAGCACTCGCTTGGAGGCTTTTGTCGCACCTTTTTGCAAGGGGACCAGCCTTTCTTGGTTGCGTTTTTGTTCCAGTGGGTGCGCGCGAGCGCACCCGCCGGGTGTAGCCCCCGAGGCCTCGGAGGAGTGGTTTGACTCCTCCGAGGTCTTAACACCTCGCGCAATGCTTCGGTTGGTCTGGTCGTTCCCTCATGCGAGCTGGCCATAGCCCGGGTGTACGGTCGGGTCCCAAGTTCTCGGGCTGGTATGTTGACGCTGTCAACGGTTTGGCCGGAGCCGGGTTTGCGAGAGCAGCCCCGAGCCTCTGCACAGGGCGAGAGGGCGATCAGGGACACCCTCGACTTTTTTATATACGCCCCTGCGTCGCCTTTCCGCAAGGAGGAGGGGGGAGAGCGCCATGTTGCCCTCGGTGGGCGCCGAACATGGTGTCTCCGGTGAGCTGCAAGCGGGTGATCCGAGTGGACGCTCGTGCCCCATTCGTTAGGGGGCGGCTAGGGGCCCAGAGGCGCGCCCAAAAGTACCTGCGGGTGATCTGCCGGACCCGGTCCCCTGGTGACGGGGTCCGAGGGCTCGATGCCTCCCTCTGATGGGATTCCGTTACAAGATCGTTCCCGCTGGTCTCGGAAATGTCCTAGGGTACCTCGGGAGCGCAGCTCGAGCCTTGGTTATGTATCGAACGTACCCATGGTCATCCCTCGCTCTGTGTCTGAGGCGGCTGTGAACCCTTCGAGGGCCAGCCTTCGAACCCCTGATCAGTAGTGGGCGCGGAGCCCGAGTAACCTGAGGCGGTCGTTGAACCCTTCCGAGGGGCCGGCCTTCGAACCTCTGACCAATAGTGGGTGTGGAGCCCACGTGCTCTGAGGCGGCTGTTGAACCCTTCCGAGGGGCCAGCCTTCGAACCTCTAATCAGTAGGGAGGCTCGGAGCCTGGTTCCTTCAAAGGGAAGGATCCCTTTCGGGGTATCCCCCTTTCCCGGTCCCTGTTGCAAGAGAGAGAAAGAGGAAAAAAGGAAAAGGATACGAAATCGAACGACGCGGCGTACCTTTTTTGACGCGGTCATTATGGCGAAGGCGAAGCGTCGCTCGCTTCTCCTGCCAGAGGCGCCGCCTGTCCCGCCGTGGAGTTAATGTGACGAGGCGAGTGGTTCGCAGGGTAGCCGTTGCGCGTGCGCGAGCCGTTCGAGGAACGGAACACGGGCGCATTGTCTTCATGCCGTGAGAGAGGGTTCTCTCGCTGCCCCCAGATGGGACGTAAGCTTGGCTGATGACGTGACCGCTGCTCCCGCCCGCCTGCCACCGCCATTACTGCCGGCCCGTTTTCGACCGCATTGACTGTCGCGCCAGGCTGGTGCCGCTAGGTCATGCGCTGGGTCGCCTCGAGTCGCGGTATTGGTTCCGCAGTCGAGGAGGCGCGGTGGTGGAGCAAGTGGCGGTGCGGTTGCATGCACGAAGCATTCGGCGCGCCGGTTGCGTGACGCATGGGTCTGGGCCTCCCTGCCGGGCGTGTTGGGAGTCGGAGAAGTGCGCCCACTTGGCGCGGTTGCATGCCACCTGCATGGCTGCCCGCCCTTTCGCCCGCTGGTCTGGGCAAAAGTGGAGGGCCGCTTGTAACCGCTGGGCGGTTGCACGCATCGCACGCGGCGGTTTGGCCTCTTCTGCCTTGGGCCGGCTTGTATGACGTGTGGGACCCAGCCCCCGCGTCGTAGGGGAGGACCTTGGAGCGTGTTGGAGAAGACTTCAGCCCACGACGGCTGGGGACGCAAGTAGGGAGAGTCGCCTTTAAAAGGAGGGTGACCCTCTTGGAAGGCGACCGTGTCTTCGCGCTCCCTTATGCATCGTGTCTCTCCACCTTCCAAGCCCCCGGATGGGGGATATCCGCCGTCTTTCCGCTTCGTCGTTGGAGGAACGCAACTCTGCGGGAGTTGGTACCTTTCAGCCGTCGTTCGGCTTCAAGGATTTTCATCATGCAGCCCGGCTGCACCCCCTCGCCGGTGGTCACCCAAGACGGTGACCTCCAGCCCCTGGATGGGGAGAGGCAAGCCGGGCTGCGATCTTGGTCCCACCCTCAGCCCCAAGGGTGTTCGTCATCCTTGCTGGGGTGGAGGCCGGGCTGAGCCGGAGCTCCACCTCCCGCGCGGGCCGGCTGGTCACCTCCTCTTCCAGCTTCTGGTGGTGGAAACCATCCTCCAGCCTTGCGGAGGAGGCGTCCTCCAGCCATGCCGGGGAAGGCGAACTGTTGCTGTCCAGCTAGGATGCAACATTCCGTCCTTCTCCTCGCTTTCGCGGTGAGGACGGGAGTGAGGACATGTCGGTGCGCCTTGCAGACCGTCGGCGTTGGCGGAGAGGCGGACGCCGCCGTCCGTGCTGATGTGGTGGCAGCCGGAGGAAGCTCCCCCCCCAGTGAGACCGTCGGCGCCGCCCACGGGCCGACCCCCGGCTCTTTGGCTTTGATGTCTGTTTCACGTCCCTTGAGTGGGGACGCGAACGAAAGCCTTCCGGTGGCCGCGCCCGTACTGGGATCATGGCTGCTGCTGTGGGGTCGAAACCGGAGTTCCGTTTGTAATGGCACTGAAAGGGAATTAGGCTTAGACCTAGTTCCTAAATAATTTTGGTGGTTGAATTGCCCAACACAAACATTGGACTAACTAGTTTACTCTAGTGCATAAGTTATACAGGTGCAAAAGGTTCACAATCAGCCAATAATAAGACCAAATGTTGGATTCAACAAAGGAGCAGCAAGGCAACCGAGGGCTCCTCTGGCCGGAGGCACCGGACTGTCCGGTGTGCACCGGACTGTCCGGTGTGGCCAGAGGACTTCGACTCCAACTCTTCACCCTCGGGTATTCTCCAAGGCCGGCGCGCTATAATTCACCGGACTGTCCGGTGTGCACCGGACATGTCCGGTGCCCCAAGGGAACGCGGCCTTCGGAACTCGCCAGCCTCGGGTTTGCTCGGGAGCCGCTCCGCTAAAATTCACCGGACTGTCCGGTGTACACCGGACTGTCCGGTGTGCCAGCGGAGCAACGGCTCCCTGCGGCGCCAACGGCTCTCTGCGGTGCATTAAATGCGCGCGCAGCGCGCGCAGATGTCAGGCACGCCCATGCCGGTGCACCGGACATCAAACAGTGCTTGTCCGGTGTGCACCGGACACCCAGGGGGGCCCACAAGTCAGAAGCTCCAACGGTCAGAATCCAACGGCAACCGTGACGTGGCAGGGGCACCGGACTGTCCGGTGTGCACCGGACTGTCCGGTGCGCCATCGAACAGAGGACTCCAGCCAACGGTCACTTGTGGTGGTTGGGGCTATAAATACCCCAACCACCCCACATTCATTGCCATCCAAGTTTTCCAACTCTCAACCACTTACAAGAGCTAGGCATTCAATACTAGACACATACAAAGAGATCAAATCCTCTCCAATTCCACTCAAGCCCTTAGTGACTAGCGAGAGAGATTTGCCGTGTTCTTTTGAGCTCTTGCGCTTGGATCGCTTTCTTTCTTTCTCATTTGTTCTTGAGATCATCACTCAATTGTAACCAAGGCAAGAGGCACCAATTGTGTGGTGGCCCTTGCGGGGAAGCTTTGTTCCCGTTTGATTGAGAAGAAGAGAAAGCTCACTCGATCCGTGGGATCGTTTGAGAGAGGGAAGGGTTGAAAGAGACCCGGCCTTTGTGGCCTCCTCAACGGGGAGTAGGTTTGCGAGAACCGAACCTCGGTAAAACAAATCCTTGTGTCACACTCTTATTTGCTTGTGATTTGTTTTGCGCCCTCTCTCGCGGACTCGTTTCTTTATTACTAACGC
Organism: Zea luxurians; assembly: GCA_029449295.1. Taxonomy (NCBI): domain Eukaryota; kingdom Viridiplantae; phylum Streptophyta; class Magnoliopsida; order Poales; family Poaceae; genus Zea; species Zea luxurians. Next base: position 44,661,454 of record JAOPSE010000008.1, on the reverse strand, counting down.
TAACCCGGCTTGTAGTTGTGATTATTTTTGTAAATTTCAGTTTCGCCCTATTCACCCCCCCTCTAGGCGACTATCAATTGGTATCAAAGCCCGGTACTTCATTAGAGCCTAACAGCTCGAAGTGATGTCGGGAGATCCCGCCAAGAAGGAGATGGAGACCGGCGATGACAAGCCCACTACAAGCCAAGGGAGCACCTCATCTTCATCGGAAGAGTCCCGCACCAAGAGAAGGGAGAAGAAGAAGAGATCCTCCAAGCGAAAGGAGAAAAGATCTTCCTCTTCTCACCACAAGGAGAAGAAGGAAAAATCTTCTTCTCACAAGCCGCATCGGAGTGGGGACAAGCACAAAAGGATGAGGAAGGTGGTCTTCTACGAGACCGACACTTCATCGACCTCCACCTCCGGCTCCGACGCGGCGTCCGTCACTTCTAAACGCCAAGAGCGTAAGAAGTATAGTAAGATTCCCCTACGCTACCCTCGCGTTCCTAAACATACACCCTTACTTTCCGTCCCATTAGGCAAACCACCAACTTTTAATGGTGAAGATTATGCTATGTGGAGTAATTTGATGCGATTTCATCTAACTTCTCTCCACAAAAGTATATGGGATGTTGTTGAGTTCGGTGTACAGGTACCATCCGTAGGGGATGAAGACTACGACACGGACGAAGTGGCCCAAATCGAGCACTTCAACTCCCAAGCCACAACCATTCTCCTTGCCTCACTAAGCAAGGAGGAATACAACAAAGTACAAGGGTTGAAGAACGCCAAGGAGATTTGGGACCTACTCAAGACGGCGCACGAGGGTGATGAACTCACAAAGATCACCAAGCGGGAAACGATCGAGGGGGAGCTCGGTCGCTTCCGTCTTCGCCAAGGGGAGGAGCCACAAGACATGTACAACCGGCTCAAGACCTTGGTGAACCAAGTGCGCAACCTCGGGAGCGCAAAATGGGATGACCACGAAGTGGTTAAGGTTATTCTAAGAGCCCTCATTTTCCTTAACCCTACTCAAGTACAATTAATTCGTGGCAATCCTAGATATACACAAATGACCCCCGAGGAAGTCATCGGGAATTTTGTTAGTTTTGAATGCATGATTAAGGGCTCCAAGAAGATCAACGAGCTTGATGAGCCTTCCACATCTGAGGCGCAACCCGTGGCCTTCAAGGCAACGGAGGAGAAGAAGGAGGAGTCTACACCAAGTAGACAGCCAATTGACGCCTCCAAGCTCGACAACGAGGAGATGGCCCTAATCATCAAAAGCTTCCGGCAAATCCTCAAGCAACGGAAGGGGAAGGACTACAAATCCCGTTCCAAGAAGGTTTGCTACAAGTGTGGTAAGCCCGGTCACTTTATTGCTAAATGTCCATTATCAAGTGATAGTGACAGGGACAACGACAAGAAGGGCAAGAGGAAGGAGAAGAAGAAGTACTACAAGAAGAAGGGCGGCGATGCCCATGTTTGTCGGGAGTGGGACTCCGACGAAAGCTCAAGCGACTCCTCCGACGACGAGGACGCCGCCAACATCGCCGTCACCAAGGGCCTCCTCTTCCCCAACGTCGGCCACAAGTGCCTCATGGCCAAGGACGGCAAAAAGAAGGTAAAATCAAAATCCTCCACTAAATATGAAACATCTAGTGATGAGGATGATGATAAAAATGAAGAGGATAATTTGCGTATTCTTTTTGCCAACCTTAACATGGAACAAAAAGAAAAATTAAATGAATTGATTAGTGCCATCCATGAAAAGGATGATCTCTTGGACTCCCAAGAGGACTTCCTAATCAAGGAAAACAAAAAACATGTTAAGGTTAAAAATGCTTATGCTCTAGAAAGAGAAAAATGTGAAAAATTGTCTAGTGAGCTAAGTATTTGTCATGAGACTTTAGACAACCTTAGAAATGAAAATGCCAATTTAATTGCTAAGGTTGATTCTTATGTTTGCATTGATCCTAGAAATGATAATGTTGATTTGCTTGCTAGGATTGATAAATTAAATGTTTCCATTGCTAGCCTTAGAAATGAAAATGAGAAATTAATTGCTAAGGCTAAGGATTTTGATGTTTGCAATGCTACTATTTCCGACCTTAGAGCTAAAAATGATTTGTTGCATGCTAAGGTTGTTGAACTAAAATCTTGCAAACCCTCTACATCTAATGTTGAGCATATTTCCATTTGTACTAGATGTAGAGATATCAATGTTGATGCTATCCATGATCACCTAGCTTTAATTAAGAAACAAAATGATCACATAGCACAACTTAATGCTAAGATTAGAGAGCATGACTTAGAAAATGAAAAATTTAAACTTGCTAGAAGCATGCTCTATAATGGGAGACGCCCGGGCATTAAGGACGGCATTGGCTTCCAAAGGGGAGACAATGTCAAAATTAATGCCCCTCCTAAGAACTTGTCTAACTTTGTTAAGGGCAAGGCTCCCATGCCTCAGGATAACGAGGGTTACATTTTGTACCCTGCCGGGTATCCTGAGAGTAAAATTAAGAAAATTCATTCTAGGAAGTCTCACTCTGGCCCTAATTATGCTTTTATGTATAAGGGTGAGACATCTAGATCTAGGCAACCAACCCATGCCAAGTTGCCTAGAAAGAAAGTTCCAAATGCATCAAATGATCATGCTATTTCATTTAAGACTTTTGATGCATCTTATGTTTTGACTAGCAAATCCGGCAAGGTAGTTGCCAAAATTGTTGGGGGCAAACACAAGGGCTCCAAGACTTGTGTTTGGATACCCAAAGTTCTTGTATCTAATGCCAAAGGACCCAAAACCGTTTGGGTACCTAAAACAAAGAACTAAACTTGTTTTGTAGGTTTATGCATCCGGGGGCACAAGTTGGATACTCGACAGCGGGTGCACAAACCACATGACCGGGGAGAAAAGGATGTTCTCCTCATATGAGAAAAACCAAGATCCCCAACGAGCTATCACATTCGGGGATGGAAATCAAGGTTTGGTCAAAGGTTTGGGTAAAATTGCTATATCCCCTGACCATTCCATTTCAAATGTTTTTCTTGTAGATTCCTTAGATTACAATTTGCTTTCCGTATCCCAATTATGTCAAATGGGCTACAACTGTCTTTTTACTGATACTGGTGTAACTGTCTTTAGAAGAAGTGATGATTCAATAGCTTTTAAGGGAATGTTAGAGGGTCAGCTATACTTAGTAGATTTTAATAGAGCTGAACTCGACACTTGCTTGATTGCTAAGACTAACTTGGGTTGGCTCTGGCACCGCCGACTAGCCCATGTTGGAATGAAGAATCTTCACAAGCTTCTAAAGGGAGAACACATTTTGGGACTAACCGATGTTCATTTTGAGAAAGACAGGATTTGTAGTGCATGCCAAGCCGGGAAGCAAGTTGGTGTTCATCATCCACACAAAAACATCATGACTACCGACAGGCCACTGGAGCTTCTTCACATGGATTTGTTCGGCCCGATCGCTTACATAAGCATCGGCGGTAGTAAGTACTGCCTTGTAATTGTGGATGACTATTCTCGCTTCACTTGGGTATTCTTTTTGCAGGAAAAATCACAAACCCAAGAGACCTTAAAGGGATTCTTGAGACGGGCTCAAAATGAGTTCGGCTTAAGGATCAAGAAAATTAGAAGCGACAATGGGACGGAGTTCAAAAATTCCCAAATTGAAGACTTTCTTGAGGAGGAGGGCATCAAGCATGAGTTCTCTTCTCCCTACACTCCACAACAAAATGGTGTAGTGGAGAGGAAGAATCGAACTCTATTGGACATGGCAAGAACCATGCTTGATGAGTACAAGACACCGGATCGGTTTTGGGCCGAGGCGGTCAACACCGCCTGCTACGCCATCAACCGATTATATCTTCATCGAATCCTCAAGAAGACATCTTATGAACTCCTAACCGGTAAAAAGCCCAATATTTCATATTTTAGAGTTTTTGGTAGCAAATGTTTTATACTTGTTAAAAGAGGTAGAAAATCTAAATTTGCTCCTAAAACTGTAGAAGGCTTTTTACTAGGATATGACTCAAACACAAGGGCATATAGAGTCTTTAACAAGTCCTCAGGACTTGTTGAAGTTTCTTGTGACGTTGTGTTTGATGAGACTAACGGCTCTCAAGTAGAGCAAGTTGATCTTGATGATGCAGGTGAAGAACAGGCTCCATGCATAGCGCTAAGGAACATGTCCATTGGGGATGTGTGTCCTAAAGAATCCGAAGAGCCTCCAAATGCACAAGATCAACCATCCTCCTCCATGCAAGCATCTCCACCAACTCAAGTTGAGGATGAGGCTCAAGATGTTGAACAAGAAAATCAAGAAGATGAGCCACCTCAAAATGACGGCAACGATCAAGGGGGAGATTCAAATGATGAAAACAAGGAGGATGAACAACCAAGGCCGCCACACCCAAGAGTCCACCAAGCAATTCAACGAGATCACCCCGTCGACACCATCCTCGGCGACATTCATAAGGGGGTAACTACTCGATCTCGTGTTGCTCATTTTTGTGAACATTACTCGTTTGTTTCCTCTATTGAGCCAACCAGGGTAGAGGAGGCACTTCAAGATTCGGATTGGGTGATGGCGATGCAAGAGGAGCTCAACAATTTCACGAGGAACGAGGTATGGCACTTAGTTCCACGTCCTAACCAAAATGTTGTAGGAACCAAGTGGGTCTTCCGCAACAAGCAAGACGAGCATGGTGTGGTGACTAGGAACAAAGCTCGACTCGTGGCCAAGGGGTTTTCACAAGTCGAAGGTTTGGATTTTGGTGAAACCTATGCACCCGTAGCTAGACTTGAGTCAATTCGCATATTATTAGCCTATGCTACTTACCATGGCTTCAAGCTTTATCAAATGGACGTGAAGAGTGCCTTCCTCAATGGACCAATCAAGGAGGAGGTCTATGTTGAGCAACCTCCCGGCTTTGAAGATAGTGAGTACCCTAACCATGTTTATAGGCTCTCTAAGGCGCTTTATGGGCTCAAGCAAGCCCCAAGAGCATGGTATGAATGCCTTAGAGATTTCCTTATTGCTAATGGCTTCAAAGTCGGCAAGGCCGATCCTACTTTATTCACTAAGACTCTTGATAATGATTTGTTTGTATGCCAAATTTATGTTGATGATATCATATTTGGGTCTACTAACAAATCTACATGTGAAGAATTTAGTAGGATCATGACACAGAAATTCGAGATGTCGATGATGGGGGAGTTGAAGTATTTTCTAGGATTCCAAGTCAAGCAACTCCATGAGGGCACCTTCATTAGCCAAACGAAGTATACTCAAGATATCCTAAGCAAGTTTGGAATGAAGGATGCCAAGCCCATCAAGACACCCATGGGAACTAATGGGCATCTCGACCTCGACACGGGAGGTAAGTCCGTGGATCAAAAGGTATACCGGTCGATGATTGGATCATTGCTTTATTTATGTGCATCTCGACCGGACATTATGCTTTCCGTATGCATGTGTGCAAGATTCCAAGCCGACCCTAAGGAATCACACCTTACGGCCGTAAAACGAATCTTGAGATATTTGGCTTTTACTCCTAAGTTTGGGCTTTGGTACCCTCGGGGATCCACATTTGATTTAATTGGTTATTCGGATGCCGATTGGGCGGGGTGTAGGATTAATAGAAAGAGCACATCGGGGACTTGCCAGTTCTTGGGAAGATCCTTGGTGTCTTGGGCTTCAAAGAAGCAAAATTCGGTCGCTCTTTCTACCGCCGAAGCCGAGTATATTGCCGCAGGCCACTGTTGCGCGCAATTGCTTTGGATGAGGCAAACCCTGCGGGACTACGGTTACAAATTAACCAAAGTCCCTTTGCTATGTGACAATGAGAGTGCAATCAAAATGGCCGACAATCCCGTCGAGCACAGCCGCACTAAGCACATAGCCATTCGGTATCATTTTCTTCGGGATCACCAACAAAAGGGGGATATCGAGATTTCTTATATTAATACTAAAGATCAATTAGCCGATATCTTTACCAAACCACTTGATGAACAATCTTTTACCCGACTTAGGCATGAGCTTAATATTCTTGATTCTAGGAATTTCTTTTGCTAGTCTTGCACGCATAGCACATGAATATACCTTTGATCATGTCTCTTTTATATATGCTATGACTAATGTGTTTTCAAGTGTATTTCAACCAAGTCATAGGTATATTGAAAGGGAATTGGAGTCTTCGGCGAAGACAAAGGCTTCCACTTCGTTCTACTACTCATCCTTCGCCGTCGCTCCGCATCATCTCTCCAACGTTGGTATAACCTTCACTCATTTATTTCATGACCAAAGGGGGAGAATGTACTTCATTGGGCTCTAATGATTCCGTTTTTGGCGATTCATGCCAAAGGGGGAGAAAATATGAGCCCAAAGCAAAAGGACCGCACCACCACCCCTAATTTTAAATTTGATGATTTTCAATGATAAATTTCAAAATTGGTATCTCTTTGTGTTCTAAAAGGGGGAGCAAGTAGTGTTTTCAAAATTAATGGAAAACCCTCTTGAACACTAAGAGGAGACCTCATTTGAGGGGGAGTTTTGCTTAGTCAAAGGAAAAGCATTGGAAATAGGGGGAGAAAATTCCATATCTTGAAAATGCTTTGCAAAATCTTTTTCCTTTGACTATCTTGCAAAAGTACTTTGAAAAGAATTTACAAAAGAATTTGCAAAAACAAAACTCGTGGTGCAAATGTGGTCCAATATGTGAAAAATAAAGAAAACCATCCATGCGCATCATATAAATTTATATTGGCTCAATTTCAAGCAACCTTTGCACTTACATTATGAAAACTAGTTCAATTATGCACTTCTATATTTGCTTTGGTTTGTGTTGGCATCAATCACCAAAAAGGGGGAGATTGAAAGGGAATTAGGCTTAGACCTAGTTCCTAAATAATTTTGGTGGTTGAATTGCCCAACACAAACATTGGACTAACTAGTTTACTCTAGTGCATAAGTTATACAGGTGCAAAAGGTTCACAATCAGCCAATAATAAGACCAAATGTTGGATTCAACAAAGGAGCAGCAAGGCAACCGAGGGCTCCTCTGGCCGGAGGCACCGGACTGTCCGGTGTGCACCGGACTGTCCGGTGTGGCCAGAGGACTTCGACTCCAACTCTTCACCCTCGGGTATTCTCCAAGGCCGGCGCGCTATAATTCACCGGACTGTCCGGTGTGCACCGGACATGTCCGGTGCCCCAAGGGAACGCGGCCTTCGGAACTCGCCAGCCTCGGGTTTGCTCGGGAGCCGCTCCGCTAAAATTCACCGGACTGTCCGGTGTACACCGGACTGTCCGGTGTGCCAGCGGAGCAACGGCTCCCTGCGGCGCCAACGGCTCTCTGCGGTGCATTAAATGCGCGCGCAGCGCGCGCAGATGTCAGGCACGCCCATGCCGGTGCACCGGACATCAAACAGTGCTTGTCCGGTGTGCACCGGACACCCAGGGGGGCCCACAAGTCAGAAGCTCCAACGGTCAGAATCCAACGGCAACCGTGACGTGGCAGGGGCACCGGACTGTCCGGTGTGCACCGGACTGTCCGGTGCGCCATCGAACAGAGGACTCCAGCCAACGGTCACTTGTGGTGGTTGGGGCTATAAATACCCCAACCACCCCACATTCATTGCCATCCAAGTTTTCCAACTCTCAACCACTTACAAGAGCTAGGCATTCAATACTAGACACATACAAAGAGATCAAATCCTCTCCAATTCCACTCAAGCCCTTAGTGACTAGCGAGAGAGATTTGCCGTGTTCTTTTGAGCTCTTGCGCTTGGATCGCTTTCTTTCTTTCTCATTTGTTCTTGAGATCATCACTCAATTGTAACCAAGGCAAGAGGCACCAATTGTGTGGTGGCCCTTGCGGGGAAGCTTTGTTCCCGTTTGATTGAGAAGAAGAGAAAGCTCACTCGATCCGTGGGATCGTTTGAGAGAGGGAAGGGTTGAAAGAGACCCGGCCTTTGTGGCCTCCTCAACGGGGAGTAGGTTTGCGAGAACCGAACCTCGGTAAAACAAATCCTTGTGTCACACTCTTATTTGCTTGTGATTTGTTTTGCGCCCTCTCTCGCGGACTCGTTTCTTTATTACTAACGCTAACCCGGCTTGTAGTTGTGATTATTTTTGTAAATTTCAGTTTCGCCCTATTCACCCCCCCTCTAGGCGACTATCAGGCACCTTGAGTGCCGGTGTTTTTGTTCATTGTGGCTGTCGAGGCCTGAACATGTATGTAAATTCGGCACGGTGCCGTGTTTTTTCCTCATTTTGGAGCACTAAGACTCGCCTGTCAGTTGTCTGAACCGCTTCACCAAGCGCGAGTCGCCCCGTGTAAAGGTGACGAGTGAGGTATCCATATCCTGGAGGCGTAGGAGTCCCTCGGATCGGCCAGCCTTGTTGTCCGAGGCTTCCCTTGCTTAGTTAGAGGAAAACCCTCGGCCGCTCTTCGATGAGCCCAGGCCAGGGGTAGCGGTGCCAGCGCAAACAGAGGCAGAGTTGGCTTTGAAAAGAAGACCAGGTCGACCGGAGCCCGGCCGGGTCGTCCGTTAGCAGGACCGACGCCGGAGTTGACTTGTCGAGGCCTCGGGCCGGGCTGATGTCCTTGGGGGATAGCTAGCCGAGGCCCCGGGATGACTGGCTGAGCCGCCTACTCGAACCGGATTCTTGGAGAAGACCCTGGCGGCGATGGCTCGGGCTTGGTGATGACGTTGTCCTTCAGAGCGGAGACCCTTGGACCGCGTCACCGTCCGAGGCTAGGTCGGACCTCGCCAAAGGTGTTGTCGATGCCGAGGGTGCTGCCGCTCCCTTTAGCCGTCAAGATCCGAGCCTGCAGGATCGGATTATCTTGTAGCGCGTGTTTTCTGCGGCCGCCGAGGCCAAAACACACCCTCTCCGTATTGTAAAGCCGTGTCTCCTTTCCTCTTGTTTCGAGTATCTGGACTTTTTTGTCGGTAACAGAACTGTTTGTGCGAGCGAGAGTTGCTTCTCATGGAAGGTGATGAGTGAGGTATCCGTATCTCGGAGGCGTAGGAGTCCCTCGGCTCGGTCGGCCTTGCCGCTTACGCGCACTCTTACTCGTCCATGGGGTTCTGTCATCGACGCAGTCGAGAAGGCTCGAAGAATCGCTCCGGCGGAAGAGCTTCCGAACATGAAGACTTGTTCGATCCGCGGAATCACTTATCCGAACGTGAGTTACTTATGGCAGAAGGTGATGAGTGAGGTATCCGTATCCCGAAGGCGTAGGAGTCCCTCGGCTCAGTCATCCTTGGCTGCTTACGTGTACTCCGTCGTTTTCAGGATCCACTTTCAAAGTAGTCAAAAAGCATGAAAGACATTCCGGCAGAAAAGATCTTTTTTCGAGAAAAATTTCGACGCAGAGGGGGTTCCCCCCTTTTAGCCCCCGAGGGAGGGTCGGGCTTTGCCGAGGCAAGGCTGACCCTTCCTTGATGACTAAACTTTGCGTGGGAGCGGGGTATATGAACAACTTGAAAACATCTTAAGGGTAGAAGCGACGTAGCTGTTGGATGTTCCAAGCGTTGCTGTAGACCTCGCCTTGACTGTTGGCCAGCTTGTATGTTCCGGGTTTTAGAACTTTGGCGATGACGAACGGCCCCTCCCAGGGGGGCGTGAGCTTGTGTCGGCCTCGGGCGTCTTGTCGCAGCCGAAGCACCAGGTCGCCCACCTGGAGGTCTCGGGACTGGACCCCTCGGGCGTGGTAGCGTCGCATGGACTGCTGGTACCGCGCCGAGTGTAGTAAGGCCTTGTCCTGAGCCTATTCCAGCTAGTCCAGCGAGTCTTCTCGACTAGCTTGGTTGCTTTGGCCGTCATAGGCCCTCATCCTCGGGGAACCGTATTCCAGGTCTGTGGACAAGATGGCCTCGGCCCCATAGACTAGAAAGAACGGCGTGAAGCCCGTGGCTTGGCTCGGTGTCGTTCTCAGGCTCCAGACCACCGAGGGGAGTTCCTTCATCCATCGCTTGCCGAACTTGTTGAGGTCGTTGTAAATCCGAGGCTTGAGCCCTTGCAGAATCATGTCGTTGGCACGCTCTACTTGCCCATTCATCATGGGATGAGCCACGGCGGCCCAGTCCACCCGGATGTGGTGATCCTCACAAAAGTCCAGGAACTTTCTGCCGGTGAACTGGGTGTCGTTGTCGGTGACGATGGAGTTCGGGACCCTGAAACGATGGATGATGTTGGTGAAGAACGCCACCGCCTGCTCGGACCTAATGCTGTTCAGGGGTCGGACCTCCATCCACTTAGAAAATTTGTCGATGGCGACCAACAGGTGCGTGTAGCCCCCGGGTGCCTTCTGCAAGGGGCCGACGAGGTCCAGACCCCACACAGCAAAAGGCCATGTGATGGGTATCGTCTGCAGAGCCTGAGCGGGCAGGTGGGTCTGCCTTTCGTAGAACTGGCACCCTTCGCAGGCGCGGACAATTCTAGTGGCGTCGGCCACCGCCGTTGGCCAGTAGAAACCTTGTCGGAAAGCATTTCCGACAAGGGCTCGAGGTGCTGCATGGTGGCCGCAAGCCCCCGAGTGTATTTCTCGGAGGAGTTCCTGACCTTCGGTGGTGGAGAAGCATCGCTGGAGGATGCCTGAAGGGCTGCGGTGGTAGAGCTCCTTCCCTTCTCCCAGCAAGACGAACGACTTGGCGCGCCGCGCCAACAGCCGAGCTTCGGCTCGGTCAAGGGGTAGCTCTCCTTGGTGGAGATATTGCAGGTACGAGGTCTGCCAGTTTTGATCAGGCGTGACCCCGCTTTGCTCCCTCTCAACGCGCAGCGTTTCGCCCTCGGGGGCCGAGGGTACCTTGGGCCGAACCGAGGGTGCCTCGGGCCGAGCCGAGGGTGCCTCGGGCCAAGCCGAGGGTGCCTCGGACCGAGCCGAGGGTGCCTCGGACCGTGCTGAGGGTGCCTCGGACCGTGCCGAGGGTACCTCGGGCTGGGCCGACGGTGCCTCAGGCTCGGGCGCGTCATCGATCTTGACGGAGGGTTGATGCAGATCTCGAGAGAAGATGTCCGGGGGAACCGTCGTTCGCCCCGAGGCTATTTTAGCCAGCTCGTCCGCAGTCTCGTTGTAGCACCGGGCGATGTGGTTGAGCTCAAGCCCGTAGAACTTGTCTTACAGGCGCCGAACCTCATCGCAGTAGGCCTCCATCTTCGGGTCGCGGCAGTGGGAGTTCTTCATGACTTGGTCGATGACGAGCTGCGAGTCACCGCGAGCGTCGAGGCGTCGGACCCCTAGCTCGACGGCAATCCGCAACCCATTGACCAGAGCCTCGTACTCAGCTACATTGTTGGACGCCGGGAAGTGGAGGCGTAGCATGTAGCGTAGGTGCTTCCTGAGGGGCGAGATGAAGAGTAGGCCTGCGCCGGCCCCTGTCTTCATCAGCGACCCATCGAAGAACATGGTCCAGAGCTCCGGTTGGATCGGGGCTGTTGGTAGCTGGGTGTCGACCCATTCAGCCATGAAGTCCACCAAGACCTGGGATTTGATGGCCTTCCGAGGGGTGAACGAGATTGTTTCGCCCATGATTTCCACCGCCCACTTTGCAATCCTACCCGAAGCCTCTCGGCAATGGATGATCTCCCCCAGGGGGAAGGATGACACCACAGTTACCGGATGAGACTCGAAGTAGTGTCGCAACTTCCGCCGTGTCAGGATCACCGCGTACAGCAGCTTCTGAACTTGTGGGTAGCGGATTTTGGTTTCGGACAGTACCTCGCTGACGAAGTAGACTGGCCTCTGAACGGGCAATGCATGCCCCTCTTCTTGCCTCTCGACCACAATCGCGGCGCTAACCACCTGAGTGGTCGCGGCGACGTAGACCAAGAGGGCTTCTCCGGCAGCTGGGGGCACCAAGATAGGCGCCTTCGTGAGGAGCGCCTGCAGGTTCCTGAGGGCTTCCTCGGCCTCAGGGGTCCAAGTGAAGCGCTCGGCCTTCCTTAAGAGGCGGTACAGGGGTAGACCTCTTTCGCCGAGGCGTGAGATGAAGCGGCTCAGAGCCGCGAGACATCCCATGACCCTCTATACGCCTTTCAAGTCCTGGATGGGCCCCATGCTGGTGATGGCTGCGATCTTCTCTGGGTTGGCTTCGATGCCCCACTCGGAGACGATGAACCCCAAGAGCATGCATCGGGGCACCCCGAAGACACACTTTTCGGGATTGAGCTTGACACCTTTCACCTTGAGACATCGGAATGTCACTTCAAGGTCAGAAAGGAGGTCGGAGGCTTTCCTCGTCTTGACTACGATGTCATCGACGTAGGCCTCGACCGTGCGGCCAATGTGCTCGCCGAACACATGGTTCATGCACCGCTGGTACGTCGCGCCCGCATTCCTCAAGCCGAACGGCATTATAACATAGCAGTACATGCCGAAGGGTGTGATGAACGAAGTCGCGAGCTGGTCGGACTCCTTCATCCTGATCTGGTGATACCCTGAGTAGGCATCGAGGAAAGACAGGGTTTCGCACCCAGCAGTGGAATCCACGATCTGATCGAGGCGAGGCAGAGGGTAGGGAACCTTCGGACATGCTTTGTTTAGACCAGTGTAGTCTACACACATCCGCCATTTCCCCCCTTTCTTTCTCACAAGCACAGGGTTGGCAAGCCATTCGGGATGGAATACCTCTTTGATGAACCCTGCCGCCAGTAGCTTGTAGATCTCCTCGCCTATGGCTCTGCGCTTTTCTTCGTCGAATCGGCGCAGAGGTTGCTTCACGGGTCGGGCCCCAGCTCGAATATCCAGAGAGTGCTCGGCGACTTCCCTCGGTATGCCGGGCATGTTCGAGGGACTCCAAGCGAAAACGTCGGCGTTCGCACGGAGAAAGTCGACGAGCACTGCTTCCTATTTGGGGTCGAGCTCGGAACCGATCCGGATCTGCTTGGAGGCGTCGCTGCTGGGGTCGAGGGGGACAGACTTAACCGTCTCCGCTGGCTCGAAGTTGTCGGCATGACGCTTCACGTCTGGCACCTCCTTAGAGAGGCTCTCCAGGTCGGCGATGAGGGCCTCAGACTCGGCGAGGGCCTCGGCGTACTCCACACACTCCACGTCGCATTCGAACGCGTGTTTGTACGTGGGGCCGATGGTGATGACCCCGTTGGGGCCTGACATCTTGAGCTTGAGGTAGGTGTAGTTGGGGACGGCCATGAACTTCGCGTAGCAGGGCCTCCCCAATACCGCGTGGTAGGTTCCTTGGAACCCGACCACCTCGAACGTCAGGGTCTCCCTTCGGAAGTTGGAGGGTGTTCCGAAGCAGACGGAAAGATCGAGTTGTCCGAGGGGCTGGACGCGCTTCCCGGGGATGATCCCATGGAAAGGCGCAGCGCCCGCCCGGACCGAGGACAGATCGATACGCAGAAGCCCGAGGGTCTCGGCGTAGATGATGTTGAGGCTGCTGCCTCCGTCCATGAGGACCTTGGTGAGCCTGACGTCGCCGATGACGGGGTCGACGACGAGCGGGTATTTCCCCGGGCTCGGCACATGGTCGGGGTGGTCGGCTTGGTCGAAGGTGATGGGCTTGTCGGACCAGTCTAGGTAGACTGGCGCCGCCACCTTCACCGAACAGACCTCCCGGCGCTCTTGCTTGCGGTGCCGAGCCGAGGCGTTCACCGCTTGCCCGCCGTAGATCATGAAGCAGTCGCGGACCTCGGGGAACTCTCCTGCCTGGTGATCTTTCTTCTTGTCATCGTCACGGGCCCTACCACCCTCCACGGGTGGCCCGGCCCTATGGAAGTGGCGCCGAAGCATGACGCACTCCTCAAGGGTGTGCTTGACGGGCCCCTGGCGTGATAGGGGCACGGCTCCTTGAGCATCTTGTCGAAGAGGTTGGGACCTCCGGGGGGTTTCCGAGGGTTCTTGTACTCGACGGCGGCGTCGCGTTTCGCTTGCGACTTCTTCTTGCCCTTCTTCTTGGCGCCGCGCTGAGCTGACGCCTCGGGGGCATCTTCCGATGGGCGGCCCTGGGGCTGCTTGTCCTTCCAGAAGATAGCCACGATCGCCTCCTGGCCGGAGGCGAACTTGGTGGTGATGTCCATCAGCTCGCTCGCCCTGGTGGGGGTCTTGCGACCCAGTTTGCTAACCAGGTCACGGTAGGTGGTGCCGGTGAGGAACGCCCGATGACATCCGAGTCGGTGATGTTGGGCAGCTCGATGCGCTGCTTTGAGAATCGCCGGATGTAGTCTCGGAGAGACTCTCCCGGCTGCTGTCGGCAGCTTCGGAGGTCCCAGGAATTCCTGGGGCGCACGTACTTGCCCTGGAAATTGCCGGTGAAAGCTTGGACTAGGTCGTCCCAGTCGGAGATCTGCCCTGGAGGCAGGTGCTCCAACTAGGCATGAGCGGTGTCGGAGAGGAACAGGGGGAGGTTGCGGATGATGAGGTTGTCATCATCCGTTCCACCCAGTTGGCAGGCCAGACGGTAGTCCGCGAGCCACAGTTCCGGTCTCGTCTCCCCCGAGTACTTTGTGATAGTAGTCGGGGGTCGGAACCGGGTCGGGAACGGCGCCCGTCGTATGGCCCGGCTGAAGGCCTGCGGACCGGGTGGTTCGGGCGAGGGACTCCGATCCTCCCCGCTGTCGTAGCGTCCCCCACACCTGGGGTGGTAGCCTCGGCGCACCCTCTCGTCGAGGTGGGCCCAACGATCGCGGTGATGGTGCTCGTTGCCGAGGCGACCCGGGGCCGCAGACGCTGTGTTGCGCGTGCGCCCGGTGCAGATCGAGGCTTCCCGCATGAATCAGGAAGTCACGGCACGATGTTCCGAGGGGTACCCCTGCCTCCGAGAGGCGGAGCTCTCGGCCCGCCGGACCGCGGCGCCTTCCAGGAGATTCTTGAGCTCTCCCTGGATTTGCCGCCCCTCGGTGGTTGATGGTTCCAGCATCGCGCGGAGGAGCATTGCTGCTGCAGCCAGGTTCTGGCCGACCCCGCTGGATGCGGGTGGCGGCCTGACCCTGACATCGTCGGTGATGCGGTGCTGGAAGCCCTGGGGTAGATGACGCATTTCTCCGGCCGGAGGTTGGCCCGCCCATGCCTGCCCGACGTCCCGGCGGATTGGATCAAGCGCTCCTGCTCCCTCGTCGAGCCTGGCCTGCACCCCGCGGATTTGCTCGAGTTGTGGGTCGTGACCCCCCGCCGGAACGGGGACCACAGCTAGCTCCCGCGGGATGTCAACGCGAGGCATCGGCCTAGGGAGGTCACCGTCCTCCGGCATGCCGAGATGGTTGCCTTCGGAGGGACCCCCTAGATCGACGTGGAAACATTCACGGCTCGGGCCGCAGCCCTCGTCGCCGAGGCTACGGCTACCGTCAGAACAGTCGGAAAGGCAGTAGTCGCATGCGGTCATGAGGTCTCGCATGGCACCGGGGTTGCCAAGTCCGGAGAAATCCCAACAGAAGCTGGGCTCGTCGTCTTCCTCGGACCCAGAGGGCCCATAGGTCGAGACGTCCGTCAGCCGGTCCCAAGGTGACCGCATACGAAACCCCAGGGGGTTCGGATTCGCCTCTACGAGGGCGTCCGCCAAAGCGGAGCCGCTAGGCGGGTCGAGGCTAAATCCGAAAGGCGTGGGATGGGAGTCGGTTGGTACCTCTTGGTCGACGGGCGGTGATGAGGTCACGTCGGGGACTGACTGCACCGTCGTCTCAGGTACGAGGGTGACACCCAGCAAGCCTTTCGCGAGCGTGCTGGCGTCGTCCGTTTGCTCGGGATTGACGCGTCGCGGGGAGACAGCGCTCGTCTTCGTCTCAGGCGCGAGGCCGATGTCCGGCGTGCCCCCCGTTGGAGTGCTGGCGTTGTCGACTCGCTCGACGGCCGACGAGGCACCGCCTCCTGCTTGGCCTTGGTTGCCCCGCCTCCTCCTCCTCCATCGACGGGGAAGAGGATGGGGCGAGCTCGAAGGTTGTTCTTCCACCACGCGGGGAAGACATCGTCGATCCCGCCGCCGGCGGGCGGACTGTCGGCCGCCACTGTTGATGTCGCCCGGCGGTGGAAAGAGTATCATGTCGTAGCTGCCGTCGAGGGACATGAACTCAAGGCTCCCGAAACGGAGCACCGTCCCGGGCCGGAGAGGTTGCTGGAGACTACCCATCTGGAGCTTGACGGGAAGCTGTTCGTCAACACGCAGCAGGCCCCTACCTGGCGCGCCAACTGTCGGCGTTTCGAGACCGGGGGGTCCTAGAGCAGACGAGTGAAGTGTCGCCGCGTGCCCCAGCCCAGATGGGTCGACGCGAGGCCGAGCGCGAAGGGGGGAAAGCGAGGTGGCCGGAGACGGGCGTGAGAGAGGTGGAATTCCCGCGGCCTTCATGTTCGTCCCGCGCCCAGGTCGGGTGCGCTTGCAGTAGGGGGTTACAAGCGTTCGCACGGGGGAAGGAGCGAGCGGCCTCACGCGAGCGCCCGTCTCGTCCTCGTCCCCGCGCGGCCGACCCTCTCTAAGTGGGCCCTGGTCCTTCCTTTTATAGGCGTAAGGAGAGGGTCCAGGTGTACAATGGGGGGTGTAGCAGAGTGCTACGTGTCTAGCGGAGGAGAGCTAGTGCCCTAAGTACACGCCATCGTGGCGGCCGGAGAGATTTTGGCGCCCGGTGTGTGATGTCGTGGCCGTCGGAGGAGCGCTGGAGCCTGGAGGAGGGACAGCTGTCGGGGCCGTCGAGTCCTTGCTGACGTCCTCTTGCTTCCGTAAGGGGGCCGAGAGCCGCCATCGTCAGGGAGCGTGCGGGACGCCATCATCGCCTATCTGGCGGAGCGAGCCAGATGGGACGCCGGTCTTGTTCCCCGTAGCCTGAGTCAGCTTGGAGTAGGGTAATGATGGCGCCTCCTGTTGACGTGGCCGGTCCATGCCCTAGGTTGGGCGATGTGGAGGCTCCTCCGAGGTCGAGGTCGAGTCCGTCTTCCGTGGCCGAGGCCGAGTCCGAGCCCCTGGGTCGGGCGAGGCGGAGTTCATCGTCTTCTGGGGCTGAGCCCAAGTCCGAGCCCTGGGTCGGGCGGAGCGGAGTTCGCCGTCTTCCGGGGCTTAGCCCGAGTCCGAGCCCTGGGTCGGGCGGAGCGGAGTTCGCCATCTTCCGGGGCTTAGCCCGAGTCCGAGCCCTGGGTCAGGCGGAGCGGAGTTCGCCGTCTTCCGGGGCTTAGCCCGAGTCCGAGCCCTGGGTCGGGCGGAGCGGAGTTCGCCGTCTTCCGGGGCTTAGCCCGAGTCCGAGCCCTGGGTCGGGCGGAGTGGAGCTTCCTATGGTGTGCGGCCGGGCCTGACTGCCTGTCAGCCTCACTCTGTCAAGTGGCACCGCAGTCGGAGTGGCGCAGGCGGCGCTGTCTTTCTATCAGACCGGTCAGTGGAGCGGTGAAGTGATGGCGGTCACTTCGGCTCTGTCAGCTGAGGGGCGTGCGTCAGGATAAAGGTGTCAGGCCACCTTTGCATTAAATGCTCCTGCGATTTGGTCGGGGTTGCTTCTCGACGAAGACAGGGCCTCGAGCGAGCCGGGAACGTGTTCGCCGCTGGAGGGGGGCCTCGGGCGAGGCGGAGATCCTCCGGGGTCGGCTGCCCTTGTCCGAGGCTAGGCTCGAGCGAGGCGTGATCGAGTCCCTTGAATGGATTGATCACTGACTTGATCGCACCCATCAGGCCTTTGCGGCTTTATGTTGATGGGGGTTACCAGCTGAGAATTAGGAGCCTTGAGGGTACCCCTAATTATGGTCCCCGACAAGTAGTATATATGATTCTATTCTAGAAAAGAGTAGTGAATCTGTGTTTCAGTATGAATCACGATGCTGAATCCCAATTCTGATTATACCTTCCGTTTGTTTTGGGGAGGACATACATACACTTCAGTCTTCAGAGTCCCAACATAGTTTATAAACTTGTTTCAGATTTCCTTATTCTAGTGCTAGAAGATTGTAGGAACTTGTATTTGAACTCTAGTTACTAGATACTTAGGAACTGTGTGAAAATTGACTTGTCCTCTTCCTTATTTATATACACGGTGTGAGAGGGTGTCGCAACCATAAACTTGTTGCGCCCTCGATCAAGGCATCATGGATATACCCCCAACAACTAGTATATTTTTATCACTGCCTAGCACTTTTGAAGGAAAAGACCCGCACCCCAAGTCACGTCGTTGCTCTACAAGTCTAGATGACATTTTGCAATTGAGGACTTGGAGCTGAGCTAGGGATTTGGGTTGACCATGATCTGCAACATAGCATGTATAAACTAAGCACTTATTGTTAATTTCAGTTGGTAGCAGACTGGGGATTTTTATACTTTACAGTTGGCATTAGTGCATCATATATTCGGTTTTCTTCTTTCGTTGAATTACCACCCTCTAAGAAATTCTCATTGTTCATCTCCTCAACACAGTATGTAATGTAAGTTCTGAATGGAACTATTAGCAATCAGGTCTTAGGTTTGGCTATTCAGTTATCTGTCGCTTTGGAGCTTATCTCATCAATACTGTATTGTCACTTCTGATGACTAACTTTGATCTACATCTTTACGATGTTATACTGGCCATTTTAACTATCATGATTTTTCAGGGAAATTGATGAAACAGACATCAAAACCTTGGAACGATAGTTGATGCAATCCATGGAGACATGTACTGCTAAGAAGAAGAAAATTATTTTGTCCCAAATGGAGATGGAGAGGATTCAAGGATCAGAGGAGGTACTTACTTTACTAGTCCCTGCTTTATGTTTCAATGTTTCGTAGAAAATAATCCTCTATTCACATTGGTTTAACATGGGAATATGCTCTAGGTGAAAGATGGTAAACCTTAAAAGATTTTAATACATGATATTGCCATGTTTTTCATGTGGTCATGTATTGGAATCAAAGGGGTGATGGATTATTCCATATAACACTCAATGGAACAAGTCACAAGTTCACAACACGGTTGCAACTTGCAAGTGGCAAATTCTTTTATTGTTTGTTGCATACCATGTACAGCATGAGCGAATAAAGAATACTTACTTGCAGAAGTTAAAGGCCAAATTGTTTCTGAAGCGTATAGTGGGAACAGTTGTTAAATCTGTGCAGGAAGATCAAACTGAGCAAGGTATACTTGTATCCTTGTTTTCTGTTTTTTTGTTTTACATGTTTCTTTGTTGGTGATAAGCATTGATTCCCAGTTCTATCTTGAAGATATAAAAAACTTAGAAGAAGAAGTCCAGGCACTGGAAGAGCTTTCCAAACAGCTGTTTCTTGAGATATATGAACTTCGTCAAGCTAAGGTATTTTTGTGTGTGCAATGCATGATATCTAATTATCAATAGTAACATTTTGTACTAATTAGTGGATACTCCCCACTACTTTCTCAACCTTGTTGTTCATCCTAGTATCGTATAGATCATCTAGTAGCTGTAATCCTCATATGGTAGTGGTGTCGACACCTTCAATAAGTATTCAGTGATATTGATATAGCCGGTTCTCCATAGTCCATACTCTATGCCATAAAATCTTAGAAAAATAACATAAATGTTCTAACACCCCCTGTTTTTGTCCTATGTAGTCTTGTAGATGAGAGTGTTTTTCCATGGCTCATGATCTCCCACAAAATTCACAGGACTTTACCTTTTGAGTTAATTTCTAGCTATGCGCACATAAGTATCAAGGAATTACATCTTCATGTATCAGTTTCACAAAACTAGAACTAATTGGGGCATTTGTTTCAAGCAACTACAACATTTTGCATGTGGAGACCTCTGTCAGCCACACAAGTTATGTGTGGACGTATGTCAACTTGTGTGGCTGCCATGTGGTCCAATGCCAAATGTTGTAGGATGGTGGAATTGATGGTGCAAGTAATTATAGTTCTGTGAACTGATCCTAGAAGTCGTAGTTCCTTTGTAGTTAGACACAACTAGTTGTGTTTTTATGATACTAACTATTTTTTGTCTCCCACACCCACACTCCAAACTACAATCCTCATGTGTTATGGAATCTTTTACTACAGTCCTTTGAGATTTTGCATCTTAAACGTCATTTAATAGTAGTGACTATTGGGCATGTTTGATTTCAGTGAATCTTTTTTGGCTAAGTAATCTAGCTGTTTTTGTGCTCTCCTGCAATTGCCATGCAGATAGCTGCTGCGTATTCTCGAACTTGGAGAGGACATCTTCAGAATCTACTTGGATATGCTTTATCAGTCTATTGTGTTTATAATATGCTCAAGGTATTACTCCAAATTGCATTAGTAATTTAGTATACATCTTGCATATATTGTTTATTTGCACATGATCAAATCATCTCATTTCATGTACCATAAGTTTGAGTCATGCAGGAAACACTGAACTTGATGGGCATAAATATGTTCAAAGTGCACATGATCAAAGTGCAGTTGCTTCTATATGTATCAAAGGTACCCAGAAAGATTTTAATAGACTTTTCTTATAAGTTTGTACTACTACTGTGAAACTTCTCCAAGCATATCCTAAACTGTTTTAATTAATTTCAGGGTCCAGAGTTTTCTCAAATTTCAAGGCTGATAAGCAATGAACATTTTCCACCACTCTTCTCACTGATAGCATCCTATACTGAAATAGTTACTCCTTCCATACCAAATTATAAGTCGTTCTAGCTTTTCTAGGCTCAGTTTTTGTTATTCATCTAGATATACACTATGCCTTGGCATTATTTTTTAAATGTTTCTTGCTTGGGTTAAATTATTTTATAGGTGCTTCATCAATTGGGACTTCAATTAATCCACAGTTCATTGCAAGCTTTGCTTCTGCTGCTGGTAAACGACCTCATCGTTGGCATATATTTTTTTAAATGTATGCGTGTTGTTTAAGTGAAGACGTTAGCGACAAAAGATCCAGTTATAGCTTTACAAAAAGGAAATTACTTGGTATTTACTCTTTCTTTATTTTCAACTGCTAGCTAATGCTCTTGATTTTCACCATTTTTGGATAAGCTATCTACCATCAACTTGGATAGACATGTCCTATGTGGTTTGCTTCTGTTTACCTTTGCGAGTTGATTCATCGTTGGCTGATACAGATACTACCTTTAAAATTGATGAAATTTTCAATATTCTTTACTAAACTTTAGCTATGATAGTGACAAATTTATCAATATACCAGGTTGCTCAAAGACGCTTCAAGTCTTGTTTTGGTGAGCATTCATTCGGCTGGACTTACCCTGGTTTTTGTAGGCTATCCATTGGTTTTGCAGACATCCTATGTGCAGACACTCATATACCAGGTTGCTCAACAGACATCCTATGTGCAGACACTCATATACCAGGTTGCTCAATAGACATCCTATGTGCAGACATTCGGCTTCTGTCTTATCAATTAGTCTTGTTTTGCAGACAGACCCACCCTGGTAACCCCATGTATGCTATGGGAATTGAGAATACATTCTGATGTATTTGGTTAAGTCTATCATTCTTATTCCTGCAATCAGTTGATCCATCCAAAAGTCACAAACGGATGACTCTTTTGCCTTTATATTATACTCCCTTTGTCCCAAAATAAGTGTCCTTCTCATTTCCCAAGAGGTCAAATACTTTTACCTTTGACCAAATATGTCCGTGCTGATCTTTTCTAATTGAAGGCGTGAGAGAGTATTTAAGTTGGTCATCAAATTTGTGGCCCGTGCTGATCTCCACCATCTGGCTATGTTTCTAGCTGGAAGGCAAGCAGATGCCCCTCAGGAAGCTCTTCAAGTGCTTGACATTGTACTACGTGAATTGCCTACCGTGAGGTGACCTTGAGCTAGTTATGTTTATTAGTTACTTTTTTCATGGCCAAAGTCAAAGTCTTATTGCCTTACATTTTCCTTGTGTAGGTATTCTCCTGTTGGTAGGTCATTTTACTCTCCCAACTTAGGGAGACGTCAAAAACTTGGTGAGGGATTGGAAAGTTGGCGTGGTTTTTACCAAAGCATAAGGCCGACACAGATGGGCCTTTCACTGAATATTGGTTAGATACTGTCACTTCAACCTTTTTTATCTCATTGTTTATCTTTCAATTTCCACTTCCCACACATGACTTCAATTAGCTCCCAGTGTAGTTTATGGAATCAGTATTGCTCTTTTCTTAGCATTTGATTTGTGGTCTTGCAGATATGTCCTCTACTGCATTTATCGAGCCTCTCCCTGTGATTGATTTTGTTGCTCAGCTTCTTAACAGAGATATCTCAGTTAGACCATTATCTGATTTTGATCGCATGAAGGTTTGAATAATTACCTTACCTATTTGATAGCAACTTCGGCTTATGCTTTGTTGGTGTTGTGTTACTGTTGTTTTTGTTCCTCTGTAGATTAAAAAAGCCCTAAGAGGTGTGAAGGTTGAGGTGATTCACAGGGGAAACATGCGCAGAAAATATCGCATTTCTGGCCTCACCTCACAAGCAACAAGAGAGCTATCGTATGTGTCTTTCATTGCTGGTATGAGGTAATAGCTAAAGAACAATGCAGTAACATGATTTGCTAGTTTCTTTGTGATAGATTCCCTGTTGATGATCGTGGTACTGTGAAGACTGTGGTGCAATACTTCATGGAGACTTATGGTTTTAGTATCCAGCACACCACTTTACCATGCTTGCAAGTGGGCAATCAACAAAGACCAAATTATCTGCCTATGGAGGTTAGTGTCCTCAACTGTGGTCTTCAACTATCTCCATTGAACTTGTATTTGTTATATTGTCTGCTTATCTATTTGAATGGTCTCTGAATGCTACATCCAGCTTCAGTATTATCATAAGTGCCTATGGCTTTGAAATATGAAATTTCAGGTTTGCAAGATAGTTGAAGGACAACATTACTCAAAGCGACTCAATGAGAAACAAATCACTGCTCTACAGAAAGTGACCTGCCAACGCCCTCAAGAGCGTGAGCTGGACATCTTACAGGTGGTCGTTTATCATATGTTTTACCAGTGTCTACATCTTATGATTTCAAATGTTTAACCATTGTTTGAGTATAGCCTGTGATTAGCAGTTTTTCAAGCCTTTTAGCTTTAAAAGCACTTTTTACACATTTGCTTGTGCATTCTTCAGGTTTTAGCTGCACTGCTTACTGTTGCTACTTGTCTTTTCTTAACATGATTATTGTTGGCACTGCCTCTCGACAGCAAGGAGATCCAACACGGGTGAATGGTGATGGCAACAGGGCACTCGCGCGTGATGGCAAAAGCTCTGTTAATCTGGCCCCTCACGGGCACTGTATGGGGGTATTTATAGGTATCCGAGTGCACGGCGCCTTGCGTTAAGGACGCATGTGCCCTCGGGTACCTAGTTTATCCCCGGAATATTCCCATAAAGCGGGGTTACAAGCTGTAATTACAAGTACGCCTTTACAAATTAGGCCCGTAACACAAACGCGGCCACGCAGGGCCCGTTACAATGGGCCAGATCTCATGTGGGCCTCGGAGCTGACCGAGGCCGCGCCGCGGGGAGGCGTCGCCGCAGGCCTTCGTCTGGTGCCGAATCGAGCGAAGGGTCTCCGTGTTGTCTCTGGTGCCGATGAAGCGAAGGGTGTCCCTGCCTGCTTTGTCTGTCAGGGCAGGGGCTAAGCGGTGGAGACTTCGGGCGAAGGGTGGCGTTTCTGCCTTCGCTCCAACATTTGCCCTCCGAGGGACCAGTTTGACAAAGTCACCTGGTGCCGAAGACGTCGCTAGATGGCGGAGACGCTGCCCTCGCTCGAAGTGGTTCCGCGGGGGTTTTTGATGTGACCGTTGATGGACATCGTACTGTTGGACTGCGGGTTTTCCGAAGCGTCGCGCCCTGTGGGATTGCGGGTTTCCCGAGGAGCCGCGCCCTGCCTATAAAAGGGGGCGGGGGACGGCGCTGTTTGCACTTTGCCTTGCGCGCTCCGTGAAAACCCTAGCCGCCCGCCGTCTTTCTGCTCCTCTTCTTCTGCTGCTCCCTTTGCTCGTCGGAGTTCTGGCTCGAGTGAAGCAGACCGCCCGCCGCCGCCGACGGTACGTAGCAATGCCATCCTCTTCTTCTTCCGCCGACGCCACGCCGCCGGCCGCCGCCTCGTCTGAGGAGACGTTGAGTAGCGTGATGGTGGAGGAGCTGCGCGCCGGCGACTCTGTTGATTTTGGTGTGTCACGGATGACGTCGGCCCGCGTTGAAGATATGCAGCGTTTGGGCTACTTTGGCGGCGGAGTCGCTCGTGCTCCGGGGACGGAGGAAGTCCCCGAGCCGGAGGGTGAGTTGGTTGTTTTTGAGGCGTTCTTCGTCGCCGGTCTCCGCCTGCCTGCGCACCGGTTTGTTGGCGAAGTCCTGCGTAGATTCAACGTTCAAATACATCAGCTGACACCGAACGCCGTGGTGGCGCTGGCGAAGTATGTCTGGGCGACGACTTCGTACGGCGGGCAGCCGTCGGTTGAAGTTTTTGCGAAGAATTATTGCTTGCATTGGCAGAAGAGGATGGTTGAGGACGGAGTTGCCCAGTTCGGGTCGTGCACATTCACGCCGAAGACCGGCAAGACCACAATGCCAGTAGTGGAGTTGGTTCCGTGCGCCCGCAACAAGTGGGGCAATTGGAATGAATTTTGGTTTTACGTTGCTGAGGCTACTGTCGAAGGCCATGAAGGACTTCCCGTGTCTGAGATGTGCTCTCACTATTACTCTGCGTATCCGCCTTTTGAAGTGGCAGAAGAGGATGCAGACGAAGGGGCCCTTCGGTGTGCCGCCGGCCAGAGCAGTGGTCGTGATTTAGTTGAGGAGTTTGTGGCGTACGGGGTCTGGCCCTTGGCGCACGGCTGGACGCTGGGCGAAGTGTGCCCTCGCCAGATGCCTTTTCACGGAGGAAGGGTGGTGCGAAGTCCTGCCTTTGCACTGAACTTGCGAAATCGTGACCCGGCCGCCTTTGTGCGTGATGCGGAGGACTTGGCGGTGCGGCTCGTGGGGCGGTACATGGCGAGGACGGAAGGCCAGCGCAGCTTTGATATTCGCGGGTCAAATGAACGTTTGAACAGGGTCTTCGAATTAAATCAATTGCCGTACGACGGCTACCCTGGTCAAGACGAAGCAGACCGCCGTGGGAAGAAGCCGGCGGTGGAGACTGGAGGCGACCCTGCGCTGACGGCCGCCCCCACCTCAAAAAAGAGAAAATTAGGTACTGCGATGGGAGGAATCGGGGTGTCTGATAGTTTTGCTAGAGAGTTAATGAGGACGTGTGCGGCCCCGGGGGAGAGGATGTCTTCGCCCGAGCTCCGGGAGTCTTCGGCTCGGATGCTGAGGGTTACCGGGGGCTGCTGGCCTAGAAATGTTCCTGTCCCCTGCGCGGCTGAGGAAGACTGTTTTACATCTCGTATGGCTCGTCAGTGGAGAGTTTTTCCTTACGGGCGAAATATCGGTGCTGTTGTGTGGGCAGTGATGGACAAGGATCGCCAAGGGGCGGCGCAAAAACGCCAGGCGACCGTCAGGATTCACGAGGCCCGGCCGAAAAGGCAGCGGGGGACGGCGAAGGCTGCGGCCTCCAGCGGAGGCAAGCCGCCATTGCCGGTGAAGGCGGGCGCCTCTGCACCCAGCAAGGCGCCGGAGACAACGGCGGGCGCCGGAGTCTCCAAGCTGACGAAGGTGGTGCCGCCGGCCAGCGGAGTGGCGGAGGCTTCGAAGGCGGCCCGAACGTTGACGCCGCCGGGCAAACGCGTTGCCGACTTCGGCACCGACATTAGTGTGGACGATTATCTTGGGGGTAAGTCACCCGGCCGCCTTTCTTTTTTTTTTGATCGTTGATGCATTGCAGGGTCGGACGAGGGCCGGCTTGCTATAGCTGTGCCTGCCGGGGCAATCGCGACGGCTGCGCTGCCGTCGAAGGCGAGGGGTGGGACCCTTGGCGCCGGAGGCGAGGTGTCGGCCCTCGCGTTGGTCAGGGACGAGGCTGGCGCGGCGACCCGCCGGCTGAAAGGAGTGACGGAGGCGCTGAATCAGGCGGCGGAGGCACTGAGTCAGGTCCGCCGAGCTTCTTTTTTTTTTTTACGGCCATGGCCTTACGTGTGCTCTGCAGGTGGCTGACTTCACCAGCCGTACTGCGTCGGGGGCACTTACGGCAGCCTTATCTGCCGAAGTCGAGAGACTTCGGACGCAACATGCTGACGCTGTCCGTGAGAAGTCGGCCTCCGACAGCAAGTGTCGTAAACTGGCGGACAAGGTGGCCGCCCTGGAGGAGGAAAAGGCTGACCTCCGGCGCCAGCTGGCGGGGGAGAGGAGGGAGGCCAACGAGGCCGTCGCCAAGGAGCAGGCCACGCAGGCGGAGGCTAGGCTGGCACGGGCGGAAGCCAATCTTGCCAAGGATCTCGCCGAAGACCTGCGGGGGCGGCTCACCGCTCTGGAGAGCCGTGCGAAGGGGGCCGAAGCCGCGGTGCGAACGGAGGCCGAACGGACGCGCACACAGCTTATGGCCACATATCGCGAGCTGGGTGCGCGTACCGGTGACTTCGTGGTGCCGGAGCGAGAGGCCGGGCTTCGCTGTTTGGAATGGGTGCAAGAGGAGCTGCGGGAGCTCCCCACTGTCCTGGGGGATTAATGTCGTTCGCCTCCCTGGTCACCTGCGAGGGGGCGATGAACGCACTCTCTCGCGAAGGGTGCCGGCACTATGAGGCCTTCGACCAGGCAGATGAAGATTTTGGGCGAGACATCTATAAGGTCGAAGACCCCGTGGTGAAGGAGTCCGCCGGCGCCCTCTATGACCGGATGTGGGGTCTGTATGGTGGTGATGTGGTCAGGGAGCGGGCTGAGGCTGCGAGGGCTCAGGTGACGTTGTCGTTTGTTCGGCGTTTGCTGAATGTGGTTGGTGCGTGTGTTTGCTGACTTTTTGTATGTTTTGTCTTAGGCGGAGCGAGGCGAGCGGGTGGACGACTTTGGAGCACTGAACGACGCCCTGCCTGACCCGGAGCCGACCCCGGAGACCACGGAAGACGCACCAGGCGCCCCCACATCTGCTGCGACAGCTGAGGACCTGCCCCTGAAGGTGGCCGAAGGCGCTCCCGATGCCCTCGCAGCAGCTGCGCCGACCGTCGAAGATCCGGCGGCGGAGGCGGTGGAAACAATGGCAGAAGTGGCAGCGGAGCCAACGGCGGAGGCCCCCGCGGCGTCAGGGCCCTCGCAGGTGGCGTAGTGGTTGTTTAGGGTTGGGGAATTTTGGATGTTGTACTGAATTTTGGTTGCTGCGCAGGTTCAAGATTTTGGGCCTGCGCACGCAACCACTGCTACTGAGTTTTTGGCGGCTTCGACCGCGGAAGGTGGTAATGAATATAGTGGGTCTGCATCTGAGTTTTTTGATTTTGCCGACTCCGGGAGCTCGGTTGAGTGGACTGAGGAGTCGTCGGAGGAGAATTTGGATTATTTTGCGGCCTTGGACGTGGCTGCGGCGGAGGCTTCGCCACACGCCGCGGACGCGTCGGACGTGCCAGGCCCTAGCACCGGGCGCCGTCGACGAAGGGCGGTTGCAAAACGTAGGGTTAGCGCGGAGGAGCGGGCTTTGCTTCGTGTGAGTGGGGCTGGTCGGCAGGAACTGTTGTCCCTGCCGACCGCCGAGGGTGTAGGTGAAGGGGAGCTGCGAAGGCTTTTTGCGGGTGAGGAGCTCAGGATAATGTTATTTAATTATAGGGAGATGGGAATTATTCCTAAGGTTGAGCCGATGTAGAGTGTGGTGCCCTCGCTTGTGTACGTCGAGGCTTGTATGGTGGAATTGTGTGCCCTCGCGTGCATGTGTGTGTGCGAAGGCGTTTTGTACTTACTAATTTGTTTTGCTGCGCTGTGTTGGCTTGATTATAGTTGGTCTTGGTGTGGATGGTTTGATGTTGTCGTTTCGGCCGTTGTTGTGCTGGTCCAGGTGTACCCTTAGGTGTCTTCTGCACAGATAGTCTTCGGTTTTTTCGCACTTGTTGCGCTGATCCGGCTGCACTTTTAAGCGACTTCTGCACGGATAGCCTTCGCGATAGACTCAGATTTTTTCCGCACCTGTTGTGCTAATCCAGCTGCACCCTTAGGCGACTTTTGCACGGATAGTCTTCGCGATAGACTTAGATTTTTTTTCGCACTTGTTGTGCTAATCCGGCTGCACCCTTAGGCGACTTTTGCGCGGATAGTCTTCGCGATAGACTTAGATTTTTTTTCGCACTTGTTGTGCTAATCCGGCTGCACCCTTAGGCGACTTTTGCGCGGATAGTCTTCGCGATAGACTTAGATTTTTTTCGCACTTGTTGTGCTAATCCGGCTGCACCCTTAGGCGACTTTTGCGCGGATAGTCTTCGCGATAGACTTAGATTTTTTTCGCACTTGTTGTGCTAATCCGGCTGCACCCTTAGGCGACTTTTGCGCGGATAGTCTTCGCGATAGACTTAGATTTTTTTCGCACTTGTTGTGCTAATCCGGCTGCACCCTTAGGCGACTTTTGCGCGGATAGTCTTCGCGATAGACTTAGATTTTTTTTTTCGCACTTGTTGTGCTAATCCGGCTGCACCCTTAGGCGACTTTTGCGCGGATTTGTCGCACGCGAGGGTAGCTAGCGCTTAGCCTCGCGGTGACCTCGTGGTGGTCGAATGTCGAAGACCGTCATCGCGGTCTTTTTCGACGCATGTCTTTTTGCGGGGGATTTTTTACGCATATATTACATGGCTCCGCCTCGTTAAAAACCTCACCCCCCGGGAGGAAAAGAGTGCGGGCCGGTGCAAGAATGTTTTTGCGAATTACAAGGGCGAAGACGGCCCTGAGGAATCAAACAAAAAATTTGCGGAGGTTGTCAATGTTCCAGGAGTGCTCCAGGTCCTCGCCGGTTGGCGTTGTGAGCCTGTAAGCGCTGGGGGAAGCTTTTGTCTTGACGATGAAAGGGCCCTCCCACCTGGGCTCCAGCTTGCCCTTGGACTCCGTTCGAGCTGTCCGAATGAGTACGAGGTCCCCCTCGCTGAACTCCCTCGGGGTGACTGAATGGTCGCGCCATGCTTTGGTCTGGGCTTGATACTTGTTCAGGGCCTGTAGGGCGAAGACACGGTCTCCGTCGATGAGATCCTTTGAAGTTGGCTCATCCACATCTGGGACGGCCGCCGGGACTGTTCGCGGGGACCCGTGCTTTATTTCTTGCGGGGTCATGGCCTCCGATCCGTATAAAAGACGGAAGGGAGTGAATCCGGTCGCCCTGCATTCAGTCGTGTTTAGTGCCCAGACTGCCTCGGGTAAAAAATCGCTCCATCTGCCCTTTTTTTCATCGAGGAGCATTTTTTTGATAGCTGTGAAGATTTTTCCGTTGGCGCGCTCCACGACCCCGTTGGACTGCGGATGATAGACTGAGGCGAAGGCGAGCTTGGTGCCAATGGAGAAACAAAAATCCTTGAAGCCTTGGTTATCAAACTGCTTGCCGTTGTCGACTGTTAATTCGGACGGTACTCCGAAGCGGCAAACGATGTTCTGCCAGAAGAATTTTTGGGCAGTCTTTGATGTTATTGTGGAGACAGCCCGTGCCTCGATCCATTTGGTGAAGTATTCGACCGCGACGAAGGCGAACTTAAGGTTCCCCTGAGCGGTGGGCAGGGGTCCAACAATGTCGAGACCCCAGCGCTGTAGAGGCCATGTGTGGGCGATCAGCTTTGTATACTGCGAAGGGCCGCCTGACCGAGGAGAGAACTTCTGGCAGGCTTCGCAGGACCGAGTGACCCGATTCGCAGCGCAAATCATTGCGGGCCAGTAAAAACCCTGGCGGATCACCTTAGCAGCTAGGGCTCTCGGCCCCGCGTGCGAGCCGCACGTGCCACTGTGGACTTCACGTAGAATCTGCATGCCTTCGGCCTCGGTGACGCACTTAAGCATTGGTTGACTGACCCCTTTTTTATAGAGTTGGCCTTCAATCAGAGCGAAGTCTCGGCTTCGATGTCTGAGGCGCTTGGCCTCACTGATGTCGGCTGGGTGATAATACCCCTGCAGGAACAGGGTTATGGGTGCGCGCCAGTCTTCGGTCATGATGAGGTTGACTGTACGGTGGCCCTCGCTGTCATTGGTTATTTGGAGCCCTTCGGGGCTCCGGACTGCTGGTGTGCCGATGACGTGGAAGAACACGTCGGAGGGCAGAGTTTCGCCCCTGGCCGCGGCCTTGGCCAATGCGTCGGCCTCCTCGTTCTTGGCCCGGTCCACATGCTGCACGGTGAACCCCTTGAACTGCCTCTCGAGACTTCGGATGGCCGCGAGGTATTGCATGAGTGCGGGGTCCTTGGCTGCATAGTCTTTTTCGACCTGGCCGGCAACTACCTTGGAGTCTGTTTTGATGATGCAAGTGGTGACTCCGAGGGCCCTTAGCTTGCGGAGGCCGAGGATGACTGCTTCGTACTCTGCTATATTATTTGTGCATCTGTCGGAGTCCAGATTGAAGCTGAGTCGTGCTGCATATCTGTGCTTGACCCCGACTGGTGAGGTTATGATTGCGGCGACGCCTGCCCCCGCATGGCACCATGCGCCGTCGCAGTGGATCGTCCAGACCTTCTCTGTGGTCGGGTCCGGCTGTGTTACTGGCCCGGTCCAGTCGACGACGAAGTCTGCCAGGACTTGCGATTTGATGGCTGTCCTGGGCTCGAAGCTGATGTGGTAGCCGGAGAGTTCGGCTGCCCACTTGGCGATCCTCACCGATGCCTCCGGGTTTCTAAACAGTTCACCGAGCCCCCTGTCTGAGGTGACGCGGACCTTGAATGCTTCAAAGTAATGGCGCAGCTTGCGCGAGGACATAACGACTGCGTAGGCGATCTTCTCCAGCTCTGTCATGTTGCATTTGGACGGTGTCAGGACCTCGGAGACGTAATAAACAGGGCACTGTCTGACAGCGCCTTCGACTGTCTGCTCCTGCACTAGTGCCGCGCTGACCGCGTGCGGCGAAGCCGCGACATAGAGCAATAAGGGGAGCGAGGAGTCGGGGCTCGTGAGGGTGGCCAGCTCCGTTAAGTACTGTTTTAATGAGGCGAAGGCCGCTGCTTGCTCCGGCCCCCAAGCGAAGTCTTTTGCGCCGCGGAGAGTTTTGAGGAAAGGAAGACTTCGCTCGGCCGACCTGGAAATGAATCTGTTGAGAGCGGCCAATCTGCCTGTCAGACGCTGGACATCCCTGGTGGACTGCGGAGGCGACATGTCGATGATGGCCTGGATCTTGGTTGGGTTGGCCTCGATGCCGCGGTGCGACACCAGGTAGCCCAATATCTTGCCCTGGCGAACACCGAAAACGCACTTTTCCGGGTTTAAGCGGAGTCGTGCGTCTCGCATGTTTGCGAATGTCTCGGCCAGGTCGGCGAGATGGTCCTCCTTATTTTTGCTGGCGACGACGATGTCGTCCACATATGTAAATATATTTCTGCCGACCTGCCCTTCGAGTACTGTTTTGGTGAGTCTGGAGAAGGTGGACCCGGCATTCTTGAGGCCCTCCGGCATTCTGACGAAGCAATAAGTGCCGAAGGGTGTTATAAAGCTGGTGCTGGCCTTGTCTTCCTCCTTCATGTATATCTGGTGATAACCGGAGAAGCAGTCGAGGAGAGACATGACCTCGCAGCCGGCCGCGCTATCGACTATTTTGTCGATCCGTGGCAACGGGAAATTGTCTTTTGGGCAGGCCTTATTGAGACTGGTGAAGTCTATGCACATCCGCCATTTCCCGCTTTTTTTCTGTACCATTACAACATTGGAGAGCCATGTGGGGAAAGCCACTGGCTCAATGAATTTAGCCTCTAGGAGGCGGTGCACCTCCGCCTTGGCGGCCTCTGTCTTTTCGTCGGACATTTTGCGGAGCCTTTGCTTTCTTGGTCGCACCGAGGGGTCAATTCCCAAACTGTGCTCGATTATAGATCGGCTGACTCCGACCAGGTCGAGGGCGGACCAGGCGAAGACATCTTTATTCTTGGCCAGGCAGCAGAGGAGCTTCTCTTCTTCATGCGAAGTAAGGTCTTCGCTGATAGTGACTGTCTGCTTGGGCGTGGCCTGATCGAGGGGGACAGTCCTGGTCCCATCCTGACTCTGCAGCTGAGCCTTGTCGTGCTGTTTGTCGGTTGGGCTGGCGGGCGCAGGGACCTCGCACTGTGTCGTGAGACAGTGCACGTTCCTCTGACCCGGCACGAAGTCTCGCTCTATGTTGCGCGCTGTCTGCTGGTTACCGAAGACTGTAATTACGCCTAGCGGGCCTGGTATCTTCATGCACAAATACAGTCCGTGGATGGCAGCTTCAAACTTATTGATGGAGCCCCGGCCCATGATGGCGTTGTATGGATATACCATATCCACAATGTCAAAAGTCACCTGCTCACTTCGGGCATTGGGTGCTACACCGAAGGAGAGGGGCAATTCTATTTTGCCGACGGGGAAGGTGCCCTTGCCGCCGAAGCCATACAACGGGTTATCCGAAGGCTTAAGCAGGCTGTGGCTGATGCCCATGCGATCGAAGGCGTGGAGGAAGATGATGTCTGCCTGGCTGCCGTTGTCAACGAGGACCTTGTGTAGGTCCCAGCCTGCCACGCTGCAATTGATGACCATGGCATCGCAGTGGGGGGGCGCTGCGCAAGTCGACGTCCCGTGCGTCGAAGGTGAGCGGTACGTGGGACCACTTTGTCTGTACAACTGGGCCCGTGACGGCGACATGGTTTATGCTGCGGTAGTGGTCCCGCTTCTGCCGCTTGGTGTCGAAGTCGGTGCTGGACCCCCCAGTTATCATATGAATGACTCCGCGATAAGGTTGATCGGCGAAGTCCTCCTGCTTTGGGGCGTGGGGGATGTTTTGTTGTTGCTGGTGTGGTGGTGGAGGCGGAGGATGTACGATTTGTACTTCCTGATGATGTTGGTAAGCGTGGTGCGGTGGATGCGGGGCGGGAGCGTGGATATATGGTGGAGGGGGTGGCTGGTAGTTATGCGCGACAATTCTGGGGTTGTCGGCTGGCTGCGCCCTTGCCATTCTGTCTCTGGTGGCCTTCACTTCGGGGCAGTCTTTGGTTGGGTGGGCGCAGTCTTCGCCATGGAAAAGGCAGTAAAATCGGCGCGGTGGAGGGGGTGGCTGCGCACGCCCTCGGCCCCTGCCGCGAGTTCCACTTCCGCGGCCCTGGGGGGGATATTCCTGGCGCCGAAGGGTGTCAGCGGCCGGCTGCTGGTTGGCAATGTTGTGCACTTGCGGCTGACCGCGGCCATCTCGATCGGAGTCTGGTTGCTGAGCTCTTGTCCACGTGCGGCTGGACTGTGGAGCGTCTTTTGGCTTCCGCTGGGACTCAATCTTGCGCTGGTGGAGCTCCTCGGATCTGGCATACTTTTCAAACAGCTGGTACAGCTCTTGGAGGTTCTTCGGCGGATCTCTGATGCAGTGGCTGTAAAGGACGCCAGCGCGAAGACCACTGATAGCATAGTGGATGGCAATCTGGTCATCGACTGAGGGTAGCTGTGACTTGAGTGTGAGGAATTTGCGGTAATATTCCCTCAGGGTCTCCCTCTCTAGCTGCTTGCAGAGCGAGAGCTCGGCTAGGGCGTCGGTGTCCGGGCGGTACCCTTGGAAGTTGAGGAGGAACTTGTCCCGGAGACTTCTCCAGGAATCGATGGACAGCGGAGGCAACCTGGTGAACCAGGTGAGTGCGGGGCCCTCGAGGGCGATGATGAAGGACTTCGCCATTGTGGCGTCGTCCCCCCCGGACGATGCGACGGCGACCTGGTAACTCATTATGTATTGAGCCGGGTCGGTGCTGCCGTTGTACTTGGGGTAGGTCCCAGCCCGGAAGTTAGCTGGCCAGGGCGTCACTTGCAGGTGAGGCGCCAGGGGACTTCGCTCATCGAGATAATTGACCCCTTGGAATGGCGCGGCGTGCGGGAAAGTGAAGTCGCGCTGGGGGAAACGCGGGTCCTCCGGTTGCGCGCGGTGTTGCAGGGGTGGCTCATGCTGCAGGCCGGGGTGGCCTTCGCGCGTGTCTTCGTTCTGTGCGCGCTGCTGGAGGGATGACTCGTGCTGCGGGCCGAGGTGGCCTTCGCGCTGCATCAGCGCGATCTCCCGCTCGAGTTCCTGGGCCTTGTGCTCTTCGTCGCGTATCATCTGCCGCACTTTGGCGAGTGCGGACACACGCTGGCGCTTGGCCTCCAGTATCTCCTTCTGCCTCTGGAGGTTGCGGTTCTTGAGGCGCAGAGCGCGCAGCTGTAGCTGTTCTTCTGCTGAGATGCCGAGGACTTCACCGTCCTCGGCGAGGTCCGCGCCCTCCGGTGGTGCGAAGCCTGAGGGAGGTGCGAAGCCTGAGGGTTGTCCCTCAGGGTCGCAGGTGCGGAGGGTGTCGTCTTCAGTGGCCTCTTGGTGGGTGGATTGGGTGAGGGCGAGGGCCTTGCCCTTTCTTGCGGCGAGCAGTGCTGCCTTCACAGCCTCGTCAGCCTTGGGGTTAGCTCTCTTGGGTGCCATCGCGGGTGGTTGTCTCGTAGCACGAACGGTGGGCGCCAAATGTTGGCACTGCCTCTCGACAGCAAGGAGATCCAACACGGGTGAATGGTGATGGCAACAGGGCACTCGCGCGTGATGGCAAAAGCTCTGTTAATCTGGCCCCTCACAGGCACTGTGCGGGGGTATTTATAGGTATCCGAGTGCACGGCGCCTTGCGTTAAGGACACATGTGCCCTCGGGTACCTAGTTTATCCCCGGAATATTCCCATAAAGCGGGGTTACAAGCTGTAATTACAAGTACGCCTTTACAAATTAGGCCCGTAACACAAACGCGGCCACGCAGGGCCCGTTACAATGGGCCAGATCTCATGTGGGCCTCGGAGCTGACCGAGGCCGCGCCGCGGGGAGGCGTCGCCGCAGGCCTTCGTCTGGTGCCGAATCGAGCGAAGGGTCTCCGTGTTGTCTCTGGTGCCGATGAAGCGAAGGGTGTCCCTGCCTGCTTTGTCTGTCAGGGCAGGGGCTAAGCGGTGGAGACTTCGGGCGAAGGGTGGCGTTTCTGCCTTCGCTCCAACAATTATACATTTGCCCGTGCATCCAAAATGATCTCTGGCTCTCTGAGGTTGGAAACAACGTATCTGTAACAGTTGTTTGATTATTAAAATGTTTGTGTGAATTGTATTTTTCTGTAAATAGTGCCATCTATTATTTCAGAATACTGTGTAATGCTTAAACACAATATGATACATGTGATTTAATGTCAGTTGTATATTTATGAGAATTTTGGTTTATTTTGTAGGATTCCGTCTCTCATCAAGTGACTCCTCCCCCTCACGATGACTTTGCGGACAAATGTCTCAATTATAGTGGTGGAGCTACGAACAACAATCCGATGTCCTGATCGAGAGCGATGGAGCTAATGTTTGAACTTGTGTGTTTGAACTTGTGAACTAAAAATGTGAACTATGGATGTGAACTTATGTGAATTTGTGAACTTATGTATTTGGACTTATGTGAATTTGTGATATGAACATATATCCATGTGTTTGAAATCTGTATTGTATGTGATATTCTGTGTTGCATGTGATATTATGTGTGTCTAATTTTTCATTTCTGTATTTTTTATTTTTTCTGGAAAAGGGTTAAGAACGTGGGTACCCATGTTCTTAACGTTAAGAACGTGGGTACCGTCGAACTTAATGGGTAGCCCTCGTCGACCCACGTAGGACCCATAAGTTCGACGGCCACGTGGCCCCGTCGAACTTAAATGTAAGAACGTGGGTGCCGTCGAACTTATGGGAAAAAATTCGACGGCCCCCGTCGAACTTAAAAACCCACGTTCTTACGTTAAGTTCGACGGTACCCACGTTCTTAATGTTAAGTTCGACGGTACCCACGTTCTTAATGTTAAGTTCGTCGGGGCCGTCGAACTTACTTCTCTAAGTTCGTCCAAAAATCGTCGTCGGCTATATTCGTCGGTAAACCCACGTTCTTATGGTAAGTTCGACGGCCTATTACATTAAGTTCGACGGTTTTTCACCCACGTTCTTTAACCAGTTTCCTGTAGTGAACGTAGCCTTTAAATTTTACGCACAAATTTGTTGTTAATTGGCAAAAACACGAAATCTTGCAACTTTATCAATAAATACTGCATGCCTCATATACGATGGAAATGGTAGGCATGGGCATGGCACTCACACCAAGATTCCATCCTGCGGACACCTATGACCACGGTTTACAAAACCGGTGGAGGGGTAAAAACCGCCCCCCCACCGGTAACGGTTTACCGTCGGTAAACCGGTAGAAACCGGTAAAAACCGACCGGTTTGGCAAACCAAATCAGTTTGAATTCAAATTATTTTACCGGCGAAAAACCGACGCAAAACCGGCGAAAAAACCGGTAGAAATCAGCGGTTAACCGTGAAATAAACTGGTTTTTACTATTTTTAGCAGAAAAAATGAAAATTTTGGCAGGATTTATTTGTAGTTTAATCAATTCATATTGTACAATAAATATTAATTGATCCACACAACATGAGTTCATCAAAATAACATACAACGTACATATGCAACAAACTCCAGTTCTCATGCAATAAACATCCAGCGAACTTCGTAATACTCAAATACAAGTTCTTTTACACCTCTCCAACGAGGCAACGACACATAGGTCGACTTATTTCACAATACTCACATGTTCAGCTCGAGTCATAGTGATAGTACTCAGGCATGTTGGAAGGGTCGTGATATTGATCCAATCCGTCATACTGATAGTGATAGGTCTATATAAAAGATATGAGATACATTAGTGAGAAAACAAGAATGACAAATAAATACTTATCCACAAAGCAAAAGAACATACCGGTGCAGCGGGAACTTGCCCATACCCATATTGTGGTCCTGGTGGATACATATTTGATAAATTTGAATATGGTGGTGGAGGAGGTCCATAGTTTCCATACCCATACATGATCGATGGTGGTGCTTCGCCTGATGGTGGAGGGGGTCCATAGGTTCGCTGACTCGGTTGCCATTGCCATGCATAAGGGTTATAGACTGGATCTTGTCCAGTCAAATTGTTAGAAGAACCGGAGCTACTTGAGCTACGGATTCCATCTTGGACAGGAAATGAAACCGTACGATGCCGACCACTTACTGTCTCCCGCTGTGAATAAGGTGCATCATGGTAAGAATCTTGTATGGAATGGGTGAACCGACTTCCTCCAGTGGACCTCCAATCTCCTGCACCACTCCCTCCCGTACCACTCCCTCCTGCACCACTCCCTCCTACACCATATAATCCAGCATCACCATGGCTGCCATCATCACTAGCACTAGGGTCGGTTGTGTTATCATCACTGTCTTCATCCTCTTCTTCCTCTTCGATTTGATCGGAGATTTTGACCCTTTTTCCTTTCCTATCTGATGGACCAAGTCTTGTCTTCCACTTATCAAGGTGGGTGTCACCAATTGTTTCATCGGCCCATTCTTGCACTTCCTCTGTGCCTCCTTGTTCACATACAAGCAATGTAAAAAGCGTGCTAGGAAGAGGAGTGTCACTGATAGGTGAGTCTTCATCCAATGTTGGAGGTGCATTGGATCTTCCTCTTTCCATCCAATCTCTAATGGCTTCATTATGCCTATGTAATGATAGATCCATGAAGGCCATGGCAGCATCAAACTCACTAGGCTCTGGTGTACCAGTTGCTCGTTGGATGCGAAGACGAAGGTTGTAGTTAACGAACACAAGCTCATGCAATTTCAAGTAGCCGAGTTTGTTGCGGAGCTTTATGTGGATGAATGTGAAAGTACTCTAGTTGCGCTCACACCCACTCGACGAGACACACTGTGATAGCAGCCGCTTAGCAACACGTTGAAGTGTTGGCGTATCTGATCCAAACATGGACCACCAACTCGAAGGAGAAGTCCCGCGGTCAACGGCCATTCTCCTTGCAAGCTCACTCGAGAAGTCTCCAATCTTCCTCCTGAAGAAGTCATACTCTTGGAGTGCCATTGCAGCAGTATTTGAATCAAACATCCTTTCAACACCCTTACGAAGATCTGTCATGAGATTGTTCGTCGTCCCCATGACATAGTTCACATATGGATGCAAGGCACACGCTGGTTGCACATATGTGTCTGTCATGACAGCGTTCATTCTAGCATCAACCACATCCATGATCATTCTATAACGGTCGTTGTCATTCTCAAACTTACTTTGATATGTGTGTTTGGTGTTTGTGTATTGCATGAGCACCTCACCAAGTGTTGGACTTTTCTCCTGATCAGCGAATCTTAGGAACACGTACAGAGGTTCAACTTCATCTAATACATACTGCATGTTCTCCACGCGTGACTGATGCAGAGCCGCTTTAAGTTCATCCTCATACTCATCGTCCCCAAAATGGGTTCGTGCTGCCTCATCTGCCCTCAGCTGCTGCCTGAACCTAGAACTCTTTTTTTCCTTTGTCTTATCTATGTCAAGTTGGAAGTATGCCTTTATATCTAGAGGAACAGAGGGACATTTATTGACATTCTTCCCTCTATGCGCGAGATGCTCCTTCAATCGGGTACCACCCCCTCCGCTCTTTGTTTCTCTACAATACTTGCATTTGAAACCTGCGCCAACCTTCTCTCCGTGCAACCAGACTCTATCTCTATCTCTTTCTCTATCTCTATCTTAATCCGACATGTCTCCTACAGATGTGGCAAAAATATCATACAACTTGAAACAATAACTAAACCATAACCAATACATAAACCATAAGCCATCACATCTATAATAACAATACCAAATCATATTTACAGTAGTAGTAAATAATATTATGAGTTACATATACTACAACTAAAATAGAGTTAGGCACTAAATATTAAAAATCCATGAACGGAATCTAACAATAACTATGTATTAAGTTATTAACACAAGCATGAATGAAATCTGAAAACCTAAACATTAAAATCCAAATCTAGGCACTAAATATCTAAAACAGAGCTAAATCTTGGTACCATAACCAGTTTACTGGTGGTAAAACATGATTTACCCCCTGGGCGGTTTACCGCCGGTTTTGCGATGGAAACCGTCGGCGAGGGGATCTGCGACGACGACGGGTGGCAGCGGCGAAGCGGGCGGTAAACCGCCGGTAAAACCGCCTGTAAACCGCTCCTGGCCGACGGTTAACCGCGCTTAGCCGCCGGTAAAAGGCGCAGAGGCGGCAATTTTTGCGTGTGCGGCGGCGACGGGTCTGTGGCTGAGAGCGTAAGCGACGCGGAGGAGAGGCGTGTTTAGATTTTTTTTGTTAACGAGTTAACGGGTCCATACATGTTTCTATTTTTTTGTTCGCTAATCTGATTTGAATTTAAATATCTTCTATACCAAATTACTCAGAAAAACATGTAGTTTTTTATCATATATTTTTTTTATAATTTTTTTCAAATTTTTTAAATTTGGACTGAATTAAAAAAAACCGCTGGTAAACCGTTACCGCCCCTGGCGGTTTCGGTTTACCGAGCGGTTTACCGCCGGTTTTCGCCGGTTTTGGAATCCTTGCCTTTGACACAAGCCATTGACGGGCTCCGGTAGTTTCACGTGTCTCTAGTCACTACCAGAATCCAGGCCTTTGCCGAATGCTAGCAGCTTTGCCGAGTGCTTTTTGTCGAGCACTCGGCAAAGACATCTTTGTCGAGAGCCGCACTTGGCATAGTCCCACACTCGGTAACGAGGTTGTTTACCAAGTGTAGGACACTCGATACAGAAACACACTCGGCAAAGACCTCTTTGCTGAGTGTCGAACTCTCGGCAAAGGCAGCGCTCGGCAAAGAGCCGTCAGCGGCCGTCTAAAGCTGACGGCCGTTAACATTTGCCGTGGGCCGATGGTTGGCACTCGGCAAAGAGGCTCCTTTGCCGAGTGTCAACCAGCTGACACTCGGCAAAGTCCTCTTTACCGAGTGTCTTTTTTGGGCACTCGACAAAGTATATTTTTATTTTTTAAATTTTGGCAACCAAACTTTTTGTGGTATGTTTCTATACTATGTAGACCTACATGTACCATTTTGAGACAATTATAACAGTGTTTTCAATAGCTAGTAGATTTAGTTCGTTATTTGAATTTCTTCGGAATATTCAGATTTGAACTGCAAGTCACTCGAAACTTAGAAAACCGTGCATGCAAAAATGATACCCATCCTATTTAGTACAATTTACGACCGATTTCAGGAGCAGACCGGAATCTTCGAGCAACATGCTCACTAAACATGGCCGTGAACTTGCCATCCACATGTTTAAAAATTATATAAAACACAAATAAAGTCAGAAAATCATGAAACTTGTCCACGTGTCATGATATCATATATAGAGGCTGTGATAAAAATTTGAGAATGTTTCGAGAAAGGTGTGACGCACTATGTGTAGAAACCTAAGATATCCACATTGAAACTTTATGATTTTATGTGTGGATCTCTTAGGTTTCTACACATAGTGCATCACAGCTTTCTCAAAACTTTCTTAAATTTTTATCACAGTCTCTATATATGATATCATGACACGTGGATAAGTTTCATAATTTTCTGACTTTATTTGTGTTTTATACAATTTATAAACATGTGGATGGCAAGTTCACGGCAATGTTTAGTTAGCATGTTGCTCGAAGATTCCGGTCTGCTCCTGAAATCGGTCGTAACTTGTGCTAAATAGGATGGGTATCATTTTTGCATGCACGGTTTTCCAAGTTTCGAGTGACTTGCAGTTCAAATTTGAATTTTTCGAAGAAATTCAAATAAACAAACTAAATCTACTAGCTATTGAAAACACTGTTATAATTGTCCCAAAATGGTACATGTAGGTCTACAAAGTGTAGAAACATACCACAAAAAGTTTGGTTGCCAAAATTTAAAAAATAAAAATATACTTTGTCGAGTGCCGAAGCTTGGACACTCGGCAAAGAAGCCTTTGCCGAGTGCCAGTCGTGTGGCACTCGGCAAAGTATTTCTAAAAACCCTAAGTCCATTTTTTGCCGAGAGCCTGTCAGTGGGCACTCGGCAAAGACTCCTTTACCGAGTACCGGATCCGAGGCACTCGACAAAGCCTATTTTAAAATTTTTAAAAAATCTTTGTCGAGTGCCCGATCGCAGGCACTCGGCAAAGAAGTGAATGTTAACCGACGACCAGTTCTCCTTCTTCTCACTCACTCACTCACGCTCACTCTCTCACTCTCTCTCATGCCGACGTCGCCGCACCACCGCTGCCCCTACGCCACCCCGCGCCGCCGCCACGCCCCTACGCCGTCTCGCCCCTACGCCGTCGCCCTCGCCCAACGCCGCCGCCCTACGCCACCGCTGCCCCCCTACGCCGCGCCCCTATGCCGTCGCCCCCGCCCAACGCGCCCCTTCGCCGTCGTCTCACCCCTACGCCGCGCCCCATGTCGCCGCCTCGCCCAACGCCGTCGCGGCCGCCCGCCGCGCCCCTTCGTCGTCGTGCACCGTCCACGCCGAGCACCTGGGTATAAACTCATTTTGAGATTTTTGTTGCTAAATATTGTGAAATAGAGGTTTGCTTGTTGTGAAATAGAGTTAGGTTTTTTGTGTGTGATTGTGTATTGTGCAATAGAGGGAAAATAATTATTTTTAGTGGTCACTTTGCATGCATTAGCTAAGTCTTCTAATTGCACAAAAGATGTTTATGTGGTTGTTGAGGCATGTATGAGGCACAGAAACTCCTTCGTGCACTCAAGATGACGTACGAGCAGATTCATGCTTGTTCAAAGGGCTGCGTGCTATTTAGGAAAGAATACGCGGAGGCAAAGTACTGTCCCAAGTGTAAATCGTCTAGGTTCATGGAGGTAGACTCTGGTGATGGACAGAAGAGGCAGCTCGACATCCCCTTGACAATCCTACGACACCTTTCGTTCATACTGAGGATCCAACGTCTGTACATGACAGAGGAATCAGCGAAACAGATGACATGGCACAAAAATGGAAAATGATACAATCCTGACAAGATGATGCACGCATCCGATGGTGAAGCATGGAAACACTTTGGTGCCATTCACCGTGAGAAAGCCGAAGAGGCTCATAATGTACGTGTTGCGCTGGCCACAGATGGGTTCAATCCCTATGGAATGAGCGCTACCCCGTACATATGTTGGCCCGTGTTTGTTATCTCAATCAATTTCCCCCTGGTGTGTGCTTTCAAAGGCAGAATATATTCGTGTCGTTGATAATTCCCGGACACCCGGGGAATAAAATGGGAGTGTACATGGAGCCTTTGATCGATGAATTGGTACGTGCCTGGGAGGTAGGGGTATGGACGTATGACCGAGCTACAAAGACAAACTTCAGAATGCATGTTTGGTACCAGTACTCCAGCAGCAGGCGGCATAGCAGGACGACGATGACCAGCAGTAGGACGACGACGAAGCTCAGCAGATCGCCTCAGGTTCTGGTGCCTCAGGTTCGAGGAGCATCTACCTGCGAGGTCCCGTGAGTCTCCCTCAGCGTCCCGTACTTCGGGACAAGCGGCCGCTGATTCGGCCGGATGGGGAGAGGCATGTAACTTTATGTTCTTCATTCTTGTTCATATTATGTGTTCAAAATCATAATATAAACTAATACTTTTTATTTATCACTTGGACAGGTCTTGGACGGTTGTGGATTATGCTAGGGGTCATCGTCGCCCCCCTAATGGCATCCTCGGCCTGCTATGCAGGGAATACTTCCCTGGACTGGTTGAGTACGTCGGAATGACGGGCCCAGCCTACACCTTCGACCACTACGCCGTCGCCCCCGATGCAGTAGACCGGGACGACCGAGAATTCAATAACAAGGCAGAGCGGGTGAAGCAAGAGCTGTGGGTAAGTCTTAGTATAATGTAAAATATGTCGCATTCGTTGCAAATTCTTGAAATAATGTATGGATACATCATTTTTGTATGCAGGATTTCTTTAGATGCGAGGCTGGATACGAGGCTAGGGCGGATGTGGTGGCCACCACGAGCTGTAAGAAGCTCGGCGTGGACATGCACTATGAGGCCCGAATCCAGGCCATCGTCACCTACCACGGCTCCGTCCTTGGGGAGAAGGTGACCAAGCAGCAAGCCCGAACCATGTCATTGACCAGGGACCAGTACCTGCAGGTAAAGTCATGCATGTTTGGTACCAGTACTCCATGCATGAATTTTATTTTATCTTCTGATATGCACTTTACGTGTTTACTTTGTAGATGATTCCACATTGGTGCGCCGCACATCCTTTGTGCTGGGAGCAGATGGTGGATAGGTGGTGTTTGGCTGAGTGAGACGCAGCGCACAATGCTAGCCGGGAACGACGTATGATGATGCAAGGTCCCTCCCACCACCAAGGCAGCCGGAGCCTGGGCCAATATGCAGAAGCATGGGTATGCCCTCTTTTTTATTTAGGTATATAGCACTGGATTAGATATTATTTCTAACTATCTCGTTGGTTTTCTTGCAGTCGGCGTCACATGGTGGCCGGCCTTGCTCCACCTTCTCGGTCTATGCTATGGCCCATAAGGTCAAGGCGACGTTCGACGTCACCTACAACCCGGATGACGGGCCTGAGGCCTACACCAACCCCGCCGTCTACAACCGCCTTCATGACTACGTAGCCATGGCGCAGGAGGTTCATGGCCCAGATTATGATCCGAGCACCGAGCAGATCGACCCCGATGTGCTCATGAGGGTCGGAGGAGGCAAGAGACATGGGCGGTACTGGATTGCTGACGGGGCAATCGACTTGTCCTCCACTCCCACTCTGTCTCAGGTGCGAGCAAGGAGCATGGGCTCGAGTCCAGCCATACGACCTTGGCACGACAGCTCACAGCATCGCATACAACAACTCGAGGTTAGTGCTTCTGTAACTCGTCCTTACTTGAGTTATCAACGTTCTCTTTGAGTTACTATAATGTTGGCTTTTAATAGTATAGACCCAACTAGAAGAGATGGAGGTGAGGATGATGGCGGAGCGGGTGGCTCGCGAGGCAGATCATCAGAGGATGGCGGAGATGTTCTAGTACATGCAGAGCCTTGGCACCACACAGGGTTTCGCTCCGCCACCTCCATTGTTCCCTGCAGTTGACCCTGCTCTATTCCATACTCCTGTGAGTATCAAAATTGTAGTTAGATGTTGGTAATGCATCTGGTATAACACATGCAATCTCTTCTCTGTGCAGGGCCAATCTGGGGCGACATCCAACAACCCTCATGAAGGGTACAACCCAACGCAGCACCAGTCCAACCGCCCACCTCCATGAGAGTTATGTTTTTAGTGTTTCGACTACAAAACTTATGTTGAATACTTATGTCAGAGCTTGTGAACTTGTGTTGATACTTTTGAACTTGTGTTAATACTGTTTGTGTTGACACTACAACACAAACCCCCCTATAGCTACGCATCCGCAGCAACACATGATTTTATGCGTTGTAAGAAATTAGCGGGCAACACTTAATATGCGTTGCTAGCACCATTCGTTGTTTAAATAGGATGCAGCGACACTTAATATGCGTTGCTAGCGGAATGTATTGATGAACTAGGATGTGACAATAGTTAAT
Organism: Zea luxurians; assembly: GCA_029449295.1. Classification (NCBI taxonomy): domain Eukaryota; kingdom Viridiplantae; phylum Streptophyta; class Magnoliopsida; order Poales; family Poaceae; genus Zea; species Zea luxurians. The sequence continues at coordinate 44,617,102 of JAOPSE010000008.1, read as the reverse complement.
ATGTGTTGCTAGTAACATTTAATATTCACTACAACAGTTATGGTCTTCTTCGACGAATAGTCAATGACAATAGAGTAATTCGTCATTAGATTCCCTTGTTTATGACAATTTTCAGAAGACTGGTGATAAAAATTTAATATTCATTATTAAAATCGTCATAACATACTTATGTATATTAAACATCAAAACCTAATTAGCCAAACGTCGATACTCCTATGAGTCCTATTCACGTATCTCCCTCTGGTTCTTGGGGGAATGCTACTTCTGTTCCCATCGTTCATGTCTACCTTGGACATCTTCCTCTATTCCCGATGCCAAGCGCTCTCATGCCTTTCTCCAACCGCCTCCCGATTCCCATGGTGCTTGCAGATCTAGGACACCATGCTGCCCCCGATGAGCCGCCGCCGGTCTAGACCTCCGTGCGGGGCCCCAGCTTCTTGGCTTCACCTCGTTCTCTGTTCAAGACGACAGGGACATCACCGCAGCCATCACCAGGGCGATGGAGGAGGCCGTTGTTGTCCGGTCCAACAAGGTGAAGAAGCTGAAGGCAGCGATGGTCAGGTAGGAGAGGATGTAGACGAAATCCACAGAGCGTAGGCTACCCCTCGCGGCGCAGCAATATGTGGTGCATCTCTTTGCTTGCTTTCACTCTGATGTGGGTTTACTTTCTTGCATCGATGTTAGGGATTCAATTTAATCTTTTATGTTATCTAATGAAATAATAATGTATAAATCAATGAAACAATAATATCTTAGCAGATTTAAAATTTTATTTTATGTTTATCAAATGAAACAATAATGTCTAAATCTGATCAAGCTCTAGATCACCCCTCTTCATGTTTGTCAAATTTACGTGAAGGATCATGTTTAAACAAGGTTGCGTCAAAGTGAGCCTGGCAGTGTGTGTTGCTGCTCGTGCTATTAGCAGGTTGGTGGCCTTACTAGCAACCACCTTAATTTAGCCTCGAATCAGTTTGAACATAGGTATAGTTTTGTTTGTAGGTGTTAACGCATTATCTGTCTCTCTACAGTTCTCTAATCTATCTTGTTCGGATTGTATAGCTTTATGCTTATGGTTGTTATGTTGTCCTAACTGTATCTAGAATAGAGTCCATTTGATTATTTATCTGTGTTATCTGCATCAGCCTTTTTGTCACTTATCGAGCTAAGATTTTTATTGTTGTTTGAAGCATCTTGTATCCTTGATGTTTACTGTATTTTGGCAGCTAAGCAGAGAGAATACGCTTACCAAGTAATCAGTCATGGTAATTCCTGGTGCACAGTAGGTAAAAACTTACTTTTCATCCATTTTGCTATCGGTATATGTTATGTCTGCATTTACTACCTATTTTTCACTGCTAGAACTTGATCATGTCTTACAATTTGGTCTTTTCCTACTAGTAACTGTTTTTCTATACTTATTCATGAATGCAATAAATGAGTTGGCATTTCTTAATTCCATACTACCGCATGGTTTTAGGATAAGTCTCATGTTAATGGCAAGGACGGGAAGGAGCTTCTATCTATGGCTAAACTGTAGGGTGAGATTAGAAAAGGTGAGTCATGATTGTTTGCTTTTAGGAAAAACATCTTCTGTCAATCTCATATCCACAAACAGTTCTTGTACTATGAATTTTGGGTTTAGCATCTAAGGTAAAACTATTTGCTATTCAGGTTTCTTCTGAGTGCTCTAATCACGATGTTATAGCTGGCAGCATTCGAACTTAGAAGCATCATATGAGAAAGGTACCGGTGATAGTGAAGTAGTGAATCTATAGCTCTTTTTGTATGGTGGTGGTGGTGTACTTCGTGTAAAGTAAATATGGTCCTCAGTTTGCTTCAGATTAATGATGTTATGGGGCATGGAATGAGAATTCACCTTCTTGTTTCAGTGGCTGAGGGTTAGATAAAAGAAGTGTTAAGAGACCATTCTGATCACCACAGAAGGCGATTAACAAAATAGGACAAAAGTTTCTCTCGCAGGTAAACAATATCCATCTTCCTCTATGCACACTACAACACTAAGACATTGCATCTCTGACACACACACAATCGACGCCACAGAAACGGAATTGTCACTTCGACACAGTCATTTTGTGCACTTAAACTGAATTTTTAGTTGGACACCACACAAACTGATTATAGAACACAGTCTGTTTGTGCACTAAAACTTCCATGATCGCCGCCCCCATTCTTCGTGCAACTTCTCCCACCTCCAGCTTCGTTTTTTCTTTCCTAGATTAGGGGTGCGACAACAGATCGGAGGAACCAAGTTCGTGATTCCCTCTACCCTGCGTGATATTGTGCTCTTCATGATTGAATTTTTTGACCGATTCGTGATTCCCTCTAGCTGCGTGTTTCTATTCATTACAAATCTTTTTTAATCTCTCATTGGATGCCATGTCTCCATATGTAGCCTGATCTGTGCACGTTAGGTGCTTGTGAAAATGCCAACATAATTGTCAAATTGTTTATGTAAGAATCACTCAACCGCTAGTGTATTTGTGGATATATTAACTGCTAGTGTATGTGGCCTTTCTACAAAATAGTAGCCTCTGTACATCCATTACTGAAGTAAGCACAATACTGCTGAAAAGATGTTTCATGAGCTGTTGATAATTTTTTCCTATGTTGGCCAATCTATGTCTCTTTCTATGTTGATAAATTTTTGGTCTGTCCAGCGCACATGGCAAGGGGTACGAGAAAGCGCATCATTCAAAGCTAGGAAGAGTATTTGGCAGAGGAGCCTATTGGGGAAACAAGTCATCGACCACGAGATGTTGTTCATTTCATACTGTCATAGAGAAAATGGCAATTCACACATTATGTAATGAATTAAGTTGTGAATGATTTCAGATTATTTGTCATGTGTTAGCCTATAACAGTCTGGAAATTGATCGTGTGCAATGCACATGCTCTGCATATTTGTTTTGATCCAAATAAAAAATAATTATAAATATTTGATTATGGTTCATTACTTGCAATATATATAACCCATAATAAAATAAATAAATCAATAAAAATAAATAAAAATCAAAAGTTCCTTACAACATATATAAGCATTGGCATAATACATTCTAAACATTGTGATAACTCTAGAAGAGAACTCGACTAGTTGTGGCAGAAACACATATAACCGTTGTAGTAGCCATAAGTATCCATTGCTATTTAGCAACGGTTATTAATAGTAGCTACCAACGCATATGTATGTGTTGTAATACACCCTAGCTAGCAACGGCAACATAGGCAACACATAATTATGCGTTGGTATAGGCCCTAGCAACGCTTATAATGACATTTAGCAACGCATATGTGTGTTGCTATAGGGGGTGTTATTTTGTAGTGTGAGAACCTCTGAACTTATGTTGAATACTTATGTCAGAATTTGTGTTAATACTGTTTGTGTTGGCTATATATGACTGTGATGATCTGTGATGTATATATGTGATATCTGTGAAATATCTTTTGTTCGTTTGGATAGAATAGGGAAAACAAATAAAAAAGGTGTGTACTGGTCACTTTGCCGAGTGTGACACTCGGCAAAGAACCAAGACCTGAGCACCGGTATAGGTTCTTTGCCGAGTGTCAGGACCATAGCACTCGGCAAAGAAGCACGCTTTGCCGAGTGCCATCAAAGCACTTGGCAAAGTACCTGACATGGGGACCCCGCTGGCGGATTCTTTGCCGAGTGCTGTTCGGCAGACACTCGACAATGGTAACTCCTTTGCCGAGTGTCACCTGGGACACTCGGCAAAGACGCCGTCTCCATCACCCGGCGTTGTAACAGTTGCTTTTCTTTGCCGAGTGCCCGAGAAAAAGTACTCGGCAAAGAAGGCTTTGCCGATGCACTGTGTGTCGAGCCCTCTTTTCCGAGTGCAACACTCGGCAAAGACTTTGCCGAGTGTTTTAAAGGCTTTGCCGAGTGCTTCAGGCACTCGGCAAAGCCGTCGATTCCGGTAGTGAGTGGGTCCTATCACCGATTGGGTCTAACAGCGCCATGTGTTTAGAGGCATCTATGGGACCCAGAGGCCCTCTAGGAGGCCTTTTATGCCCAACCGCTCTGCTGACTACAGTGGGGTTCAGGTGCGTCACAGGTCATAGGCCCCAGCGTGCCACCATCCATGGCGAGGTCCTAGGCCCTAGTTAGTCTCTAGCGGGGAGGACACTAGATGCGCCACATATGCTAGACATCTCGTTGTGATTGGTCAAGGAGTTGGTGGAGTCACTGAGTTGTTACGCATTTGAGATGGGACAACGTAACCCACAACATGTGTCACACTGATTGTACTGGTGCACCACTATGGGTTCACTCACGGGTGATGTGCGCTACGGTCGACGGCGACCTTGACCGGCCACGACATGCGAACAACCTTGACCATCCACGATGTACATGCGACGTCGCTATAGGGTCGAGGAATGACAACTACACCTTCTATAGTAGAGTAGATAGGGTCAAACTGATAGGCTGGCTCTACGCATCTTGTAACCCCATCTCCCTTAGTCTATAAAAGAGAGAGGGCGACCCCTTCATGGGAGGACTTTTTCGGACTCTCTTCTTGCACGCACTAGCACACTTAGCCATTCCAACATCCAAGCAATACGTGGCCTACTAGACTTACGATAGCTTCAAGTGTCAAGGGATTAGAGTCATCTATGGAAATTGCCTCCATTCTTTTCCTGCCAATGTCCCCATGGGCATAGGCCTCCTATCCCCTGCGATAGCCTTATTAGGGCTACTCACCATGGCATGCTAGACTTGTAGGGAACAACATATGCCCTATCTCTTCGATGAGACTTCTAATATATTGCTTGAGGTGTTGATCCTCTCAATCATCACTTCGCCTTTATCCAAGTGCATGTTGCACCCTTTGAACTATAACCAACACTAGCAAATAATATTAATCTAAATGGTTATGTTGATTGTCAAACATCAAAACTCTATAATCAAATGGGAACACATTGGTCCATTTTACTTACATGAGGGACTTGAGAGTTGAAAATCACTTGATTAACAACCTTATTAGCATATTGAGAGTAGCTAGTCTACACCTATTATTCTTATTAGCCTTGATTTAGCAAAGTGAGAAGTTTATGCTTATAACTCTTGGTGATCGGCATCACCTAAATGGTTTGGTGATGATCAGGAGTTCAGTGATCACATGGAGAGCTTGTGCATGACCTAACTTATGTTTGAACATAGTTGTGAGCGATTCACGATGCTAGAGAGATGAAAAACCAGCTCATAGAGAGCACTTGGTCATTGCGTGGACAAGAGGGAGCGACACTGTTATGCAAATGCTCCAACGAGGACTAATGGAGAGTGTTAACTTTCCGACATCAAGGCATTCCTAATATTTATTTGCGTTGAGCAATTTATTTTAAACATTTATATTACTAGAATTGCCATATAATATATGTAAGACCGGTAAGGCGACCAGAGGTGGGTGAATGGGAGCTAATCGGATTTTGCTTCCAAACACTGAAAATGAACACTTCACTTCAATTGAGATTAAGCAAGTGCTAAAACCATGAACACATCAGCGAAAGAGTGATCTCATGATTACAAAACGTTCCTAATACCCACATAAGACCAGCAAAACAAATTGATCGCAAAACGGACACCAAAAAGTCCAAAACGGTTTAATACAGTATCGTCAACAAGTGTTGTTTTCAACAGTACAAAATTCTGTTTTTATTTCAAAACTGAACCAAACAAACTCCAATTGATATAAAATTTTACACACACCAAAAAAAATACGTTTCCAAGATCTCCCCAAATTTTGAGCTCAATCGGACATATAAATCTCCCGGAGATTTAAAAATATAGACAGAAATTGGGGTTTTGTTGGGGTTTTCTAGAACGAGTTCAAACTGAGTTTTTCTCAAACCACGACCAAAATCTGCAACAACTAGGTTGTTGGGGGCCTTCGTCCTCCGAAGGTCCTCAAAAACGTAATTTAACAATGTCTTCCAAGTATGGTTTATAGATAGGTACCTTCGGATTCAGGATTAAAAGCATATACGATGAGAAGGGCATGATCATGACGAAGGTTGCTGTTGCTCCGAAGCTGTGCGAAAGGAAGCTTCGGCTCAATCGCACGAAGAGGAACTGACTTAAAAGGGAAAAGGCTATCTAGTCCCCATAGATTTTTCTATAAGTCAATAGTGAATGCAAAGGGCATAACTGTAATTTTTCACAGGCTGCGTCCTGTGCCTATAAATAGATGAACAGTACCCCCGTACTGTTCACGCTGACTTGTATTCACTCGTGCGTCACGCTTGGACTTTTACCTTCTGTCAAGCCGAAAGTACAAATGTAATATAATATTGTTTCTGTTTATTCACGATAACAATAAATATGTTAGCAATGTCGTATCATTATTCATGTTGTCTTTCATGTTTCATATACTTCTTCTTTCATTAACATATGCTGTGATGATGAAGGTATGTCCTTCATCACCTTCATCTGAAGATCATTATATCTTATGGGAAATAATGCTTTGGAAGACGAAGGGCATTAACCTTTAACATTTTATGTTGCCTTGTTCTTGATTCATAGCACTTGAGAACAAGTCCCCAACATTGGCGCCCACCTCTGGTGAACCCTTTTCGACCACCTTCTGCAAGCACTAACCTTCGTCATGCCGCCGAAGAAAGCTCCAGCATCAAGAACTGCTACACTACAGCCGTTGGACCCAAACCAAGAAACTCTTTCTCTTCGAGAGGCTTGAAGACAGAAGAGGAAAGCCACCAGTCCAACACTCCAGGAGGAGGAGTTGGACCAAGATATCAGGGATATGGATATCATCCATCAGCAAGTTCAAAGGAAGAAGGAAAAGATGGCGCGATTAGCTGACCTTCAAGGCATATCGACGAAGCTACTGAAGAAGTGCGCCATCTCGTTCAAGATGAACAAAACCGAAGGCCCCAGCACAGGGAGCTTTGTCAGGAAGGCCTATTCAACGAAGATGGATGGTATGATGATTTTAATCATGATACCTTTACCTTTGATGATGCCTCTCCCTTGGCAGCAGAACTGCAGGCTACTCCATGGCCCCCATCGTACAAGCCACCTCAGCTTCCCATGTATGATGGGCATTCAGATCCAAAGCAGTTCCTCATGAGCTACGAGGCAACTATATCTTCGTATGGAGGTAATACTGCAGTTATGGCGAAGTCCTTCATCATGGCAGTCCGGAATGTAGCTCAAACATGGTATTCTTCTCTTCGGCTAGGGACAATCACATCGTGGCAGAAGCTTAAGGACATGTTGGTCACTAGCTTCCAAGGCTTCCAAACAAAGCCGGTCACAGCTCAGGCCCTATTCCAATGCACACAAGACCATGAAGAGTACCTTCAGGCGTATGTACAAAGGTTCTTGCGATTGAGGGCACAAGCGCCTACAGTGCCCAATGAGATTGTCATTGAGGCCATGATCAAAGGTCTTCACCCAGGACCTACTACCTAATATTTCGCCAGAAAGCCCCCACAAACTCTAGAAAAGCTGCTTCAAAAGATGGACGAATACATTCGGGCTGATAATGACTTCCGCCAAAGAAGGGAGGAAGCTTACAGATTCTCCGAAATGACTAGGGGATTTGGAGGAAAAATTCATCCGAGGCACGTCAGGTCAATTCACAACACTTAGAATGATGACAAAAGAGGTCAGCTGCAGAGGCCACAGTATACCTCACAATCTTCGGGGCAGCAACAAAGCTCTTTCCAGCCGCCAGCTCCAAGAGGCAGAGGTGCTAGGGGCTTTGGAGGAAGATATGGGGATCAGCCTAGAAAGATCTACTGCTTATTCTGTGGTGAGGACAAGGGCCATACCACAAGATTGTGCCAAATCACCATCCAAAAGCAGAAGGAGATTGCAAAAGCCGAAGCTCGGTAGAATCAGCCGGAGCAGGTCTTGCACACTGCTTCGTGTCATTCACCCTACATACTAGAATATGTGGGTAATCACTCTGCAGCTTCTGTTGCTTCGGCTAGTCAGCCACAGGCTCCTTGGCCACAGCTTCCACCTCCGCCCCCTCTACAGCCTACTTATTCACGGGGTCAGCAGCTAGAAGGGAGCCAACACACTCAGCAACAGAGGGATTTCAGGGAGGAATCCGAAGCTCGCACAGTTAACAGTATTGTGCCGGAGTCAAAGCACATCTATTGAAAGATATCCTACCCTATGAAGAACTTTTTTACTCTATGCCATTTTGTTTTTTAATAAAGGATAAGTAATGCAAGTCTAGTTTTAATTCTTTGTAATGATTTCACTTCTGTTAAAATGAAATATATCTTCCTCATAGATTTACAAAGCTTGAAAATTGCCGAAGCTTCAGAAAGTCGTTCCTAAGGGAGCGCAGCGAAAGTCTTGCCGAAGCTTAAAATGTCGTTCCCAAGGGAGCACAGAGTAAGTTATTGGCTCAAAAGTCGTTCCTAAGGTAATGCAGAGCCAAATACAGCCGAAATATAAGGCGAAGCGTGAAAAGTCAACGCGAAAAATACCGCCGAAATATAAGACGAAGCGCGAAAAGTCAAAGCGAAAATACCACCGAAATAGAAGGCGAAGAAGTTCAAAAGACGTTCCTAAGGGGATGCAGAACTTACACCGAAAATTAAGCGGTGAAGCCGAAAAATAAACGGCAAAGAGATTTTGATCGTTCCTAAGGGGATGCAGAGATGGTGTGTTCCAGTGTGGGTGTGTGGGTGCGTATCTTCGACATTAACATAATCTTTTTGCATCATATCATCACATCATCTCGCATATCATCACATCATACATCATATTGCACCAATGACATGAATTGAATACCAAGCCCATCTTCGGAGATTTTATAAAAAATGAAAGCGTGCTAAGGCACAAAGCTAAGAAATACAGCTTCATCTGTTCTAATGCCAAAGAAAGGATCCTTTGCTTACGAAGATGGGATGTTTTTACGAAGCAAGGATATTTTTTCCGAAGCTCGACTTTCTTCTTTACGAAGCATGAAAATAAGGGAAGGTGTTTTTTTCGCTGAAGGCTCAAAAAGCGGTATGTATAGTTTCATGCCTCGCAAAGAACTGAATTACAAAAAAATTACATTCAAAAACATATGCATCGAGCATCGCAGTCTTGATACAACAAAGTTACATTGATTAATTAAAAATGTTTTTACAAATAACTACTAGTCCTCTCTCAGGACCTTCTCTGCAACTTCATTTAGCAGCTTGTTAACGACTTCGTCAATAATAGATTCTGCTACATTAATGATATCTATTACTTCTTTCGTTTCTGGGTCTGCCAGGGGGTCAAACGGTTTTGGTGGAGGAGATAGTTTAGCTGCGATAAAAAAAATCAATCAGTTCGAAGCCACGAAAACAAACGACGAAGCTAAAACCAATTAAACGATACCTATCCGTCTCTCCAGTTCTGCAGCTTTCTCAGCTTCTTTCGCTGCTTCTCGAGCGTCATGAATATCTTTTTTCGTTTTTCTTCATTATCTCATGGGCCATTTCTCGGCCACCATTCTCCGAGATGTCAGTGAAAAATTTTCTGCCAAGAAAACTAGCTTCGGCCGAGGGGTTCTTTGTGTCATCTACGGAGAGGGCAGCTTTGGCCTGTGCCAAGGTTTTAACATGATTACAACCCGCCTTCTCCAAGATAGCTGAAACTCCTCTCACACCAGAGAACGCACAGACATCCCCACGATCCCCAAAGATTTCTTCAAAAGCTTCGGCTTCTCCGCTAATCCACTCAATGACACCCTCAGGGTCGCCTCATATGAAGTTATCTTCATTTGAATAGGCATCCACGTTGGCGAAGCTGGTCTTTATCTTCTTCATGCAGCCTAAAGATTCTTCAAAACATCTCTCCTTGGATGTGCGAAGCTCTTTTACTGTTTTTTTCAAAACAAATTTTCCAATACTCACTGGCCTCACGATTAGCTTCTGCAACAGCACATTTTTCCTTGGCTTCTACTAGTTGTTTCCGAAGGTCTTCGATCTCATTCTTTTGGACCTCGGCTTGAGATTTGAAATTAACTTCGTCTTCTTTTACTTTGTTTACCAATGAAATTAATATCTTGTCTTTTTCAAGGCCTTCGTTCCTTAGTTCAATCACCTCCGAATGAAGGTTGTTCAAAGCCATTGTATGCCCTTCATCTTCAGCGTTTTTCTATGCTCTAAGGGCATTGCTAAGGATTAGGCCCTGCAAAAGGAGAACGAGATCAATTATAAGCAAATGAAACAATTCGTTTTAAAATACAAAATTAGCTTTTATACCTTTATGCTATTGTATGCTAAACTGTCAGCCAATTCATCCTTTGATAATACTGAAAGACCTTCTTCTAGCTTTGGAAATCCGAAGCTTCTACCCATCTCCAGACAGACGGATATCTCTTTACTATCCGGGAGACAGTACAAAAAGTCTTCCTCCCCACTACCATTAAACACTAATGCCCCCTTTGGGTATTTTAATCTTTGGGCATAATGTTGCGCTTCTCGTTCTTCTTCTTTAGAAAGTCTCTTTCCCGAAGCATGGCGAATAATGTAATCAATGCTCTCTTTTAAAGCTTCGGGAGCAGGAGTGGCAACCTTTTCAGGCAAAATTTGCTCTGTGGCTTTTTCTTCTGTTGCTTTTTCTTCAATTTTTGTAGACTTTTCCTCACCGGGCTCTGAAGGCCCAGCTTCGGTACTAGCTTGATCTACTGCAATTTCAATTTCGGCCTGCTCTGTTTCAACTTCAGTTTGCGCTTTCGAAGCTTCAGTAATTCTCCTCGAAGGAGTTGAGGTCAAAGTCTTCACTGTTTCTAGCACATCTAGTACGTTTGCCATCCTTCTCCTCTTGGGAGTTGCGGCAGAACTTTTTTTGTGCCTTTGGCACTGTTACCTTTGTCGAAGGGCTTAAAATTTCTAACACTTTTGGTTCTCCAATATTTGATTCTTCAGCTTTACCCTTATTAGTCTTTGTCTCAGCTAGCTTAGCTGAAGGTAGCTTCGGCATTGCAGTTGGTTCTTCAGTCCTTTGTGTAGGGGGAGCAGCTTTTCCTAATTCAGTAGCTGAAGAAGCTTCCCTGTCAAACTCAGGCACCACGGTCGGCTCAATATAGCGTGGCCGGTGGGTAAGAACCTTCAATTTTTTGCCCTTCAGTGCGGGCTCGTCTAGAGTGGCCGAAGCAGCAGGCTTCCTCTTTTTTCCCTGGCCTCGCAGTGGATAACAGTAGTCCGGGTAAACAAAGCCAATAGCGTCAAAAACTCTATTCAACCTCTTCTTTCCCCGGCCTCCGAAGGCTTTGGATAGTGCATTATCTTCCACCTTGGAATATGATCCAAGCAGCTCATCACTGGTAACTTCAATGCATTTTAGCCAGTCATCATTCGGTTCATCGAATTTATCTCTGTATCTAAATGTGTATTTCAGCCGGACCAGATCACCTTCACTAGATTTGGTGATGGTTTCCTTCGGCATTTCCCAGCCCTCTATAAGCGGCCATACTCTGTATGTTATGTGCTCTTGAACCAAATCTCTCGAACCAATAAAGAAGCAGACAGTACCAAATGCCTTTTGACATGCTTCGGCGGCTTTGTTAATTTCAACCTTCGGCCTTCGGAGGCCGAAGCGGGACCAAATAGGGCGCATAATAACTTCCTTGATATCTTCTCTTGCCTTCAAGTCATTTTTCACATAAAACCATTCCTCCATCCAGGCCCCGGGCCACCTTTTCCGGTATGTTGGCACCGGGTAGCTTGCATTGGGGTGGGAGGAAATCCGTAGCAGCCAAAATTGTTATGATATTGTTCTTTGCCCATGGCCTTCGTCTCGTACACAAGCTCGTGCATACTGCAAAAAGCATTTTGCGTTGGGCTCCAGTCCCTGGCTTATCACCACCCAAACAAAAATCCCCATTCTAATAACAGCTTCGGGGGTTATCTGATGAAGGTAAATCTAATAAATTTTCAGCACTTCGACCACAAACCTGCTCAATGGAAACTGAAGCCCAGCCTTGAAGAAGCTTCGGTAAATCACTACTTCGTCTTCCTCAGGGGCAGGGACTTTGTTGTCTCCACCAACTCTTACAATAGACATATCTTGAAAGTATCTTCCCCTCATGTTTTCGAGGTGACTTTGCTTAATGGAAGATTTTCCGAAAATTGTATGGCTAGGCCTCCAGGGTCGATCCTCAGAATCTTCGCCACTACTTTCTGCATCATAGCTATCACTGTCACCAGTATCCTTAGACAGGCCCTCCAATATTTCCTTAGTAATCTTTTCTGTGTTTGTTTTTGCCATTGACTTGATAAACCCATCTATGTAAGGATTTGCAGCCTTCTTCTCTTCAAAAAGCTTCTCCTCTTTAGTCAGCTTTGTCTTCGCAACAGCCTTCTTGTCTTGAGACATTATTCTTCGGAAATGGCGAAAATGTGTCTTTCAAACCGAAGCTGAGGAAGCTTGAAAAACTAGCAAGCGTCAATAAGCAGGAGCTATAAAATTGAGAAAACAAAGCAAATACCACGAGTAGTGTACCAAATGTGGTTGCTGCAAGTTCTTATTTATACGCTCGGAATGCCCTAGACTGGAGGGTCCCGCCTGTCATTGACTGTTGCTATTCTAGCAAAGGGAAGGTGTTTTTTCAGACCTTCGGCTTAAGGCTTTCGTCCATGGTGCAGTCTGAATTTGTTACCCTAAACAAATTAATTCTGCGAGGGGCTACTATTAGGGGCCTTCATCCTCCGAAGGTCCTCAAAAACGTAATTTAACAATGTCTTCCAAGTATGGTTTATAGACAGGTACCTTCGGATTCAGGATTAAAAGAAGGGCATGATCGTGACGAAGGTTGTTGTTGCTCCGAAGCTGTGCGAAAGGAAGCTTTGGCTCAATCGCTGGAAGAGGAACCGACTTAAAAGGGAAAAGGCTATCTAGTCTCCATAGATTTTTCTATAAGTCAATAGTGAATGCAAAGGGCATAACTGTAATTTTTCACAGGCTGCGTCCTGTGCCTATAAATAGATGAACAGTACCCCCGTATTGTTCACGCTGACTTGTATTCACTCGTGCATCACGCTTGGACTTTTACCTTCTGTGAAGCCGAAGATACAAATGTAATATAATATTGTTTCTGTTTATTCACGATTATAATAAATATGTTAGCAATGTCGTATCATTATTCATGTTGTCTTTCATGTTTCATATACTTCTTTCATTAACATATGCTGTGATGATGAAGGTATGTCCTTCATCACCTTCGTCTGAAGATCATTATATCCTATGGGAAATAATGCTTCGGAAGACGAAGGGCATTAACCTTTAACATTTTATGTTGCCTTGTTCTTGATTCATAGCACTTGAGAACAAGTCCCCAACATAGGTGTATGCAGTGATCCAAAGAGTGCAACTCTCCACCAATCAATCTCAAACCAAATCCTCTCAAAGGAATCAAAGGTTTTTCACCAACAACTCAAGATCGGGAAAAAAGGAGAAACCAAGACTATAAAACTTCAGAAATTCTAGCAAGGGTACAAACTAAGATTTGAAGCCAAAGAGCCCTATGGGCCCGATCGGCAACCCTTCCTTTGATTAAACTTGAAAATCAAGAACACGGTCGAAGTACAAAATCGATGTGGAACCCTGAGAGCACCTAGAGGGGGGTGAATAGGTGATCCTGTAAAAATAAAAAACTAATAGCCACAAAACTTGGTTATAAGTGTTAGTGCGGCTAAGTGGCTTGAAGCGATCTCTTGCGAACACAATTAATCACAGAGAGGAGTAACACAAGAGACACACGATTTCTATCCCGTGGTTCGGCCAAGTAATACTTGCCTACTTCCACGTTGTGGCATCCCAATGGACGAGGGTTGCACTCAACCCCGTTCAAGTGATCCGATGATCAACTTGAATATCACGGCTTTCTTCCTTAGTCTTTTCTCCCATTTGCGAGGAATCTCCACAACTTGGAGCCTCTCGCCCTTAGAATGATGATCACAAAAGAAGCACAGAAGTAAGGGAGGGGAGAGCAACGCACACAAGACTCAAATCACAGCACAATCACGCACACAAGTCACAACTCGAGCTCAAAACACAACACACGGTTCGATGGACAGTCCGGTGCGCCACTGGACAGTCACTGTAGACGGTTCGGTGCCGATCTCCTTCCTATTCTGGCGCAGACGACCATTGCAGATTCGTGGTAGTTGGCGCACTGGACACTGTCCGGTGCACACCGGACAGTCCGGTGCCCCCTGCCGACCGTTGGCGCGGGCCACGCGTCGCGCGCGGATTGCGCGGCCGACCGTTGCGCAGTCAACCGTTGGCTTACCGGATAGTCCGGTGTACCACCGGACAATCTGGTGAATTATAGCCGTATGCCGCCAAACTTTTCCCGAGAGTGGCATGTTCACCGGAGTTCAGCTTGGCGCACCGGACACTGTCCGGTGCACCACCGGACAGTCCGGTGTGCCAAGCCGAGCAGGACTTTGGCTGTACCAAGCCAAGTCTTTTGCATTTCTTTTCTTCTCTTCTTTTCTCTGTTTCTAGCACTTAGACAATATATGTTAGTACTCAAAACAATGTACTAAGTCTAGAAACATACCTTGTTACATGATTTGCACTTCTTGCTTGTTTGGCACATAATCAACTCACTTAATATGTGTTGGACACTTAATCACCAAAACATTATAGAAATGGCCCAAAGGCACATTTCCCTTTCAATCTCCCCCTTTTTGGTGATTTATGCCAACACATCAAAAAGCAACATAAATAAGTGCAACATCGATGCAAATAAGGACCAGATTATTTTTGACTCTAATTTGGCATATTTGGATCATTCTTTGCCACCACTTGGTTTGTTTTTGCAAATAAAATTCATTTTCCTATCTGTAGGTCAAACTCACTTGTCTGGGCACAAAGAGAGATATTCCAATGGAAAATTTTATCAAGAGCCAAAAACTCCCCCTTTTCCCATAATCATAAATTCTCCCCCACAAGAGACCAAATTTTGCAATAAGGGTATTTTGGACAAATCAAAAATTCTAACTCTACTATTTTCAAAATTCTCAAGTGGTAGCTGATCCATTTGCTTTGGCCTTAATTTCTCCCCCTTTGGCATTAAGCACCAAAACGGGATCATTTTTGACCCTTTAACCCCATTGCCTCACCAAAAATTGTCAATTAAGAGCAAAAGGCAATAAGAGCATAAGAATGAACTTGGAGGTGAGTACACTAATACCAGAGTGCAGTGGAAGTCTTTGCATGGTCCAAGTTCACCTTTCCCTTTCAATGCACCTTTGAGACTACATCAACTAACTCAAACACAAGGATTAGTCTCAAAGGGTCAAGTTGTAGCACTTCTCCCCCTATGTGCATCATTCACACATGGACTTGTGAGGTCCGGGGATCCCTTGCACAACTTGAACACCATAAATAAGCAACAAATTGCATAAAAGTATAAGTAACATGATCAAAGGCATAAAACACATGTATGCTATAGATCAATCCAAGTTACGCGAATCTAAGTCATTTAGCTCACTATGCAGCCTGCAAAAGGTTTTCTCATCTAATGGCTTGGTAAAGATATCGGCTAGCTGGTTCTCGGTGCTAATATGGAACACCTCGATATCTTCCTTTTGCTGGTGGTCTCTCAGAAAGTGATGCCGGATGTCTATGTGCTTAGTGTGGCTGTGTTCAACAGGATTATCCGCCATGCGGATTGCACTCTCATTGTCACATAGGAGTGGGACTTTGCTCAGATTGTAGCCAAAATCCCAGAGGGTTTGCCTCATCCAAAGTAGTTGCGCGCAACACTGTCCTACGGCAACATACTCGGCCTCAGCAGTGGATAGGGCAACGGATGTTTGTTTCTTTGAGCTCCACGACACCAGGTGTGACGGAACCTCCCAAGTCATTAGGTCCACCTACAGTTGTCCTTGTCCAACGGACATAAGACAACCCTGCAGATGCCCCTGAATCACTTGATATGTTCGGTATCTACTTTTCTTACTTTTCCCAAGAGCGTTTCACCCGTCACGCAGACATTACAGATCATCGGAGGTTCGAAAATGCGGAAGCGGTTACATAAAGTTACCTTTATTTAAAAGTAAGACAAAGTTATATTTTACAGACCAGGATATAACTTAGTTGAGTGCAGAGTATTAATATTACAGAACCAAGGGAGGCAAAAACCCCTCCCGATAAGTTTTTAAACAAAAGTTCTTATGGAGGAACTCTTCCTCCCGTAGCTTCATTCTTGCTTTTCTTCTTTTGGAACCACCTTGGAACAGAAACAACAAAAGTTTGTTGCTTGCTCACCTAAAAACAATAGGGAATAAAACCCTGAGTATGGAATTACTCAGCAAGACTTACCCGACTAAAGAAAATACTTTCAAGGGTATGCTGGCTTAGGGGGGTCAAGGTAAGGCTTATCAATATTCAATGACTCTATTTGCAGAAATGCTTACTAAAGTGGATCCTTAAAATCCAATTTTATTTGGTTAGGTTAAGTAAGATTACCTGCACTAGAGTTCTTTCTATCCTAGTTCAAACACTTGACCTGCACTAGCCAATTTCTTAACAAGCCTTTATCTTTACTGGAATTCTACGTATAGGTCATTGACCAAGTCTTCATAACCGTGAAGGTACGGCGATCCAAATCGATTATACTCCGCTGAGGATCTCCGATCACACGACATATGTAGCACTTAACCCTTGCATATGTCAACCCGCCACCAGGTTTCTTAAGACCAGATCAGGTTCACGTCAACCGAGAGCACAGATACACCACTGTCCAGCCTCTTGCCACGGAGGGTACACGCTACTCTCGCCACCGCTCCACGCCCATTACGTGTTATCTTATTCTGGCCTTAGTCTACCCGAGGCAAGGCTTACCCATGACGAGGCATGTGACCAGTTAAAGGGTCCTCGGTCATCAAGCCTACATCGACACGATGCTTAATCGACTCAGACGGAGACACTACACTGAGACTCCTTTCTCGTGCAAGTCAACCACCTGGTCTCATCTTAATTATTTCAAACCCAAAGTTTGGTACCTGGCAGAGGTACATCTTTTCCGATGTTGAACCCATCACGGCCATGATGGATCCACCATCAAGTTTTATTTTCAAAACATCCCCTCCACTTTTGCCATATCATCTTTTGTAAAAACAAAACATTTGCTTTTCTAAAGCAAGGCTAAGCATTAAAAATCTTTTGTAAACTGGTGATCACGGAAGGTAGTCAAATTCAAGGAAGATAATGCAAGAATTGTTTTAACAATCAACTCCTATTACCTAATGCATCAAGCAAGTGAAAAAGATCTTTAAATCACAAGGTGGTGGCAAATGCACCGGGGCTTGCCTTCGTTTATGGGTGAGTCAGGCACGGATCCACAGATGTCAAAGTAAAAACAATTTCCTGCCTGAGGTTCCGCAGGTGGTGGTGGTGAAGTCTTCTCTTCTACCTCAACCTCTTCTTCGTTTTCTAGATATAACCATATATGTGTATATAAGAATGAATGCCATGAAATGCTCATGAGAGTGCAAAGATAATAAGAATTTATTATCTAAAGTTCTTGAATACAATTTTCCTTCACGGTTCATCGGGAAACTAGGGTTTCCGGAGTCAACCATGAAGTTCAAAGAGCAGGGGGGTGGGGGTTTTGGGTTCTAACTCTCAAGCAAGGTCCAAATCAAACCAAATTCTACCCAAAGCTTCTAAATAATATTTTGAGTTCATATAAAAAATTTGGGCATTTTTGGAATTATTAACTATTTTCTAAAAATCCAGAACCAATGCTTTAGGCTATTTTAAATACTCCAAAATTCCCTATTTACCCTAAAAATCATAGAACTATTTTTAATAAATACTATGGAAAATAAGAATCTAGGAAAATTAGTTTGACATTTTTAGGATTTTTCTATAATTCTCTACAGCTTTTCAAAGTTCTACTAAAAAAGAAAAAGGAAAAGCTTCAATAGTACTGGGCCGATTCTAGCCCAGACGGCCCAACAACACAGGGAATAGGGGGCGCGCCCTCGCGCCCGCGCGCGCGCTGGCTGCTTTGCGAAAAAGCCCTCGGTTTACTGACTAACCCGAAGTGGGTTCAATCACTGTTTTCTGGAGTCACTGACAATTTACACAGGAGTCCCCCGAGTTCTATTCCTTCATCGCCCGTGGTCCCCGACGGTGCACGACGCGGAAAGCTCCGGCGAACATCTGGACCGGCCAAACGGAATAAGGACTGGTTCCAAACTTCGGCCGAAACCAAATCTGAGCCCGTATGAAGGTTCCCCCAAATAAATTTCAAGAATGATTAACTGATTAGCTCTGGCCACGGCGACAGTGCGGTTGACCAAAAGAATAGCACGTTCCTGATGATCCTTGGCGGTCCAGTTCAATTAAAGGGGTCGAGGAGCTTGAGGGGGACCAAAGGATGCTAGAACAAGCAGCAGAGGGATTTGGACTGACCTGAGCTGAGCTGGCCGCGGTGAGGTTGTTTTCACGGTGTTCTTGAGCAAATTGGGGAAAGTTCAAAATTCGTACACTCTGGTGAATGATCGAGGCTAATTCTTGGTGGCTGGATACATAACTGCCTTACGGAGCTCGCGACGGGCTCAATTTATAGGCTTAGTGAGCGGTGGCCATGAATTTTGGCGAGACGCGCGGCGGTCAGAGAAAGGGGAAGTTTACTAGCGCAGTGAATTTGTGTCCGATGCCGTGGCAATTACTCCGGCGATCAACAGGGAGCGAGAGGAGGTCACGGCGATGCGGTGGAAGTGCATGGACACGCGGCGCAAGGCCGGGAAGTGGCGGTCATCGGCGTACTTATCGGATTTCACCGCGGTGAACGCTGTACGGTGGCCAGAATACTTTACTGGTCGAAGTTATCCATGGCGATGATGTCCAAGTGCTATCCAGTTGATTTGGTCACGAGTCACGGCGGTGATGGCACAAATCTTTGCGTAGGGAGGTCGCCGGCGGTGAGGTTGTCGCGCTGGCGGTCTGATCCATTTCAGTCCCTGTACCATGGCGAGTTCCAATCAGATGGACTGACAGTCAATCTTTGAGCTTGATTTTCTCCCAAATCTCTATGGCAACTCATACCAAGTTCTGCAACAAAGTTGTAGAGCTACAAACCAGTTACATTTCGACTATAGGGATTGAACTCAGTTAAGCACTAAATCAGGGTTGAATCCTAGGCCAAAGATGGCTCTGTTACACTGCAAGTCTGAAGTTCAGAGTTCAATCAGCCTGACAGCCAGACTTTAGACTTAATCATCTCCAATTTCTTCTTAACAACTATGCTCACACCCTTAAGCAAAGTTGTTCTCCTTTATTAGGTCTACAAGTTTGATGTGGTGACCTAGGGCAAATTCTTACTAATTTAAAAGTTATAAAGCTCCAAAATTGAGCTCATAACACTAATTTTTAGACTTAAAGTGAAATCACAAATGGGGCCTTTTTGCAAATTAGTCCAAAACCTAGGGTTTAGCTTGTAGATCTTCATAAATGGGAACCATGTGACTCAAGATACCTTGTTGCCATGGTTTTTGCACTTTAGTCCAAAAGTGGACTAGTTTTGCACTAAACCCCCTAGGGTTTGGATTTAGGGTTTTCTAGGGTTTCAATTAGGGTCTCTGGTATCTCAGGGGTGTAAATGCAACTTAAACCCATTCTTAATAATGTTGTATGACTATTTTACTTAAACTTTAGGGTTCTCTCAATTTGGGTCTTGTTTTACCCTCTTAATCCCTATTTAGGGTTAAGTTTCCTATTCCAGGGTTCTATTTGCAAAACATCAAAACAATACAACTTGTTTGAAATTTTTACCTAGTGAATGCACTCTAGGTGTGTCAACATATGCAATGCCAATGTTTATGATGTCATGCTCCAGTTTTAGTAACAGTAACACCAGGGGTGTTACACCAGGGACCTTCCTAGAAATTGGCACGTCCCTGATGTGCTCTTCCTATCAACCTTGCATTCAGCATAATCGAAGTCTGAATATCCAATCAAGTCAAAGGTAGACCCCTTTGGATACCAGATCCCGAAGCAAGGCGTAGCAACTAAATACCTAAGAATTCTCTTAACAGCCACAAGGTGACATTCCCTTGGGTCGGATTGAAATCTAGCACACATGCATACGCTAAGCATAATGTTCGGTCTACTAGCACATAAATAAAGTAAGGAACCTATCATAGATCGATATGCCTTTTGATCAATGGACTTACCTCCTTTGTTGAGGTCGACATGCCCGTCGGTTCCCATTGGCGTCTTCGCGGGCTTGGCGTCCTTCATCCCAAACCGCTTGAGAAGATCTTGAGTGTACTTTGTTTGGGAGATGAAGGTGTCGTCCTTGAGTTGCTTCACTTGGAACCCAAGGAAGTAGTTCAACTCGCCCATCATTGACATCTCAAACTTTTGAGTCATCACCCTGCTAAACTCCTCACAAGACTTTTGGTTAGTAGAACCAAATATTATGTCATCGACATAAATTTGGCACACAAAAAGATCACAGTCACAAGTCTTAGTGAAAAGAGTGGGATCGGCTTTCCCAACCTTGAAAGCATTAGCAATTAAGAAATCTCTAAGGCATTCATACCATGCTCTTCGGGCTTGCTTTAGTCCATAGAGCGCCTTAGAGAGCTTAAAAATGTGGTCGGGATACCTGTCATCCTCAAAGCCAGGGGGTTGTTCCACGTATACCTCCTCCTTGATCGGCCCGTTGAGGAAAGCGCTCTTCACATCCATTTGAAACAACCTGAAAGAGTGGTGAGCGGCATAGGCTAACAATATTCGAATAGACTCTAGCCTAGCCACAGGAGCAAAAGTCTCCTCGAAATCCAAACCTGCGACTTGGGCGTAACCTTTTGCCACAAGTCGAGCCTTGTTTCGTGTCACCACCCCGTGCTTGTCTTGCTTGTTGCGGAACACCCACTTGGTTCCCACAACATTTTGCTTGGGACGTGGCACCAGGCTCCAAACTTCATTCCTCTTGAAGTTGTTGAGCTCTTCCTACATGGCCAACACCCAGTCTGGATCTTATAAGGCCTCTTCTACCCTGAAAGGCTCAATAGAAGAGACAAACGAGTAATGCTCACAAAAGTTAGCTAATCTTGAGCAAGTAGTTACTCCCTTGCTTATGTCACCCAGAATCTGGTCAACAGGGTGATTCCTTTGAATCGTTGCTCAGACTTGAGTTGGAGGGGCCAGTGGTGCTTCTTCCTCCATCACTTGTTCTTCTTATGCTCCCCCTTGATCACACGCCTCTTCTTGAGGAACCTGTCCATCATCTTGAGTTGGGGGATGCACCATAGTTGAGGAAGACGGCTGATCTTGCTCTTGTTGTTCCTATGGTCGCACATCACCTATCACCATCGTGCGTAATGCGGCCGTTGGAACATCATCTTCATCTACATCATCAAGATCAACTTGCTCTATTGGAGAGCCATTAGTTTCATCAAATACAACGTTGCTAGAGACTTCAACCAAACCCGATGATTTGTTGAAGACTCTATACGCCCTTGTATTTGAGTCATACCCTAGTAAAAACCCTTCTACTGCCTTGGGAGCAAATTTAAAATTTCTACCTTTCTTCACTAGAATGTAACATTTGCTCCCAAATACATGAAAGTATGAGACGTTGGGTTTGTTACTGGTAAGAAGTTCGTACGAGGTCTTCTTGAGGAGGCGATGTAGGTAGAGCCGGTTTATGGCGTGGCAAGCTGTGTTCATAGCTTTCGACCAAAACCACTCGGGCGTCTTGAATTCTCCAAGCATCGTTCTCACCATGTCGATAAGCGTCCTGTTCTTCCTCTCTACCACACCATTTTGTTGTGGTGTGTAGGGAGCGGAGAACTCGTGCTTGACGCCTTCTTCCTCAAGGTACTCCTCCACTTGCAGATTCTTGAACTCGGACCCGTTGTCACTTCTTATCTTTTTCACCTTGAGCTCAAATTTGTTTTGAGCCCGCCTTAGAAAGCGCTTGAGGGTTCTTTGGGTTTCTGATTTATCCTGCAAAAAGAACACCCAAGTGAAGCGGGAAAAATCATCAACAATAACAAGACCATACTTACTTCCCCCGATGCTAAGGTAGGCAACGGGTCCGAAGAGGTTCATATGTAGTAGCTCCAGTGGTCTTGATGTTGTCATCACATTCTTGTTGTGATGAGTGCTTCCCACCTGTTTCCCTGCCTGACAAGCTACACAAGGTCTATCTTTTTCGAAGCAGACATTGGTTAGTCCTAACACATGTTCTCCCTTTATAAGTTTATGAAGGTTCTTCATCCCAACATGTGCTAGACGGCGATGCCACAGCCAACCCATGCTAGTCTTAGCTATTAAGCATGCATCTAGATTGGCCTCCTCTTTCGAGAAATCAATTAAGTAGAGTTTGTCGTCTAATACACCCTTAAACACTAATGAACCATCACTCCTTCTAAAGACAGAAACATCAACATTTGTAAACAAACAATTGTAGCCCATGTGGCACAATTGACTTACAGACAGGAGATTATACCCTAATGACTCTACTAAGAGTACATTTGAAACAGAGTGCTCGCTTGTGATGGCTATCTTTCCTAAACCTTTAACTTTGCCTTGGTTCCCATCTCCAAGAATAATCGTATCCTAGGAATCCTTGTTCTTGACGTAGGAGGTGAACATCTTCTTCTCCCCCGTCATGTGGTTTGTGCATCCGTTGTCGATAATCTAGCTTGAGCCCCCGGATGCATAAACCTGCAAGGCAATTTACACTTGGGTTTTAGGTACCCAACTCTTGTTAGGTCCTACAAGGTTAGTCACAATAGCCTTTGGAACCCAAATACAAGTCTTGTCTCCCTTGCATTTGGATCCCAACTTTCTAGCAACTACTTTATCATTCTTACATAAGAGCGCAAATCTTTGCAAGCATGGTAAATGGTAGAAGGCTTATTACATACTCTCCTAGGCACATGATGCACAACATTACTTTTCCTAGGCCTACCATGCACAAAAGTAGAGCTAGAGGCAATCATAGCATGAGAATTAAAGGCGTCATGATCATAACTCCTATTATAATGAGCATTCCTATAAAATTTTCTATCATTATAAATGAAAGCATGATTCCTTTGAGTACTATTAGCCATAGGGGCCTTTCCTTTCGCCTTGTTGGGAATGGGAGCCCTTTGGCTTGTTAAGTTCTTGGCTTCCTTTCGAAAGCCAAGTCCATCCTTAATTGAGGGGTGTCTACCAACGGTGTAGGCATCCCTAGCAAATTTTAACTTATCAAAATCAACCTTGCAAGTCTTAAGTTGAGCATTAAGATTTGCCACCTCATCATTTAATTTGGTAATAGACGCAAGATGTTTATCACAAGCATCAATATCAAAATCCTTGCATCTATTGCAAATTACAACATGTTCTACACATGAACTAGATTTATTAGCTACCTCTAGCTTAGCATTTAAATCATTCAAAATCTTCAAACTAGAGATTGATTCATGGCACATAGACAATTCAGAGGATAACATTTCATTTCTTTTAGTTTCTAAAGCAAGAGAATTTTGTACACTAACAAATTTGTCATGTTCTTCATATAAAATGTCCTCTTGCTTCTCTAGCAATCTATCTTTTTCATTTAGAGCATCAATTAACTCACTAATTTTATCTACTTTTGCTCTATCTAAACCCTTAAATAAATCAGTATAATCTACTTCATCATCACTAGAATCATTATCGCTTGAAGTAGTATACTTAGGAGTTTCTCGAACACTTACCTTCTTTTCCTTGGCCATGAGGCAAGTGTGGCGTTCGTTGGGGAAGAGAGAAGACTTGTTGAAGGCCGAGGCTGCCAGTCCTTCATCGTTAGAGTCAGATGAAGAGCAGTCCGAGTCCCATTCTTTGCCAAGGTGCGCCTCGCCCTTCCCCTTCTTGTAAACTTTCTTCTTCTCCCTCTTCCCATGCTTTTCTTGTTCCTGATCATTTTCATTATCGAGGCATTGTGCTATAAAATGACCAGTCTTACCGCATTTGAAGCAGGAGCGCTTCCCCTTTGCTTTGTTCTTGTTGGGGTGCTCCTTGCGTCCTTTTAGAGCGGTCTTGAAGCGTTTAATGATTAGGGCCATCTCTTCTTCGTTTAGCCCGGCAGCTTCAACTTGTGCCACCTTGCTTGGTAGCGCCTCCCTGCTGCTTGTTGCTTTGAGGGTAATGGTTTGAGGCTCGTGGATGGGTAGGGGACTGTTTAGAGCATCGTCCACATATCGGGCCTCCTTCACCATCATGCGCCCGCTCACGAACTTCCCAAGAATCTCCTCGGGTGTCATCTTGGTCTACCTGGGATTCTCATGAATAAGGTTAACAAGATGGGGGTCAATTACCGTGAATGACCTTAGCATAAGTCGAACAACGTCGTGGTCCGTCCATCTTGTGCTTCCATAACTTCTAATCTTGTTAACCAGGGTCTTGAGCCTATTGTATATTTGTGTTGGCTCCTCTCCCCTGATCATTGCGAATCTCCCCAGCTCGCCTTCCACCAACTCCATTTTGGTGATCATGGTGGCGTTGTTCCCCTCATGAGATATCTTGAGGGTGTCCCAGATTTGCTTGGCGTTGTCCAAGCCGCTCACCTTTTTGTACTCATCCCTGCACAAAGATGCTAGCAAAACAGTGGTAGCTTGTGCAATCTTATGAATTTGCTCATTTATGAAAATGGGGTTGTCAGTATTATCAAAATGCATTCCGTTTTCAACAATCTCCCAAATACTAGGATGGAGAGAAAATAGGTGACTACGCATTTTGTGACTCCAAAATGAGTAGTCTTCTCCATCAAAGTGCGGAGGTTTCCCAAGTGGAATTGATAGTAAATGAGCATTAGAATTGAATGGAATACGAGAATAATCAAATGAAAAGTTTTGATTAACTGGTTTCTTTTTAGATGAGTCATCGTAGTCGTCGTCTCTTGGTGAAGAAGAAGATTCATCGCTGTCGTAGTAGACGATCTTCTTGATGCGCCTCTTCTTCTTCCCGTCCTTCTTCTTGTGAATCGAGCCAAAGTCAGTGGGCTTGTCATCTCTTGGCTCGTTGAAGGTGGACTCCGTCTCCTTGTCGTTGACCACCATCCCCTTTCCCTTAGGATCCATCTCTTCGGGCGATTAGTCCCTTGTGTGAAGAGAGCACCTCCGATACCAATTGAGAGCACCTAGAGGGGGGGTGAATAGGTGATCCTGTAAAAATAAAAAACTAATAGCCACAAAACTTGGTTATAAGTGTTAGTGCGGCTAAGTGGCTTGAAGCGATCCCTTGCGAACACAATTAATCACAGAGAGGAGTAACACAAGATACACGCGATTTTTATCCTGTGGTTTGGCCAAGTAATACTTGCCTACTTCCATGTTGTGGCGTCCCAATGGACGAGGGTTGCACTCAACCCCTTTCAAGTGATCCGATGATCAACTTGAATACCACGACTTTCTTCCTTAGTCTTTTCTCCCGTTTGTGAGGAATCTCCACAACTTGGAGCCTCTCGCCCTTACAATGATGATCACAAAAGAAGCACAGAAGTAAGGGAGGGGAGAGCAATGCACACAAGACTCAAATCATAGCACAATCACGCACACAAGTCACAACTCGAGCTCAAAACACAACGCACGGAGCTCTCAACTCAAATGGAGCTCAAGTCACTATCTCAAAGAATCAAATGCGCAAAGTTGAGTCTTGGAGTCTTAGAATGTTTCTTGTAAGGTTAAGTAACTCCTCCATGCGCCTAGGGGTCCCTTTTATAGCCCCAAGGCAGCTAGGAGTCGTTGGAGGCCAACAAGGAAGGCTATCCTTGCCTTCTGTCGGGTGGCGCACTGGACGGTCCGATACCGATCTCCTTCCTATTCTGGCGCAAACGACCGTTGCAGATTCGTGGCAGTTGGCGCATCGAACACTGTCCGGTGCCCCCTGCCGACCGTTGGCGCGGGCCACGCATCGCCCACGGATTGTGCGACCGACCGTTGCGCAGTCGACCGTTGGCTCGCCGGACAGTCCGGTGTACCACCGGACAGTCCGGTGAATTATAGCCGTACGCCACCAAACTTTTCCCGAGAGTGGCCTGTTCACCGGAGTTAAGCCTGGCGCACCGGACACTGTCCGGTGCACCACCGGACAGTCTGGTGTGCCAAGCCGAGCAGGACTTTGGCTGTACCAAGCCAAGTCTTTTGCATTACTTTTCTTCTCTTCTTTTCTCTATTTCTAGCACTTAGACAATATATGTTAGTACTCAAAACAATGTACTAAGTCTAGAAACATACCTTGTTACATGATTTGCACTTCTTGCTTGTTTGGCACATAATCAACTCACTTAATATGTGTTGGACACTTAATCACCAAAACATTATAGAAATGGCCCAAAGGCACATTTCCCTTTCAAACCCTCGGCTCAATTGGTGTCTACATAGAGAGAAAACTAGGAGCTATAGAATGAGTGCTCAACACAAATGACAGCCAAGAGATGCTGAACTAACCAGCCATCCCCTCTATTTACAGAGGGTTATTTTCATTTCCTAAACTACCCATATTTATATAGAGTCTATCCACTCCACCGAGGGTGAAATGAACCAACTCATAGGTTTTCGATCCGACGACCACGTCCTTCACACGGAGTTGCTTCGCCTTGACGCACCATCCACGATCATGCCGCGTACCACCACCGGTTCCCTCTGGAACCGCCATCGATTCCCTCTGGAACCGCCACCACCGAGTTTTGAGGCCCAAACCACCAACAACCACCATCCGTAGTGCTGGGTGGTTTTGAGGCCCAAACCAACAAACCTGTCGTGAGCACCGCATCTCGTGCACATCCTCCACGATGAGACACGTATCCCACCAGTCCTCGACCACGCCGGCAACACGGTCCACTCCACCACATACTCGCACAAGTGCGTGTCCCAGGTGTCAACCACCACGGTTGGTCACCTGGCTGCTCTGATCCATCAGTCAAGACCTAGCACTCGTCCTTCACCGCTCCCGATCCATCAGCACGAGCCCATATGACCTTCACCTTAGCCGTCGACCACCGTTCCTGTGCTCCACACCTGCACACCACAAGTCGACTGACATGGTTGCACAAGCATAATCTCACACTCTGATCAGTCCACTGACTACCCTAGAGTGCTACCTGTTGACAATCACTCGTCATCAACCCGAACCACAAGGGACAAGTCAACCTTGTGTTCGCAATATAGGATTGAAATTTATGGTGCAAATTTTTTATTACACAAATAAGCACATGAGATGACAT
This sequence comes from Zea luxurians, assembly GCA_029449295.1. NCBI lineage: Eukaryota > Viridiplantae > Streptophyta > Magnoliopsida > Poales > Poaceae > Zea > Zea luxurians. Next base: position 44,589,878 of record JAOPSE010000008.1, on the reverse strand, counting down.
TGGGATTGTTAATAGGTTTTAAGTGCAAGAAAATCTATAGAACATATTTCACCCCTCCTCTTATCTATCGTGATCCTTTCAATGAGATCATTTAGACCTAAATATTCTTCATAAGTCTTCTAATTTTTTATTTTGCTTTTTAACAACTCTGACATTGACTTGGTATACACCAAAGTAATACTCCCTCTATCCTATAAAATAAAATGTATACTATGGGAGTCGCTACATCTCAGGTGCCTAGATTTTGAGGCAACAATCATACATAATCAACTTGTAAATTAAAAGAACTCATAGAAAAACTATTTATATTTTTTCTATAGCCAAACAATAACAAAATTATATGTTGCATGAACAACAACAAAAAAGTATTCCATTTCACTACTGTGACGGGGTGGAAGCTGCGACTGTACTCGATGTACGAGCATGTCGAGTCCCTCGCACGGTGTGGTGGCTGGCACTAGACCGGTGGATTATTACCAGAATAGATGATCGGAGGTACTGGAGCCACCTTGCCGCAGAGGACTTAAGGTACTTCTTTCTCTGATGTTGTTATTTTGTATAATTTCTCTTTGATATATGAATCCCATTCCATTATATCCATTTGTTATTTCTACAACCACTTTGAAGTTTGCAGCAGTATTGTCAAGAGTTGAGTTATATACTTTTTATTTAGCTACCTAAAATTCTCTTTGATGTATGAATCCCATTCCATTATACCCAATTGTTATTTCTGCAACCACTTTGAAGTTTGCAGCAGTATTGTCAAGAGTTGAGTGATATGCTTTTTATTTAGCTGCCTAAAAGCCATATTAAAAACATGTTGAGTGATATGCTGGTGACTGTACCAGAATGATCACTTTCCAACCTAAATCTGAGATAAAGGGGTTCAAGAATATTAAGGTGTGTACACGAGTGGTTTTACTATTTAGATTGAGTCATGACTTTTTGAGTGCTTTTGTGTTTGTTGTGTGAAACCAGTGAAGGATCAAGTTCCCCATCGATATCATTTAGAGTTCTGTTTGCAGTTATTCAAGACAATATATCATCTATGGCAAGGGAGCTAATCTTTCATCATTATGAAGAGCTAAAGGTAATATCAGCTTGAAAATTTATGTAGTAATTATAGGTAAGGTAGGTATTTTTTGTGGTTTGTATGATGTGTGCTGAACATTGTTTCATTCTTTTCACCTGCCAGGAAAGTATAATTACTCGTGAAGAAATGGTGAAGAAAAAGATCATAGTGGTTGGAGAGAAAGTACTTTTGGAGGCCTTGAAGAAGCTTCATTAATGTAAGTTTGCAGTTGCATGCATTTTCTTGTTTCATGTCAAATATGAGGACTACTTTCAAGGCTTGTGTTGGTTCTTCTCCTTGCAAGCTCTATAGGAAGGACTTCACAACATATTTTGCTTCCCAATTTCACTGTAATAACCTGTTAAGGGGTTTTTGAATTAAATACGAATTGCATGTAGAACATAAAATCCATTTTGTCATAATCTGGTTGGTAAGTGCTTGAGGCTGGGTACATAATAGAAGGATTCTTTTCATTTGTCAAACACAAACATGTATCGTTTTTGAAGCAAACACATTTGATCGGTGTCTTGTGAATAGTATGGATTCATGTCCCTTGAGCGTTTGTGCACAAAACAACGCCTGCTGGAAGGGTACATAAGGGAGCCTGCTCAACTTGGATTAAGGTACCTTTCTGATGTTATGATTTTCAATGTGTGTTTATTTACTAGCTGATATATGATGTTTTGATATGTGTTCTCATATGGCAACTGAAGACTATAGAGTGTTTGTTTTAATATAATCGATTTTTTATCATTTAACATTTGTTTTAATAAATTATTCTTACTACTAACAATTACCTTGGTATTTGAAAAAGAATGTAACTCTTGCTCTACAACCCTTGCTTCCTAATTGTACCTTTTAAGTCAATTCAGTATAACGATTTTCATGGTTGAGCTTTTCGTGAACTTTCTTGGCCATCCCAATTTGTATGTTTGCTTTGGGAAATTTGCATAGCAAGATGAATATCTGATTGTTTGGTTGTCCACACTATAAAGTCTCTACTACTTATTATGGCTGCAAGGGTAGCTTGTCATTCTGTGTTCTGCCTTTCCTATTCTCCTACCCACACAGCTCATTCCTATGTTCTGTCACCATTCCCATTCCTTGTTCTGCCTTTTATATTCCCCCTCCCCACAAAGCCCATTCATGTTCTCATTCTCCTGTATAGCTCATGTCTAGCTAAAATTAAAAAACACAAATGGCCCTAAGGGGATTCAAACTCGCGACCCATCAATTAAATGCAAGCAATAGCTACTGCTACACCACAAGTGTGTTTATGTCTACATCTATGACAGAAAAATATCTACTATATCTCTCACTAAGCCCACTTGCTATCCTTGCACAATGCATAGTAGTAGATAAGTATCACTGAGATTCTTGAATTATATTTTTGGATGGAGAGAGTAGTATTTAAAGAAGAGCCTTGCATGCAATTTCTTTTATTTGAATAATGTTTTCAACTTAAATTCCTTTTTTACATGTGCGGTATTTATTCTCCGTAATATTTTCTCCATGGATCTAACTTATGAGCCATTTATAAATCAACGCCAAGGATGAATCCATATTTCTTACTTTAAAACACCGAACAAACACCACTAGCAGGAGGCACTCGCATTGGCATCGCTCATCGACGACGAGAAGAAGCTTGACGACTGCCATTTCAACCTCTAGAAGCAGTCCTACGTGGTCGCATGCACCGCTGTGTACGACAAGCTCCGGCACAACCGCCGCTTAGACGTGGTCCAGAGCGGCTACACCGCGCTATCCATCGTCAAGAAAAGGGACCTCATGGTCGTCGCCAACGTCGGCGACTCTCAGGTTGTTCTGGGCACAACATCTGACATCAGCGCCATCACGTCGTCCAACTCATCGTCCATCTGAAGCTCAACCTGCCACGTAAGTCGCTACTGATCGGCCATGAATTCTTGTGCGCTGGGACGATGGCCATTGCTGACGTTGTGTGAGTGTCCTCGAACATGATGTATATAGAGGAGTAGCGCATCTGGTGGTGCAACGGCCTGGTGTACTACCTCGCTGATGAGCCTGGGGTGCAGTTCGTCTGGCAACACAGCCAAGAGTCATCGGTACTCGTCATGTCACACGCGTTCGACGACTATTATATCGACTATGGCGTCATCTCGGTGCAGGAGGTGACGTAGAGGAGAACCTGACAGCAACGACCAGTTCGTCATCCTCGCCACCGCCGGCTACCTTTTGTGCCGGTCTGCTTTTAATTCTCTTCGCAAACACACACTTGCCTTTTTATTTAAACAGCATGTATGGTGGTACGTGCCTGATGACTGGCGATGTACGAGAGAACCTCTTCCGGCAAGTGTGGGACGTGCTCTTCAATGATAAGACCATGCAAATCGTGACATATATCGAAGCCTGCATGATACTGATGGTTGACACGTAGTGGTGAAATAACTAGATTAAAATAACAAAATTTATGTACGGCCAGAATCACAAATGAATTATGAAATCTTTTCTCATAACAGTATAACACACATTTTGTATATAAGTTATTGTTATATTATATGTTTCCGTTGTAACGCACGGTCACTTACCTAGTTATATTATATATTGATAGCTGCAAGACGTACATCATGTCAACGTTAGAGATAGAAAGACAAGAGGTTGGTTTGCTCTTCCCTTTATTGTGATGATTGAGGCCGGGAGCAGTTTTCTTAATAAAGATTTTTGAAAGAATTTGTATTTTGTTTTTAATCTCTTTCACTAGTACAAAAAGGCTCAAAGCCTGTGGAACGATATATTTTTACAGACGGATTCGGTTATCAACTGTCTATGCTATTTTTAGTAGCGGTTCCTTAAGAAAACCGCCTGTAAAAATCCATAATTTCTAGTGGCGGTTTTCTTAAGGAACCACATGTAGAAATCGATTTTCAGTGGCGGTTTTTTTAAGGAATCGCCACTAGAAATCATTTTTATCCTTAATTTTTTGAGTTTTTCAAACGACCTCGTATGACAAAACCACCAAAATAAAAGTTGTAGATCTCGAAAAGTTATGAAACTTAGTTGACAATTTTTTTATTTGAACTCATTTCGGTTCTCAAAAATTCAATCTAAGTATGTCAAATTTAAAATTCAAATTTTGTAAAATATCTCGGATCAAAAAAAGTGTCAAAATGAAAGTTGTAGAACTTCAAAAGTTATTCAACTTTTTTATTTGAATTCATTTACGGTTTTAAACAAGCAATTTACACTCAGTTGGTTGTAATATATGCACACAAAAAACTACAAAGTAGACAAAAGGCACGTCATAGGCGGAGTGGTAGCGGTCCACTCGCGGTTGATTGAAAACAGTTACAAATAGGTCCCTAGAAATAGTGAATACACCCCTAGCTTCTTTAGGAATTAGGATGGTAGACAGAGAGCTCGGTTTAGTTATAAATCAATTACAGAAAATGATTTTTTAATATAAAAATAAATCCAGAAACTTGTTTAATTCATAGAAATTTCATTTTAACTCCAAATTGACCCATTTTAGTGGCATTAATTTTATTTTAATATTGTTTATCACCTAGTAACTCTGTTTAGACATGAAACATAGATTAAAATTATCTACTTAATTTATTTCATACCAAGCACTTAATAACTTCAGTAAATCATAACTTGATAACCGCAACTCCGAATTTAGTGACTTTCATTCCTACAATCTTGTAGCATCGCGTAGAATATTATTATGCAGTTTGTTCTTATGTTTAGTGTGGGGTGGGGTCCTTAAATAATTTTTTTGTTGTTTTTAAAACCCGTCTAATGTTTCTGAAAATAATTTTTCCTATCGGATTTATTACGTCGACCGCCGGTGAAAACCAATTTGCATTGGCAGTTTTCTTAACTCGACCGCCTGTGGAAATCGATTTTCACTGGCGGTCCTCAGCTACCCGTCTGTAAAAATAATGATTTTTACTGACCCCTAGCACCGGCGGTTCTAAAAAACGACTGTGAAAATAGGTTCACAACCGTCACTATAGAGTTTTTTTGTACTAGTGTTTATCATTAGTTATTAAAGAAAGGGGGTTATTTATTTTCAGGTGGAGATGTAAGATGTTCATCAGTGCTCGACCAATGTCATGATGTGGACGTGGCAAACCCACTTCGGTAGGGGACAAAAAAAACAGGGCTGCCACTTTCAGGGCGTGACGTGGACGTGTTGAAGATCCGGAACATTCTTCGTGAAACGTACACATCGTCAAAATAGCGAGGCATGAAACTGGCCTTGGCCATGGACGCGTGAAGCGCGCCATGCGTTGGATATGTGGTCAATAAGTATATACAATACAATGTTTAACAGAGCTGGTAGTACTGCTTCGGCACATTTTTGTCCACGCTTCATGAGACAAAACACCTGCACGTAAATTCACATGCTGCACTGAAGGCCCGATCACTGAGGAGCGAACTGCCGTAACTCCCTTCTATATATACCCCCAGTCCCTGTTTCAGTTTTCGTCAAGCTAGCAGCACCAAGTTGTCGATCACTTGCCTGCTCTTGAGCTCGATCAAGCTATCATCAGCTACAGCTTCCGATCCCAACTGCAACTGTAGCAGCGACAACTGCCATGGAGGCCCAGAACGTGGAGGTTGCTGCCCTGGTGCAGAAGATCGCGGCCCTCCACGCCGACATCGCCAAGCTGCCGTCGCTGAGCCCGTCCCCCGACGCCAACGCGCTGTTCACCAGCCTCGTCATGGCCTGCGTCCCGCCAAACCCTGTCGACGTGACCAAGCTCAGCCCGGACGTCCAGGGGATGCGAGAGGAGCTCATCCGCCTCTGCTCCGACGCCGAGGGCCACCTCGAGGCGCACTACGCCGACATGCTCGCCGCCTTCGACAACCCGCTCGACCACCTCGGCCGCTTTCCCTACTTCAGCAACTACATCGACCTGAGCAAGCTGGAGTTTGACCTCCTTGTCCGCTACATCCCAGGGCTCGCGCCTTCCCGTGTCGCCTTCGTCGGCTCTGGCCCCTTGCCGTTCAGCTCGCTCGTGCTCGCCGCGCGCCACCTGCCCAACACACTGTTCGACAACTATGATCGGTGTGCCGCCGCCAACGACCGTGCTCGGAAGCTGGTCCGTGCGGACAAGGACCTGAACGCGCGCATGTCCTTCCACACGGTCGACGTCGCCAACCTCACGGACAAGCTCGGCAAGTACGACGTGGTCTTCCTTGCCGCGCTAGTAGGCATGGCGGCTGAGGACAAGGCCAAGGTGGTTGCGCATCTTGGCAGGCACATGGCGGACGGAGCGGCTCTCGTCGTGCGCAGCGCCCACGGGGCTCGCGGCTTCCTCTACCCGATCGTCGATCCTGAGGACATTCGTCGCGGTGGGTTCGACGTGCTTGCCGTGTACCACCCGGACAACGAGGTCATCAACTCCGTCATCATCGCGCGTAAAATGGACGCCCACACCAAGGGGCTTCAGAATGGACACGCGCATGCACGCGACACGGTGCCGATAGTGAGCCCGCCGTGCAAGTGCTGCAAGATGGAGGCCAACGCGCTCCAGAAGAGAGAGGAGATGGCGACCACGACAGAGCTGTCCATCTGAGGCAAGGAACTTTTGAGCACCTATGCGTGCGTGGTAACAATAATAGTTACAAATCGCTGCTGATGAATTTCTCATGCACTAGTTTATTTGATGCTATGCATTGTGAAGTGTTTAATAAGAATGTGTTCTTCCTATGTGATGATATATGCCAAGTTGCTAGCACTTTTACGTGTGATGTGACGGACATCGTGTGAACAGTTTGATGGATGGGTTGGTTTATCATTTCTCACTCATATCAATTTTGTTTTATGGTAATTAGTTGGTCTATCTTCAAATCATGCCTTACACACTACTCCCTCCATCCAAAAGTGGCATATACCATCTCAGATTTTATTGACACAGTTTAATATCGTACGTGGACAACGCGCGATATGTGCGAACGACGCGTGGCAATGCACGCAACACACGCGAAAACGGCACACGTGATGACCATAGGTGCCTGATGTGACAGACGTCAATGAAAACAATGTGAACGGTTTGATGAATGGGTTCGTTTATCATTTCTCACTCATATCAATTTTGTTTTATGGGAATTAGTTACTCCATCTTTGTCACACCCGGTTTCGTAAGTCAAACCGAATGTGTACCATATACGTGCCAGGATCAGAAAACTCACAAACACAGCGATTACATAATTGGACATCATCACACATTGCTCAAAGTAAATAGCAGAAACAGTACTTTATTACATAAAGATATCCAAGACATCCACAGAGTCATTACTTAACATAGTCGTTAATATTATCAAAGTGCGGAAAAAGCGAATGTATCAGATAAGGCATTCACAGGCAGCTGACCGGTGGTTGCCACTAACGTAACTAGAACTCGTCGTAGTCCTGAAACTTCTCAAAGTCCTCCATGTTGCCTACATCACCTCCTGAGCACTGAATACAGTGGGGACAACCTGGCGTGGGGTGGTTTTTAAAGCAAGGATGAGTACACATCACCGTACTCAGCAAATGTTCCGTTTGGCTAAAGTGGAGTAGCTATATGTGAAGTTAAGGTTAAGCAGTTGCTTTTAGTTGGTCAAGTATTTATTACTAATTGTATAGCCAAGTTTTAGTAATAAACCTAGCTATTACCCAACTGTACTCCCTCTAATAAGAAATACCAGTGATCATAATTATAACCATCATCATAAAAGTATCATATATCATCTCAGATTTTATTGACATAGTTTAATATCGTACGCGAACAACGCGCGACAGGTGCGAACGACGCATGGCAATGCATGCGACACGCGCGAAAATAGCGCGCGCGACAAACATGAAAATGGCACACGTGACTACGCACGACACTACGCGAAAAGTACGAGCGACAACACATGAATGACGCGCAAATCAGCACGTGACCACGTGCGAAACAGCGCTCGCGATACGCGAAAAAGCTTGACGTCGCATTTATATTAAACAAATATTTGTTAAAAACATCTAAGTTGGTACTAACCACATTAACTTGTGTAAATAAAATCGTAATTTAAAAACTATACATTAATTTTAATTAGAATATTGTTTAAATAAACCTCGGATAAACGATTAACTGGATAATTAACAAAAACATGTGTTGCGACAAAATAATATTACTAATACATAAACCTATATTCCTAAGTTGATTTTAATTATTATGAAACATACACGAAAGATATTTCAGAGTAATATCTAATTTAGATTTAATCCGAATTATAATTTGAGTAGAAGTCATATTTCAAAGCTCGGTAAGTTACATCTATGTTATATAGAATTCATAGCGTCTAAATTATTAATTTAGAACAGAAGTGGCATGCGAGAACTAATAACATATATCACATCTATATTAAATAAGTATTAAATCAAAATATTTGAGTTGACGTTAATCGTATTAACACATGTTTATAAAGCGTAAATTATAAATTAGTTTTAATTAGATTTCTATTTTTATAAGCGTCGAATAAATAAATAATTATTAACTAAATAAAAACATGTGTCGCGATAGAATAATGTTTTTAACATGCACACGACATTATAACGAAGCTGAACCAGAATAATTCGGATGTCTAATGCAAAAGTTAACACATATTCAATAAACTGCAGGTTTAGTGCGACATGGCCTGATTCTATTGGCCGAAAACCAGGCCACACAGAGGGTCACAAGGTTGCGGCTACAGAAGATCCCATAGACCGGAAAGGCCAATGGAAGGTTGACACATGGCCGCGATTATGCATGGTTAGGCAACAAGCCAACAAGGATTAGGTAACTAATTAAACATGAATAGAGGTTGAATGGAAACATTATAAAGGAAACTAAAAGTAGAAGAGTAAAGGCTGAATTAAATACATATTTGCATTTATAGTAAGACACTGTGGTTGTGCTCAGACTATGCTAAGAAATTTTCTTTGTGATTTTTTGGAGGCATTGTGTAATTATTCTTTGTGATTTTTCGTTTTCGATGTGTATGCTTATGTCCTTGTCGTTGAATTGATATTTTTTTGATCCTGGTTGATTACAGATCACAGAAAGTAGGTTTCTCGAATAGTCGCTTATACGGTGTGGGACTGAGAGTTCAAGTGTCAGAAAGTCCGCACATGTGGTTTCTCCGAGCTTGTCACCGCCCAAATTTTCGTTGAGGTATATAGATTCTCGAGTGAGTATATAATCTTTAGAATTTCTTTCCCAATCATGTTACTATAAGGTCTCTAGAACTGTACTCAACAGTCATCAAACTATATAATCTGTAGCATATCTTTATTACTAGTCTTCTCTCATTCGTCTACTATTTCCCCCATTCCAAATTATAAAGGTATTTTAACTTTTCTAATGCATAGATTTTTCTATAAACTTTAAAATAAACTATATCTAGATATATAATAAAAATAATATATTTAGAATATTCAAAACGTCTAATAATTTAAAACGAGAAGAGTATTAAAATCTTTAATCATATTCTTTTTGTAGGCTTTAGTTTTCAGTATTCTTTGTTAACCAACAAGACTGTTGACAGGTCAACAGAAACAAATACATGGCAAGTGTTTAATGTAGTGGTGTCGTTAAGGTCTTAAAGATACCTAAAATCAACATCTGCATACATGTATATAGAAGTTACAACGGCAATTGGGAACTTGATGGAGTTCTCATTTCCAGGTTATATAATTTCATGACACCAAGGTAAACAATACAACATCGGCTATAATTATTCAAGGTTAGTAAGTTTTTTGTGCACGCTTCACTAGTCCTAACCCAGAGCCACTACCCAAATGCTTGAAATCTCTTGCCTCTAGGCGTTCATCATGTGCAGCAAACCCGGTTCCTCCTTTCTCCAATGGAACCAGATTCCTCTCCCTCAAAGGTTTGCTGCACTCCAAGCAAGCTTTATCCTTCACTAGAAACTTGTCAGAACATTTCTTGCAGAAGACATGGCCACAGGTGCTGACGGCCACAAGGGACATGGTATTTGTGATAGTGGACTTGCAACTAGGGCACATGTAGCTCTTTTCCACTGCCTTCCTGCTCTTCTGATCAGCAGTTTCCTCTGTGAACGAGATAGGGAAGAGCGATTTCAACTTGAGCTTCTCCTGCCCCTCCGGGCAAACAGTGTGGGTGGAGGGCACATCTACCTTGACCGTAGCTTCAGGAGTAACTGAAAGGAGCCAAAATGCCTTCATATTGCGAAGGGCGTCGTCTTCAAAAGAAGTGACCTTCACGTTATTTGCTCCATGAAACCCATTCTTGTCTTGGGAACCACTGTGATCATGGTACTGGGGAACAGGTCCATGATTCTGTTGATCAAAGGCATCCAACTCCTTAGCCTTCTGCAGAATTAGCTTCTCCTCTTCCTCTTCCTCTTCCTTCTCTTGCTTTTTCTGGACCTCATGTGCTGCTAGCTTGCTGGAAGAACAAGGGTAATAGAAAAGGAGACAGTTTAAGACCAAATACAGAATTTTAAAATTTTGAGGTATGTCACGAACAATATGAATTCTAGGTAAGGCAACTACAAGAGGCGTACTATTTTAGTGACCAGTGACTAATGAACATGGTTGCTGGTAAAATATACTTTAGCAAACAAACATATATTTGCAGGTATAGTGAGTAATGGCAAGGGTCAAATGTTTGATAACGAAACTACATACAAGACCACGAATCAAGACAGCACCGATCCAAAAAAGACAGACAATTTAATCCAAAATATAGGTATGACCTTGCAAAGCAAAATCAAACTCTAGGCGAGATCATGTTGGCCCAAAATTCATGGACACCCTTGGCGTTAGAGAGTGTTTGGTTCCCATATCCTAAATTTTAGTGACAGTCAATTTTTAGTCCCTAAATTGCTAAACTATATGACTAATAAATTAGGTCTCCCACATAGATACTATAGTGACTAAAATTTAGTCTCTAAAGGTTAGAAAGGTGACTAAGAGAATCAAACAACCCTAATATCCGCAGAAAATCATCAGCCGCCTGAGCCTTACACCACTGATATACTAGCCTGAGTCCCATTCTTCCCACAAATACTGTGAAAGTCTGCAGCCTTTTCTCCTCCCTGCCATCGCGCACCCTACTCTACTCCCCCAATAGCCCAACCAACCACCCCCTAAAGCAAGTACGCAATTAACAAGACAGAGAAGTAATTAAAGAGCGTGAACTGTTGCCGCCTACCGCTTGATGTCCTTCTTCTGGTAGAGGAGGCACTCGAGGATGCACTCCTTACAGAATGTGTGGCCCTTGGGGCAGCAGAGCGGGCCGATGAGAGGCTTGAGGCAGAGGCAGCAGGCGTCGAAGGGCTTGATGGAGTCCTTTCCCAGGCGCTCCCGCTGCGTGCCGTACCCGAGCTTCCGCTTCTCCTCGTACATGAAGAAGGCGAGGTCGTTGTTGTTTTTCGAATGCCGCTGCGGCATCTTCGCTCGTGCCTCGAATCGTCTTAGCTCGAGAAGATGCAGGGAGATCGAAGGTATTCGCTCGCTTGGAACCCAAGATTTGTTTCACGCGGGGAAGGCAAAGCGGCGAGGCGGATTAATATAGTGACGAGAGGAAGACGGACCTCGAAACCCGCCGCTATCTGGGTCGGACTCGGGTGATTCCGTGTCCGTCCGTGCACACAAGTGGGCTGGGCCGAGCGGGGTTGACCATAGGCCGTACGCCGTAGATGTTTACGGAGTATTGGATAAAATACCAGAAAAATAAATCTCTACTATCCCATATGAGCAGAGGGAGGGCGTCCACCACCATCCGTGCCCCCGCCCGCGAGTTAGGCCGCCGCCCTCGCAAGCCACAGCGCCCGCGATCCCCGGCGCCCTCGCTTCCCGCGCGCGTCGCCCGCGCCGCCGGTAATCCCGCCCATCCACCACGCCGTGATGCCCCGCGCCGTGATCCCCGCCGTTGGGTTTCCCGAGGTCTCAACGCCCGCGCACACCAAACCTCGCCCCTGCGCGCGCCCTCGACGGCACTCACGGCGCACATCAATACCTGGCAGCGACCGCCTGCCACCCCGCCCCCCCCCTCCCCCGGCTCGCCGTGATGACCGCCGTGGGGTTTCCCGACCGCGCCGGGTATCCCGCCCACACCAAACCGCGCCCCTGCGCGCGCCCTCGACGGCACTCACGGCGCCCTATTCCATACCTGGCAGCGACGGCTATTAAAAGGATGGACAAAGGTTAGGTCTGCAACCCATCCCCACTCTCCAACAACTCATGTTCTGTTCTAGAGATCTTGCTGTGTGCTGTCTTTTTTCACCGATTCATCACCCTCATCCATTCCAAGATCTTGCTGTGTGCTGTCTAGAGATTGTAATTTTGTGAAAAAAGGTTTGTAATTTCCACTTGTGCTATACATTGTTCTGTTCTTAATCTGAGCACCATTTTCCTTACTTAATCTGAACATCCACTTATTCATGTTAGTTTTGATTGTTCATACTCATGTTCTCCCTGTGGGTTTCTTTACGGCAATTGGTGTCCACAACCATATTTTTAACATTCCCAACCATCAACAATGGAGTTGCTTTGATGTGCGCTTATGGGTTTCGAATTACAGTATAGTTTTGGGGATTTCTGCATGCTGACCAAAGAGGCTCAGTGGTTAATTAGTGTGCTCTCCAGATCTCTAAGGATTATAGCAGTTGTTGATTCTCAGTGGTTAATTAGTGTGCTCTCCAGATCTCTAAGGATTTATCATTGGCATTCTATAAGTTGTCAAAAAAATGCATCTGTTTATTTCAGGTAGATCACACATATAGCAGTTGTTGATTCTCAGCAGTGTGTCTTTTGATAGCTGGTCTAATCATGTTGGTCTGTTTTTTAATGATTCGGTTAAAAATGCATCAGTGAGTTCTATTTTTAGTGTGCACTAGCTTCTCCGTCTGTTTTCTACTGTGCGTTCACTATTTTGGTTCAATATACTGTGCGCGCGTTCATTATTTTGGTCCATCTGAGCTGAGCAGCTTGTTTGATTCTATTCTGTTGTCAGCAAGGTTTATGCTCTGATCAAAATTCATGATGAAAACCAGCTTAGTGCCTATAAATCACTCTGGCATTCAGAAAGAGAGGCTTGTCCATCCTTAAAAAACTTAACTGGTGGATATAGAAGTTTTTTAGTGTGAGGCTTGTCTATTTTTAGTGTGAGTGTGTGACCACTAAGTTTTTTAGTGCATGTCTTTGGGCCAAAATATCAACATTCATTGTGCAAAATTGCAACGCACGGACTCAGTTTTGTTCCTTACACAGCGTGATCCGGCCCAGAGGAGATTCCGAAGGTCTTGGAAATCAGCGGCGAGCGCAACCTCATCGACAACTTCTCCTACCACGTGTAATAATCACGGTACACAAGTTTGATTCAAACCTAAAATGCATTGTTATGTTTATGCTTTGTATTTTTATTATGACGTTTTGATTTATTTCAGTTGCATGGTTTTGATTTATTTCATGATTAAGAAAGCATATTTCATGTTATAAACCTCAAATCTCTGTTTTTCTACTTTGTTTCATACTTCCTTCAAATGTGGAGATTTACATGGCTTTTTTTATATTTTGATTTATTTCAAACATATTTGTAACTATGATCAATACTGTAAGATCAATGGCACCATCTACACTTAACCAACATAGGTCGGTTGCAGCCCTACATCACGTCCCTACAAAGTTTCCGTAAGTACACATTTCACTTTCGCATATATATATATATGCGTGGACAAAAGAAGCTAAACTCACTTTTAATGTAGTTTCGTATTATTTGATGACGTTGAGAGCGATGACTTACCAAAATTTAAGAGTATCGTAGCCAGAATTGTTGTTAAGTTCCCTAGACGTCATGACAGCCAACATTTTATTCTACAAGACATCACTGTAAGTCACTGGGTCAAACATTAAAACAAAAATAAATGACGTCAACGTATTTCTCTTACTCATACGACGTGCATTCTGAAATGACTAGGGGTCAAAAATAGAAGCAATTTCATACCGCCATAATGTCCAAAGATTTGACACCTTACTCCAACAAGGATCTACATATACATTATATGGAGTGGCGTTCTATGTAAGCTGGGGGCCGTATCTATTTCGGAATTTTGGACATAGGCTAGAATTGACCTTGGCAACTCGGACTGTTGTGGAACCATTCCACTTGCCAATTCAGTTCCCGCCGTATCCAAAACATCTTATGCCATTTCATGAGGTCCTCCAACAACCTCATAAGAGGTTTATAGGTATGTGCCCGTCTTTCTATATGGAGTATACTTATACCGCACTAAACCATAAAAAAATTTAATCCCTCATATATGAATGTCTCAGATGTAATAGGAATTGTCATTCATTTGGCGCCATTAGAGCACATCGGTGGAAGGCCGTACAGAGAGGCCATACTAATGGATTCCAGGTCATTAATTTATAACTACAATCTTTTTTAAACTGCAGACGTGATATATTTTATTCAAACAATACAAGTTTTATTTATAGGTGGGATATAATCGTCGTGGGTATATGGCCTGAACTGTTGCAAAGAAATGCTCTACGGTGGGTGTTAGCTAGAGACAACAAGAGCATAATTATCGGAACTATGCTGCGTCGTAACAAGCTACACAGTAAATTATATTATATTATCCTTAAACATCTTGTTGGAGTAAACTCAATGACCTTCTTTAGTAACTAAGTCTACTACTATAACAATAGGATGCTTGCAAACCTCGGACCATAGCACTGTTGAATTCGATCCAGATCATCACACCACACAACGGTTGCAGAGTGAGTGTTTCTTGCAATAAATTTAGAAATTATAATTAAGTAATCATGTTATTACATATCATTTACTAAATTGCAGCAATTCGGCGCTCCATGATCCAAAATCCGAGGAGTGCTTTAATCAACAATTATCTAGAGAGGAGACGTGCTTATCTGGCAACAGTGGTTCCGGATGTGTAGTGTGATAGCTTGTTACATTATAGGATTTGAAGTTATGTATCAACTAAAGATGGTCACAATTATTTGTATTTCGCCGCTTATGTATTAAAAATCGGCTCTTTGCTCTGTTGAATTCGATACGTATAATGTTATCAAACCATCGCAGTCAGAAATAAATTCTGTTATCATTCCTTGTAAGATCTCAAAAAACAGCAATAAAGCATGAGCATGACCAGGCAACTTTCACTATACATGTCATATTTTGACAGATTAAGAACACATGTGACATGTAGGTCTGAATGGAAGTGGTTCAGAGTTATGTCCTTGCTTCAGTTTTAAGAGAAGTTCTATTTGTATGCATGAGTTGGCTTCGAAATTGTGAGTAAGCACTATTTAATCATATTTTCGAAACCATACTACTACTAAATATTAGAAATTATTACCTTAGAAGGAGATGTTGTATCAGAAATGGATGCCCTTTTTTGTTCCTTAAAAACTTCCTATCAGATGATGATCTAACTTCTCCGCTGCTATGAATACCAATGCCGTGTGTCTGTTTGATTATTCAGTTTGGGTTCACTCTCAAGCCTCAAGGGATATTTTTATTTTAACAGAAATTCAATTCAAAATGAAAACGTTCCATGATGCAATATTGAGACATAATTTTCCCTAAATTACCCAAGCCTGCCCAACATGCACGACAGGTCAAGCCATGCATTGCAGCCACCAAATGCTTTTGCCCTCGCCATGGACAATGACTGCATATGTCAGTTTCTATGTGGAACTATCCCTAAGGCTCTGCTCGATCGTGCATATGGCCTATTTTGCAATGCACTGTTCGTCTGTTCGCAGAGTTGGAGCTTGTAGAACACATCTATGGATTAAAGTATATATACATCTCAACTCTAGGCCCGGTTGATTGAAGTATATATACATCTCAACTCGAATATATACGTTGGAAAAGCAATTGTGCGACTTTCTTCTAATAAAAGGCTCTGAAAGAACTCTTAAAACCCAAGTAAGTAAAGTGAATATTCTAAAAATTATGAAAGGATTCAGTTTGAACAACTTTATGGATTATTCAATATGAACACATCTATGGATTGACTGAATGGTTTGCTTTGAAAGATTCCTTTAATAATCGCATGAGTGTTGTCCCATTGCGTTTTTCCATAGCATCTTTGGATGGAATTTTGGCAGTCTTTATGTCCTGTATTCTTTCTGAAAACAAGTGCTCTGTTGCTAAACGGTGAATGATTTGTTGATGGACTCCTTTCATGATGGATTGACCCCCATTGGAATTGTGCCTCCGGTTGGGTCATGATGTGCGAGCGTATGAGCTTATCGAACTACTTAAAAGTTCCAGAATATAGGAGCAGCATGATTTAGTTTATCAACTGCCAACTGGTGGGTGTGTGACCACACTCTTGGAACCACTGAGGTTCATTGGCAGCGTGGCCTGCTGGGAGGCCAGTTTTCAATGTACCATTCATTGAATTGCTCCTAGAGATAGACTGCGCTAATCAAATTAATCCTGTTACAATTAATCCTCGATTTGGCCTACAATGCCTTCTTGGCTGCGCTGCCCGCTGCTGGTATGTAACCGGGCAAGGATCTACCAGCTTGATTTTTATTTGGTTGGTTCGGTCTATTATGCTTTTGACACTAGAGCACTACTCTCCACTACTGTAGTACTATAGATATCTGTAATTTCGGTACTGCTATTTGTTGTCAATAAGAAAGTTTTGTTTTCCTTTGTATACAGTAAATATGTTTATTGCATGGTATACATTCACATTACAATGCTTGCAAATGGCCTGTTTATTGTTCTCTCAAATTATATGTCATTATCTACTTGATGGAGCCATGAATGATCTATTTTCTTCTTTGGGTTACAAACAATATAAATGAAGAAGAATGGCATAGTTGACAACTTGGGGTGTTCTTTGAGTGGTTGAAGCTCATTTGATTTGGGAATTAGCTGTTCATAAACAGTGGGCACATTATGCTCACTACCTTGTACTTCACTTGCTAATAATCATGTGCAACAGCTACCACCTTATCTATTATTCAATTGTATTGATCTTGTTGATAATAAACAGAAAGTATAATTCAAACTACTATTATTTCAGTTCCTGACACAACTTCATAATAGCAAAATCTTGTGTTTGAGTTTTTGACTGCAGATCAGTAACGCTCTGCTCTAGATGTGCATTTTTTATTGTGCTATTTTGTCTGCTGATGACAAAAGTGCTGAGTTTATACTGACCTGTTTGTTGTCAATATATAGTTGTTTCCTGTAGGCCTCATGATCTTTCTATTTGTAAGAATGATGCAGTTGCTATTGTGGATATGTGCTATTGGTTTTGTCGATTCCTTTTTGTTCTCCAGATCAGTTGTAATGAAAATAGAGAACCTATACCTGCAGTTGTAATCAACACAGTTCGCAACTGCATATGTCAGTTTTCTGTTGATTCACTTGTAATTAAACTGTTTGGGTCACTAGATTGGTAGGACAAAACTGAAAGCAATGAGAATGGCATGTCTTTGGGCCTGAATTTTGCACAAGATTCGACTGCTCATTTGGTTTGAATCTTTGCTTCTGAACTACATTTGTTGGTCAATGAGTTCTTTACTTTCTTTAGTACTCTCGTGGTCCTTTGACAGACTGCACTTCTGAACTACATTTTTGTCTGTCTGTGGACATGTTTGTTTGAATAGTCTGTGAACCTTGACGGCCTTGAAAATTATTTAAAAAGTCCATTGCCCCTATCAGGTTTTCTTTATGGAGAACAGAGAACAAACACAAACAAATCAGATGGCACATAATGTTGCTCGCACACCATGTGCAGACATCTCAAACACCATTAATACAGGTAAAGCTTAGTACATGCGTGTATATTAATGAATGCAACATAGTATGTAATAGAACACTAATATCCAAAGTTACATTGTAGGTGATCAAAATGGATCAAACTCGTTACGACCAATTGTTGATGCTAAGGAACGTAAGAGGCAAAGAGATAAGGAAAGATATGCCACGATGTCCGATGAACAGAAAAACGAGAAAAACAAAAAGCGTCGAGAAGCACGTCTACGAAATAAAGAGTTGAATAAGAAGCGTCCTGAAGCAAGTCAACGAAACAATTGCCAAAATATGATGCCCAACGCGCCAAGAGGTGATGAAATTCGTCAACTTTAGAGTAATGTTTTTGTGTATAAACCTACTACTGAAAGTAATGTGTTCATATTTTGTAGGTGGAGACGAAAAAGTAAATGTTGATCCAGATGATGATTCCGACTGGTTGCATATCAATTATACATTACAGTCAAACGACATTGATGCAACGACAGAAGTTCTAACACCAGGTACATGACTGTTCATTAGACTAAACATGCAAAAAAATATAAAGTTTCATACGGTTTAACGTAGTATGCCTTATTACAGGCAGTGTGCACGAAAATGTTGGCCACACACCTAAGCATACTAGACAGAGGACCGCCTACTTTAGCGAGCGGTACAAAAACTTAACTCCCGTCGAGAGGGAGTTTAGGCGTGAACGCCTTAGGTTGTATAATAGAACACCAAGGCGAAAAGAGGCAAAGGTAGACCACAACAGGAGATGTAGAGTTATGCAAGCCGACACTTTGAATCCCACATCCATCGCCATGGAGGACCCAACATATACCCCTGAGTTGGTACACCCTACAGCAGATGTAAAGGGATCTGATGGATCCATATTAACTGTCTGCGACTGGGTTATCCCTGAATTCGTCAACGCACCTTTCTTGCCATCTCCAACCCAGACCGAGGATGTTGCTTCGCCCGATATGTCTACCAATACACTAAAGCGTAAACATCATGTTCCTCGTGGGGAAAGACAAGCTATATTAGCTCGTCGAAACCAGCAATTTGAATCAGCCATATCAAGGAAGGCGGGTACTTCGATTGAGGATACTAGCGGTGACGCTGTTGAAGGGGACGATCGGACACAACGCCATACGCCTATGAAGATCACCAACAATGGTAATTACTATCCAAGTTTATATGGATCTTGCAAGACATAGATAGTATGTAGTCTGACTAAACATGTGCTTACATCATCTTGGATCCATTTAGGTGATGACGATGAGGGTGTCATATTCGAAGACGACGATGATGAGAACGAGGGATACCTATTCGCTGCGCAATGTACTATTTTCGATTTTTATTATCCTAGCAAGGCTTATGTAAATATTCATGCTTACTCATTGTTTTCAAAAAAATATCAGATGAGGATACCGATGAGGATATCGAGATCGATGGTACTCAAGAAGAATCTACTGCCACTTATGTTTCTGACCCGTACGACAAGGTGTACAGCAACATCCCTGAAGAAACACATATGCTCAAGCTTGTTCCCAACTGCGGTTATTGCACCGCGAAGAAGTTTGAGTATGAGCCACCTGGGTTTTGTTGTCGTGGTGGGAAGGTTGAGCTAGCTCCAGTGGAGACCCCTCCCCAACTCAAGAGGTTGTGGGATAGTGCAGACTCTGATGCTAGGCACTTTCATGATAACATTAGGTTTTTCAATGGCCATTTCTCTTTCACTTCCCTATACTGTTGCCTCGATAGTATGACAACTAATGTAAGGGGTTCTGGTATATACACGTTTCGAGCACAGGGCATGATGTACCACAATATCAAGTCATTTGGTAGGGAAGGTGGGGCAGAGCATAAACACCTTGAGCTTTACTTTTATGATGACGATCCCAGCCTCGAGCATCGGTACCGTAAGTGCCGTGAAGAGCATCAACAAAAAGACAAGGAGGTTATCAAACAGATAGTCGAAATACTACATGGAAACCCATACTCCGAGCACCTTAGGACCATGGGCCACGTTGACAACCTTGATGACTATCGTATCGTGTTGAACCTTGACCAGACGTTGAACCAGAAGACATATAACACACCTCTCACTTCGGAGGTGGCCGCTGTCTGGATCGAAGGGAGCGAAGGGCGAGGCCAATTCAGCAAGAGTGTGTATGCTCCATGGGAAGGACAGTTCAAGCCACTGCATCCGCTCATACCATGGATGCTATGATGCACTATCATATCCATTGTTCTTCCCTAGAGGCGAACTTGGATGGCATTCAAATATCCCAAAGGTTGGAGTATCCATGGACGAAGTGGATGCATACCGCGCGACACATAGGGCAAGTAATGCAAATGATGAAGATGCGGGTTAGTTGTTAATTTGATATTTGAGATATTTGCACATTATTAACTATGCTTTCGACATCACTCACTTTTCAATCCTTGCATATGCAGAATCTCCTAGCCATTTATGTGTGTCTGTACGTGACTACTACTGCTACAAATTCCAGATTCGTCCTGGGGTATTCAATCCAATACTTCATGGAAAGCGGCTTTTCCAGCAGTTCGTGGTTGACACATACATAAAGATTGAGAGCTCTCGTTTAGATTTCATACGTAAGAACCAAGATCGGTTAAGGGCTCAAGTGGTCGCTTCTTCGGTGGGGATTTCAGACAGGTCTTGCCTGTTGTTCGTAAAGGGTCAAGGGCTCAAGTGGTCGCTTCTTCGCTACGGATGTCTTACCTATGGGAGTCCATGTCCCACTTAAAGCTTGTTACCAATATGAGGGCAAAAAACGACCCTTGGTTTGCGGAGTATTTGCTGCGTGTAGGCGGTGGAACTGAGGACACAAATACTGACGGCGACATCCGTCTTCCTGACGAGGTATGTGTGCCTTACAGTGGGAGTGACAACGATCTTGACAACCTAATAGACTTCGTTTTCCCAAATCTCAACAAAAATATGTCTGATTCGACCTACATCACTTCAAGGGCGATACTGTCAACACGGAACGAATGGGTGGATATGATAAATGTTAAGATGATTGATCGTTTTCAAGGGGAGCATATGGTGTACCATAGTTTCGATAGCGCCATGGATGATCCCCATAACTACTACCCACCCGAGTTCCTAAACACACTGACGCCTAATGGGCTGCCACCACATGTTTTGAAGCTCAAGATTGGATGCCCTGTTATATTGCTTCGGAATATAGACCCTGCGAATGGACTTTGCAATGGCACCAGGCTGGTCGTTCGTGGTTTCCAAAGAAATAGCATTGACGCAGAAATTGTACTGGGTCAACACGCTGGAAAACGCATTTTCCTGCCGCGTATACCTCTGTGTCCCTCCGATGAAGAGATGTTCCCTTTCCAGTTCAAAAGAAAGCAGTTTCCTGTACGGCTTAGCTTTGCAATGACAGTTAACAAAGCACAGGGTCAGACTATTCCCAATGTTGGTGTATACTTGCCCGAACCAGTGTTCTCTCATGGCCAACTATATGTTGCTCTATCTAGAGCGACAGCCCGATCAAACATAAAGATTCTTGCAATCCCACCCGTTGATGGGAAAAAAACGTCGAGGAAGGGTGTAAGAAAGAACCCCACAGTAGATTGTGGGACATATACTAAGAACATCGTCTACAAGGAGGTCCTAACAAACTAGACCTACGGTAAGTCTGTCAAAACTCAATTGTTTGTTTCAATAAAAAGACACCGACACAAGACTAACACTCAAATGTAATTGTGACGTTTTGATGAGGAGATGTTAAGGAGCTTTATAAAATAATATTGATTTGTTTGTAACTGTTCTGTTTGATAGGTTGGGGTATTCATGCTTCACTTCTTGAGCTTGGTATATATTGCTTCCAGATGCTACGATCTCCTGTGCTTGGTATGTTGCTTCCAGACACTACCGCAAGCGTAATCTAACCCATTTTTAACTAAAATACTCTTGCGTGGACCTGAAGATGATAGCTAGCTGAACACTTTTTACGATAGTTTTTAGATTCATCAGTAGAACTGCTCTATGATAAATCTAGATCTAGATTCAGTTTCTAAGCGGTGATAGGTTCATGATTATGCTTGTGCATTCAAAGGACATATGCTGTTACTCTGAAACTTATGTCTGCCTTCCTGCCCATGTGCCCATCGGAACTGGGACCCTTCTATTGTTCTTGCCTTTTTTATTACCTTTTTACTTGCCCTCTCTGCATGTTTGTTCCTTTTACTACTGCTTCAGTCGTAGTTCAGTTCATCACTCTCCCGCTGTTCACTTTCAGACTTGACACAAGCACGGATCGGAACACTTGTTGTATATGAACACCTTGTCATGCTTGAGTTCATATACAACTTCAGAGAGACATGTAAATTATCCTGTATTTTAACATCCCAATCTGAACTGGAGCAGGAAACTGTCAATTGGTGCCGTCAGATCTTAAGAAACAGCCCCATGGCTATTCGCGTGCTGAAATCTGCACTCAACGCGGCAGAGGATGGCCATGCAGGCCTTCAGGTAAAGCCTGCCAAAATGCTAACCCTTCCATTGGAAGTTGGGACTGCTGCTGGTGAACTTCTGTCTGCATGTTGCATTACTGATGTTTACGCTTCTGCTCTAGGAGCTTGGCGGGAATGCCACGCATATATTCTACGGCACGGAGGAGGCAAAGGAAGGGAAGAACGCGTACATGGAGAAACGACGCCCAGATTTCTCCAAGTTCCCACGCAAACCTTGAGTTTCAGCTCTTTGCTGAACTGGCCAATTCATTATTTCACTCCAATCCGTAATTGTCTATTATGAATTTTATGGGGTTTTTGGACTTGGGATTATTGAGTAGACATGCGTACAACTATGGTTATGTGTGTAAGCCAATGTTGACCAACAGCTTAAGTTGGTCTTCTTCTGAATAGTCCATGGGAGCGAGAGATTGGATGTCATTGTTGTAATTTTATTTGTAATTCAACATGTGCTGAGATTTTTATTGGCTGCCATACTCTCTCTAGATGCTTTTTTAAATGAAGTTCATAGGTTTGCAAAAGTAAGTCACCAGTTTTTAAAAATTAAAGATGTGATGGGTTTAGTGTTCGAGATGCTGTAACTATGAATCTGTTGATTTGGCTTGTCACTTCCAGAGCTTTGATGGAGAGCAAGCTACTTAGTGGAACTACTCTCATTGTAGACCGCTACTCCTATTCGGGAGTGGCCTTTTCAGCTGCTAAGGGCCTTGACATTGAGTGGTGCAAGGTGAGCTGCGTGCCATACGGATGAATAATGACTTGCTCTCTTTCATTCATGTCAATATATAGCAGCAAACTAAGAAGTGATGCCTATTTATCCTCTTTTCTAGGCTCCAGAAAATGGACTTATTGCTCCAGACCTTGTAATATTGTTGTGAATGCAGTATGTTTGATTTCTGTTGTAGTTCTTCTGTGAAAGGTTTCTATACCTGTCCATTTCGAAGCATATTTGAAGTATGAAACTGTTATAGGCTTATAGGTTCTGTGCATCTGCAATTCAGATGACTCAGTTGATCAGTTGTATGTTAGTAGCGAACCCCTTACATTAATTCATGGGATGTCATAGAAACAAATAGACTTGTGATCCGGATATAACGTGGGCGTCCACATCTCCTTGGTGAAGCCCCCGCCGTGCCCCCGCTGCGCCTGCATCGCACGATTCCAGTCGCGAGAGCCCCTGACGACCGCCCCTCTCGCGCGATGCTTGCCGCGACAACCGCCCGTCCCCTCCCCCAACGCCATGCCTGCATAAAAGGGAGGTGCCGGAGGATCTGCTCTGCTCGGCAGCAAAGTCCGGTGCCCGCACTCTTCTCTTGTCCTACGCCGCCGCCCGCTGCTGATCTCATCGCGATGAGCCACGACTCCGCGCTGTCGTGGAGTCCCTCTCGCTAGACCTGCTGACCCACGCACTAGCGGATGTCCTTGACCCACAGGGACCACAAGTCATGCCGGCTCGCCAGCTGCGTCCCGTCCCGCCGCGCCGCGCGGTACTTCGCTAGGAGGCGCTGCGCGCCTTCCAACGCTGTCATCGCTCGACCTCTCTGCGTGCGTGGACCTCGACGATGCCTCCCTCACTGCCACGTTGCCCGAGGAGCCGCCACTGACCCACTGTCCGTCCGTCAGGTGCGCCTCGCGCGGGCTAGCGGCGTCGGCTGGCGTGGCCTGGAGGTGCTCATGGCGGTGTGCTCAAGGCTGGAGGCCGTCGACCTCTCGCACTGCATCGCCGCCGGCGACAGGGAGATTACCGCCCTCACCACGGCCGCTGGGCTCATGGAGCTCGTCACCGCCTCAGCGTCACCGATGGTCCAGCTCGACAATGTCGTCGTCGGATGCTTAGGAGCCATGACCAGGCGGCTCCAGATCCACATCCGCATCCAATTCTGTACTGTATAACTGTGAAACTGACAGAGGTGTGCCCACTGCATAGATGAGTTCTCATGGTTGAATGCTTCTTCATCTCCACTTGTCAGGCAGGCGGCAGCTATCTGAGGCGGAAACTCAAGGTTACTATTACTCAGCTGGTTCCAAGAATCCTGAAAGAGAAACAAAATTCCATAATCCAAAGTTTGTTTCTCTACTGAACCATTTACGTTTCTACATTCCTCAGATACTTCCCAACTTGGAGAAAGGTGGTGTTTCTTGATGATGATGTTGTGGTGCAAAAGGACCTGACTCAGCTGTTCTCCATTGAGTTGCATGGCAATGTCATTGGAGTTGTGGAAACCTGTTTGGAGTAGTTTCATCGATACAGCAAGTATCTAAATTTTTCGCACCCTACCATCAGCTCCAAGATTGATCCACATACTTGTGGATGGGCTTTTGGAATGAACATTTTTGACTTGATATCCTGGAGGAAGGCGAACACCACATCGTTGTACCATTATTGGCAAAAGCAAAATTCAGATCTATTGCTCTGGAGAACGGGAATTCTTCCTGCAGGCCTTTTGACATTTTACGGCCTGATGGAGCCCCTAGACCGCAGATGGCATGTCTTGGGTATGATGTAGACATAGATGATCGTTTGATTGAGAGTGCTGCTGTTGTGCTATATAATGGAAACATGAAACCGTGGCTGAAGCTGGCTATTTGCCGTTACAAGTATATATGGGAGTGGTATGTGAATATCTCACATCCGTATGCTAGAGAGTGTATGTTGCAATAGAAAGCCTGCAAATCTCTGTATGTTCTTGTATACCGTTGCAAAACACGGGCACCATACGTGTACACTGAGACACGACAGGCCAATAAACATAGTATCGTTAGTCAACGAAATGACAAGGCAGAGGAGTGCTAATAGTTAAGAAAAAGCATGGAGAAGAGCGAATGCGAATATAGGATCATGCGAAGTTTAACATATCGCAGGCTCCAATGCAAGAGTTTCTTCACATACTTACCCGATATACTAGCTGTAGCTAGCACACAACTGCTAGCTTAACAGTCCAACGAGCAAAGTGGGATGCTATTTACCACTGCAGAGCTTACACACAGTTTGCAATTGCATAATAGCTGTTTGCTTGTCCGCCGTCGGCACTAGCGAAACATCTGTACGGCCGTATCCTCCGTAGCAAGGCCACTTCAATCACTTACATCGAAGTAAAAATCTCGACCCGTTCACCGTTCTGGGAAACAAGGGTGCCCGTGTTTTGCAACGGTATACAAGAAGCTCGAGTGCTCGCTTTGCACTATTTTTTGCGGACGCTATGCGTGGAGAGAGTAAAGTCATGATAGACTGGTAGCATCAGCTGCCCACATTAAGTCCTGTATAGAGTAGTATAGATATACGCTACCATAAAAATTAAGTTTCAAAACGAGCAGAGGGACTTACGTCCTCTGGGAAACATGGGAGCAGCATCGTCACGCTGAGGCAGCAGCAGCAGCATGAATGAGCATCTGCGTTTATTTGTTTCTTTCTCCACGAACAACGTGTCAGCCTCCCAAATGGCCATAGGAAATTCTCTAAGAGAGGTATAATCACACAGGGAAACGAACTGACATGGAAATCACCCAGCGAGGTTAATTTCCATGGGTTAATTAGCGAGGGAAACTCTCGCTGCCGAGTCTGTCTTCCCATCGCTGAAGCCCGACAGAAACTCGGATACTGAGTTACCAACAGTCTGCGCAACCATCTTCGCTATCCGTCGATGGAAAGGGCGCCATTCCGCGACAGCCCCGGCCAACCTCGCTCTCACTCTGCGACCCGTCGATGGAAGGGCTTTAGCTAAGCTGATGATCTGAGCTGCGCGTATAGCGACATGTATATGCCGGCTGGCTGTATCTGTATGCACACAAGCTAGCTGGCGATGTTTATCCTCTCCAGATCACTGTCGAACGCAATGTTTTGTATTAAAGACGTGATTATCTTTGTGGAAAAAAGAAGATAACTCGAATGATACATACATGGTGGCAGGTTCTATGTGGCAGAGACGGTGCTAGCCCTGGAGTACCTGCACATGATGGGGGTGGTGTACAGGGACCTGAAGCCGGAGAACGTGCTGGTGCGCGGGGACGGCCACATCATGCTCTCGGACTTCGACCTCTCCCTCAAGTGCGACGTCGTCCCGAGGCTGCTCCGTCACAACAGCCTTCCGGCGCACAATGGCAGCAGCGCCGGTGGCGGGAAGCCGTCCTGCGTGCCGCCGATCCAGCCGGTGCTGTCGTGCCTGTTCAACGGCGTGCACAAGTGCCATCAGGCGAAGGAGGGCGCGGCGAGGGACGGCGGCTCGGCGGACGACAGCACGTCGTCGTCCGCCGAGCCCTGCGACAGGAACCCGGAGCTGGTGGTGGAGCCCGTGTCGGCGCGGTCCAGGTTGTTCGTGGGCACGCACGAGTACCTGGCGCCGGAGGTGATCTCCGGGCAGGGCCACGGCAGCGCCGTCGACTGGTGGACCCTGGGGGTGTTCATGTACGAGATGGTGTACGGGCGGACGCCGTTCAAGGGCGCGGACAACGAGAAGACGCTGGTCAACATCATCAAGCAGCCGCTGGCCTTCCCGCGGGTGGTGGCGGGCAGCGGCAGGGAGTGGGACGAGCACCTGCGTGCGCAGGACCTCATGACCCAGCTCCTGGCCAAGAACCCCAAGAAGCGGCTGGGCGGCTGCACGGGGTCGGCGGAGGTGAAGCGGCACGACTTCTTCAAGGGCGTCAACTGGGCGCTCGTCAGGTCCGTCCGGCCCCCCGAGGTGCCCAAGCCGCCGGTGGTGCCGGCGCTGCAGAAGAAGGTGCTGATGATGAGCAGGAAGGAGCTATATTGTACGAGTTACCAACAGTCTGCGCAACCATCTTCGCTATCCGTCGATGGAAAGGGCGCCATTCCGCGACAGCCCCGGCCAACCTCGCTCCCACTCTGCGACCCATCGATGGAAGGGCGCGGATGCCCCCGCAGCCGCCCTCACCCCACGATCCTCGCCCCGCGCTCGCTATCCGTGGATGGAAAGGGCGCCATTCCAGGATGCCCCCGCGCCAACCCCCGCCATCCTCGCTCTCACTCTGCTCTCCGTAGATGGAAGGGCGTGGATGCCCCCACAGCCGCCCCCATCCCATGGTCCTCGCCCGCGACAGCCCCGTGATGCTCGCCGCTGACGCCCGCGCGTGATGGAGAGGAGCGCTGGTGGCCGCGCGTGATGCAGAGCCGATGACGCAAGCTGCAGATGACGGGTCGATGGAAAGGGCGCCATTCCGCGACAGCCCCGGCCAACCTCGCTCCCACTCTGCCACGAGTCGATGGAAGGGCGCGGATGCCCCCGCAGCCGCCCTCACCCCACGATCCTCGCCCCGCGCTCGCTATCCGTGGATGGAAACGGCGCCATTCCAGGATGCCCCCGCGCCAACCCCCGCCATCCTCGCTCCCACTCTGCTCTCCGTAGATGGAAGGGCGTGGATGCCCCCGCAGCTGCCCCACCCCACGGTCCTCGCCCGCGACAGCCCCGTGATGCTCGCCCCTGACGCCCTTCCATCTTTGGAGAGGAGCGCTGGTGCCGCGCGTGATGCAGGCCCGTGATAAAAACCATATGCTCGCTCTCACTCTGCTCTCCGTAGATGGAGAGGAGCGCTGGTGCCATCGCGTGATGCAGAGCCGCTGACGACTCGAGGCCGCGCAGAAGCTACCATCGAAGTTGCCATCGAAGTTGCCTGTGACATCAAAGACATATTACAAGGTGCCGTAAGAAACCTGCCATCCCAACGTTTTTTCTCTGTCTTTTTTATCCTCCATTCAAATCGATCTCGTGTCTGAGTTCTTTTATGCATATGTTCTGGTTTAGCTACATGTTCACTTAATATAGAATCATCTAGATTAATCGTTATCTATATTGTTTTCTAGCGAGTTGGAGATATAAGTGAACTGTTGGAATGCCTGAATTTTAAAATAGCAGTTCGTGTTAAAACTTAACAATGTTGATGGACTATAGCTAGACATAGACAGAGGCATTGATATGTTTGCATGTTCTTGGTGATAATCTGAAGGTTCGGCACCATGAGTACACTTCACATCATCAGAAGTTCAAAACTATTTTCCGAAGGTTCGGCTTCATGTTTGCTGTGCACACCTGTGAATCAATACTACCACATCATTAGGACACAAATATAGAATAGCATAAAGTTTCATCGACTATGTTTGCAGAGTGAACAAAAAAAAGAATCAAGTTGCATAAAATTGTATAACAAAAAGATGCTACAGAACAGTACCCAAGCAAATCATTCTGTGTATTAATTTGTGTCATTCACTCACCTTCAGATCGATCTCGTGTCTGGGTTCTTTTATGCATGTTCTCATGTGTGCTCTGTGTCAGCGTGGCAGCCACACCAACCCCCATCCTGCTCGGCGCTAGGTTTCTTGAATGCTGCCAATAGATAATTTCATTTGCTGCACCGGAGACGAACCCATCACACCCATGTATCTCCTAATACTCTATAGTACCATGAATAGTGAAGAAAAAAAGCTAATACATTATTAAAAAAACAACTTGGTCTTGGTTCATTTTCTGACATGAAAGTAACATGTTTGTTCTCGTAAAGATTGAAGTAATCATGTGTCATTTTTTTATTTTGTCCACTCTATTAGTTCAGAGATGGCTCCGTGATTTATTTATTAATTTATTATGCATCTAACAATTTGTTATGCATGTTAGCTTACTATCCTAAATCGTCATTTATTTTTTCCACTAACATGGCAAAGCATGGACACTAGCGTATCTTACTTTATGAATGTAGGTTTTTGTCCCGAGAATGGAATCTCTATCCGTAGGCTTGTGTCATAACAAGCCAAAAAAATCGGCGGCAACCGCAATAGTTCCGAAAGGTATTAATAATTTTCTTAGTTCTGTATGGATCAATTTGTTTTTTATTGTAATAACTAATTTTATTTTTATCTCACGATTGTTTGCTCTAGACTATATTTGCACACAGGGTGATCTTGCCCTCATCGATTTTATTAAGGAAATCCCTTGTGAACCAAGGGTAGAAGTCGTGCTTATTGATGATGCCTTTGTTGAAAGAAAGTCGATGGAATGTTTATTTCAACCGAATGCATATATAGGTGACGAGGTAATCCATGCTTAGTTTTTAAATTTGGTGACCATGTTATGTATATGTTTTTTTACTCACCATGGTATTTTTAACCACAACTTACACACTTGCAGGTTATAGACTGTTATATAAATTTGATAAAAACTCAAAAGCATCTAAAGTGCCGATCTGGAGGTCGCGTTCACATAGAAAATGCTTTCCAGTTTAATTTCTTGAAGCGAGATGGCGATGTTGAAATTAAAACAGAGGAGCTATATCCAATTGAAGACATGACACAAATATGTAGCGTTGAACGAAGGGTGTTACTTTACCTAGACCATGACATGGTACATATGAGTTTACAATCTAAACAAAAAGTTAGTGTGTACATGTATTTTATTCTTATGCAAGTATTTATAACTGTTTTTGTAGGTGTTTATTCCGATAAACATCCGAGAGACGCACTGGTATCTTGCCGTGATCCATGCAATAAATATGGAGATTCAAGTTATCGATTCACTTGGTACTTCACAAGACCGTAAAGACCTCACTGACTCTGTGAGTATGCACAAACTTAACAATTATGAATTCATTATTAACTTATCTCAATCTCTAATTTTGTTTTACAATATATAAAGATTAAAGGTCTCCAAAGACAAATTGATATGATATCTCAACGTAAGGAGTTAAAAGACCACAGGTGGCCAGACCTCCAAGTTGCTTCTTGGCCGCTCAGAGAAATAGACATGGGATATGCAAAGCAGACAGATAGGTACGCCCTAAAATCTTCTTTACCAATTTCTTCATTCATACTAATCTTTATGTTTTTATTAATGTATATTGTAGCTCTTCATGTGGCCTCTTTCTTTTGAACTATATCGAATACTGGACAGGGGATGAACTGTCTGACAGTTTTACCCAGGTATATTATTACTACTACGACATATATGCACATCTACAGTCAGTGTTACATATATAATGCTAAATAATTATTTATTATTTATAGGATGACATGTCACACTTTAGGAAAAAAATGGCTGCTATATTACTATCTTCAGACCTGAATAAGAGAAGGGGGTGTCTGTTATACAAAAATGATAAAGAAGTTGACTCTGGAAGTCCATCAGATGTTGAGATATTAGAAAATTCAATAGATTCTAAGAAGAGGAAACTACTCCACGTGCTTCATGATAGCGAAGTCGTGTATGAAGATGAGGAAGGCCCTATTACTCAAGCAGACTTGCAAAAGTGGTTTGTTGATGATTGGGATAAAAGAGCTCCTGTAAAAGTCTCTAACGATGGGTGCACCAATGACTTTTTAATGGTTGGTCTTTCCACAAAGGACATGCCAGTGACCAAAGCCGATTCAATAGATGTTTTATGTGATTATATCATGGCTATAGAAGACGATATGACACTCGAGTAAGTGCTCAATTATTTATCTATTTTATGTATATCAACTACTTAGATTCTTGGTATAGACTTTCGTCATGATACATTACAGGATGACATGGGTGCGAAGTTTCAATCCTTTTAAGATAGAAATCTCTGTCAAAGACCTGCAAAACATATTAACGATAAATCAAGATATGATTCTAAGATGTTTTGACATGGCTGTTCGGCTGCTTGCCAATAAAGAGTCACGTAGGCCGAAAGGAGAAATCATAAATAATAGAAAGCATTATATGGACATGCGTTTCTGGGTAAGTTTGTTTCCAATCATTAATGTATTAATATATAGTATATCTACATCTAATCCTCATGTGGACATGTATATATACTGTCCAGAGAATGGTTGGCTTTGGTAAACTTCCAAAGTACCATCAGGACCCTACAGCAGAAGAGTTAGCAAAAACACTCGATTGTTGGCCATCAATGAATTATTATATCACGGGTTGTAGATATGTAAGTATGTGTTCATTTCGAATGTATTTATAAAGGACACTTCTTTGCAATCCTAATGACTGATATTTTGCAGGTTCTTATGCCATGGAAATTCAACGGATGTCATGCCCTTTTCGTAATAGATCATGTTAAAAAGCATGTGACTTTTATCGACTTTACACCGACTCAAGATTGGTGTAAACACATGCCATACAAGAGGTTTGCGGAAGCGATTATCATGGCCTCAAAGAAATATAAGATTGCTTACAACAAGAAACGTTCTGGATGGGCGGAGGATATCTTTAAGTGGGAACATACCATTCAGACTGGTGTTCCAATTGACTTAAGAGGGTATTTTCTAAGTACCACCTTATCAGCAGTTTAAATTTTTCCTATGATAATTATTGTATAAAACATAGTTGCCCAAACATTATATTATAGGTTTAATACCAGCTACCTCGTTCTACAAGCTATGTCCATGTGGGGGAATGACAGACAAATAAAATTTGTTGGGGTAAGTGTAGTATGTTCGTTCTATGTTCAAAACATATATTACAGATATCTCTTTTTACAAGATAATATGTTTTGTTCTCTTATGTCTTTGTCTGTAGGATGCAAAGATTGTTCGAAGGAACTTTGTGATTGATCTGTTAAGTTATGAGGATAATTCGTGTCGATATGCCATCCCTGCAAACATACAACAGAGACTTATCGATATCGCTAAAAAGGATTAGCTAATTAGTGTGATATTGATAATGTTTGCCACACGGATTTTGCATATTATAGTGATATTTGTCGTTCCGTATTAATGTTTCATACAAATCTTTTACTTCCGTCGCAACGCACGGGCACATATCTATAACATACAACAGAGACATGTAAGTTATCGTGTTTTAATTCGGTTCCGTTGCAACGCACGGGCACCCTACTAGTCAGATGTTAACTGTCCAAATCAAAGTGGTAAACTCTATATTGCTACGATTTCTATTATTCGATGGATATAATTTGGTTTAATAAAGCATAAAAGTTTGTGTTCTATTAATTAGATAGGTGTGAATGTGGAGCCAACATTTAAGGTTTGAATCTTTGTGCATAATTTTAACTTATTTTGCATACAATAGGAAGGTCATGACGACCTTGAAAACTAGTGTTGTATATAGTCGATCGAGATGAAAAGATATGGTCTTTTTAGAAATAGTTAGGGAGTGAAATGGTTTGTTTAAAATATAATATTTTTTAAAATCCTCTTGACTTTATTTATGTGTTAGTTTACACAATTTGCATCAACAGATTGGTTTACGTGCAATATGTTCCTAACTCTACTTTGTCTAATGTTCTATATTCTGAACTCTAATTTATCTATAATATTGTTTAATGGTGATAATAGTTTGACTTTAACTTAATAGTTTTAGATCCGGTTCTGAACATTCTTTCATCCAATAAACATATCCATAAACACGCAAGTCAAACTCGAAAGTCAAGTCAAGTCAGATGCAGATGCAGATGGTTAAGTTTGATTGTTTCTTTTACCTTTTAAAAAGGATGTTCAATTTGTCATAATTACAAAAAAAGGTATGATCATGTCAAAAATGGTCTTTCAAAATAAATTATCAACAATTCAAATATGGAGCATTTGCGATTGGTAACAAAATAGTGGTTTGCAAGAAAAGGATGTCTATCCGTAATTATCGTAATGTCAACGATGACAGCACGATTTCACTTGCCTAGCGCTCCAACAGAGACGGGCATGCGCGCATGAGATTCCACTCCACGTCCGCTTCTACCGCTTCAGTCGTTGTCGATGAACCAGACAATTCTATCATACGTTTGAACTCACACAAACTAGCATTGTTGACTTTGCACAAACTAGCCTCCTACTAGACTGTAGTGCTATGGGTCCAACCAAATGAAGCTTAGCTACACCTAGAGTAGTTGATGTCAGTTGTGTTTCTCTTTTTTAATTTTATTACATAAACTAAAACCTATAATCTAACCTAACTTCACCCCTTGTGCCTATTTATATAAACTGAAGTTTTGTATCCTATGTTCCAATCTTATACTAGGATGACAATTCAAGTAATATAAATCTTTGAAAAGAATTGCTTAAATGTAAATGTGTTGGCACCTTTTTCGAGCGCCAAACACTCAACAAGAACCGGCGGAGGTGCTCTCTGGTCAGGCGCGGATGGTCCGCGGCCAGGGGCCGGACGGTCCGCGACCTGGCGCAGGGGCTAGGGTTCCCTGCCTGACGGCCGGACGGTCCGCGCGTCCGCAGGGGCGGCGGAAGTCGCCAGCGACGCCTGGATCTCGCTCCGGGGAGGGACCCCGTCGGGGAGGAGAGATCCTAGGAGATGCCTAGGCTCGGCAGGCCGACCTAGACTCCTCTAATCGACGTAGAGTCGAAGAGAAGCGAAGAATTTTGGGAGTGAGAGGCTAACCTAGAACTAGACTAGAACTACTCCTAATTGTACAGGAAATAAATGTGAGATAAAAGTGTTATTGATTCGATTGATTATTACAAATCGGCTGTATACCTCTGTATTTATAGAGGAGTGGGCTGGACCCTCTACAAACTACTCTCCCGAGCCAATTCCGCGAATTTAGCTAACAACCGTAGCACAAAACTCAGAACCCTAATCTGCTCTGTGCACGCGCGGACCGTCTGGCCCACAGGCGCGGACCGTCCGCCGGTCTCAATTTGGTGCCCAACATATGTCCTCCTGCCTTTTGGTGGAGCTGGGCAAACCAAAAGCAACTTAACTCGATGTGATTACATTGGTTTTCTTAAGCATCTTGCCACATACTAGGATGGTACTGCTTGAGGAAATGCCCATTCAAAGCTTTGGGTAAATCTTTGCCTTGTAATGTTTGCAATAAATAGGCGTTACCAGATATTATCTGGTTTACTTTGTATGGACCCTCCCAGCTTGGTGACCATTTCCCAAACTTTTGGTCTTTGTTCCTTAGAGGCAGGATGGTCTTCCACACCAGGTCCCCTACTTGAAATGACTTTGCTTTGACCTTCTTGTTGTAGGCCCTGGCTAAATGATCTTTTCCTTTTCTATTGCTCCCAAAGCTATCACCCTTTTGTCGGTCACCTCATCAATATTATCCATCATTTAATTATAATAATCAATGATGGTTAGATCATTTTGTCTGGCGAATCTGACAGCATTCAAACTTATTTCCACAGGCAATACTGCTTCCTACCCATAGACAAGCTCAAAAGGAGATACTTTAGTAGCACTATGTTTAGATATTCTGTGAGCCCATAAAGCTTCAAACAAAATCTTATGCCAATGCTTAGGGTTATCGGATATCTTCTTTTTATCAAGTTAATCAATGTCCTATTACTAGACTCGGCCTGTCCATTGGCCTGAGCATAATATGGAGATGAATTAAGCAACTTAATTCTATATAATTCAACAAATTCACGTACCTCTTTTGACATAAAAGAAGTTTCTTGATCTGTAGTCAAGGTCTGGGGAATGTCGAATCTATGAATAATATATTCAGTTATGAACTCAATTACCTCCTTGTGTGTCATGTTCTTTAGAGCAACGGCTTCAGTCCATTTGGTAAAGTAGTCAGTGGCAACTAACACGAACCGATGCCCCTTCGATGATGAAAGATGAATTTCTCCTATAAAGTCTAATCCCCATCCTCTGAAAGGCCAAGGCTTGATGATAGGATGTAATTCGGCTACAGAGACCAATTGTAGGTCGCCGAATTTTTGAAACACTTGGCATCCTTTGTAGTACTTGAAACAATCAGCTATCATGTTAGGCCAATAAAAACCAGACCTTCGCAACAACCACTTCATCTTTGGAGCCGATTGATGGGTACCACAAATTCCTTCATGTACTTCGGCCATGGCTAATATAGCATCATCTGGGCCCAAGCACTTAAGCAGGACGTCGTTGACTGTTTGGCGGTAGAGTTCATCACTCATCAAAACATACTTAAAAACTGTACGTCAAATGTTCTTATCTGTCCTGATATTGGGATTTCGTAAATAATTAGTTATGGGCGTCCTCCAATCACTTGCATCAGCTTCATTATCAGCCGAATCAATTAGGAGAACTTTCCTGGTAACCCCGGACAGTCCGGAGTCTTTATTCAGACGGTCCGCGACCTGGAGAATTGGCCCTGCACCGGTTATCAGATTTTCAGTGTTGTGAAATCTCCCTCGCTTTATCCGATAACCTGATGCATCTTGTGCCAAATCGTTAGCTCTATGATTCTCAACTCTAGAGATATGCCGAATACTGAATTCATCAAAAGAATGAATTATGCCCCAACATTTTTCAAAGTAACTATATAGAGTACCATCAAAACATTGATATTCTTCTAACACTTGTTGGACGACCAGCTGAGAATCACCAAATGCCTTCACATGTTTTACTCCCATACAATTTAAAAGTTCCAAGCCGAACAAAAGGGCCTCATATTCGGCTTGATTGTTAGTGCAATAAGTTTTCAATCGGTTAGAGAAGTCGAAGGAGACATCACTTGGTGAAACAAGTACGATGCCAATTCCTTGCCCTTCATTGCAAACCAATCCATCAAAATATAAAGTCCAAGGAGTAATAGTAAGGTATGACATGTCTAGTTTATGAGTATCATTAATCCGATGTTCTATAATAAAATCCGCTACGACCTGGCCTCTCATAGATTTCAATGGTTCATAGGCCAAGTCATATTCTATGAGTGCATAAGCCCACTTACCAATTCTACCACTCATAATTGGGTTATGCAACATATATTTGATCACATCGGCTTGACCAGAAACAGTGCAATGACTAGACAGTAAATAACATCTACATTTGGTGCATGCATAAAACAAGCATAAGCATAACTTGTCAATAAAAGTATACCTCGTTTCAGCATCCACCAACCTCCGACTTAGATATGTCACCACATGCTCATTTCCTTCAGTTTCTTGTGTCAGAACAGCCCCAATGACCTTATTTTCAGCTGCAATGTATAATCGGAATGGTACTCCTGCTTGTGGTGCTTTTAATACGGGACCCAAAGACAAGTATTTTTTTAATGAGATCAAATTCTTCCTGTTGCTCTGCCCCCCAAGCGAATTCGGCATCATTCTTAAGCCGAAGGATAGGAGTGAAGGCATCAATCTTCCCGACTAGGTTAGAAATAAACCTTCGTAAATAATTCACCTTGCCGAGAAACTTCTGCACTTCAACCTACAGGTCAGAGGTCCCACATTCCGAATAGACTTGATTCAGTCAGGGTCTATATCTGTACCATGTTCATGGATGACAAATCCTAAAAACTTACCAGCCGACACTCCAAAAGAACATTTACGTGGGTTCATTTTCAAACCATACCGACGCATCTTATCAAAGGCTTTGCGCAAATCAGCTAAATGAGAACTAAACTCAGCTGATTTTACTACAATATCATCAATGTAGACTTCCACAGTGTTTCCCAACGGCTCATGAAAGATCAAATTCATAGCCCTCTGATAAGTAGCACCGGCATTTTTCAGACCAAATGTCATGACAACCCACTCAAATAAACCAATGAAGCCTGGACATATAAAGGCCGTTTTAGACGTATCTTCTTCGGCCATGAAAATCTGATTATATCCGGCATTACCATCAAGAAAGCTAATAATTCTATTCCCTGATGCATTATTGATTAATGTGTCAGCTATGGGCATGGGATACTCATCTTTAGGAGTTGCTCTATTTAAATTGCGAAAATCAATGCATACTCTAAGTTTACCTGACTCCTTCTCCACCGGCACAATATTGGAGACCCAGTCTACATATCTGCAATGTCTAATAAAATTAGCTTCTAGCAGCCGGTGGATTTCGTCCTTGATTCATGGGAGAAGATCTAGATGAAATGTTCTAGCTCTCTGCTTTAAAGGTCTGAAACCAGATTTAATGGACAGCTGATGATGCTCTACGATCTCCCAGCTTAATCCCGGCAATTCAGTGTAATTCCAAGCAAAGCAATCCGAATATCCCTTCAATAGACCGATCATTTCATTTCTAGGATCGGTCTCCAGGGTCTTGTTTACAAAAGTCGGCCTTGGAGTTTTACCATCTCCTATGTCGATCTCCTCCAAAGGATCGGCCGATGTAAACCCCTGTCCTAGTTTATTGAGATCTCTGAATTCCTTTATCATGTCCCCCACAAAGGAATCAGATGATCTTTGTGTGATGGAAGACTCTCCGGTCTCGGGGGCCGGATCATCCGTAATACTGTCTTTACGCTGTGGTAGATGTTCGGTCTTAAAGACCGAACTGTTTTGTGAAAGACCGAACCATCCGGCCTTAGAAGCCGAACTGTTCATGACCAAGGACTCATGAATTTTGTGTGTACTCATCGTTTAAACTTTATTTAGGATTTAGCCGATTCTCCATCGGCTCTAGCATTACAGGAATGAAGCCCTTCTTATTTATACTTATGAACTGGTAATCAGAAAAATCTACTCCTGTAAGACATGTAGAAGTCTCATAAGTCCAGAGTACAAGGGCATCGACCACAGCAATATAGGCCGATACATCAGCATGTACTTGTTCTACATCATCGCCTACCCATTGTATTAACATTTGATGTAATGTAGGAGGTATACATTGGTTGGCATGAATCCAATCTCTGCCTAGGATTAGACTGTAATTTCCTTCTACATCAGCGATGAAGAATGCAGCAGCAAGGGTCTTAGTCCCGATGGTTAATTCAATGGACGTGACTCCCCTGGCTTTGATCGAACTATCAGTTCCAACACCGCTGAGGGTCATGTTGGTCTTGACAAGTTCGTCATCTTGTTTACCTAATTTTCTGTACAATGAATAAGGCATTAGATTTACAGCCGCCCCTCCATCTACCAACATTTTAGCAGTCGGTATCCTATCAATGTGACCGCGCACGAAGAGTGGCTTTAAATGATTTATCGATTCCTTTGGTTTAGTAAAGGCGGCTTCTTTAGGACCAAAATCAAACTGGGCAACAACAGGTTCATCGTCGCTGACAATAGTACAATTGGCGAAAAATGTAATAACATTTACATCCATACCTAGGCGTTCTGGAGAAGCTTCATAGTCGACCAGGTCTTCTCCCAGTAGGTCGTCCTCCTCCATTGATGTCGGTATGTCGTTGGAGGCATCCTGGTGTGGTGCGGATGGTCTGGACTCAGGGGTCGGACGGTCCGCGTCTTGTGTATATGGTCCGTCCTTTTTAGCCGGGTTGTCTGCCATATCTGCAGGGTGCTGCACAAGTGTTGTTTTATTTTCTATTTTTGTGGCTGATGGCTATTCCTCAACGGCCTTTGGTCTTCATTTCTTTTGTGGTGGCGGGTACTGTGGATGTGTGTCATTGAATATATTTTCCGCCTCCTTTTCCTGTTTCTCTTTTGCTCTTAGGCGTTGTAATTTTCACTTTTGGGACCGTGTCAATCCCGCTGGGCACGATTGAGGCATGGAGTATTTTGGATCGGCTATTTTGAAGGTAGCCGTATCTTCTGTTTTGTTCGTGTTGGCCGATTCACCAAAAATCATCGGCCCTTCACTTTCTTTCTGTATGACGACATCCGATGTACCTATTTTGACGATGTTCTTTTTGTCGTTCTTTCAGTTGCTGCAGGCGTATGCCCCCCTGCCGGATTGGTCATCCTTTGAGGCCGAGTAGTCCGGCAATCTTGTTGGGCTTGTGTCTGGTGACCGGATTGAGCGGTGCCCAATCGATCTTGTACTGGTGGTGCTAACCTGTCGAATACAGATGTTTGGGGTGCCCCCCAAGCGGGGTACTAGCTGTGGCATCCCAAGTGGATATGGTGGCATGCCCCACATTTGATTTGGGACATATGGTGGAGGTATG
Organism: Zea luxurians; assembly: GCA_029449295.1. Lineage (NCBI taxonomy): Eukaryota > Viridiplantae > Streptophyta > Magnoliopsida > Poales > Poaceae > Zea > Zea luxurians. The sequence continues at coordinate 44,550,776 of JAOPSE010000008.1, read as the reverse complement.
TATGGATATGGCATAGGTGGATATGGGGGTGGAGGTGTCCATGTAGGTATGTTAGGTCTTAATTGGACAGTATGACCTTCCATTTTTTCCGATTGGTGAGGTGGTCCAATCGGTCTATCCTGCTGTCGCTCCTGAGTGGGTAAGCAAGGTCGCTTTGGTGGTCGGTCGCTGGGGCCGGCCTTCTTTTTCACATATTTAGACAATAATTGATCAAAGGTCGGGCTGGATTTTACCAACCGACCAGCTGCCTTGAACGTGTTAGTTTTCCGCGTACCTATTTCTGGTTTGAAGGTACGTGGTTGCCGTGGCTCCTTGGCATTGTCGGACCGTCCGTTGGAACGCTCTGGACCATACGGTGATGTTATGGACCGTCCGTACCTCAGCACCGGACCGTCCGTGATGCGTAGTATGGGTTCTCGTGCATGTCTCCTTGTCTGCGCTTGCCCTCCAGTGCCGAAGGTTGTGATGGTCACCTTCAGTGTCTCCCCTCCATCAGGACATTCGTTGCGGTGGGTTCGACGTGCTTGCCGTGTACCACCCGGACAATGAGGTCATCAACTCCGTCATCATCGCGCGTAAAATTGACGCCCACGCCAAGGGGCTTCAGAATGGACACGCGCATGCACGTGGCACGGTGCCAATAGTGAGCCCGCCGTGCAAGTTCTGCAAGATGGAGGCCAACGCGCTCCAGAAGAGAGAGGAGATGGCGACCACGACAGAGCTGTCCATCTGATGCAAGGAACTTTTGAGCACTTATGCGTGCGTGGTAACCATAATAGTTACAAATCGCTGTTGCTGAATTTCTCATGCACTTGTTTATTTGATGCTATGCATTGTGAAGTGTTTAATAAGAATGTGTTCTTCCTATGTGATTATATATGCCAAGTTGCTAGCACTTTTACGTGTGATGTGACGGACATCGTGTGAACAGTTTGATGGATGGGTTGGTTTATCATTTCTCACTCATATCAATTTTGTTTTATGGTAATTAGTTGGTCTATCTTCAAATCATGCCTTACAAACTACTCCCTCCGTCCAAAAGTGGCATATATCATCTCAGATTTTATTGACATAGTTTAATATCGTACGCGAACAACGCGCGATATGCACGAACGACGCGTGGCAATGCACGCGACACGCGCGAAAACACCGTGCACGACACATGCGAAAACAGCACACGTGACGACGCACGACACTACGTCAAAAGTACGAGCGACAACACGTGAACGACGCACAAATCAGCTCGTGACTACGTGCGAAACAGGGCTCGCGATACTCGAGAAAAGCTAAATAGACATCACATCTATATTAAACAAATATTTGTTGAAAACATCTAAGTTGGTACTAACCACATTAACTTGTGTCAATAAAATCGTAATTTAAAAACTATACATTAATTTTAATTAGAATGTTGTTTAAATAAACATCAGATAAACGATTAACTGGATAATTAACGAAAACATGTGTTGCGCCAAAATAATATTACTAACACATAAACCTATATTCCTAAGTTGATTTTAATTATTATAAAACATATACGAAAGATATTTCAGAGTAATATCTAATTTAGATTTAATCTGAATTATAATTTGAGTAGAAGTCATATTTCAAAGCTCGGTAAGTTACATCTATGTTATATAGAATTCGTAGCGTATAAATTATTAATTTAGAACAGAAGTGGCATGCGAGAACTAATAACATATATCACATCTATATTAAATAAGTATTAAATCAAAATATTTGAGTTGACGTTAATCGTATTAACACATGTTTATAAAGCGTAAATTATAAATTAGTTTTAATTAGATTTCTATTTTTATAAGCGTCGAATAAATAAATAATTATTAACTAAATAAAAACATGTGTCGCGATAGAATAATGTTTTTAACATGCACATGACATTATAACGAAGCTGAACTAGAATAATTCGGATGTCTAACGCAAAAGTTAACACATATTCAATAAACCGCGAGTTTAGTGCGACGTGGCCTGATTCTATTGGCCGAAAACCAGGCCACACAGAGGGTCACAAGGTTGCGGCTACAGAAGATCCCATAGACCGGAAAGGCCAATAGAAGGTTGAAATATGGCCGCAATTATGCATGGGGGGCTGACGACATGCAGGTGGGAAGTTGTGAAGGCGTGATGCATGCAAGTGGGGTCCATTGGATGATTTCCTTCTTCCCCATGCATGCACGGACGGTTACTGCACATGGGGGGTTCCTCTTCGTGGGAAAACCCCCATGTGCAGGGCAGTCAACCACGGAGTAGGGTAGCATGGGGAGAGAGGGAATCAGGGCTGGGCGCGGGCTTCCACGCGCTACAGCGGGGTGCGCACACCATGGACACACAGGGAAGCACGGTCGACCATGGCTGTGCCGGCTATGGTGCTACTCGAGACGAGGGCGTCGCGTTAAGGAAGAAAAGGGGGTAGACAAACACTCACCTCAGGGCAGAGCTCGAACGACGAGGAGAACAATGGCGACGCTTTGCGTGTCGCGGCATGGTGGATGGCGGCGAAAAGCTCCTTCGGCAAGACGATGACGAGTGCTGCGGCGAGGCAGGGCAGCGGGGCTTGCGCGGAGATGGTGGGCGCGGCTCAGCGGAGAAAGTTAGGACTGCCATTGCCATGAGCAGGCTAAGAGACCGCTGGGAGGTAGAGGTAGGAGAGGGGTTCGCCTGCGGACGACCGGTAACCAGAGGGGCTTGCACGATTTGGCTCAGGAGGAAATGACGAGGGGAAGAATAAAATACATATATTATCAAGTTTTTGGAGTATTTTAGCTTTGGCAAATACTAAATTTTAGAGATAAAAATAAAATCAGAGAATCTGAATTTCACATTTAATACTCGAAAAATCTTCCGAATGATTAGAAAATCCCCCAAAACAATCGAAACTTCTCTAGGATTTTATTTTACTACGCTAAATATATATATATATATATATATATATATATATATATATATATATATATATATAACATCCCTCCATTATTCAGGAAAAAGAGAAGAAAAGCAAGTGCATGAGAGGGTAACACCTCAATTTGGTGGATATCAGCAAAGAAATTTTATACCCCCGAATTGAGGGTGTTACATTTTACCAACTACAATGTCTACATTTAGCTTAACACCAGTAGCCTTTTCAACTTTGATCTGGGAACAACATGATACTCATTATCTGCATCTACTGAGCAGCTATTCATCATCCTCTTCACCAACTTCATTGTCAATGTCCACTAAGTCAGAATCTTCATTACTGCTAATACAAATGTCTCCATCAATAACTAGACAATCTCTATCATTTGCAGGTATCAAATCCCTGTAAAAATCTAGTAGTTTGTCACCATCTCTATTTTGAGTTCCTTGTACCTTGAAAGGGCTCAAGGCCTTGGGGAGAGTTGAAGTTGGGTTTGCCACTACATCATCCCAATCCAAACCACCAACATTGTTATCATGGTCAAAATACAAAATTAGATTCTTCACTCGATCAGTCACAAAACACCATTGCAATGGTGTCTGAATCTGATATGATCACCCTTAATCCATCATCCAATCCTTTTCCAGGTAATAACCAATACACTATTAGATCCTCAGACTTTACATATCCATGTTCTTCAACAAAATCATCAAACCATAGAGTGGACCAGGTGACTGCTTCACAATGATCAAACTAGGAAACCTTGCCATCAATACATAGGACCGAAGTTTACCAAACCCAACAAAAACCTTAATTGTGAACTCGTCACTACTATCACCTACAAAATTGTGAACTTCTTCATTTGAACTTGCTCGCCTATGTCCTAGAATCAAAACCCTAGTTTTAGAAACCCTAGAGTGCAAGTAAGACATTGTGATTGAAGGGTTTCACTAGCCATAAGACGGCAGGGTCTACCCTTTCATTCGGAGTCTGGAATCCATCATCGAGCTTCGTGGTTTTCTGGCTTCTCGTTGTCCTTGTCGATGCTCAATGCCCCGCCTCTCATCATTGATCAACTCCGGTTCATGGGCATCGACTAATTTGAAGGCCAAGTCACGGAGAAAAAGGAAGAATGGAGCTGGTTACGAGGGTTTACGAGGTTGCACTCTGTTTTAGTATGTAGTGCGGTCCACCGTGGCAACCACATCGTTAGGCGGTTTCCTGCAGCCCGATTTTGCACGCAATAGTGAAGTTTGAGCACTCGTATTGCTGGTTTAATGAGATGGGTGACCTATATGACACATCGAGCCAAGTTTGTGGACCGCAAGTGCATTTCACTCTATTTTGAGTCTTATCTTTGCAAAGTCAATATTATGAATGGAAAAAGTGTGAAACATATAGTTTTAGAGTTCCAAAAATCCAAATTTCTCTAATTGTTCACATCATTTACTTAATAACATATTATGTCAGAGGCCTTGTTCGATTGCATGGGGATTGGAGGGGATTAAGAGGATTAAATCCCTTACTATCAATTTTGAATAGAAAGAGACTTAATCCCCTCCAATCCCCCTCAATCCACCTTTATTAGTTCCCCTGGCTAAAGTTTAGTTCATGTCACATCAAATGTTTGAATATCAATTATTAGTATTAAATTTAGGTTTAATAAATGGGTCTCGTGTTTTTGATGAAAGTCTTCATCTGTGCGATTAGTATTATAAATGAACTCCATTTAATATCCGTAATTGACATTTAAACATTCAATGTGATAGAGACTAAACTTTAGTTGAGTGGATCCAAACACCTTCTAACTATGACACTTGAATTTTTAGTTTAGGGTACCTGAGCACACAAGGTTGAGAGGCATACCTAGGTGATGATGTGGTGGGCAGAATTGTGCGAGGTCAGGGCCCCTAGGATTGATGGAAGGCCCTAGCAGAGACAGATCGTGTTATTGATAATGCCGAGCCGGTGGTGGGCAAGGACCTGGGCAGGGGCGAGCTACATGTTCTTACCAGGGTCAGCTGACCCCTATAAAAATGGCAAATCCTATATAAATGTATTGTTTACTAATGTATTTAGACAATGATCATTGAAGTTGATCTTAATAACTTTGTTGCCTGGCTTCGCCTTTGGGCCTAGGCCTGGCGAAGGCACACACTGGTGGTTGCATGCCCTTCCTTTCCTTTCTTCCACAGACAGGATAAGCTGAACTGCGGCTTGTGCAATAGTCCACTATTATGATCGATGTAGACAACAACCTGAGCTATCGATGTTGGTGCCGCGGGTGATTTGGGGGAGAGGAGGCGATAGCGCCTGGTGTCTAACTGTGGTATCCTGGCCCCTGGGATGGTGATTTCCTGGCCCAAGGCTTAATAGAATTAATAGAGTATCCATACCAACAAGGTGCATCTTCTTTTATGGAAGCCTATCTCGAAAGAACCTCCAAGTTAAGCGTCTTGGCTTGGAGCAATTTAGGATGGGTGACCGACCGGAATGTTTTCTCGGGTGCGCATAAGTGAGGACAAAGTGCGTACAAAAGACCCGTGTTGGTCTATGGAGACAATATATGATCCTAGAGAGCTGCCAGGAGTAAGTATCATCGGTCCAGGGATTGGACGGACTGTTACAAGTGGTATCGGAGCCGACCCTCAAGGTTTCACGGGCGTGTGTGGGCTAGGGGGTTCGGGTATATGGCGCATGGCGCATGTGGGCCCGGAGTGGTCACATGGCTTGGTATATGACGACACTAGACACACAGACATGGCTAAGAGGGGAGGTTCCTAGATTGGGGTTGACTGACGAGGACGTCGATCATCGAAGGGGGGCGGATTGTGATATCGTGGACCCTGTGATGGTGATTTCCTGGCCCAAGGCTTAATAGAATTAATAGAGTATACATACCAACCAGGTGCATCTTCTTTTTCAGAAGCCTATCTCGAAATCACCTCCAAGTTAAACGTGCTTGGCTTGGAGCAATTTTGGATGGGTGACCGACCGAGAAGTTTTCTCGGGTGCACATGAGTGAGGACAAAGTGCGCACAAAAGACCCGTGTTGGCCTATGGGGACAATATATGATCCTAGAGAGATGCCAGGAGTAAGTACCGCTGGTTCAGGGATTGGATGGGGTGTTACACTAGCGATGATTGTTGTCTCGCTTTTGTGCGGTCATTGGATACTAGGAAAGAAGTGAATCACGCGATGAGTAAAAAGGAGAGAACCAAGCTATGATTCTAGCACTGGGCCTGAAGCTAATTCCAACGGCACGCTGTGTTTAGAGAAGCTTTAATAAAAAGGAACCAGCTTATGTTAGGCTATCTTGAGCAGTTCTTCTATCCCATTCCCTAACTAACCTATGATTTTAAACTTACTATATAAACTGTGCTATATATGGTGCAAAACATTGTTTTGCATAATCATATGCATGATTTGTTAGACACAACCGTATGTAACAGGCACAACCATTCGACGTGTTTGAATGTCGAGAGGATTTAGGTGCCACCCAAGCTACCAAGGTGCATTGCTTACATCACAAGCTGTGCTTACTCTTGGATCTTCTGCAGTTCTATCTCTTGACCAACGCTCTTGTGTGCATCATTGTACTTCCTGTAATGAACCTACACCCATGGGTTGTTTCATAGCATCTTACCTATTTATCTCTCATCACATCTCCTATTTCAAACTTCACTCTATAAACAATATAGTCTACAATGCAAAACAATGTTTTAAATGACCATATGAGTAACCTGTTGGACACGGTCTAAAGCCTCGTTGGAAGATAACCTCCTACCGAAACTTTGCTGACTTATATCAAATTCTAGGAAATATATTAATATTTATATGTACAAGTTAGTGCATTATCAAAATATATTTTAAACCAATTTGAATTTTAAATGTATTTTATATTAATTAAGATTTGGTAAATTCTAGATAAGTTTGGATAAAAACATAGTGAACTACTCTTTCGGTTTTCAAATTATAGATTGTTTTAGTTTGTAATCTAAATTAAATCTCTTTAGATTTAACAAAATTTGTAAAAAACAATATGCACGATATATATGTACAACCCTGAGCTATTGGATCATGTATAAATCATAAATACAGTGTATACAAAATCGTGTAGAGATGGACTCGTCACGAAAAGTCTATCTCTTAATTTTTTTCTCACTTATTAAACTCTATAGACCCCTTAAAAGAACTCATAATTACATGATCTAATGCACACGAGCGATTGACTACTGGCTGGACCGTACGTTGCATTTAAAGCCTGCTAATTAAATTATTTATAGTTTATTATATATAGCATGACAGTCAACCAGCATCTTCTTTCCTCCGTAGCCGAGTAGCCGACATATACGTGGATTCCAGCACCATGAAACGTGCATTACAATCCGACGACCTCAGACTTCGAAAGTCCACCCTCCATACCATACACATAACAGTGCAGGTCCAGTGCACTGCAATGCAGCAAATTAGCAACTCAGGTCCCATGGTGCAGTGCACTGCAGTGCAGCAGGGTGCAGCGAGCTCCTTCCATTCCATCGTCGACGATGACGAAGCGACCCGTTGCGGCCGACCGACGAGCCCGGCAGCATTGTCTGCTCCCCCTTCTGGTCTTCCCCGCCTTCTTCCTCTTCATCATCGCGCCGTGCGCCCTCTTCTTGATCAGGACATCCGCATCGAGTATGACCGCCGCGACGCTCTATCCATCGCACCTAGAAATGAGCCGCTGCCAGCACAGCCAGTGCCACTGCCATCGCGCCACCACTGTTGCCAGCACCACCGCCTCCGGGTCCAGGTGCGGACAATGATGAGGCGGAGCCGTGACGGCTGCCGCCTCCGCGCCAGCTGACGGACCCACCGTACTCGCTCTGCCCGACCGTCGACTACAAGGCGCACAGGGCTAGTGGCTCCACGACAACCCGCGGTTTCCGACCTTCGTCGCGCCGGGGAGGCCCCGGATGCTAGTGGTCACCGGGGTGTTGAGCGTCATAATGAGCCAGCAAACGGTTCGCGTCTGTGCGCCGGACGGTCCGCGCGTGCGCAGAATAGATTAGGGTTCCGAGTTTTGTGCTACGGTTGTTAGCTATATTCGCGGAATTAGCTCGGAATCAGTTGTGTAAAGGGTCCAGTCCCCCTCCTCTATAAATAGAGAGGTCTACGGCCGATTTGTAAGAAACAATCGAATCAATACAACTTCTATTTCGCATTTTATCTTAGGAGTAGTTCTAGTCTAATTTAGGTTTAGCCTCTCGATCTCCAAATTCTCGCTTCTCTTCGACTCTACGCCGATTAGAAGAGTCTAGGTCGGCCTGCCGAGCCTAGACATCACCTAGGATCTCTCCTCCCCGACGGGGTCCCTCCCGGGAGCGAGATCCAGGCCGCCGCCAGCGACTTCCGCCGCCTTTGCGTACGCGCGGACCATCCGGCCGTCAGGCAGAGAAGCCCTAGCCTCGCACCAGGCCGCGGACCGTCCGGTCCCTGCGCGCGGACCGTCCGCCCCTGTGCAGAGAGCACCGCCGCGCCTCGCACCAGGCCGCGGACCGTCCGGCCCCTGCGCGCGGACCGTCCGCCCCCTGTTGTCGGCGTTTCGAGACCGGGGGGTCCCTCGGGCCGACGAGTGAGTGTCGCCGCGTGCCCCAGCCCAGATGGGTCGAGCGCGGGGGCGAGCGCGAAGGGGAGAAAGGAGCGAGGCGGCCGGAGACCGACGTGAGAGAGGTGGGAATCCCGCGGCCTTCGTGTTCGTCCCGCGCCCAGGTCGGGTGCGCTTGCAGTAGGGGGTTACAAGCGTCCACGCGGGAGAGGGAAGCGAGCGGCCCCAAGAGAGCGCCTGTCTCGTCCTCGTCCCCGTGCGGCCAACCTTCTCTAAGAGGGCCCTGGTCCTTCCTTTTATAGGCGTAAGGAGAGGATCCAGGTGTACAATGGGGGTGTTCGCCGTCTTCCGGGACTTAGCCCGAGTCCGTGCCCTGGGTCGGGCGGAGCTTCCTATGGTGCCTTTGGCAGGGCCTGACTGCCTGTCAGTCTCACTCTGTCAAGTGGCACTGCGGTCGGAGTGGCGCAGGCGGCGCTGTCCTTCTGTCAGGCCGGTCAGTGGAGCGGTGAAGTGACGGCGGTCACTTCGGCTCTGCCGGGGGGTGCGCGTCAGGACAAAGGTGTCAGGTCACCTTTGCATTAAATGCTCCTGCGACTTGGTCGGTCGGTGCGGCGATTTAGTCAGGGTTGCTTCTTAGCGAAGGCAGGGCCTCGGGCGAGCCGGAAATATGTCCGCCGTTGGAGGGGGGCCTCGGGCGAGACAGAAATCCTCCGGGGTCGGCTGCCCTTGTCCGAAGCTAGGCTTGGGCGAGGCGTGATCGAGTCGCTCGAATGGACTGATCCCTGACTTAATCGCACCCATCAGGCCTTAGCAGCTTTATGCTGATAGGGGTTACCAGCTGAGAATTAGGAGTCTTGAGGGTACCCCTAATTATGGTCCCCGACACCTGTGCAGAGGGCACCGCCACGGTTCTGGTTGAGTGTTTGGCGCTCTGAAAAGGCGTCAACATACTTTTTGGCGACTCCGCTGGGGAAAACAAATATAGACGCACCAAATCGGCCCTCAATGGCCGGTTCAAGGGATAGCTCTGATATTTCTCCAAGCAACATCATAGAGCCGACTTGGGAAACCTTGCCGGCTGACGAGCAGCTCCAGTTTGAGGAGCACAAGGAGCGGATGATCCAGGAGGCGAAAGCAAAATTCTTGGCCAACTTCAAAGTGGACAAGAACAACAAGGTCGTCCGACACTGGGCGACGGATCCGACTTCGCTCCAACCCACGCCAGATATCCCCAATGTAAGTAATACCAACAAGCTACAATCTCTTAGAAATTATGTAGAAGAGCAACGTGAACAAATGCAGAACATCATAGGGGGTATGCAAAGCGATCTTAAGAGACTAGTACGTGCATTTGATAAATCTAGTATCGCAAATTTTCCTTCGCACGAGGTTGAGTTAGGAGGTAACACGCGTAACACATCGGCTACAGGTTGTCACAACCAGTCACAACCCCTTTATGGGATGCCGATGGACACATACCCTGAGCAACCGCAAATCGGCAGCAAATCAGCCGATCTGCACATGCCCGGACCGTCCGCACGTGAGCGTGGACCGTCCGGACCAACAACAGTCGGGCCTATTTTTAATGAGTTACCTAGATATACACCCGAACCACCACACACGACACAGAATCTAAACTACCCAGTCGGACCGTCCGCGTACAACGACGGACGGTCCGCACATAATCACGGACGGTCTGGGCCAATGTCCGGACAGTCCGCACATGACCTTTTTGAGGAGGATTGTTACCTGAATCCTCACCCGTCCCAGCAGCACTTCCCATCACACTATACAATGCATCAACCCATTAATTCGAGATCTAGAGCCCAGGAAAACTTTCTGGCCCCACCGAGAAGGCCGGAAAGGAACGATCAAACATATGAACCATATAGGGCAAGTGGCAATGCACCACGTAGTTCAAACCAATGGGGGGAAAGACAATATGCTAATATCCAGCCAACCCCACCTATGTTTGATCAGAGATCCGGTGGTCTCGCACCGGCTGCCATTGATATAGTAAGGGAAGAAATAGCCGGGGCGTTCTGAGATAAGCTCGGAGTAAGCATGGTCCTTGGGGGGCAATCATATCGGAAACCTTATGACAGCCGATTTGATCACCACCCATACCCACAGGGAACCAGGATACCCGAATTCGCAAAATTTTCGGGTGATCAAGGAAAGAACACACGTGAACACATAGTCCAATTTTTAGCACAATTAGGAGAGTTGGCCGACACAGAGGCATTTCGCATACGTTTATTTTCATTATCTTTAACAGGAACTGCGTTTGCGTGGTACGCCACTTTACCTCCTAATTCCATTTCATCATGGGGGATCTAGAACAAAAATTTCATGATCATTTTTTCTCCGATGACTATGAGTTAGATTTGGTAGATTTAGTGTCATTACGACAAGCAAAAGATGAATCGGTTAATGATTACATCCGGAGATTCCGAGATACAAGAAACCGATGCTTCCAAATTCATTTAGCAGAGAACAGCTAGCAGGATTAGCCTTTAATGGTCTATGATATTATTTAAAAGAAAGATTAGAAGGCATCCAATTTTTTTACACTAGCACAGTTACACCAGAGAGCTTCGGCTTGTGAAAGCCGAAGCAAAGAAATTGCTAAAGCAATTCGTCATAACATACATATAGTAGAGTGCGATCAAAGTAGCTCAGAGGACGAGTCAACAGAAATATATGCTGCTGAAATGGTTTGGCCAAAGCAGGCCAAATCTTCGGCTTGTGCTTCCCTACAGCCAATTCAAAAGAAACGACAGGAGGATGTAAAGTTTACGTTCAATGTTGGCAAGTGTGATAAAATATTTGATGAACTACTCAAAAATGGCAACATTAAAATAAATCACACTGTTCCATCTGCCGACGAGCTAAAACTTCGTGCATACTGCAAGTGGCATAACTCATTTTCTCATGCCACTAATGATTGTAATGTATTTCGGCGACAGATTCAATCGCCATTAACGAGGGACGATTGAAATTTCAGGAAATGCAGGTGGATACAGAGCCTTTTCCGATGAACATGATTGACTTCGAGGGCAAGAAAGTCCTAGTTTGGCCAAACACAGCCGATAAAGACAAAGGCAAAAAGACAATCATCGGCAATGCTAAAGAGGCCGATGGGGATCGTAAAGTTTCTTGCAGGAAAGTGGTAGCTGAGAAGACTCCCGATGGAGGGGAGACCCTAAAGGTGACCATCACAGCCTCCAGTACTAGGGGGCAAGCGCAGACAGGGAGACAGATGCAGGAACCCGTGCTGCGTATCCCGGACGGTCCGGCACGTAGGCGCGGACGGTCCGGGACCCCACCGGACGGTCCGGAGAGCTCCGGCGGACGGTCCGGCCTTACTCAGGACTCACAACGGCCACATACTTTCAAACCACGACGACCAGAGATAAGTACGTGGAAAACAAATACATTCAAGGCAGCTGGTCGGTTGGTTAAAGCCGACCCAACTTTTGATCAATTATTGTCTAAATACGTAAAAAAGAAGGCCGACCCCAGTGACCGACCAGCAAAGCGACCCCGCTCACCCATTCATGAGCAGCGTCAGGTAAGGCCGATTGGACCACCTCACCAATCGGAAGAAATGAAAGGTCATACTGTACAACTGAGACCTAACATACCTGCATGGACACCTCCACCTTATCCGCCTATGTCGTATCCATATCCATATTTACCTCCACCATATGTCCCAAATCAAATGTGGGGCATGCCACCATATCCATTTGGGATGCCACAGTACCCCGCCTGGGGGGCACCCCAAACATCCGTTTTTGATAGGTTGGCGCCGCCAATGCAAGACCGATTGAGCACTGCTGAATCCGGTCACCAGGCACAGGCCCAACAAGATTGCCGGACTATTCGGCCTCCTAGGCCGACCAATCTGGCAGGGGGCATGTGCCTGTAGCAACTCAAAGAACAACAAAAAAGGACATCATCAAAATAGGCACCGCAGATGTTGTCATATAGGGAGACAATAAAGGGCCGATGATTTTCGGCGAATCGGCCAACACAACCGAAAAGGATATGGCTACCATCAAAACAGCCAATCCAAAATACTCCATGCCTCGATGGTGCCCAGCGGGATTGACACGATCCCAAAAGAGAAAATTACAGCGCCTAAGAGCAAAGGAGAGCCAGGAGAAGGAGGCGGAAAAGACATTTAATGACACACATCCACTATACCCGCCACCGCAAAAGAAATGGATACCGAAGGCCGTTGAGAAAAAACAAACGGCCACAGAAATAGAAAGTCAACCTGCACCAGGCGTGGACCGTCCGGCCCCCACGCACGGACTGTCCGCCGTTCACCAGGAAGCCTCTGGACAACCTGCACCAGGCGCGGACCGTCCGGCCCCCGCGTGTGGACCGTCCGCCGTTCACCAGGAAGCCTCCAACGACACGACAACATCAATGGAAGAGGACGACCTGCTGGGAGAAGACTTGGTCGACTACGAGGCTTCTCCAGAACGCCCAAGTATGGATGTAAATGTTATTACATTTTCTATCGATTGTACTATTATCGGCGACGATGAACCTGTTGTTGCCCAGTTCGATTTCGGTCCTAAAGAAACCGCCTTTACTAAACCAAAGGAATCGGTAAATCATTTAAAGCCGCTCTTCGTGCGCGGTCACATTGATGGAATACCGATTGCTAAGATGTTGGTAGATGGAGGGGCGGCTATAAATCTAATGCCTTATTCATTATACAGAAAATTAGGTAAACAAGATGACGAACTTGTCAAAACCAACATGACCCTCAGCGGTGTTGGGGATAGTTCGATTAAAGCCAGGGGAATCACGTCCGTTGAATTAACCATTGGGACTAAGACCCTTGCTGCTGCATTCTTCGTCGCTGATGTAGAAGGGAATTACAGTTTAATTCTAGGCAGAGATTGGATTCATGCCAATCAATGTATACCTTCTACATTACATCAAATGCTAATACAATGGGTAGGCGATGAGGTAGAACAAGTACATACTGATGTATCGGCCTGCATCGCTGTGGCCGATGCCCCTGTACTCTGGACTTATGAGACTGCTACATGTCTCACAGGAGTAGATTTTTCTGATTATCAGTTCATAAGTATAGATAAGAAAGGTTTCATTCCTGTAATGCTAGAGCCGATGGAGAATCGGCAAAATCCTAAATAAAGTTTAAATGATGAATACACACAAAGTTCATGAGTCGTTGATCATGGACAATTCGGCTCTCAAAGCCGGATGGTTCGGTCTTTCACAAAACAGTTCGGACTTTAAGACCGAACATCTACCACAGCGAAAAGACAGTATCACGGATGATCCGGTCCTCGAGACCGGAAAGTCCGCCATCACACAAAGATCATCTGATTCCTCTGTGGGGGACATGATAGAGGAATTCAGAGATCTTGATAAACTAGGACAGGGGTTTACATCGGCCGATCCTTTGGAGGAGATTGACATAGGAGATGGTAAAACTCCAAGGCCGACTTTTGTAAACAAGACCCTAGAGACCGATTCTAGAAATGAGATGATCGGTCTATTGAAGGAATATTCAGATTGTTTTGCTTGGAATTACACTGAAATGCCTGGACTAAGCCGAGAAATTGTCGAACATCGGCTGCCTATTAAGTCTGGTTTCAGACCTTTCAAGCAAAAAGCTAGAACATTTCGTCCAAATCTTCTCCCACGAATCAAGGACGAAATCCACCGGCTGCTAGAAGCTAATTTTATTAGACCTTGCAGATACGCAGAGTGGGTCTCCAATATTGTGCCGGTAGAGAAGGAGTCAGGTAAGCTTAGGGTATGCATTGATTTTTGCAATTTAAATAGAGCAACTCCTAAAGATGAATATCCCATGCCCATAGCCGACACATTAATCAATAATGCATCAGGAAATAAAATTATTAGCTTTCTTGATGGTAATGCCGGATATAACCAGATTTTCATGGCCGAAGAGGATGCGTCTAAAACGGCCTTTATATGTCCAGGCTTCATTGGTTTATTTGAATGGGTTGTCATGACATTCGGTCTTAAAAATGCTGGTGCTACTTATCAGAGGGCTATGAATCTGATCTTCCATGAGTTGTTAGGAAACACTGTGGAAGTCTACATTGATGATATTGTAGTCAAATCGACTGAGTTTAGTCCTCATATAGCTGATTTGCGCAAAGCCTTTGATAAAATGCGTCGGTATGGTTTGAAAACGAACCCACGTAAATGTGCTTTTGGAGTGTCGGCTGGTAAGTTTTTAGGATTTGTCATCCATGAACATGGTATAGAAATAGACCCTGACCGAAACAAGTCTATTCCGAATGTGGGACCTCCGACTTGTAAAGTCGAAGTGCAGAAGTTTCTCGGCAAGGTGAATTATTTACGAAGGTTTATTTCTAACCTAGCCGGGAAGATTGATGCCTTCACCCCTATCCTTCGGCTTAAGAATGATGCCGAATTCACTTGGGGGGCAGAGCAGCAGGAAGCATTTGATCTCATTAAAAAATACTTGTCTTCGGCTCCCGTGTTAAAAGCACCACAAGTAGGAGCACCATTCAGATTATACATTGCAGCTGAAGACAAGGTTATTGGGGCTGTTCTGACACAAGAAACCGAGGGGAGGGAGCATGTGGTGACATATCTAAGTCGAAGGTTGGTGGATGCTGAAACAAGGTACACTTTTATTGAAAAGTTATGCTTATGCTTGTTTTATGCATGCACCAAATGTAGATGTTATTTACTGTCTAGTCATTGCACTGTTTCTGGTCAAGCCGATGTGATCAAATACATGTTGCATAACCCAATTATGAGTGGTAGGATTGGTAAGTGGGCTTATGCACTCATAGAATATGACTTGGCCTATGAACCATTGAAATCTATGAAAGGCCAAGTCGTAGCGGATTTCATTGTAGAACATCGGGTTAATGATATTCATGAACTAGACATGTCATACCTCACTATTACTCCTTGGACTTTATATTTTGATGGATCGGTTTGCAATGAAGTGCAAGGAATTGGCATTGTGCTTGTTTCACCAAGTAATGTCTCCTTTGACTTCTCTAGCCGATTGAAAACTTATTGCACTAATAATCAAGCTGAATATGAGGCCCTCCTATTCGGCTTAGAACTTTTAAATGGTATGGGAGTAAAACATGTGAAGGTATTTGGTGATTCTCAGCTGGTTGTCCAACAAGTGTTAGAAGAATATCAATGTTTTGATGGTACTATAAATAGTTACCTTGAGAAATGTTGGAGCATAATCCATTCTTTTGACGAATTCAGTATTCGGCGTATTTCTAGAGTTGAGAATCATAGAGCTAACGATTTGGCACAAGATGCATCTGGTTATCGGATAAAGAGAGGGAAATTTCACAAAACTGAAAATCTGATAACCAGTGCAGAGCCAAATTCCCAGGTCGCGGACCGTCCGCATGATGATGCCGGACCGTCCGGGGTTACCAGAAATGTTCTCTTAATCGATTCGGCTGACAATGAAGCCGGTGCAAGTGATTGGAGGACACCTATACTTAATTATTTACGAAATCCCAATATCAGGACAGATAAGAACATTCGGCGAACAACTTTCAAGTATGTTTTGATGAGTGATGAACTTTACCGCCGAACGGTCAATGATGTCCTGCTTAAGTGCTTGGGCCCAGATGATGCTATATTAGCCATGGCCGAAGTACATGAAGGAATTTGTGGTACTCATCAATCAGCTCCAAAGATGAAGTGGTTGTTGGCTAGGGATGAAAGTGGTAATCCGAACAGTTAGAACAAATTTAATATTTTAAAATAGATATGTATGAAATTTGATGTTGATCTTTTCTTATGTTATCAAGCACATTAGTACAAATATGAATAAAATATTATATAAGTTGTTTTATGTATTATTTGCTCTCTACAACACAAAAAGTTGAAAAAATTACCGAATTTGTTTCCGAATCCATACCGAAGTTTATATCTATTATTTGAGAAAATATAGGATGAATTTGAGGTTTACCTTTTATGAATCTTAACAAGCTGGATGTTAAAAACAAGAATACAAATTTGTATTGTATATTCTATATCCTATTTATTTGTAATTAAAGAAAAAACTGATTACCGAATAAATACCGTTTCCGACCGTTTTTATCCCTTTGCGAAGGTCCGGTTTTTATTGGCCTAGTATGATAGCTGATTGTTTCAAGTACTATAAGGGTTGCCAAGTGTGTCAAAAATTCGGTGACCTACAGTTGGTCCCTGCAGCCGAATTACATCCTATCATCAAGCCTTGGCCGTTCAGAGAGGATGGGGGATTAGACTTTATTGGAGAAATTCATCCTTCATCATCAAAGGGGCATCGGTTTGTGTTAGTTGCCAATGACTATTTCACCAAATGGATTGAAGTCGTTGCTCTAAAGAACATGACGCACAAGGAGGTAATTGAGTTTATAACTGAGCATATTATTCATAGATTCGGCATTCCCCAGACCTTGACTACAGATCAAGGTACTTCTTTTATGTCAAAGGAGGTACGTGAATTTGCTGAATTATACAGAATTAAGCTGCTTAATTCGTCTCCATATTATGCTCAGGCCAATGGACAGGCCGAGTCTAGTAATAGGACATTGATTAATTTGATAAAAAAGAAGATATCTGATAATCCTAAACATTGGCATAAGATTTTGTCTGAAGCTTTATGGGCTCATAGAATATCTAAACATAAGGCTACTAAAGTATCTCCTTTTGAGCTTGTCTATGGGCAGGAAGCAGTGTTGCCTGTGGAAATAAGTTTGAATGCAGTCAGGTTCGCCAGACAAAATGATCTAACTGCTACTGATTATTATAATTCAATGACGGATAATATTGATGAGGTGACCGACAAGAGGATGATAGCTTTGGGAGCAATAGAAAAGGACAAGATCATGGTAGCCAAGGCCTACAACAAGAAGGTCAAAGCAAAATCATTTCAAGTAGGGGACCTGGTGTGGAAGACCATTCTGCCTCTAAGGAATAAAGACCGGAAGTTCGGGAAATGGTCGCCAAGCTGGGAGGGTCCTTATAAAGTAAAACAGGTGATGTCTGGCAACGCCTATTTGCTACAAACATTACAAGGCAAGGATTTGCCTAAGGCTTTGAATGGGCGTTTCCTCAAACAGTACCATCCTAGTATGTGGCAAGATGCCTAAGAGAACCGATGTGATCACATCGAGTTAGTTGCTTTTGGTTTGCTCAGCTCCACCAAAAGGCAGGGGGCATATGTTGAGCGCCATAATGAGCCAGCGGATGGTCCGGCCCTAAGGCCGGACGGTCCGCGGTCCGGACGGTCCGCGCCTGTGGGTCGGACGGTCCGCGCATGCGCAGAACAGATTAGGGTTCCGAGTTTTGTGCTACGGTTGTTAGCTATATTCGTGGAATTAGCTCGGAATCAGTTGTGTAAAGGGTCCAGCCCCCCTCCTCTATAAATAGAGAGGTCTATGGCCGATTTGTAAGGAACAATCGAATCAATACAACTTCTATTTCGCATTTTATCCTAGGAGTAGTTCTAGTCTATTTTAGGTTTAGCCTCTCGATCTCTAAATTCTCGCTTCTCTTCGACTCTACGCCGATTAGAAGAGTCTAGGTCGGCCTGCCGAGCCTAGACATCACCTAGGATCTCTCCTCCCCGACGGGGTCCCTCCCGGGAGCGAGATCCAGACCACCGCCGGCGACTTCCGCCGCCTTTGCGTACGCGCGGACCGTTCGGCCCCAGGGCGCGGACCGTTCGGCCGTCAGGCAGAGAAGCCCTAGCCTCGCACCAGGCCACGGACCGTCCGGTCCCTGCGCGCGGACCGTCCGCCCCTGTGCAGAGAGCACCGCCGCGCCTCGCACCAGGCCGCGGACCGTCTGGCCCCTACGCGCGGACCGTCTGCCCCTGTGTAGAGGGCACCGCCACGGTTCTGGTTGAGTGTTTGGCGCTCCGAAAAGGCGTCAACACCGGGTCATCGCCGCGTTGATGCAGCGACCCCAACGGCAAACACCTGCTGCTCCGGGCGTTCAAGAACAAGGCGGACTACTGTCGCGTTCACGACTTCGACATCTTCTACAGCACCGTGGTGCTCGATGCTGAGCTGTCGGGGTTCTGGTCCAAGCTGCCGACGCTGATGCTCGTGCACCCGGAGACGGAGCTCCTATGGTGGGTGGACTCCGACGTGATTTTTATCGACATGCTTTTCGAGCCGCCGTGGGACAAGTACGCTGGCCACAACCTCGTGTTCCCGGGCTCAGAGGAGGAGAAGGTGTAAACTGTCAAGAGCTAGATCGGCATCAACGCCGGCAGCTTCATCATGCGCAACTGCCAGTGGTCGCTCGACCTACTCGACGCGCTCGCGCGCATCAGACTACGCGGCCCCGTTCGCGAGATGTACGGCAGAGTAATCGCCGAGACGCTCTCCGACCGACATGTTGCATAAGCATCCTGTAATAATCACGTCAATTACTTTAGCCTGAATATAGGTGCATTAGCTGTTGGTTTAGTTTGCTAGTTTTCCATGTATTTAGCATAGATTCACGGGTGCTGTTGAAGACTTCTCAAACGCACGTCGTGACCGCGTCTTTAGCCTTCCCCTTCATGGCGCTCGCCATGCATGTCGCACACGATGCCGGGAAAATAGGCACGTCGTGCAGCAGCTACTATGGCGAGGGGAAATCTGCATGGAGTCAATATATTTGTGCAATGGAAACCAGAAAATATGCTGCGCCAGTTAGCAGACAAAAGACCAATTCTCCACTAACCTCTGTTTCTTCTCTTTTCTGGTGGTGACCACGCGCCGATGTTGCTGCTCAAGATTGTGTCGGCAAGCATCGCCGTCAAGCTGCAGCGCCAACAATCTGGTATCAGAGCTGTGGTTGTATGCAATACGACGGATTGGTGAGTCCTCCGCGAGAACCGGCGAAGAAGAAGCGAGTTATTCCTCGTCGTCAAGTGTCGAACACCATGAGTGATGCATCGACCTTCGGAGGTGGCGTGAAAGAGAGCTCTCTGATGTGGCCTCTCCGCATGCGCGACAATTATGTCAAGTGGTCGATGCTGATGCAGTGCAACTTTGAGGCTCTAGAAATTTGGGGTGTGATTGATCGTGGGATCAACCCCAAGCGGTCGCAAGATTGCCAGGCCATGAGCGCGCTCCTACGCTCGGTACCGAAGGAAATGTGGCAATCGCTAGGTGCTCGGCCGACTGCGAAGGAGGCGTGGGAGGCAATGAATCTGATGCGGCTCGACGCTGATCGGGTGAAGGAGGTGAACGCCCAGAAATTGTTCAAAGAATTTGAGAATATCAAATTCAAATACGGTGAATTTGTCGAGGATTTCAGGATGAGAATCACCAACCTCGTCAGCAACCTCCGAGCACTTGGCTTTTTGTGGAGGATGTTCGCGTCGTCAAGAAATTTCTCCGCGTGGTCCCTGCACGGTTAACCCAGGTAGTGGTAACAATTGAGATGTTTTGTGATTTAAAACAGCTCTCTGTGGATGAATTGGTGGGAAGTCTGTGCGCGGCGGAGAATCGCCTTGATGAGAAGGTAGATCACATCGTCGACAAAGCTTGTCACCTTCTCCTTGCCGAGGAGGACTGTGTGGAGAGGAACAAGCACCAACTCCGCTCCAATCACAAGTAGAAAGGTGGTGGTTCTAGTAGCGATCACCCAAAGAACAAGACGGTGGCGCACACCGATGCTGGTGTCTCGGGGTCGATAAAATTGACCTCCGAGGGCACACCGTGGTGCAAAGGTTGGTGCCACAACTGTGGCATCTACAGCCATTAGGCTGAAGACTGCAAAAGGCTGAAGAAAAAAGAAAAATATGAATAGCCCCCACAGGAGGCGAATCTGGCCGTTGGTGGTGTCAAACATAATGGTGCATTGATGTTGGCGACTTGCAATGTTTTGCATAGTCAGTCGAAGCATGTTCACCTGACAGAGAAGACTATACTGGTGGAAGTCCCTGATGGCATGTGGGTGCTCGACACTGGGGCGAGTAATCACATGATAGGAGTTCATTCGATGCTGACACAGCTTGATGAAGGTGTTCGAGGGACAGTTCATTTTGGGGATGGCTCTCACGTCAAGATACGAGGTATGGGATCAGTGGTAATGAATGATCACAGAGCTGGTCACAAGGTTTTAATTGGTGTCTATTACATTCCTGAGTTGAAAAGTAATATTGTTAGTTTGGGTCAATTGGAAGAAAAAGGTTTTAAGTATCAAGGGGAAAATGGAAATCTATGTGTTTATGATCAGGATCACAAACTGTTAATTTCTGCTCCGAGAACTGGGAATAGATTATATACTGTCAAGTTTGGTTTATCCTCACCAATATGTCTGTTAGCCAAATCTGATGAAAAGGCTTGGCAGTGGCATGCTAGATTTGGTCATCTTAATTTTAGAACCTTGTATGATTTAAGTAGCGGAAGTATGGTCGAGGGTATGCAAATTGTGAAGAAGTCAGAGCAGGTGTGTGATGGTTGTGTTCTTGGAAAGCAGCACCGGAAACCTTTTCCTCAGATGTCAAATTTCAGAGCAGGAAAACTTTTAGAGCTTGTTCATGCAGACTTATGTGGGCAGATCAGACCTGCAAGCATAGGGGGTGCCTCCTATTTTCTACCTATGGTAGATGATCACAGTAGGTATATGTGGGTTGAGATGTTAAAATCAAAAGATCAGGCCTTGGATTGTTTCAAGGAGATCAAAATCAGGGCTGAAACTGAATCTGTTGAACAATTGAAGGCATTGAGAACCGACAGGGGAGGTGAGTTTACCTCAAACCTTTTTATAGTTTTCTGTAGTGAAGGAGGGATTAAGCACTACACTACTACACCATATTCTCCTCAGTAGAATGGAATTGTGGAAAGAAGAAATCAGTTTGTAGTAGAAATGGCGAGGTGCCTGATGAAGACAATGTCAGTTCCTTTGGAATTTTGGGGTGAGGCAGTGAGGACTGATGTATACCTATTAAACAGGTCACCTACAATGGCACTAGCAAATTGATTCCGTTTGAAGCTTGGCATGTCAAGAAACCAAAAGTTGGCCACTTAAAAGTTTTTGGCTGTGTAGCACATGTGAAGCAACTTGGCCCAGGATTGAATAAACTCTCTGACAGATCAAGGAAGATGTTTATTGGGTATGAGTGTTGGTGTAAATAGTTCAATGTAAAAGGACCTCCTTGTATAATGGAGTAATATACTTTGTGGGAGCTGCAGCCCGAGCGGTAACAGCACAATACACCAAACAACATGGTATTCGGAGCTAGGGTTAGCCTCCCCTACCGTCGGTGCTACCATTGGAGCTCGAGCTCGCACGCGTGAGGGAGGAGAAGGCCGTCCACCGGCCCCGGAACACGTCAGCGAGCGCGTCGGTAGTTGGGAGGAGGCGGCTGCTCCTGGCCGTCCACCGGCCCTGGAGCGAGGCGGCTGCTCCCGACCGTTCACCGACCCCGGAGCGCGTCAACAGCTAGCAAGGAGGCGGCTGCTCCCGCACCGCGCAACTCGTCGCAGAACCCGCCACCAGACCGGCCCGCCGTCACCATGGTCTTTGCTGGCACAACGTCGGCCTGTTGCTGCTGGGCACTGCTGCTGCCCCATGGGTGCTGCTGCTGCCCTGCTGTCTCGAGTGGTGGCCATGGCTCAGGCCAGAGGAGGAGGCGAACAGCTAGAAATTGTTGTCGTGGTGCAGTAAGAGGAGAAGCTGGTGCGGTAAGAGGAGGCAGCCAGAAGGAGTTGGTGTGGCTGTAGTGCTGCTGGTTGGTGTGGATGCAGTGCTGCTGTTATTGGAAGTTTTGTTTGTCGGTGCTTGTTGTATAGCTGCTTGATTCGGTGCTTCTGTGAAGATGAGTATAGAAGAGATGGATCCCAAGAGAAGGGAAGAAGAGGTTGCAACGAAGGGAACAATTGGTGGTGGTTCAGGTGGGATTACAAAGAGTGAGATGATGAGTGAGATGAGGATTATGATCCAAGAGCTTATGGGGTTGGGGTTGATTGGTGCCAAAGCCAATACAAACCCATCTGAGTTAAAGTTAGAACTAGTGCCGAACGATGTGAAGCTAGAGGGCAACAAAAATTACTTGAGCTGGTCGAGGAGAGTGCGCGTCCTCTTAGGAGGCAAGGGAGTGGAGCACTACTTGGAGGAGACCTGTGTTGAGCCGGTTGATAAGCTTGGCACTGAATGGAGAACTTGGCATACAACAAACTCTGTGATAGTGGCATGGTTATTGGCATCTATGTCTCCCACTGTTAGCAAGAGGGTGGAAGCTATGTGCATTGCATCACAGATATGGCAGACCTTGAGTAGCATATACTCTCAGAGGGGGAATGTGGTGGTGATGATGGAGATTTAGAATAAGGCAGATGTGGTGAAACAAGCAAGGAGACCAGTGGAGCAATATGCTAGTGAGCTTCAGTACTTATGGGGAGAACTAGATCACTATGCCCCTCTCCAAATGGTTTGTCCACAGGATGCACACATTGTTCATAAGTGGGTAGAGGACAGGAGAGTGACCCACTTCTTAAAGAATCTGGATCCTGAGTTTGAGAGTAGGAGAGCTGCCTTTTGTCATCAGGAGAGTCTTCCTACCATGGATGAGGCTGTGTCAGCCATGATTGATGAAGAGAGCAGACTTCGAGTGATGGCTAATGATAATCATGTGAAACCGGTCTATGCTGCAATCGAGGATCGAGAATGCTATAATTGTGGGGAAAAGGGACACCTAAGTTACAATTGTCCTAATCCTAGAGGAAATGGTGGCCGAGGAGGATCTCGTGGAGTTCGATGGGGTACTCGTGGGAGTTATGGAAGAGGTCGTGGTAGTCGTGGAGGAGGTCGAGGTCATGGTGGTTCTAGGGCCAACATAGCTACCACTGAAGAGAGTCCCTCTGTTACTCTAACTGGGGAACAAGTTAAACCGTGGGAGCAATGGCAGAAGGGCAAGTCTTCTGAGTGCCTCACTGTACCTGTTGAACAAGCCACCAACAACTTCGGTAACTTTGCCAACTATGCCCACATGGGCGAAGGTACTTAGGCACAAGTTTTTGCATCCTCATGTAGGCATCGCATAGATTGGGTCATAGATTCAGGAGCATCAAAGCATGTGACCGGCATGTCCACTTCTTTCAAAACATACACTCCTTATACACATTCTGAGTTGGTTCAAATTGCTGATGGTACATCCCAACAGATCCATGGTATAGGGTCCATAGAGTGTACACCATCTCTGAGCTTGTCATCAGTCCTGCATGTTCCATCTTTTCCAGTCAATCTCCTTTCTATGAGTTCAATCATTGATCAATTCAAGTGCACAGTAACATTTGATGAAACCTCTTGTGTCTTTCAGGAGAGGAGGACTAGGAGAAAGATTGGGACTGGAGTCAGGCATAATGGGTTGTGGTTCATCAGTCATGAGGAATCAGCTTTGAAAGCAACTGTTGAAGGGGATGTGAAGGAGATTCTGCTACTTCATCGTCGGTTAGGACATATATCTTTTGAGAACTTAAGTCGGTTGTACCCTATGATGTTTAAGGGAATGGACAAGAGTAGGCTTGTATGTGATGCATGTGAACTTGGCAAGCATAATAGATCCAACTATCCTAGTATTGGTCTTCGCAGTTGTGAACTGTTTATTATAATACACTCAGATGTTTGGAGTCCTTGTTCAGTCACTTCTGTGAATGGTGCAAAGTGGTTCGTCATTTTTATTGATTGTTACACTCGTATGAGTTGGATCTATATACTTAAGCATAAGAATGAGGTGTTAAAATGCTTTCAAGACTTCCATAAACTGGTTGCTAATCAGTTTAACGCAAGGATTCGAATTATTAGGACTGATAATGGAACAGAGTACGTGAATAAAGAATTTAGATCATATTTGTCAGGTCAAGGGATTATTCACCAAACAACTTGTCCTGGAACTCCACCTCAGAATGGTGTAGCAGAGCGAAAAAATCGTCATTTGTTGGAGGTAGCAAGATCTCTCATGTTTGAGATGAATGTGCCCAAGTATCTGTGGAGTGAGGCAGTAATGACAGCTACATACCTCATCAATCGAATGCCCTCAAGAATACTTGATATGAAATCACCTACTGAGCTCTTGTTGGGAAAGAGTGACTTTCGAGTTCCACCCAAGGTCTTTGGTTGTGTCTGCTTTGTAAAAGATCATCTACCTATGGTGAGCAAGTTGGATCCTCAAGCAGTCAAGTGCATTTTTGTGGGTTATGCATCTACTCAGAAAGGATACAAGTGTTGGGATCCTATTGGTAGGCGACTATTTGTGAGTATGGATGTGACATTTTGAGAGGAAGACCCATACTACACAAAGAAAGTTAATCTAGAACAAATGATGGATGACTTCTCTCTAGTTGGTGGAAGATACCGTAGAGAGGGGGAGGATGATAGTGGCCAGGATGGTTGTGGTCGCGGTAGTGATGAGGCTAGTGGAGCTTCAGGAGGGGTAATTGTTGGTGGTATGATTACACCAGAAATGGAGGAAGGGATGACTACGAAGATACTAAGTAATGATGAAGGTAGAGGGGACCATGGTGATCCAACTATGAACATTCAGGAGAAGATATAGGATGATGAGGCGGTGATTGTTGGGTCTATCCCATGTTCCACGATAGGGAAGTTGAATGAGAAACATGGGGAGCAACCTGATTGTTCCATTGGAAGACAAGTGAATGAAAAACATGGGAAGCAACCTATAGTATACTATCGGAAGCGGACTAAGAAGCAGGGGGAGCAACCACAACCCGAACAAGTTGAAGCTCGAGTACCATATCTCTCTTCAGAATCCTCTCCAGATCTAACTAGTAATGTCTCTCCAATCTCTGTTTCTCCCATCCCTGAACATGAAGAGTTACCTCTTGCACAAAGAAGAGAACCTAGAATAAATGTTGGGAAACCTCCTTCTCGTTATTGTTATGAACATGACATTGCTAAGTATGTCTCATACTCTAGTGTCTCTTCTGCATATAGAACTTTATTGCATCATTACAAACTATGTCTATCCCGAAAGATTGGAGGTGTGCTAAACAGGATCCAAAGTGGAAGGATGCCATGAAAGAAGAGTTGTTTGCCCTTCAAAAGAACAAGACATCGGAACTTGTTCATCTTCTAGAAGGAAAGAAGGCGGTGGGATGCAAGTGGGTCTTCACAGTAAAGCAGACTCCAAAAGGAAAGGTTGATAGGTACAAAGCGAGACTGGTGGCGAAAGGATATAGTCAGACATATGGGATTGACTATGATGAGACCTTCGCACCAGTGGCAAAAATGGGCACGGTGAGGACCTTAATCTCATGTGTGGCCAATTTTGGTTGGCCACTTCATCAGTTGGATGTGAAGAATGCATTTCTTCATGGTGACCTACAGGAAGAGGTCTATATGGAAATTCCACCTGGGTTTGCAAATGAACAGACTGTTGGAAAAGTGCGTAGACTTAAGAAATCACTCTATGGCCTGAAGCAATCACCATGTGCATGGTTTGATAGATTCAGGCAAGTAGTTTGTGATATGGGCTACTATCAATGTAATGGAGATCACACGGTCTTCTACAAACATCAAGGCTCTTGTATCACTATCCTGGCTGTCTATGTTGATGACATAGTGATAACCAGAGATGATGTTGAGGAGATCAAGAAACTGAAGAAAAAATAAGTGGAGCCTTTGAGGTAAAGGATCTTGGACCACTTCATTACTTTCTTGGGATTGAGATTGCTAGATCATCTAAAGGAATCATTCTCTCTCAAAGGAAGTATGTTCTTGATCTATTGACAGAGACAGGAATGCTTGGGTGTCGTCCATGTGGCTCACCCATTGATAAAAATCACCAAACTTGTGCCGAGTTAGGTGACCCTGTGAATCAAGAAAGATATATGGAGGATAGTGGGTCGGTTGATATACCTTTGTCATATGAGACCGGACATTGCTTATGCAGTGAGTGTGGTGAGTAGGTATATGCATGATCCTAGAACAAGACATATGGAGGTGGTCTATCAAATTCTGAGATACCTGAAGGGAACCCCTGGCAAGGGGTTGTGGTTTAGAGAGAATCAACACCTGAATCTAGAGGGTTACTATGATGCTGATTGGGCAAGCAGTAGAGATGATCGGAGATCCACATCTGGATACTGTGTGTTTGTGGGAGGTAATCTTGTTTCATGGAGAAGCAAGAAACAAGCTGTGGTGTCTCGGTCTACAGCAGAAGCCGAACATAGAGCAATGGCTTTAGCTCTATGTGAGATGATGTGGTTGAAAGGTCTTCTGAAGGAGCTTCAGGTGTTGAAAAATGAGACTATGTTACTTCATTGTGATAATGTAGCAGCGATCAATATAGCAAATAATGCAGTCCAGTTTGACCGCATGAAACATGTGGAGATTGATAGGTTCTTTATCAAGGAGAAGATTGATGCTGGGACTTTGAAGTTAAAGTATGTTAAGTCTCATAATCAGTTAGCAGATAGTCTCACAAAAGGTCTAGGTCCTAAAGATAATGAGTTGGCATGTAGCAAGATGGGAATGTCGAATATATTTAGCACATCTTGAGGGGGAGTGTTGGTGTAAATAGTTCAATCTAAAAGGACCTCCTTGTATAATGGAGTAATATACTTTGTGGGAGTTGCAGCCCGAGGGGGAACAGGACAATACACCAAACAACAATGAGTCTGGCACAAAAGGCTACATATTATTTGATCCAAACACTAAAAGACTAGTGATTAGCAGAGATGTCATTTTTGAAGAATATAAGAAGTGGGACTGGGATAGTAAAATGTGCAACTCAGACAAAAAATAGACAGATGGGTTTGTTGTTCATTATGACTCACCTGCCAAAATTACAACAACAGAAGAAGTGAAGATAGTGAGGTTTTTCCAGAACCAACATCAGCAGGGTCTAACTCGCCTAGTTAGGAGGTTGAAACGGGCCAAAATGTCAATGTGGCCTCCACATTTACTCCATCATCTAGTTCTGCACCAAGCCAAGGAAATGTGGCAACGCCTGGAAAATCTTCAGGGACTTCAGTTTTAGGACCACACAAGTTCCAAACCTTGGCAGACCTTTTTGACTCAACAGAAGAGGTGCATGACTTTGGGTATAGTGGAGTGTGTATGTTGGCAGCTGAGGAACCTAATAGTGTACAACAAGCACTAGAACAAACTTGTTGGAGGAAGGCTATGGAAGAAGAAATGGATTCAATTCACCAAAATGAAACCTAGGAACTGTCTGACCTACCAAGTAACCATAAGGCAATTGGCCTAAAGTGGGTGTTTAGAGTAAAGAAGGACCCAACTGGGAACATTGTTAAACATAAAGCCAGACTGGTTGCAAATGGGTATGCTAAAATCCAAGGAATAGATTATGATGAAGTATTTGCACCTGTGGCTAGGATGGAAACAGTGAGAATTCTATTGGCCTTGGCAGCTCAAGAAGAGTGGGAATTACACCACATGGATGTGAAATCTGCTTTCCTAAATGGACATCTCAGTAAAGATGTTTATGTCTAACAGCCACCAGGTTTTGTTGATCCTAAGTCGGGGAGGAAAGTGTTGAAACTAAAGAAGTCACTATTTGGCCTGAAACAGGCCCCAAGAGCATGGAATGCAAGGCTTGACAAAGAACTGCAGAAGATTGGTTTCACCAGGAGCGTTGAAGAGCATGTTGTTTACAAAAAAGGAACAGGTGCAAGATTGCGGCTGGTGGGTGTCTATGTGGATGATCTTCTCATCTGTGGACCCGACAACAGGGTCTTGACTGATTTCAAGGAACAAATGAAGAAGAGTTTCAACATGAGTGACCTGGGATTATTGAGTTACTACCTTGGTATAGAAGTGAGACAAAAGTCAGGGGAAATAACCATCTGCCAAAGTGCTTATGCAGAGAAGATAATAGATATTTGTGTGATGAAGGGCTGCAACCCGGTGGACACACCAATGGAACATCAGACAAAGCTATTGCCATTGGAAGCCTGAACAAATTCTAGATGCCACCAGATACAGAAGTATTGTGGGTAGCTTAAGGTATTTGGTAAATACCAAACCAGATCTAGCCTTTTCAGTTAGAATAATTAGCTGGTTCATGGAAACACCAAATGTTGAACATTGGTCTGCTGTCAAGAGGATTGCCAGATATTTTGCAAGAACAAGTCAGCTTGGCTGTAAGTACTCAAAAGGTTTAGATTCAGAACTGCTTGGGTACTCTGACAGCGACCATGCTGGTGATCTCGAAAAGAGGAAGAGAACTAGTGGAGTAATATTTTTCTTGGGAAGAAACATAATCACCTGGACATCTCAAAAACAAAGAGTGGTCTCTCTATCATCCTGTGAATCAGAGTACATTGCTGCTGCTACAGCTGCTTGTCAGAGGGTGTGGCTAAGTAGACTGTTGAGAAATCTAACAAGCACCAAGGCAAAGAAGTTCAAACTCTTTATCGATAATAGGTCTGCACAAGAGCTAAGAAAAAACCCTGTGTACCATGAAAGAAGCAAGCATATTGATACTAGATATCACTACATCAGAGAATGTGTTGGCAATGGAGTGGTGGATGTGAATCATGTGAGTACTGATGAACAGTTGGCCGACATCCTTACCAAGCCACTTGGGAGGATTAGCTTCACTAAAATGAGAAGACAGCTGAGGATCATCAGAGTTCAAGGTTGACAAGATTAGGGGTGATTGTTGCATAAGCATCCTGTAATAATCATGTCAAGTACTTTAGCCTGTATATATGTGCATTAGCTGTTGGTTTAGTTTGCTAGTTTTCCATGTATTTAGCGTAGATTCGCGGGTGCTGTTAAAGACTGCTCAACGCACGCCGTGAACGCGTCTTTAGCCTCCCCATCATGGCGCTCGCCGTGCATGTCGCACACGATGACAGGAAAATAGGCATGTCGTGCAGTAGCTACTATGGCAGGGGGAATCTGCATGGAGTCAATATATTTGTGCAATGGAAACCAGAAAATGCGCTACGCCAGTTAGCAGACAAAAGACCAATTCTCCACTAACCTCTGTTTCTTCTCTTCTCTGGTGGTGACCACGCGCCGACGTTGCTGCTCGAGATTGTGCTGGCAAGCATCGCCGTCGAGCTACAGTGCCAACACGGTAGCCGTACGAGGCATACGACCAGTCGACGCTCGTCTACCTGCTTGTGACAGAGCGAGGCAGGTGGGGCGGCAAGACGTTCCTCGAGAGCTCCTACCGCCTGAGTGGCTTCTTGGCTTACATAGCGGACAAGTTCGAGAAGATGCGGCGGGATTCGACGACCCCGCCGGTGCCCGGCAGCGAACAAAGGCCACTCACGACGCACTTCATGGGGTGCAAGTCGTGCGGCGGGAACGACTCAATCTACAATGCGGTTTGGTGCCGGTGCTCAATGGAGCGTGCTCTCAACTTCGGCGATGACCAGATACTCAACCTTTACGGGTTCGAGCACAAGTCATTCAACACCACTGTCGTGCGGTGGGTTCGAAACGACACTGGCGGGCCGCTAGACGCCGTCGACGAGGAGCTCGGCCGGCTCTTACATCCCACGTTCAGGGCTGCCAATTTGTGACTTCTAATTAGCAGGATTATTTTAATAACTTGGGGCTTCTTAATTAGTTCTTATTAGTTATTACTGGAAAACATAGCCTTTAAATTTTACGCACAAATTTGTTTTTAATTGGTAAAAACATGAAATCTTGTAACTTATGATATGAAATACTGCATGCCTCATATACGATCCAAATGGTAGGCATGTCACTCACATCAAGATTCTATCCCGCGGACACCTTTGACACAGGTCATTGACAGGCTCCAGTAGTTTCCACGTGTCTCTAGCGGGCCCTGTCACCGACTGAGTCCGACAGCGCCATGTGTTTAGAGGCGTCTTTGGGACCCAGAGGCCCTCTAGGTGGCCTTTTATGCCCAACCGCTCCACTAACTATAGTTGGGTTTAGGTGCTTCACGGGTCATAAGCCCTAGGTAGTCTCTAGCTAGGAGGACACTAGACACGCCACGTAGGCTAGACGCCTCGTTGTGATTGGTCAAGGAGTTGGTGGAGTCACAGAGTTGTTATGCATGTGAGATGGCACACACGTAACCCACAACATGTGTCACACTGATTGTACTGGTGCGCCACTATGGGTTCACGCATGAGCGATGTGCGCTACGACTGACGGCGGCCTTAACCGGCCACGACAAGCAGACAACCTTGACCATCCACGATGTACATGCGACGTCGCTACAGGGTCAAGGAATGACAACTACACCTTCTATAGTAGAGTAGATAGGGTCAAACTGCTAGGCTGGCTCCACGCATCTTGTAACCCCCTCTCCCTTGGTCTATAAAAGAGAGAGGGTGACCCCTTCAGGGGAGGACTTTTTTCGGACTCTCTTCTTGCACACACTAGCACACTTAGCCATTCCAACATCCAAGCAATACGTGGCCTACTAAACTTACGATAGCTTCAAGTGTCAAGGGATTGGAGTCATCTATGGAAGTTGCCTCCATTCTTTTCCCGCCAATGTCCTCATTGGCATAAGCCTCCTATCCCCTGCGACAGCCTTATTAGGGCTACTCACCATGGCATGCTAGACTTGTAGGGAACAACATACGCCCTATCTCTTCGATGAGTCTTCTAATATATTGCTTGAGGTGTTGATCTTCTCGATCATCACTTTATCTTTATCCAAGTGCATGTTGCACCCTTTGAACTATAACCAAAACACTAGCAAATAATATTAATCTAAATGGTTATGTTGATTGTCAAACATCAAAACTCTATAATCAAATGGCCACGCATTGGTCCATTTTACTTACATGAGGGACTTGAGAGATGAAAACCACTTGATTAACAACCTTATTAGCATATTGAGAGTAGCTAGTCTACACCTATTGTTCTCATTAGCCTTGATTTGGCTAAGTGAGAAGTTTATGCTTATAACTCTTGGTGATCGGCATCACCCAAATGGTTTGGTGATGATGAGGAGTTCAGTGATCACACAGAGAGTCTGTGCATGACCTAACTTATGTTTGTACATAGTTGTGAGCGGTTCACAATGCTAGAGAGACAAAAAACCAGCTCATAGAGAGCACTTGGTCATTGCGTAGACAAGAGAGAGCGACACTGTTATGCAAATGCTCCAACGACGACTAATGGAGAGTGTTAATTAACTTTCCGACATCAAGGCATTCCTAATATTTATTTACTTTGATTTATATCGAGCAATTTATTTTAAGCATTTACATCACTAGAATTGCCATAATATAGGATTGAAATTTATGGTGCAAATTTTTATTATTACACAAATAAGCACATGTGATGACGTGGGCTTGCTAATAGGCCTAAATATTCTTCAAGTCTTCTAATTTTTTATTTTGCTTTTTAACAACTCTGACATTGACTTGGTATGCACCAAAGTTATACTCCCTCCATCCTATAAAATAAGGCGCATATTTTTTGGCAAAGTCTTTAGGGTGAAAGTTTGACTATTAAATTATTTTAAAATATGACATCAACAAATACAAATTAAGTATCATATTAAAATATTTTTGGATATAAATTCAAGTATATAACATGCATACACTAGAAGTATATGTTTTTTTGGTGAATTGGTGATCAAAGTTTTTAGTTAATAACTATTTAAGATTATTTAGAGGCCTAATTTTTAATTAAAATTTAAAAAGAAGTGATAATTTAAAATAAATATTTATACCTCTAAGAAAATTAGATAAAATATTATCAAGTACAAATCTCTACTACTTATTAAGGCTGTAAGGGTAGCCTGCCTCCCCTTGTTCTGCGTTCCCGTGTGTAGGAAACGGGTGACGCCTAAGAGGGGGGGTGAATTAGGACTTCTAAAACTTTTACTAAACTAGGCCACAATTAAATCCCTAGAGCAAAACCTATGCAAGTAATCAAAACTAGAATGTGCAACCTAGGTTATGTCTAAGTGATGCTATCTCTACCGCAAAGGCTAAGTTTCAATCTACACTAAATAAGTATGACTACAAGATTGAAACTTAAATGCTTAATATAAATGCGGAATGTAAAGAGCTAAGTAGAGAAGCAAACTCTCGTGGATGACGCCGGTATTTTTACCGAGGTATCCGGAACCACGCAAGGTCCCGACTAATCCTCGTTGGTGCCCCTACGCAAAGGGAAGCCCACGCGAGGGCCAAGCACCACGATCGAGTAACTCCGTAGAGAGTCGCGGGCCTTCTCCACGCGCAAGTGGTGCTCCGCTTCCGGCTCCTCTCGGACGCTCCCCGCCGTCTCCACTATCGAGCTTCCGGCCGAAACGCCACGGGCCTCGTTCCCTCCGGTACACGGTGGCGACCGTGACACAAACGCGGTTGTCACGGTCTCGCAAGACTCTCGCCCCACTCGGTAAAATTACAACGACTCACGCAAGAGCCGAGGGGTTGTGAGGTTTATCTAAACTCACTCAACAATCTAGGGTTCACCTAGAGCAAGCGCTAAAGCGGTCTAACTAACCTAAGCACTTCGCAAAGCACCTACGCTAATCACCGAGTGATTCTATTAAGCACTTGGGTGTTTGAGCTCTTGGAAATATGCACTATGTGTCTTGGTATGTTGCTTGGGCTCTCACACTTGAGAATGGCCGGTTGGGGTGGTATTTATAGCCTCCACACCCCAAACTAATGTTGGACAGAAAGCAGCAGCTTTCTGTCGTCGGGTGCACCGGACAGTCCGGTGCACGCCACGTCAGCCGACTGTTGGCGCTTGTAGCAGTCGACCGTTGGATCCGACCGTTGCCGTCTGCCCGTTGGCACACCGGACAGTCCGGTGCACACCAGACAGTTCGGTGCTACAGCCAGAGAGCGCCTGCCTGCGGCCTCTCTGCGCAGACTGTCCGTGCCTCACCGGACAGTCCGGTGCACACCGGACACCAATGTCCGGTGCGCCACCAGGCGCTGGCTGACAGCCCTGATCTTGGATTTCTTCGCTGATTTCTTCGGGCTTCTTTGTTCTTGAGTATTGGACTCCTATGTATCTTTTTATGTCTTCTTTTGAGGTGTTGCATCCTCATTGCCTTGGTCCAATTCTCTTCGCATCCTGTGAACTATAAACACAACCACTAGAAAACTTATTAGTTCACGGATTGTGTTGTTCATCAAACACCAAAACTCAATTAGCCAAATGGCCCGGGGTCCATTTTCCTTACAATCTCCCCCTTTTTGGTGATTGATGACAACACAACCAAAGCAAGCAAATAATACAAGTATTTGAATTAAAATATGCAATCTACTTGCTAAGATGCATGATTATCCCCACAATGTGATATTATGGACTTAAGCCTCCCCCTAACTCCATAATTCACTTACTTCCTATTTATGGACCCAATAACCAAAACCACTGGAAAAACCATTTGTAGATATAAAATTTTAAATTGGTGGTGTTTGGTGTTTGATAAAGTTTTCATTGCTTTGGTCCCTAAACTTCTCCCCCTTTGGCATCAACCACCGAAAAGGAAGACATTAAAAGCATGTAGGAAGTAAATAAAAGCTTGCCCTCAACAAGAATTGTATCAAATGATATCACTAGAAGGATATTAAAATAAACCATATGAAAGATACCAGTTGAAAGGAACTCCCCCTAAATGAGTGTTCTCTTTAGAAAGAAGTTTCTCCCCCTTTTTTAGAGATGAAGAAATACTCCCCTGACAGAGATCCTCTACTTAGGAAAAAGCATGTGAAAATTAGAGGTGCAAGACATGATTTGAAAAGACTAACTTCCCTTATGCATAGGTAATAGAATATGAGTTAACTACTTATGCATTTTTGCAACATGGAAGCATATGATATGAAATATAGTCTAATCAAATTTTGGAGAAGACATGTAAATGATACTAAAAGTAGTCTCAAAAGATACCAATTGAAAGTCAATGGTGAGCTTGAGAGACATGAGAGTTCTTGGAGATTTTTGCAGTGGAAGATTGTTGTCTTTCTCCGGGGACCTTATTTTCCTTACAATGAGACTTTCACATAAAATAGACTTGAAACGGTGTTAGTCTCAAAGTGTAGATTATAGAGTAACCTCCCCCTAAAGGTGTGCATACAAGTTTTGAATACTTGTAGGAGACATGCACTTTGATTTGATATCAAGAGGGGCAAATTATGCATAATCCGAACTTTGGCACATATAGGTTAAATGATACAACTTGTAGAAATCAAACTTTTCAATTGATGCATCATTTACTATGGAGTGATATAGAAGCTATGTGTCGTGCTTAAATAAACATTTTAAGCCATGTAGGTTTGCTTAAGTATATGAATTAAAAGCAAGCAATCCTACCATATGATTTACCTAGTATGCATGATTTTAAACAAAAGTACATAACAAATGAAATACTAGGCAAGAAAGGTAAACTAGATAAAAGGTAAATAGATACGCATACCTAAAAACAAGAAATACAATAAAACTAGTTACCTTAGTCATGGGTGGGAAATTTGGGTCCAAAATTTTCACTAACCCACTTGGCAATAAACATGATCCAATATGATGTATCCCATGATATACATCCAAATTTGCCAAGTCTCCAAATTTCCCGAAGACCTTTGGTCCACTCACTTCCCTTTCGGGATCCAAACCTTCTTGGTGCTTTTCATGGTTGAAATTATCTCCTTTGGCACCCAGATGCGTTTGGCCCCCTTTCCTTTGTTGGCTTGTTTGTTGGCCTTGATTGCTATCACCTTTCCATTCTTTTTCTTTTTGATCAAATATGGTGTAGCATCCTTCTTGTTCACCTTTTTGATGTAGGTGTTGGAGATTTTGCTTGATGGCTTTTGCTTGAGCTTTTGCCTTTGTTTATCCCCGGTCATCGCCTTGCATTGGAAAGACTTGTGGCCTTCCATGTGGCATAGCCTACAAATCACACTTTCTCCCTCCATAGGCTTGTTCACTCCCGCAGTGGTGTTATCCTGTGGAGGTCGGACTTGTTTGGCTTTGCCTTTCTTGTCATACAAAGCCTTGCCAAGGCGAGCCACTTCTTGCTTTAATTGTTCATTTTCCTTTGCAACCTCATCCAAACATGTCTCTACAACAATATTCTCAACAACGACTTGGTTGCAGGGGTTAGAATCATCAATTAAATCAAAGCAGGAAGTAGAAGCATCTTTCTTAATTATTTCAGGTATTTCAACTAAAGATGCTGCTGGGGTGCTACCAATGTTTTCTAGCTTAGTAGTTAGCTCATTATTGTGTATGCTAAGAATTTCCATTTTCTCTAGCAAATTTTCAATAGCTTCTTGGGAGCTAGCTAACTTAGCCTTGAGTTTTTCATTCTTTTTAAGATGGTTGTCATCGGTAGCAGTGGATGGAGCACTAGATTCTAATAGCTCAATTTTAGTTGATAGCTCACTATTTATGTTTGCAAAAGTTTCAAATTTTTCTAGCAAACCTTTGTAATCATTTTGAGAGCTAACCAACTTATTTTTCAAAGTTTTAAGTTGAGCTTTTTGCTTAGTGCAAACATCCTGAAAAAAATCTACGGCTTCCGCAAGCTCATCTAGAGAGGGCTTTCCCTCACCTTCATCATCACTACTACTTTCATCACTAGAGGATGGAATGCTTTTGTTACCTCTTGCCATAAGGCATTTGTGTGATGACCGTGATGAGCGTGATGAGGACCGGTGGCTGCGCGTCCTTGGAGGTTCATCTTCACTTGAAGAATCATCCCAAGTTCTAACACTTGTTAGCGCCTTGCCTTTGCTCCTCTCCTTTTTGGGTTTGGCCATATTTGGACAGTTGTCCCTGAAGTGGCCCTTCTCCCCACATGCGAAGCATCCTCTCTTCCTTTGCTTTTTCCTGTCAATATTAAAGAGAAGATCCTCGACCTGCAGGGGCACACCCATTAGATTAATCTTGGTCCTCGACCTGCAGTTATCTCATTACCTTTCCGACGCGTCGGATTGTTTCTTCGTCCTTGGAGGATGATGTGCATGGTTGATTATCTTCATCATCATCACTTTCTTCTTCTTCTTCCTCTTCTTCGCTTGAGGAACTTGGAGTGGGAGCCTTCTTTTTGCCCTTCCTTTCATCACATGCAAAAGCATATGGTCTTGAGGAAGTTGGCTCCTCTCCCCGACTCATTTTTCGCGACATCTCAAAGGCCGCGATTTTCCCAATCACAATGGTCGGGGTCATGTTGCTCAAGTCCTCCATGTTGTGAAGGACGGTGATGATGCTCCCATATCTTTGTTGTGGTAGCAGGGAGATAATCTTCCTCACAATGTCCGCATCACCTAGCTTATTAATGCCAATAGAATTGAGCTCATTGATAATTAGATTCAATCGAGAATACATGTCTCTAACAAGCTCATCATCTTTCATAGCAAAAGAATTATACTCATTTAAGACTAGGCAATGTTTTTGCTCACGGACATTGGATGTGCCGTCATGGAGCTCATGCAATTTTAGCCAAATCTCATTAGCAGTTTTCAAGGTAAATACTTGATTAAAAATATCCATGCTAAGAGATTCATACAAGCAATTTTTGGCTCTAGAATTTAAATGAATTTCTTTTTCCTCACTCGTGGTGGGTTTCTCAGGATTCTTGAGGGGTTTCATCCCGTCACGAGTGACTCTCCAAACACCTAGATCAACGGCCTCTAGGTAACAAGCCATTCTAGCACTATAATATGAGAAGTTAGTGCCGTCAAAATGTGGTGGCCTATGGGTATCCATCCCTTCCTCTAAAAAGCGTCGGCTCTTTTAGCGGTGAAGCTAAAACGTTTCAAATGAGCCAAACCGGGCTCTGATACCACTTGTAGGAAACGAGTGACGCCTAAGAGGGGGGGTGAATTAGGACTTCTAAAACTTTTACTAAACTAGGCCACAATTAAATCCCTAGAGCAAAACCTATGCAAGTAATCAAAACTAGAATGTGCAACCTAGGTTATGTTAAGTGATGCTATCTCTACCGCAAAGGCTAAGTTTCAATCTACACTAAATAAGTATGACTACAAGATTGAAACTTAAATGCTTAATATAAATGCGGAATGTAAAGAGCTAAGTAGAGAAGCAAACTCTCGTGGATGACGCTGGTATTTTTACCGAGGTATCCGGAACCACGCAAGGTCCCGACTAATCCTCGTTGGTGCCCCTACGCAAAGGGAAGCCCACGCGAGGGCCAAGCACCACGGTCGAGTAACTCCGTAGAGAGCCGCGGGCCTTCTCCACGCACAAGTGGTGCTCCGCTTCCGGCTCCTCTCGGACGCTCCCCGCCGTCTCCACTATCGAGCTTCCGGCCGAAACGCCACGGGCCTCGTTCCCTCCGGTACACGGTGGCGGCCGTGACACAAACGCGGTTGTCACGGTCTCGCAAGACTCTCGCCCCACTCGGTACAATTACAACGACTCACGCAAGAGCCGAGGGGTTGTGAGGTTTATCTAAACTCACTCAACAATCTAGGGTTCACCTAGAGCAAGCGCTAAAGCGGTCTAACTAACCTAAGCACTTCGCAAAGCACCTATGCTAATCACCGAGTGATTCTATTAAGCACTTGAGTGTTTGAGCTCTTGGAAATATGCACTATGTGTCTTGGTATGTTGCTTGGGCTCTCACACTTGAGAATGACCGGTTGGGGTGGTATTTATAGCCTCCACACCCCAAACTAGCCGTTGGACAGAAAGCAGAGCTTTCTGTCGTCGGGTGCACCGGACAGTCCGGTGCACCACCGGACACTGCACAGTGGATGTCCGGTGCACGCCACGTCAGCCGACCGTTGGCGCCTGTAGCAGTCGACCGTTGGATCCACCGTTGTCGTCTGCCCGTTGGCACACCGGACAGTCCGGTGCTACAGCCAGAGAGCGCCTGCCTGCGGCCTCTCTGCGCAGACTGTCCGGTGCCTCACCGGACAGTCCGGTGCACACCGGACACCAATGTCCGGTGCGCCATCAGGCGCTGGCTGATAGCCCTCATCTTGGATTTCTTCGCTGATTTCTTCGGGCTTCTTTGTTCTTGAGTATTGGACTCCTATGTATCTTTTTATGTCTTCTTTTGAGGTGTTGCATCCTCATTGCCTTGGTCCAATTCTCTTCGCATCCTGTGAACTATAAACACAACCACTAGAAAACTTATTAGTTCACGGATTTTGTTGTTCATCAAACACCAAAACTCAATTAGCTAAATGGCCCGGGGTCCATTTTCCTTACACCGTGTTCTGCCTACCTTGGTCGTGGATGATAGGCCCCTATGTTAGTGTCTCCGTCCGTCTCCCCTCGACGTGATGCTCGCTCGCAACGCAGCAACCGCCCTACGTCTTCGGGCAATCTGCTCCTACCCTGCCCCGATCCCTAACCCCTCCGCTCACAGCTGCCAACGCCATGGCTCCATCGCCGCCACCTCTATGGCCGCTGCCTCCACTCAACCGCTCACATCCTCCTTGTCTCTCTCAACCGCTCCCCTCCTCTCTTGTGCGCCCCTGAGTCGTACGACTCCTCGGCGCTCGACTCCCTCCCCGAAATAACGACACCTTAGGTCGTGGGCGCTGCGTGCCTCCTCATCGCCCACCGCCTCTCGCGGTGGTTCCAGCGTGTGCGCTGCGCGCCAGTTTGTGTCGCTTAAATTGCCAATTATGCGGCGCATTCAGTCTGCTGTTGCACTCTGATGTGGCTAAATTCACAATTCTTTATCAAGAGAATTTTTCTTTTGTCTTCATGGAATAGGCACTTGAACGCTTCTTTTTTTTATTTAGTGTTTCACTATACCCTACAGGTTAGCCGCTTGCTAGATTTGATTGTACATAGTTTGAACAGCCACATGGAGGTATTTCTCAGTGAACTTTTATGGTTAGTCATTATCTCAATGTGTATGATTGAATTCGCTTGTTCTTATGACCGAGGATGAATTGCTGCTATTCACAAACTTCATTTCTACACCTCTGATCATCTGAAGCTTGACACGATTTATGTTGGCATCCAGTACGCGAGTGATGCACTGTATAATCTGAGATTCCTCAGTGTGAACGATCCTTCTGTGCATTGCCTATTTGTTTTTACTACTATGATTCTAGTTTGTTTTTTTCTTCCATCCCATGCGGTTTACCATGTGATCGGTGTAGGTTTGGTAGAATTTTAACTGGAGCAAAGCAGGGCAAGTTTTTGATATAGAGAGGGGAGAATTGTTGTCGTCGTCATGAGACCAACAAAGCAGACAAGAAGTCCCTCTTTTTAAAGTGTTATCCTTAGTGTATTCTTTTTCAAAAAATCGTTGCTCTCTGTAAGCATTGTTCAGAACTCGTCTGTATGTCGTTGTCAAATTTCAGAACACATCATCCCATGAAGGACAGATAAATACTCTTTGGAGAATGCAATCCTCTGCCTACTTGAAGGTCAAGATAAAATGGTCTGGTTGATTGACTTCACATGATGGACAATGGCAAATGTTGTGCCCATAAAGATTGTTCGAGAAACTTTAAACATCCTGCAAAACCATTACAACGAGAGGTTGGTCACTTCTTTTCTATTCAATCCCCCACAGTATTCCAAGCCTTCTAGAAGGTAAAGTCTATCGGTCTTCCCCAATGTAATATATGTATTTAGTTAATACTTGGGAGTCGCTACATCTCATGTGCCTAGATTTTGAGGCAACAATCATACATAATTACCTTGGATTAAGGTACCTTTCTGATGTTATGATTTTCAATGTGTGTTTATTTACTGGCTGATATATCAATGTTTTGATATGTGTTCTCATATGGCAACTGAAGACTATAGAGTTGTTTGTTTTAATATAATCGATTTTTGATCATTTAACATTTGTTTCTATAAACTATTCTTACTACTAACAATTACCTTGGTATTTGAAAAAGAATGTAACTCTTGCTCTACAACCCCTGCTTCCCAATTGTGCCTTTTAAGTCAATTCAATATAACGATTTTCATGGTTGAGCTTTACCTGAACTTGCTTGGCCATCGCAATTTGTATGTTTGCTTTGGGAAATTTGCGTAGCGAGCTGAATATCTGATTGTTTGGTTGTCCACACTATAAAGTCTCTACTACTTATTAAAGCTGCAAGGGTAGCATGCCATTCTGTGTTCTGCCTTTTCCATTCCTCTCCCCGCACAGCTCATTCATATGTTCTATCACCATTCTCATTCCTTGTTCTGCCTTTCCCATTCCCCTCCTCGCAAAATCCATTCCTATTCCCATTCTCCCTTATAGCTCACGTCTAGCTAAAATTAAAAAACACAAATGGCACCAAGGGGATTCGAACCTGCGACCCATCAATCAAATGCAAGCAATAGCTACCGCTACACCACAATTAAGTGTGTTTATGTTTACACCTATGAAAGGAAAAACATCTATGTCAGAAAAAACATCTACTACATCTCTCACCAAGCCCACCTGCTATCCTTGCACAATGCGTAGTAGTAGATAAGTATCACCGAGATTCTTGAATTATATTTTTGGATGGAGGGAGTAGTATTTAAAGAAGAGTCTTGCATGCAATTTCTTTTGTTTGAATAATGTTTTCAACTTAAATTCCTTTTTTGCATGTGTGGCATTTATTCTCCGGAATATTTTTCCATGGATCTGACTTGTGAGTCATTTTCATAAACCAACGCCAAGGATGAATCTATATTTCTTACTTTAAAACCCAAAATAAACACCACTAGCAGGAGGCACTCGCGTTGGCGTCGCTCATCGACGATGAGAACAAGCTTGGCGCCTGCCAGTTCGACCTCTAGAAGCAGTCCAAGCGCGTATGATGGTACGTGCCTGATGACTGACGATGTACGAGGTAACCTGTTCCGGTAGGTGTGGGACATGCTCTCCAATGTTGAGACCATGCAAATCATTGCATATATCGAAGTCTACATGATACTGATGGTTGCAATGTAGTGGTGAAATAACTAGATTAAAATAACAAAATTTATGTATGGCCAGGATCACAAATAGATTATGAAATCTTTTTTCTCGTAACAGTATAACACACATTTTGCATATAAGTTATCGTGATATTATATGTTCCCGTTGCAACGCACGGGCACTCACCTAGTTATATTATATATTGACTAGGAACGTGCCCGTGCGATGCCACGGAACACAAATTACGACCCTCCAATGGACTTAGGGCCCCGGCGACGGGCGGCGTGAGTACAATAGTGACGGCAAAATATGTGATTAAACATAGATACAGAACGATATAAATATGTCTACCTAAATAGATTAAAATAGAATCGTACAAATAATTTCTAAAGAGTAAATATATAATGCTTAATCGTCTCCTTGATCACCATGCCGGTGTAGCTCAGGCAGCCCAGGAGCGACTCGTGGTCGCCTGGGTTCTTGCTGTCGAGTGCTCGCCGAACCTCTGCTTGGGCCTTGGCCATGGCTTCCGGGTTCCTCATGAGCTCGGACACCACCCTCCACATCCACGGCGCTGCCTCGCCCCTTCTGGCTCTGACGCCCGGACCCGTCGGAGGAGGCACTCAGGAAGACGAACTTTCCTTGCCATCGCTCTGGCTACGCCCGACGGCGAGCCGGGGCCGCCACTGGAGCACGGACCCCGTGGAGCCGCTTTTCTTGCACCGCGCCTGGGAGGACGCCGCTGTGGCTACGGCCGACCACCCGGGAGACCACGGGCAGAACATCTCCGCCGGCATCGAGTCGAGGTCGTCGTTGTCGTCCGCGGGAGCAGGAACGGCGGCGAATCTCCCTGACGAGGGACATGGTCTCACTGCCCCCGATGGGCGTGAGCTACCTCACCTTGCGCGTGCTGAGGAGCTCCAGCGTGCACAACTTGTGCAGCGCCCTCCAGTAGGCCCCGTAGGGAGCGAAGGCGAAGTCGTGGCCACCGTAGCCGATGATCTCTGTGGCGAGCAGGTACATAGGAAGGCCGGATCCAACGTTGTCGTAGGCGGCGCACATGGCTGTTGGCCGCTATGCGCGAGCGAGGATCCCGCATGGTTGTTGGGCGGAGGCGGCTGCGCGCATGGCGGGAGCGAGGCATGCGGGGGCGCGAGGATGGATGGCAGATGAGGCATGCAGGGGCGGATCCGGCGCTAGGCGCGAGTGAGGATGGCATCGCAATCGGACGGTGGGGATGGAGGCAGGGGCATGGTTGTCCCAAGTCTACACTATCGTCTTAAGGATTAGTAGACAAATTGCGACCCTCCAATGACAGAGAACGACGACAAAGGTAATTACTATGAAAAACAAGTTTACTCGCCAGGGACAATGCATTTATCTACAAGTCATGTAACATATTTGTTGTATTTTAAAGTCTAGTTTTGTATCCAATATCCATACATAAATGACATGATTACACATTTTACAGTTGACATGACATGGCGACAATGCAAGCAAATTGCACAGGATTGAACATCATAGCTGAAGTGTTCAATAGGTTACTCCTAATAAACACACTACTCAAGAAATTTAAGAATAATAATAGTTGTTGACAAAATGGACCATGTCAAAATAAAAAATTCTCAACACAAACATAAATTCAAAAATAACGGGACCAATCAAGAATGCTCAAGTGAACACGACATTAGACTGCAAAACCAAACTAATTCTACGATATTGCTACCCTTAAATTTGGATACTTCCACAATCGTGTTGAAGTCTTCCTGGCTTAAAGAGTATGTATCCATAAACTCTACCACCTTTTGAACAGCTTCATCTTGGATGAATGAAAATATCATATTTCCCGCAGATTGCTCAACTAAAATGTTTCTACAAGGGAAATTGTATTTGAGATTGTTGTATTACAAAACAAGAGCTACAAATGCTAGTTACCGACTAAGCAATTCAGTAACTCCATGTTATGGTAAGTTACTTAGTAATTCAGCCACAAAACTACATGGTACTACACATATTTTTTTTGGAAATGCATTTCAAAGTTTCGATGATATGTGGTAAGGTGCTTGGACGACTGTAGAAGTTGGTATAGAATATTACTTCTACTATCTTAATTTCAAGTCTGCAATTATGTCATCTATGGGAATTTTTGAAGCAAAACTTAATTTCACCATTCATCAGTTGTGTGGCATCTCTATTTTCAAGACTACTAAAATATCATCATGAGACCAACATCCATGGGACGTTGTTGCTTTAAGTTGAATTGGCTAACCTTTTGATTTAATTTTTGTAATAGGTGCCATTATTTCCTAAGTGTGCATCCATATCAGTTCAAAAGAGTATGAAAAGTCATGCCCAGGTTGTATTCCATTAAATTTCATTTTGAAAAGCACCAATTTACAAAGTATGGCTTATGTTATGATGGCAATGACACTAAGTTGTTGTGACTGACACAATTTCTATGGCATGACTTTGTCTGTTAGAAGCATATAAAACATCAATCATGTACCAACTGGACCGATAAGGCTGCCAATTTAAAATCAAAGTTAGCTTCATGAACTATGATAGCACAAAGAAACAACACGCAGGTGCAGAACTTGACCACCTAAGAAATTGCAAAATTAAATAGGTATTATTAGCACAACAACACACAAGAAGCAAATCCACAAGGAATTGGATGGAGGAAGGCAGTAGACGCAGGAGAAACATTTTG
Organism: Zea luxurians; assembly: GCA_029449295.1. NCBI lineage: Eukaryota > Viridiplantae > Streptophyta > Magnoliopsida > Poales > Poaceae > Zea > Zea luxurians. The sequence goes on along the minus strand of JAOPSE010000008.1, from coordinate 44,506,746 downwards.
ATTCCAGGGCTCATAACAGAGAAAATATTACACATAACATAGCAAGACGATGCATCTGCCGAAGCAATGTAGGCTTCCTAACCAAGCAAAATAGGAGCAAGCAAACCAAGCAGTGGCTCAAGAACAGAGCACTAAAAAACCAAACCACCAAGTGGATCGAGATACGTACCAGTGGATGTGCCACTGGGCACAGCCCCCTGGCATACCTGTTGTCGCTTAGGCCCACATCCACCTGTGCGCACCGGCACGACACCTTCATAGCGCGTGAGGCCGAAGCTGGAGGGAGTAAGTTGGGAAGGAGCGCCCGAACGTGTAGCCCGTCGCACGCCATTGTTGCCGTGGTTGCTGCAGTGCGAGTGGAGGGGCCGTGTGGGCCGCGAGGAGAAGGCCGTGGGTTGTGAGGTCGGCGGTGCGGGTTGTGAGGTCGGTGATGAGATGGTCGAGGAGGCAGCAGCACTCCAATAGGCGTGTTGCGGTGAGCATGGTGGAGAGAATATGGGACTTGGCTGTTTGGATCTCCTTCTCGGCCTGCGCATCAAGGCAAGGGGAGGAAAGGGGCACCGCGGTGAGGCCACGAGTCAGGGGGCGCCACGGTGAGGCCACGAGTCAGGGGGCGCGTGTATCACGGAGGCGAATGGTGGCGCACGTCGATCTGAGGACGGGTGGGAGCTGTACGGGCCTATAGAGGAGGATCTGCCTGCAGGTCCCGGACACCGTGACGGTGTCGCACCAGCACCTCGCACAGCGCGAACGCCTCGTTGACGGGGGACACCACAAGCGCGAGGGCATCGGAGGGCAAGGACCGCCTGCCGAGGGCGACGCGCGAGGGGGGTCGATGATCTCGCCGCAGAGCGGGCACGCGTCGTCGGAGGGAGACGTATCGGTGCGGGCACGCGCGCATCTGGTGGGAGAAGCGCGCGCATGGGTGGGCTTGCGGGAGGCGGCGACGCCGAGGCGAAGAAGACGGGAGAGCGGGGCGCTGGGGCGGCTCCCGGATGAGGACGGTGGCGTGCGTGTGCGATTCGGGTAGGGGGCGGGGGCATGGTTGTTTACCGACGGCGGATCTGGCGCTAGACATGCGGGGGCGGCAGCAACGCATGCGAGGGCGGATCTCTGTTGGACGACGGGCGCTAGGCGCGAGCGAGAATCCCGCATGGTTGTTGGGATGGAGGCGGCTGCGCGCATGGCGGGGATGGAGGCAGCTGCGCGCATTGTTGGGATGGAGGCGGGGGCGGCTGCACGCATGGCGGGGATGGAGGCGGGGTCGGGAGCGGATCCGGCGCTAGGCGCGACTCGGGAGCAAGGATGGACAAGATCGGACGATGGGGATGGACGCAATCGGACGGTGGAGATGGAGGCGGGGGCATGGTTGTGCCTGGTCTACACTATCGTCTTAAGGATTAGTAGAGATAGCTGCAAGACGTACATCATGTCAACGTTAGAGAGAGAAAGACAAGAGATTGGTTTGCTCTTCCCTTTATTGTGATGATTGAGGCCGGCCGGGAGCAGTTTTCTTAATTAAGATTTTTGAAAGAACTTGTATTTTGTTTTTAATCTTTTTATCAGTGCTCGACCAATGTCATGATGTGGACGTGGCAAACCCACTTCGGGAGGGGACAAAAAAAACAGGGCTGCCACTTTCAGGGCGTGACGTGGACGTGTTGAAGATCCGGAACATTCTTCGTGAAACGTACACATCGTCAAAATAGCGAGGCATGAAACTGGCCTTGGCCATGGACGCGTGAAGCGCGCCATGCGTTGGATATGTGGTCAATAAGTATATACAATACAATGTTTAACAGAGCTGGTAGTACTGCTTCGGCACATTTTTGTCCACGCTTCATGAGACAAAACACCTGCACGTAAATTCACATGCTGCACTGAAGGCCCGATCACTGAGGAGCGAACTGCCGTAACTCCCTTCTATATATACCCCCAGTCCCTGTTTCAGTTTTCGTCAAGCTAGCAGCACCAAGTTGTCGATCACTTGCCTGCTCTTGAGCTCGATCAAGCTATCATCAGCTACAGCTTCCGATCCCAACTGCAACTGTAGCAGCGACAACTGCCATGGAGGCCCAGAACGTGGAGGTTGCTGCCCTGGTGCAGAAGATCGCGGCCCTCCACGCCGACATCGCCAAGCTGCCGTCGCTGAGCCCGTCCCCCGACGCCAACGCGCTGTTCACCAGCCTCGTCATGGCCTGCGTCCCGCCAAACCCTGTCGACGTGACCAAGCTCAGCCCGGACGTCCAGGGGATGCGAGAGGAGCTCATCCGCCTCTGCTCCGACGCCGAGGGCCACCTCGAGGCGCACTACGCCGACATGCTCGCCGCCTTCGACAACCCGCTCGACCACCTCGGCCGCTTTCCCTACTTCAGCAACTACATCGACCTGAGCAAGCTGGAGTTTGACCTCCTTGTCCGCTACATCCCAGGGCTCGCGCCTTCCCGTGTCGCCTTCGTCGGCTCTGGCCCCTTGCCGTTCAGCTCGCTCGTGCTCGCCGCACGCCACCTGCCCAACACACTGTTCGACAACTATGATCGGTGTGCCGCCGCCAACGACCGTGCTCGGAAGCTGGTCCGTGCGGACAAGGACCTGAACGCGCGCATGTCCTTCCACACGGTCGACGTCGCCAACCTCACGGACAAGCTCGGCAAGTACGACGTGGTCTTCCTTGCCGCGCTAGTAGGCATGGCGGCTGAGGACAAGGCCAAGGTGGTTGCGCATCTTGGCAGGCACATGGCGGACGGAGCGGCTCTCGTCGTGCGCAGCGCCCACGGGGCTCGCGGCTTCCTCTACCCGATCGTCGATCCTGAGGACATTCGTCGCGGTGGGTTCGACGTGCTTGCCGTGTACCACCCGGACAACGAGGTCATCAACTCCGTCATCATCGCGCGTAAAATGGACGCCCACACCAAGGGGCTTCAGAATGGACACGCGCATGCACGCGACACGGTGCCGATAGTGAGCCCGCCGTGCAAGTGCTGCAAGATGGAGGCCAACGCGCTCCAGAAGAGAGAGGAGATGGCGACCACGACAGAGCTGTCCATCTGAGGCAAGGAACTTTTGAGCACCTATGCGTGCGTGGTAACAATAATAGTTACAAATCGCTGCTGATGAATTTCTCATGCACTTGTTTATTTGATGCTATGCATTGTGAAGTGTTTAATAAGAATGTGTTCTTCCTATGTGATGATATATGCCAAGTTGCTAGCACTTTTACGTGTGATGTGACGGACATCGTGTGAACAGTTTGATGGATGGGTTGGTTTATCATTTCTCACTCATATCAATTTTGTTTTATGGTAATTAGTTGGTCTATCTTCAAATCATGCCTTACACACTACTCCCTCCATCCAAAAGTGGCATATATCATCTCAGATTTTATTGACACAGTTTAATATCGTACGTGGACAACGCGCGATATGTGCGAACGACGCGTGGCAATGCACGCGACACACGCGAAAACGGCACACGTGATGACCATAGGTGCCTGATGTGACAGACGTCAATGAAAACAATGTGAACGGTTTGATGAATGGGTTCATTTATCATTTCTCACTCATATCAATTTTGTTTTATGGAAATTAGTTGCTCCATCTTTGTCACACCCGGTTTTGTAAGTCAAACCGAATGTGTACCATATACGTGTCAGGATCAGAAAACTCACGTACACAGCGATTACATAATTGGACATCATCACACATTGCTCAAAGTAAATAGCAGAAATAGTACTTTATTACATAAAGATATCCAAGACATCCACAGAGTCATTACTTAACATAGTCGTTAATATTATCTGTCGGGGACCATAATTAGGGTTACCCTCAAGGCTCCTAATTCTCAGCTGGTAACCCCCATCAGCATAAAGCTGCAAAGGCCTGATGGGTGCGATCAAGTCAGGGATCAGTCCATTCGAGGGACTCGATCACGCCTCGCCCGAGCCTAGCCTCGGACAAGGGCAGCCGACCCCGGAGGATCTCCGCCTCGCCCGAGGCCCCCCTCCAGCGGCGAACATGTTCCCGGCTCGCCCGAGGCCCTGTCTTCGCCAAGAAGCAACCCCGACCAAATCGCAGGAGCATTTATTGCAAAGGTGGCCTGACACCTTTATCCTGACGCACGCCCCTCAGCTGACAGAGCCGAAGTGACCGCCGTCACTTCGCCGCTCCACTGACCGGTCTGATAGAAAGACAGCGCCGCCTGCGCCGCTCCGACTGCGGTGCCACTTGGCAGAGTGAGGCTGACAGGCAGTCAGGCCCGGCCGCACACCATAGGAAACTCTGCTCCGCCCGACCCAGGGCTCGGACTCGGGCTAAGCCCCGGAAGACGGCGAACTCTGCTCCGCCCGACCCAGGGCTTGGACTCGGGCTAAGCCCCGGAAGACGGCGAACTTCGCTCCGCCCGACCCAGGGCTCGGACTCGGGCTAAGCCCCGGAAGACGGCGAACTCCGCTCCGCCCGACCCAGGGCTCGGACTCGGGCTAAGCCCCGAAAGACGGCGAACTCCGCTCCGCCCGACCCAGGGCTCGGACTCGGGCAAAGCCCCGGAAGACGGCGAACTCCGCTCCGCCCGACCCAGGGCTCGGACTTGGGCTCAGCCCCTGAAGACGACGAACTCCGCTTCGCCCGACCCCAGGACTCAAATTCCATCCTGGCCTCAGCCAACGGCCTCCGCCTCGCCCGACCTAGGGGCTCGGACTCGGCCTCGGCCACGGAAGACGGACTCGACCTCGACCTCAGAGGAGCCTCCACATCGCCCAACCTAGGGCGCAGACCGGCCACGTCAACAGGAGGCGCCATCATTACCCTACTCCAAGCTGACTTAGGCTACGGGGAACAAGACCGGCATCCCATCTGGCTCGCTCCGCCAGATAGGTAATGATGGCGCCCCGCACGCTCCCTGACGATGGCGGCTCTCGGCCCCCTTACGGAAGCAAGAGGACGTCAGCAAGGACTCGACGGCCACGACATCACACAAACCGGGCGCCAAAATCTCTCCGGCCGCCACGATGGCGTGTACTTAGGGCACTAGCTCTCCTCCGCTAGACACGTAGCACTCTGCTACACCCCCCATTGTACACCTGGACCCTCTCCTTACGCGTATAAAAGGAAGGACCAGGGCCCTCTTAGAGAGGGTTGGCCGCACAGGGACGAGGACGAGACGGGCGCTCGCGTAAGGCCGCTCGCTCCTTCCCCCGTGTGGACGCTTGTAACCCCCTACTGCAAGCGCACCCGACCTGGGCGCGGGACGAACACGAAGGCCGCGGGATTTCCACCTCTCTCACGCCCATCTCCGGCCTCCTCGCTTTCCCCCCTTCGCGCTCGGCCTCGCGTCGACCCATCTGGGCTGGGGCACGTGGCGACACTTTACTCGTCGGCTCAGGGACCCCCCGGTCTCGAAACGCCGACAGTTGGCGCGCCAGGTAGGGGCCTGCTGCGTGTTGACGAACAGCTTCCCGTCAAGCTCCAGATGGGTAGTCTCCAGCAACCTCTCCGGCCCGGGACGGTGCTCCATTTCGGGAGCCTTGAGTTCATGTCCCTCGACGGCAGCTACGACATGATACTCTTTCCACCGCCGGGCGACAGCGACAGTGGCAGCCGACAGTCCGCCCGCCGGCGGCGGGATCGACGACGTCTCCCCCGCGTGGTGGAAGAACAACCTTCGAGCTCGCCCCGTCCTCTTCCCCGTCGACGGAGGAGGAGGAGGCGGGGCAACCAAGGCCAAGCAGGAGGTGGCGCCTCGTCGACCGTCGAGCGAGTCGACAACGCCAGCACATCTAACAGAGGGCGTGCCGGGCATCGGCCTCGCGCTTGAGTCGAAGACGAACGCTGTCTCCCCGCGACGCGTCAATCCCGAGCAAACGGACGACGCCAGCACGCTCGTGAAAGGCTTGCTGGGTGTCGCCCTCGTACCTGAGACGACGGTGCAGTCAGTCCCCGACGTGACCTCATCACCGCCCATCGACCAAGAGGTACCGATCGATTCCCATCCCATGCCTCTCGGATTTAGCCTCGACCCGCCTAGCGGCTCCGCTTTGGCGGACGCTTTCGTAGAGGCGAATCCAAACCCTCTGGGGTTTCGTATGCGGTCACCTTGGGACCGGCTGACGGACGTCTCGACCTACGGGCCCTCCGGGTCCGAGGAAGACGACGAGCCCAGCTTCCATTGGGATTTCTCCGGACTTGGCAACCCCAGTGCCATGCGGGACCTCATGACCGTATGTGACTACTGCCTTTCCGACTGTTCTGACAGTAGCCGTAGCCTCGGCGACAAGGACTACGGTTCGAGCCACGAATGTTTCCACGTCGATCTAGGGGGTCCCTCTGAAGGCAACCATCTCGGCATGCCGGAGGACGGTGATCTCCCTAGGCCGGTGCCTCGCGTTGACATCCCGCGGGAGCTAGCTGTGGTCCCCGTTCCGGCGGGGGGTCACGACCCACAACTCGAGCAAATCCGCGGGGTGTAGGCCAGGCTCGACGAGGGAGCGGGAGCGCTTGAGCCAATCCGCCGGGACGTCGGGCAGGCATGGGCGGGCCAACCTCCGGCCGAAGAAATGCGTCATCTACCCCAGGGCTTCTAGCACCGTATCACCGACGATGTCAGGGTCAGGCCACCACCCGCATCCAGTGGGGTCGGCCAGAACCTGGCTGCAGCAGCAATGCTCCCCCGCTCGATGCCGGAGCCATCAACCACCGAGGGGCGGCGAATCCAGGGAGAGCTCAAAGATCTCCTGGAAGGCGCCGCGGTCCGGCGGGCCGAGAGCTCTGCCTCCCGAAGGCAGGGGTACCCCTCGGAACATCATGCCGTGACTTCCCGATTCATGCGGGAAGCCTCGGTCTGCGCCGGGCGCACGCGCAACACAGCGCCTGCGGCCCCGAGTCGCCACGGCAACGAGCACCATCACCACGATCGTCGGGCCCACCTCGACGAGAGGGTGCGCCGAGGCTACCACCCTAGGCGTGGGGGACGCTACGACAGCAGGGAGGATCGGAGTCCCTCGCCTGAACCACCCGGTCCGCAGGCCTTCAGCCGGGCCATACGACGGGCGCCGTTCCCGATCCGGTTCCGACCCCCGACTACTATCACAAAGTACTCGGGGGAGACGAGACCGGAACTGTGGCTCACAGACTACCATCTGGCCTGCCAACTGGGTGGAACGGACGATGACAACCTCATCATCCGCAACCTCCCCCTGTTCCTCTCCGACACCGCTCGCGCCTGGTTGGAGCACCTGCCTCCGGGGCATATCTCCAACTGGGACGACCTAGTCCAAGCTTTCGCCGGCAATTTCCAGGGCACGTACGTGTGCCCCGGGAATTCCTGGGACCTCCGAAGCTGCCGACAGCAGTCGGGAGAGTCTCTCCGGGACTACATCCGGTGATTCTCGAAGCAGCGCACCGAGCTACCCAACATCACCGACTCGGATGTCATCGGCGCGTTCCTCGCCGGCACCACCTGCCGCGACCTGGTGAGCAAGCTGGGTCGCAAGACCCCCACCAGGGCGAGCGAGCTGATGGACATCGCCACCAAGTTCGCCTCCGGCCAGGAGGCGGTCGAGGCTATCTTCCGGAAGGACAAGCAGCCCCAGGGCCGCCCATCGGAAGATGCCTCCGAGGCGTCAACTCAGCGCGGCGCCAAGAAGAAGGGCAAGAAGAAGTCGCAAGCGAAACGCGACGCCGCTGACGCGGACCTTGTCGCCGCCGCCGAGTACAAGAACCCTCGGAAACCCCCCGGAGGTCCCAACCTCTTCGACAAGATGCTCAAGGAGTCGTGCCCCTATCACCAGGGGCCCGTCAAGCACACCCTTGAGGAGTGCGTCATGCTTCGGCGCCACTTCCACATGGCCAGGCCACCCGCGGAGGGTGGCAGGGCCCGCGACGACGACAAGAAGGAAGATCACCAGGCAGGAGAGTTCCCCGAGGTCCGCGACTGCTTTATGATCTACGGCGGGCAAGCGGCGAACGCCTCGGCTCGGCACCGCAAGCAAGAGCGCCGGGAGGTCTGTTCGGTGAAGGTGGCGGCGCCAGTCTACCTAGACTGGTCCGACAAGCCCATCACCTTCGACCAAGCCGACCACCCCGACCATGTGCCGAGCCCCGGGAAATACCCGCTCGTCGTCGACCCCGTCATCGATGACGTCAGGCTCACCAAGGTCCTCATGGACGGAGGCAGCAGCCTCAACATCATCTACGCCGAGACCCTCGGGCTTCTGTGTATCGATCTGTCCTCAGTCCGGGCGGGCGCTGCGCCTTTCCAAGGGATCATCCCTGGGAAGCGTGTCCAGCCCCTCGGACAACTCGATCTTCCCGTCTGCTTCGGAACACCCTCCAACTTCTGAAGGAAGACCCTGACGTTCGAGGCGGTCGGGTTCCAAGGAACCTACCACGCGGTGTTGGGGAGGCCCTGCTACGCGAAGTTCATGGCCGTCCCCAACTACACCTACCTCAAGCTCAAGATGTCGAGCCCCAACGGGGTCATCACCGTCGGCCCCCACGTACAAACACGCGTTCGAATGCGACGTGGAGTGCGTGGAGTACGTCGAGGCCCTCGCCGAGTCCGAGGCCCTCATTGCCGACCTGGAGAGCCTCTCTAAGGAGGTGACAGACGTGAAGCGTCGTGCCGGCAACTTCGAGCCAGCGGAGACGGTTAAGTCCGTCCCCCTCGACCCCAGCAGCGACGCCTCCAAGCAAGTCCGGATCGGCTCCGGGCTCGATCCCAAATAGGAAGCAGTGCTCGTCGACTTTCTCCGCGTGAACGCCAACGTCTTCGCGTGGAGTCCCTCGGACATGCCCGACATATCGAGGGATGTCGCCGAGCACTCGCTGGACATCCGAGCCGGGGCCTGACCCGTCAAGCAGCCTCTGCGCCGATTCGACGAGGAGAAGCGCAGAGCCATAGGCGAGGAGATCCACAAGCTAATGGCGGTAGGGTTCATCAAAGAGGTATTCCATCTCGAATGGCTTGCCAACCCTGTGCTTGTGAGAAAGAAAGGGGGGAAATGGCGGATGTGTGTAGACTACACTGGTCTGAACAAAGCATGTCCGAAGGTTCCCTACCCTCTGCCTCGCATCGATCAGATCGTGGATTCCACTGCTGTGTGCGAAACCCTGTCTTTCCTCGATGTCTACTCAGGGTATCACCAAATCAGGATGAAAGAGTCCGACCAGCTCGCGACTTCTTTCATCACACCCTTCGGCATGTACTGCTATGTCACCATGCCGTTCGGCTTGAGGAATGCGGGCGCGACGTACCAGCGGTGCATGAACCATGTGTTCGGCGAACACATTGGCCGCACGGTCGAGGCCTACGTCGATGACATCGTAGTCAAGACGAGGAAAGCCTCCGACCTCCTTTCCGACCTTGAAGTGACATTCCGATGTCTCAAGGCGAAAGGCGTCAAGCTCAATCCCGAAAAGTGTGTCTTCGGGGTGCCCCGAGGCATGCTCTTGGGGTTCATCGTCTCCGAGCGGGGCATCAAAGCCAACCCGGAGAAGATCGCAGCCATCACCAGCATGGGGCCCATCCAGGACTTGAAAGGCGTACAGAGGGTCATGGGATGTCTCGCGGCTCTGAGCTGCTTCATCTCACGCCTCGGCGAAAGAGGTCTACCCCTGTACCGCCTCTTAAGGAAGGCCGAGCGCTTCACTTGGACCCCTGAGGCCGAGGAAGCCCTCGGGAACCTGAAGGCGCTCCTCACGAAGGCGCCTATCTTGGTGCCCCCAGCTGCCAGAGAAACCCTCTTGGTCTACGTCGCGGCGACCACTCAGGTGGTTAGCGCCGCGATTGTGGTCGAGAGGCAAGAAGAGGGGCATGCATTGCCCGTTCAGAGGCCAGTCTACTTCGTCAACGAGGTACTGTCCGAAACCAAAATCTGCTACCCACAAGTTCAGAAGCTGCTGTACGCGGTGATCCTGACACGACGGAAGTTGCGACACTACTTCGAGTCTCATCCGGTAACTGTGGTGTCATCCTTCCCCCTGGGGGAGATCATCCATTGCCGAGAGGCCTCGGGTAGGATTGCAAAGTGGGCGGTGGAAATCATGGGCGAAACAATCTCGTTCGCCCCTCGGAAGGCCATCAAATCCCAGGTCTTGGCGGACTTCGTGGCTGAATGGGTCGACACCCAGCTACCAACAGCTCCGATCCAACCGGAGCTCTGGACCATGTTCTTCGATGGGTCGCTGATGAAGACAGGAGCCGGCGCAGGCCTACTCTTCATCTCGCCCCTCGGGAAGCACCTACGCTACGTGCTACGCCTCCGCTTCCTGGCGTCCAACAATGTAGCTGAGTATGAGGCTCTGGTCAACGGGTTGTGGATTGCCATCAAGCTAGGGGTCCGACGCCTCGACGCTCGCGGTGACTCGTAGCTCGTCATCGACCAAGTCATGAAGAACTCCCACTGCCGCGACCCGAAGATGGAGGCCTACTGCGATGAGGTTCGGCACCTGGAAGACAAGTTCTACGGGCTCGAGCTCAACCACATCGCTCGGCGCTACAACGAGACTGCGGACGAGCTGACTAAAATAGCCTCGGGGCGAACGACGGTTCCCCCGGACGTCTTCTCCCGAGATCTGCATCAACCCTCCGTCAAGATCGACGACGCGCCCGAGCCTGAGGCACCCTCGGCCCAGCCCGAGGTACCCTCGGCACAGTCCGAGGCACCCTCGGCTCGGCCCGAGGTACCCTCGGCCCCCGAGGGCGAAATGCTGCGCGTCGAGGGGGAGCAAAGCGGGGTCGCGCCTGATCAAAACTGGCAGACCCCGTACCTGCAATATCTCCACCAAGGAGAGCTACCCCTTGACCGAGCCGAAGCTCGGCGGTTGGCGTGGCACGCCAAGTCGTTCGTCTTGCTGGGAGAAGGGAAGGAGCTCTACCACCGCAGCCCTTCAGGCATCCTCCAGCGATGCATCTCCACCACCGAAGGTCAGGAACTCCTCCGAGAAATACACTCGGGGGCTTGCGGCCACCACGCAGCACCTTGAGCCCTTGTCGGAAATGCTTTCCGACAAGGTTTCTACTGGCCAACGGCGGTGGCCGACGCCACTAGAATTGTCCGCGCCTGCAAAGGGTGTCAGTTCTATGCAAGGCAGACCCACCTGCCCGCTCAGGCTCTACAGACAATACCCATCACATGGCCTTTTGCTGTGTGGGGTCTGGACCTCGTCGGCCCCTTAAAGAAGGCACCCGAGGGCTACACGCACCTGTTGGTCGCCATCGACAAATTTTCCAAGTGGATCGAGGTCCGACCCCTGAACAGCATCAGGTCCGAGCAGGCGGTGGCGTTCTTCACCAACATCGTCCATCGTTTCGGGGTCCCGAACTCCATCATCACCGACAACGGCACCCAGTTCACCGGCAGAAAGTTCCTGGACTTCTGCGAGGATCACCACATCCGGGTGGACTGGGCCGTCGTGGCTCATCCCATGACGAATGGGCAAGTAGAGCGTGCCAACGGCATGATTCTACAAGGACTCAAGCCTCGGATTTACAATGACCTCAACAAGTTCGGCAAGCGATGGATGAAGGAACTCCCCTCGGTGGTCTGGAGCCTGAGAACGACACCGAGCCGAGCCACGGGCTTCACGCCGTTCTTTCTAGTCTATGGGGCTGAGGCCATCTTGCCCACAGACCTGAAATACGGTTCCCCGAGGACGAGGGCCTATGACGACCAAAGCAACCAAGCTAGTCGAGAAGACTCGCTGGACCAGCTGGAAGAGGCTCGGGACAAGGCCTTACTACACTCGGCGCGGTACCAGCAGTCCATGCGACGCTACCACGCCCGAGGGGTCCGGTCCCGAGACCTCCAGGTGGGCGACCTGGTGCTTCGGCTGCGACAAGACGCCCGAGGTCGACACAAGCTCACGCCCCCCTGGGAGGGGCCGTTCGTCATCGCCAAAGTTCTAAAACCCGGAACATACAAGCTGGCCAACAATCAAGGCGAGGTCTACAGCAACGCTTGGAACATCCAACAGCTACGTCGCTTCTACCCTTAAGATGTTTTCAAGTTGTTCATATACCTCGCTCTCACGCAAAGTTTAGTCATCAAGGAAGGGTTAGCCTTGCCTCGGCAAAGCCCGACCCTCCCTCGGGGGCTAAAAGGGGGGAACCCCCTCTGCGTCGAAATTTTCCTCGAAAAAAGATCTTTTCTGCCGGAATGTCTTTCGTGCTTTTCGACTACTTCGAAAGTGGATCCTGAAAACGACGGAGTACACGTAAGCAGCCAAGGCTGACCGAGCCGAGGGACTCCTACGCCTCCGGGATACGGATACCTCACTCATCACCTTCTGCCATAAGTAACTCACGTTCGGATAAATGATTCCGTGGACCGAACAAGTCTTCACGTTCGGAAGCTCTTCTGCCGGAACGATTCTTCGAGCCTTCTCGACTGCGTCGGTGACAGAACCCCATGGACGGGTAAGAGTGCGCGTAAGCGGCAAGGCCGACCGAGCCGAGGGACTCCTACGCCTCCGGGATACGGATACCTCACTCATCACCTTCCGTGAGAAGCAACTCTCGCTCGCACAAATAGTTCTGTTACCGACAAAAAAGTCCAGATACTCGAAACAAGAGGAAAGGAGACGCGGCTTTACAATACGGCGAGGGTGTGTTTCGGCCTCGGCGGCCGCAGAAAACACACGCTACAAGATAATCTGATCCTGTAGGCTCGGATCTTGACGGCTAAAGGGACCGGCAGCACCCTCGGCGTCGACGACACCTTTGGCGAGGTCCGACCTAGCCTCGGACGGCGACGCGGTCCAAGGGTCTCCGCTCTGAAGGACAACGTCACCACCAAGCCCGGGCCATCGCCGCCAAGGTCTTCTCCAAGGATCCGGCCCGAGCAGGCGGCTCGGCCGGTCACCCCGAGGCCTCGGCTAGCTGTCCCCCAAGGACATCAGCCCGGCCTGAGGCCTCGGCAGGTCAATTCCGGCGTCGGTCCCGCTAACGGACGACCCGGCCAGGCTCCGGCCGACCTGGTCTTCTTTTCGAGCCAACCATGCCTCTGTTCGCGCTGGCACCTCTACCCCTGGCCTCGGCTCATCGAAGAGCGACCGAGGGTTTCCTCTAACTAAGCAAGGGAAGCCTCGGACAACAAGGCTGACCAAGCCGAGGGACTCCTATGCCTCCGGGATACGGATACCTCACTCGTCACCTTTACACGGAGCGACTCACGCTTGGTGAAGCGGTTCAGACAACCAACAGGCGAGTCTTAGTGCTCGAAAATGGGGAAAAAACACGGCTCCATGCCGAATTTACATACATGTTCAGGCCTCGACAGCCACAATGAACAGAAACACTGGCATTCGAAGTGCCATTACAAACGGAACTCCGGTTCCACCTCCGCAGGTACGAACAACCCCACTCGATGGGGGAGGGGCCTGCGGAGCAACAGAAGACCGACGAACGGCGCGCCGCCACCCGCTCCGGCAGCGGCGACGACGACGACTTCTGCTCCAGGGGGCTGAACAGCGGCAGCGATGACCTCAGGACGGATGCTGCTGCCAGGAGGCCCCCGCCCATGCCCAAACTCGTGAGGCAAGGACGGGCAGAAGGCCGTAGAGTTGGAGGTCGGTCCGTGGGCGGCCCTGGCTATCTCGTCGGCAGTGGAACCTCTTCCAGCTGCCGTGGCGGAAGCCGGCGCCGAGAACGGCTCCGAAGCCACTCGGGTCCGAGAGCCAGGCACGCGGCAGCTGCCAGCGCCACGAATGACTACCGCCCTTCCCCCCGATCACTGAGGGAAGGAGCGGGCCACCGCCCATGCAGGGGGCGACCCCAACTCGACACACTCCCCTCCCCAGCCCTGGTGATGAAAATCCTTGAGGCTGAGGGAGGGGCAGAGGCCGCGGCCCGGTTCACTCTCCCCTGCCATCGAACTGGAGGTCACCATCTTGGGTGACCGCCAGTGGAGGGGTGCAGCCAGGCTGCATGATGAAAATCCTTGAAGCCGAACGACGGCTGAAAGGTACCAACTCCCGCAGAGTTGCGTTCCTCCAACGACAAAGCGGAAAGACGGCGGATATCCCCCATCCGGGGGCTTGGAAGATGGAAAGACACGATGCATAAGGGAGTGCGAAGACACGGTCGCCTTCCAAGAGGGTCACCCTCCTTTTAAAGGCGACTATCCCTACTTGCGTCCCCAGCTGTCGTAGGCTGAGTCTTCTCCAACACGCTCCAAGGTCCTCCCCCTACGGCGCGGGGGCTGGGTCCCACACGTCATGCAAGCCGGCCCAGAGCAGAAGAAGCCAAACCGCCGTGCGCGGTGCGTGCAACCGCCCAGCGGTTACAAGCGGCTCCCCACTTTCGCCCAGACCAGCGGGCGAAAGGGCAGGCAGCCGTGCAGGCGGCATGCAACCACGCCAAGTGGGCGCGCTTCTCCGACTCCCAACACGCCCGGCATGGAGGCCCAGACCCACGCGTCATGCAACCGGCACGCCGAATGCTTCGTGCATGCAACTGCACCGCCACCTGCGCCACCACCGCGCCTCCTCGACTGCGGAACCAATACCGTGACTCGAGGTGACCCAGCGCGCGACCCAGCGGCTCCAGCCTGTCGCGACGATCAATGCGGCCGAAAACGGGCCGGCAGTAATGGCGGTGGCAAGCGGGCAGGAGCAGCGGTCACGTCGTCAGCCAAGCTTATGTCCCATCCGGGGGCAGCGAGAGAACCCTCTCTCATGGCGTGAAGACAACGCGCCCGTGTTCCGTTCCTCGAACGGCTCGCGCACGCGCAACGGCTGCCCTGCGAACCACTCGCCTCGTCGCATTAACTCCACGGCGGGACAGGCGGCGCCTCTGGCAGGAGAAGCGAGCGACACTTTGCCTTCACCATAATGACCGCGTCAAAAAAGGTACGCCGCGTCGTTCGATTTCGTATCCTTTTCCTTTTTTCCTCTTTCTCTCTCTTGCAATAGGGACCGGGAAAGGGGGATACCCCGGAAGGGATCCTTCCCCGTGAAGGAACCAGGCTCCGAGCCTCCCTACTGATCAGAGGTTCGAAGGCTGGCCCCTCGGAAGGGTTCAACAGCCGCCTCAGAGTACGTGGGCTCCACACCCACTACTGGTCAGAGGTTCAAAGGCCGACCCCTCGAAAGGATTCAACGGCCGCCTCAGGCTACTCGGGCTCCGCGCCCACTACTGATCAGGGGTTCGAAGGCTGGCCCCCGAAGGGTTCACAGCCGCCTCAGACACAGAGCGAGGGATTACCATGGGTACGTTCGATACATAACCAAGGCTCGGGCTGCGCTCCCGAGTTACCCTAGGACATTTCCGAGACCAGCGGGAACGATCTTGTAACGGAATCCCATCGGAGGGAGGCATCGAGCCCTCGGACCCCGTCACCAGGGGACCGGGTCCGGTAGATCACCCGTAGGTACTTTTGGGCGCGCCTCTGGGCCCCTAGCCGACCCCTAATGAATGGGGCACGGACGTCCGCTCGGATCACCTGCCTGCAGCTCACCGGAGACACCATGTTCGGCCCCCACCAAGGGCAACATGGCGCTCTCCCCCCTCCTCCTTGCGGAAAGGCGACGCAGGGGCGTATGTAAAAAAGTTGAGTCTGTCCCTGATCGCCCTCTCGCCCTGTGCAGAGGCTCGGGGCTGCTCTCGCAAACCCGGCTCCGGCCAAACCATTGACAGCGTCAACATACCAGCCCGAGAACATGGGACCCGACCGTACACCCGAGCTACGGCCAGCTCGCATGAGGGAACGACCAGACCAGCCGAAGCATTGCGCGAGGCGTTAAGACCTCGGAGGAGTCAAACCACTCCTCCGAGGCCTCGGGGGCTACACCCGGCGGGTGCGCTCGCGCGCACCCACCGGAACAAAACGCAACCGAGAAAGGCTGGTCCCCTTGCAAAAAAGTGCGACGAAAGCCTCCAAGCGAGTGCTAATACTCCCTTCGAGGCTCGGGGGCTACTGTCGGGGACCATAATTAGGGGTACCCTCAAGGCTCCTAATTCTCAGCTGGTAACCCCCATCAGCATAAAGCTGCAAAGGCCTGATGGGTGCGATCAAGTCAGGGATCAGTCCATTCGAGGGACTCGATCACGCCTCGCCCGAGCCTAGCCTCGGACAAGGGCAGCCGACCCCGGAGGATCTCCGCCTCGCCCGAGGCCCCCCTCCAGCGGCGAACACATTCCCGGCTCGCCCGAGGCCCTGTCTTCGCCAAGAAGCAACCCCGACCAAATCGCAGGAGCATTTAATGCAAAGGTGGCCTGACACCTTTATCCTGACGCACGCCCCTCAGCTGATAGAGCCGAAGTGACCGCCGTCACTTCGCCGCTCCACTGACCGGTCTGATAGAAAGACAGCGCCGCCTGCGCCGCTCCGACTGCGGTGCCACTTGGCAGAGTGAGGCTGACAGGCAGTCAGGCCCGGCCGCACACCATAGGAAACTCCGCTCCGCCCGACCCAGGGCTCGGACTCGGGATAAGCCCCGGAAGACGGCGAACTCCGCTCCGCCCGACCCAGGGCTCGGACTTGGGCTAAGCCCTGGAAGACGGCAAACTCCGCTCCGCCCGACCCAGGGCTCGGACTCGGGCAAAGCCCCGGAAGACGGCGAACTCCGCTCCGCCCGACCCAGGGCTCGGACTTGGGCTCAGCCCCTGAAGACGACGAACTCCGCTCGCCCGACCCCAGGACTCAAATTCCATCCTGGCCTCAGCCAACGGCCTCCACCTCACCCGACCTAGGGGCTCGGACTCGGCCTCGGCCACGGAAGATGGACTCGACCTCGACCTTGGTGGAGCCTCCACATCGCCCAACCTAGGGCGCGGACCGGCCAGGTCAACAGGAGGCGCCATCATTACCCTACTCCAAGCTGTCTCAGGCTACGGGGAACAAGACCGGCGTCCCATCCACCGCTGCGGCCAGATAGGCAATGATGGCGCCCCGCACGCTTCCTGACGATGGCGGCTCTCGGCCCCCTTATGGAAGCAAGAGGACGTCAGCAAGGACTCGACGGCCCCGACAGCTGTCCCTCCGCCAGGCTCCAGTGCTCCTCCGACGGCCACGACATCACACAAACCGGGCGCCAAAATCTCTCCGGCCGCCACCATGGCGTGTACTTAGGGCACTAGCTCTCCTCCGCTAGACACGTAGCACTCTGCTACACCCCCCATTGTACACCTGGACCCTCTCCTTACGCCTATAAAAGGAAGGACCAGGGCCCTCTTAGAGAGGGTTGGCCGCACGGGGACGAGGACGAAACGGGCGCTCGCGTAAGGCCGCTCGCTCCTTCCCCCGTGTGGATGCTTGTAACCCCTACTGCAAGCGCACCCGACCTGGGCGCGGGACGAACACGAAGGCCGCGGGATTTCCACCTCTCTCACGCCCATCTCCGGCCTCCTCGCTTTCCCCCCTTCGCGCTCGTCCTCGCGTCGACCCATCTGGGCTGGGGCACTCGGCGACACTTCACTCGTCGGCTCAGGGACCCCCCGGTCTCGAAACCCCGACATTATCAAAGTGCAGAAAAGTGAACGTATCAGATAAGGCATTCACAGGCAGCTGACCGGTGGTTGCCACTAACGTAACTAGAACTCGTCGTAGTCCTGAAACTTCTCAAAGTCCTCCATGTTGCCTACATCACCTCCTGAGCACTGAATACAGTGGGGACAACCTGGCGTGGGGTGGCTTTTAAAGCAAGGATGTGTACACATCACCGTACTCAGCAAATGTCCCGTTTGGCTAAAGTGGACTACCTATATGTGAAGTTAAGGTTAAGCAGTTGCTTTTAGTTGGTCAAGTATTTATTACTATTTGTATAGCCAAGTTTTAGTAATAAACCCAGTTATTACCCAACTGTGTACTCCCTCCAATAGGAAATACCAGTGATCATAATTATAACCATCATCATAAAAGTATCATATATTATCTCATATTTTATTGACATAGTTTAATATCGTACGCGAACAACGCGCGACAGGTGCGAACGATGCATGGCAATGCACGCGACACACGCGAAAACAGCGCGCACGCAACAAACGCGAAAACAGCACGCGTGACGACGCACGACACTACGCGAAAAGTACGAGCGACAACACATGAATGACGCGCAAATCAGCACATGACCACGTGCGAAACAGCGCTCGCAATACACGAAAAAAGCTAAATAGACGTCGCATTTATATTAAACAAATATTTGTTGAAAACATCTGAGTTGGTACTAACCACATTAACTTGTGTCAATAAAATTGTAATTTAAAAACTACACATTAATTTTAATTAGAATGTTGTTTAATTAAACCTCGGATAAATAATTAACTGGATAATTAACGAAAACATGTGTTGCGACAAAATAATATTACTAATATATAAACCTATATTCCTAAGTTGATTTTAATTATTATGAAACATACACGAAAGATATTTCAGAGTAATATCTAATTTAGATTTAATCCGAATTATAATTTAAGTAGAAGTCATATTTCAAAGCTCGGTAAGTTATATCTATGTTACATAGAATTTGTAGCGTCTAAATTATTAATTTAGAACAGAAGTGGCATGCGAGAACTAATAACAGATATCACATCTATATTAAGTAAGTATTAAATCAAAATATTTGAGTTGACGTTAATCACATTAACACATGTTTATAAAGCATAAATTATAAATTTGTTTTAATTATATTTCTATTTTTATAAGTGTCGAATAAATAAATAAGTATTAACTAAATAAAAACATGTGTTGCGATAGAATAATGTTTTTAACATGCACACGGCATTATAACAGAGCTGAAGCGGAATAATTCGAATGTCTAACGCAAAAGTTAACACATATTTAATAAACCGCGGGTTTAGTGCAACACGTGGCCTGATTCTATTGGCCAAAAACCAGGCCACATAGAAGGTCACAAGGTTGCAGCCACAGAAGATCCCACAAACCGGAAAGGCCAATCGAAGGTTGACACATGGCCACGATTATGCATGGTTAGGCAACAAGCCAACAAGGATTAGGTAACTAATGAAACATGAATAGAGGTTGAATGGAAACATTATAAAGGAAACTAAAAGTAGAAGAGTAAAGGCTGAATTAAATACATATTTGCATTTATAGTAAGACACTGTGGTTGTGCTCAGACTATGCTAAGAAATTTTCTTTGTGATTTTTTGGAGGCATTGTGTAATTATTCTTTGTGATTTTTCGTTTTCGATGTGTATGCTAATGTCCTTGTCGTTGCTTGAATTGATATTTTTTCGATCCTGGTTGATTACAGATCACAGAAAGCAGGTTTCCCGAATAGTGGCTTGTACGGTGTGGGACTGAGAGTTCAAGTGTCAGAAAGTCCGCACATGTGGTTTCTCCGAGCTTGTCACAGCCCAAATTTTCGTTGAGGTATATAGATTCTCGAGTGAGTATATAATCTTTAGAATTTCTTTCCCAATCATGTTACTATAAGGTCTCTAGAACTGTACTCAACAGTCATCAAACTATATAATCTGTAGCATATCTTTACTAGTCTTCTCTCATTCGTTTACTATTTCCCCCATTCCAAATTATAAAGGTATTTTATCTTTTCTAATGCATAGATTTTTCTATAAACTTAAAATAAACTATATCTAGATATATAATAAAAATAATATATCTAGAATATTCAAAACCTCTAATAATTTAAAACGAGAAGAGTATTAAAATCTTTAATCATATTCTTTTTGTAGGCTTTAGTTTTCAATATTCTTTGTTAACCAACAAGACTGTTGATAGGTCAACAGAAACAAATACATGGCAACCGTTTAATGTAGTGGTGTCGTTAGGTCTTAAAGATACCTAAAATCAACATCTGCATACATGTATATAGAAGTTACAGCGGCAATTGGGAACTTGATGGAGTTCTCATTTCCAGGTTATATAATTTCATGACACCAAGGTAAACAATAAAACAACGGCTATAATTATTCAAGGTTAGTAAGTTTTTGGTGCAGGCTTCACTAGTCCTAACCCAGAGCCACTACCCAAATGCTTGAAATCTCTTGCCTCTAGGCGTTCATCATGTGCAGCAAACCCGGTTCCTCCTTTCTCCAATGGAACCAGATTCCTCTCCCTGAATGGTTTGCTGCACTCCAAGCAAGCTATATCCTTCACTAGAAACTTGTCAGAACATTTCTTGCAGAAGACATGGCCACAGGTGCTGACCGCCACAAGGGACATGGTATTTGTGATAGTGGACTTGCAACTAGGGCACATGTAGCTCTTTTCCACTGCCTTACTGCTCTTCTGATCAGCAATTTCCTCTGTGAACGAGATAGGGAAGAGCGATTTCAACTTGAGCTTCTCCTGCCCCTCCGGACAAACAGTGTGGGTGGAGGGCACGTCTACCTTGACCGTAGCTTCAGGAGTAGCTGAAGGGAGCCAGAATTCCTTCATATTATTGCGAAGGGCTTCGTCTTCAAAAGAAGTGACCTTCACGTTATTTGCTCCATGAAACCCATTCTTGTCTTGGGAACCACTGCGATCATGGTACTGGGGAACAGGTCCATGATTCTGCTGGTCAAAGGCATCCAACTCCTTAGCCTTCTGCAGAATTAGCTTCTCCTCTTCCTCTTCCTTCTCTTGCTTTTTCTGGACCTCATGTGCTGCTAGCTTGCTAGAAGAACAAGGGTAGTAGAAAAGCAGATAGTTTAAGACCAAATACATAATTTTAAATTTTTGAGGTCTGTCACGAACAATATGAATTCTAGGTAAGGCAACTATAAGAGGCGTACTATTTTAGTGACCAGTGGCTAATGAACATGGTTGCTGGTAAAATATACTTTAGCAAACAAACATATATTTGCAGGTACAATGAGTAATGGCAAAGGTCAAATGTTTGATAACGAAACTACATACAAGACGAATCAAGACAGCACCGATCCAAAAAAGACAGACAATTTAATCCAAAATATAGGTACAACCTTGCAAAGCAAAATCAAACTCTAGGCGAGATCATGTTGGCCCAAAATTCATGGACACCCTTGACGTTAGAGAGTGTTTGGTTCCCACGTCCTAAATTTTAGTGACAGTCAATTTTTGTCCCTAAATTGCTAAACTATAGTGACTAAAATTTAGTCTTTAAAGGTTAGAAAGGTGACTAAGAGAACCAAACAACCCTAATATCCGCAGAAAATCATCAGCCGCCTGAGCCTTACACCACTGATATACTAGCCTGAGTCCCATTCTTCCCACAAATACTGTGAAAATCTGCAGCCTTTTCTCCTCCCTGCCATCGCGCACCCTACTCTACTCCCCCAATAGCCCAACCAACCACCCCCTAAAGCAAGTACGCAATTAACAAGACAGAGAAGTAATTAAAGAGCGTGAACTGTTGCCGCCTACCGCTTGATGTCCTTCTTCTGGTAGAGGAGGCACTCGAGGATGCACTCCTTACAGAATGTGTGGCCCTTGGGGCAGCAGAGCGGGCCGATGAGCGGCTTGAGGCAGAGGCAGCAGGCGTCGAAGGGCTTGATGGAGTCCTTTCCTAGGCGCTCCCGCTGCGTGCCGTACCCGAGCTTCCGCTTCTCCTCGTACGTGAAGAAGGCTAGGTCATTGTTGTTTTTCGAATGCCGCTGCGGCATCTTCACTCGTGCCTCGAATCGTCTTAGCTCGAGAAGATGCGGGGAGATCGAAGGTATTCGCTCGCTTGGAACCCAAGATTTGTTTGACGCGGGGAAGGCAAAGCGGCGAGGCAGGGATTAATATATTGACGAGAGGAAGACGGACATCGAACCCGCTGTCTGGGTCGGAGTCGGGGTTGACCGCAGGCCGTAAATGTTTTTAGAGTATTGGATAAAATACCAGAAAAACAAATGAGGTGCTAACTGTCCAAATCAAAGTGATAAACTCTACATTGCTACGATTTCTGTTATTCGATGGATATAATTTGGTTTAATAAAGCATAAAAATATGTGTTGTATTTATTAGATAGGTATGAATGTAGAGCCAACATTTAAGGTTTGAATCTTGTGCATAATTTTAACTTATTTTGTATACAATAGGAAGGTGATGACGACCTTGAAAACTGGTGTTGTATATAGTCGATCGAGATGAAAAGATATGATCTTTTTTGAAATAGTTAGGGAGTGAAATGGTTTGTTTAAAATATAATATTTTTTAATAATCCTCTTGACTTTATTTATATGTTAGTTTACGCAATTTGCATCAACAGATTGGTTTACGTGCAATATGTTCCTAACTCTACTTTGTCTAATGTTCTATATTCTGAACTCTAATTTATCTATAATATCGTTTAATGGTGATAATAGTTTGACTTTAACTTAATAGTTTTAGATCCGGTTCTGAACATTCTTTCATTCAATAAACATACCCATAAACATGCAAGTCAAACTCGAAAGTCAAGTCATATGCAGATGGTTAAGTTTGATTGTTTCTTTTATCTTTTGAAAAGGATGTTTAATTTGTCATAATTACAAAAAATGTACGATCATGTCAAAAACGGTCTTTCAAAATAAATTATCAACAGTTCAAATACGGAGCATTTGCGATTGGTAACTGTTGGGGGCCTTCTTCTTCGCCGAAGGTCCTCTAAGCAAAAACAACTTCAACCGGACGATATGCAAGTAGACGTAACACGAAGATGTATGCCGAAGCTACAACCCAGGGAGCTTCGACATGATGACACGCCTTGAGACGAAGGGCGATACTGACTTAAAGAGGAAAAGACCGTTCAGTCCCTGATAATTTGTGTCATGTTTATAATTTGTTATCAAGGACATAAATGTAATTTCGGCCGTGTTGCGTCCCATGCCTATAAATAGATGAACAGTAACCCCGTACTGTTCATGCTGCCTTGTAAGAGCTTGCACGTCACTTTTGGATTTTTGCCTTCTGTCAAGCCAAAGGTATTAAATGCATTTCAATATTTGTTCATAATCATATAATAAAAATGTTGATGATCTAATCATTCATAATCATTCATGTTCTTTTATGTCTCATATGTTCTTGTTTCTCACATATTGATATGATGAAGGTATGTCCTTCATGGCCTTCGTCCGAAGATCATTATATCCTAAAGGATACAGTGCTTCGAAAGACGAAGGTTTTTAACCATTAACATTTGTGTTGCCTTGTTCTTGATTCATAGTATTTGAGAACAAGTCCCCAACATTGGCGCCCACCTTCAGTGAACTCACTTTCACTATTGAGACGATGGCTTCGTTCAACAACCAAGCTATAGCACCTTCGGTCATGAAGTTGGTGCTCCCGATCACGGGTGGTTCAAGTTCAGAGCCAGCTAACAAGAAGCAGAAGAAGGAAGCGCAGAGAAGAGTGCAGCATATTGGGGTGCAAGGACCGTTCGTCAGATCTAAGTGGTCCCACATCCCAATCACCTTCTCTCAGGAGGATCTTCAGCTCAAAGATTATCCCCACAATAATTCCATGGTGATATCTTGTGTCATCAAGGGATTTCTGGTCCACAATGTTCTGGTTGACACAGGCAGTACAGCGGACATCATATTTGCAAAGGCTTTCAGACAGATGCAAGAGCCAGAAGACAAGATTCATGATGCTACACACCCTCTTTGTGGCTTCGGAGGAAGGCAGATTATGGCACTTGGCAAAATCACAATGTCGGTTACCTTCGGTTATGTCCACAACACAAGGTCTGAGCAGGTTATCTTTGACATTGTTGACATGGATTACCCATACAATGTAATCATCGACCAAGGGACGCTTAATGTCTTTGAAGCCATACTTCATCCGGCGTACTTATGCATGAAGATACCTTTGAAACAAGGGCACATTGCTGTTCATAGAAGTCAAGAAGCTGCCAAAAGGGCTGAAGGGAGTTGGACAGATTCAAAGGCAATCCATAACATAGATGAAGCCGAAGCTTGTCAGCAATATAAGCTCAAAAGAGAGAAGGCTGCTTCGGTAGATCAGCCGAAGCCTATGCTTCTATGTGAAGATATAGCAGATCAAAGGGTACTGCTGGGATCTCAGCTATCTAATGAGCAAGAAAAGACTCTGCTAAGATTTTTGTTCAACAACAAAGATGTCTTCGCTTGGACAGCTAATGATCTTTGTGGTGTCAACATAGATGTCATTGAACATTCACTTAATGTGGATCCATCTTTTAGGCCAAGGAAGCAAAGACTTCGGAAGATGTCTGAGGATAAAGCTGAAGGTGCTCGGAACGAAGTAAAGAGACTTCTCAGTGCTGGTGTTATCAGAGAAGTAACATATCCAGAATGGTTAGCCAACACTGTTATGGTGAAGAAGGCTAATGGCAAATGGAGAATGTGTATTGATTTCACCGATCTCAACAAAGCATGTCCAAAGGACAAGTTCCCATTACCAAGAATAGACTCCCTTGTAGATGCAGCAGCTTCTTCGGAGCTCATGATCGAGTTTATTAGACTGCTACTCAGGCTATCATCAGATTTGGATGAAAAAAGGAAGATGAGCCAAAGACTAGCTTCATAACTCCCAGTGGCACTTATTGCTACCTTCGGATACCTGAGGGGCTCAAGAATGATGGAGGAAGCTTCAGCAGAATGACAGCCAAGGCCCTTCACTCTCAAATAGGCAGAAATGTGCTGACTTATGTTGATGACATCATAGTAAAAAGCACGAAGCAAGAGAATCATATTGCTGACTTGCAAGAGACATTTGCCAACTTCAGGCAAGCTAGTCTTAAGTTAAATCCAGAAAAGTGTGTTTTTGGGGTAAAGAAGGGCAAGTTCCTTGGCTGTCTCGAATCAACGAAGGGAATCGAAGCTAACCCAAATAAGATTGAAGCTATCCTTCGAATGGAGCCGCCAAATACAAAGAAGGGGGCTCAACGATTGGCAGGAAGACTGGCATCACTAAATAGATTTATATCAAGATCAGCGGAAAGGAATCTACCATTCTT
Source organism: Zea luxurians (assembly GCA_029449295.1). Classification (NCBI taxonomy): domain Eukaryota; kingdom Viridiplantae; phylum Streptophyta; class Magnoliopsida; order Poales; family Poaceae; genus Zea; species Zea luxurians. Next base: position 44,481,904 of record JAOPSE010000008.1, on the reverse strand, counting down.
TGAAATACTAAAGTCAGCCGAAGTTTTCCAATGGGGTCCGGTTCAGCAAAAGGCCTTCGAAGAATTAAAGCAATACTTGATAGATGTTGGGGACTTGTTCTCAAATGCTTCGGATTAAGAACAAGGCAACATAAAAAGTGTTAAATGATAACGCCCTTCGTCCTTTGAAACATTATTTCCCTTCGGGATATAATGTGTTCCGGACGAAGGTCACAAACAACATATCTTCGTAAGCATAATAAATTATGACGAAGAACTTATATGCAACATAAAAAGTAATATAAACATTTAAATATTATCACAACGTCATTTCTATATTATTATTATATAAAAATAGAAATGACTTCAAATTACAAGTGTACCTTCGGATTGCAGGAAGGCAAAAGTACAAGGATGACGGAAAGCAAATGCCAAGTCAACGTGAACAGTACGGGAGTACTGTTCATCTATTTATAGGCGCGGGACGCAGCCCATGCAAAATTACATTCATGTCCATTACATTTGCTAATGACTTATGGGAATCTATTAAGGCCTAAGTAGTCTTTTCATCTTTAAGTCGGTTTCCCTTTCTGCTATCGCGACGAAGCTTTCTGCGCATAGCTTCGGCTGTGCACCACCCTTCGTACAGCTTGGTAATCAGCTTCGTACAGCTTGGGCTTCGTTCTGACCGTACTCCATGTTCATAATCTGAGTCCGAAAATACCTGTTCATATAATTCACTTGGAAAACAGTCAAATCTTGTTTTTGAGGACCTTCGAAGGACGAAGGCCCCCAACAGTAGCCCCTCGCAATATTAATTTGTTAGTGATGAATTCAGATTGCGATATGGACGAAGGCCTTAAGCCGAAGGTCCGAAAAAACACCTTCCCTTTGCTAGAATAGCAACATTCACTGACAAGCGGGGTCTTTCAATTTTCAACGCACTGAGCGTATAAATAAGATCATACTGCAAACTCATTTGGTACGCTCTCTTGCCATCTGCTCCCGCTCACTAAATTTTAGCTCTTGCGTACTAAGATTTGCTGATCTTTTGGTTTTGAAGCTTCGGCTTTGAAAACAGTTTTTTAGTGTTTCCGAAGATGTCTGAAGATAAGAAGGCCGCTGCTGAGATGAAGCTGAGTCTCGACGAAGAGAAGAACTTGGGGTTTCTTATAGCGATGGCGAAGACCAATACAGAAAAAATCACCAAGGAGATTCTGGAAGGTTTGTCTGAAGATACTGGTGACAACGACAGTTATGATGTGGACAGTGGTGGTGAAGACTCTGAAGATCGCCCCTGGCGACCAAGCCATTCAGTCTTTGGCAAATCAGGTATCAAAGAAAATCATCTTGTCAACATGAGGGGAAGATACTTCCGGGATTTATCCATTGTGAGGGTCGACGAAGGAGAGAAAACTTGCCCGACCCCTGAAGAAAATGAAGTTGTAGTGTTCCGAAGCTTTTTGAAAGCTGGACTGCGATTTCCCCTGAGCAGCTTCGTCGTAGAAGTGCTGAAAATGTTTGAAATCTATCTTCATCAACTTACCCCCGAAGCAATTATAAGGTTGAATATCTTCGTGTGGGCCGCAAGAAGCCAAGGTCTAGAGCCTGATGCGAAAAGTTTCTGCAACATACACGAGTTATCATACGAGACAAAACCCTGGGGTAAGGAACAGTATCACAATAATTTTGGCTGCTACAGTTTCGTTTCTCGGTCTGGGTCAAGCTGTCCCGTGCCAATATTTCGGAAGAGATGGCCCGGCGACTGGATGACAGAATGGTTCTATGTGAAAAATGACCTGAAAGCACGGGAAGATATTAAAGGTATAATTATGCGCCCTATTTGGCAAAGTTTCGGCCTGCGAAAGCCGAAGGTTGAGATGAGTGAAGCTGCCGAAGAATGTCAGAGAGCCTTCGGAGTTATTTGTTCTTTTATTGGAACGAGAGATCTGGTACAAGAACATATTGCCTTCAGAGTATGGCCGCTCGCGGAGAAATGGGAAATGCCGCAAGAAACCATGAAGGAGGCCGACGAAGGCGGACTTGTCAGGCTGAAGTATACTTTCAAGTTTGGAGATAAATTCGTTGAGCCAGATGATGACTGGTTAAAGAGTATTGAAAATTTAAGTGATGAACTGCTAGGGGCTTACTCGAAGGCCGAAGATACTGCACTGTCAGCAGCCTTCGGAGGCCGAAAAAAGAAAAGGCTGAACCGGGTGTTTGATGCAATCGGGTTCGTCTACCCTGACTATCGTTATCCCATTCGAGGGCAGAAAAGAAAAAACACAACCTCTGCGAAAGAAAAAGCTGCAACTGCTCCTAGCAAACCAGAACCGAAAAGAAAGAGGATAAAGGTCCTCACACATCGGCCACGCTATAGTGAACCAGCTTCGGTGCCTGAGTTCACCGGAGAAACTTCTTCGGCCACCGAAGCTGAAAAGCCAACAAAACCAATCTTGCTGCCAGAAGTGGCAGAAATGGCCGAAGCGCCAACAGAGGTGGGATTGGAGGAACCGAAGGTTTTGTTATCAGAAACCAAAGAGATGGCCGAAGCACCATCCACAGAAAAAATGGAAGAAGCGAAAAAACCAACTGAGGAAAAAACATCAGAATTTTTGAGTCCTGCAGCAAATGTTGAGACAATAAAAAATCAAAAGGGTCCATCGGTAACCCCGAAAAGAAAAAGAATGGTGAACGTGCTAGATGTTTTGGAGACAATTAAGTCTTCAAGCACAACTCCAAAGAAGACTGTTGAACTTTCTGAAGTGTCTAGTGGAGCTTTAGTTGCTGAAGCTTCGAAGCAACAACCTGAAGTTGAAGCTGGGACTTCAGAGCCCACCAAGGAACAACCTTTGGAAACCGAAGAAAAAATAACAATGCCAGAGCCAATTTTGGTTGAAGAGATTGACACTGCTGCCCCCGAAGCTTCTTCTACTATATGTGATTACATTGTGCGACATGCTTCGGGGAAGAAATTATCTGAAGAAGAGACTTATGAAGCCAACCATTATGCCAAAGAATTAAAATATCCGAAGGGGGCACTAGTGTTCAATGGGACAAACGAAGATGACTTCCTATACTGTCTCCCTGACAACAAAGAATTATCTGTCTGCCGGGAGATGGCTAGGAGTATGGGGTTTCCGAAGCTTGAAGCTGGACTATGCGCTATGACGAAGGAGGATCTTGCGGATAGCCTTGCATATAATAGTCTGAAGGTGCGAGAATTGCGCATTTTGGAAACTTTATGATTCGAAATCTATTGTTTTATTCTTATACTAACTTTTTACATATAGGGATTAATACTAAGCAACGCGCTGAGAGCGCAAAAGAGTGCCGAAGACGAAAGCTATGAAATTGCCTTCAACAACCTTCGAACAGAGGTTATCAAGCTAAGGAACGAAGCCCTGGAAAAGGACAAGATTCTAGTTACATTAGTGGATAAAGTAAAGGAGAACGAAGCTGCGTCCAAAGCCCAAATTGCAGCTCAAAAGCACGAGATTGACGATCTTCGGAAGCAATTGGCCCGGGCGAAAGAAGAACGCATACTTGAAGAAACGAGGCGAGAATGTAGCGACCAATGGGCCAATCACTTGGAAGGAACCGTTGAAGAGCTTCGGTCTTCTAAGAAAAGGTGTTACGAAAAATCCATGGAATGTGTAAAGAAAATAAAAACCAGCTTCGCCAGCGTTGGCGCATTTTCAAGTGAAGAAGATTTTGTGAGAGGTAACCCAGAAGGGCCGATCGAATGGATCTGCCACGAAGCTGAGGCCTTCGAAGAAATTCTAAACAGTCGTGGAGACATTTGTGCCTTCTCGGGTGCCAGGGGGATTGCTACTATATTGGAGAAAAAAGGCTGTGATCATGTTAAGGCTCTTGCACAATCCGAAGCCAGCTTACCCCCTGAAGATATTAAAGACCCCTCGGCCGAAGCTAGCCAAGCTGGTGGAAAATTTTTCACCGACGTATGGGACAATGGTGGCCGAGAAATGGCCCGAGAAATTACTCAGAAAAGTGAGAAGGGCATTCACGACGCTAGAGAAGTAGCTAAGGATGCTGACAAAATCTCAGAGCCCGAAGGGCCAATAGGTATTAGCTAATGGTTTTTATTGTGTTGTAATTTTTGATTTCAAACTTCGTTCGCAATTTGTAATAGCAATGTGGCCGTATCATGTCCTCCTTCAGATCCTACTAAAGCGTCTTCGGGCCCTCACCCGAAAGGAGACGAAGAAATTAAAAAGATGGCCGAAGCTATAATGGATGAAGTTGTTAACCGACTCCTGAACGAAGCTGCCGAAGTTATTTTGAGAGAAGATTAAACACTTTTGTAAATACTTGTGAAATGAACCATGTGTGACATTTTGTAACCCTGTGATATATTTGCTGTTAACGACTCGATTCTTTACGATGCATGAAACTTTACATACGTACCGTTTTTGAGCCTTCGGCGAAAAAAACACCTTCCCTTCTTTTCATGCTTCGTGAAGATAGAAAAACTTCTATGCATCACGACAATGTTCATAGTGCTCTGATGAAGGATATCCAAGCTTCATGAAAATATTCGCCGAAGCTATATTCCGAAGATCAATATTGTATCGCCTTGTGACTTAGCACAATTTTCACTTTCTCAAAGTATCCTTTCGAAGGTTGATACCATGTCCCCTTCTTTTGCCATATGCAACATGATGTATGATGCTTATGCTATGCAAAATGATGTGATGATGTTATGTTATGTAGATGATATTTGTTCCGAAGATACACACATATCCCTGTAAAACACAAAATATTTTTGTATCAGCGCTGACTTTTCGCTGTAAGCTCTGCATTCCCTTAGGAACGACTTTGGAGCTTCTTCGCCTTTTACTTAGGCGGTATCAGCGTTGACTTTTCGCTGTAAGCTCTGCATTCCCTTAGGAACGACTTTGGAGCTTCTTCGCCTTTTACTTAGGCGGTATCAGCGTTGACTTTTCGCTGTATGCTCTGTATTCCCTTTGGAACGACTTTGGAGCAGAAAACTTACACTGCGTTCCCTTTGGAACGACTTTTTGTGATTTCAGCGAACTTACTCTGCGTTCCTTAGAACGACTTTTTGTTGCTTCGAAGGATTTTCGATAGTTCGAAGGTTCTCCTTGTTATCGCAAATTCTTAAGCTTCGGCAACTTAAGCCTGAGAAAATACATTTTCCTTGTAGCAAGCAAAGAAAGTTTTACATGAAAACTAAAAAAAATGTCCTTTATTACACAGAAAATAGAACTGAATGGAAAAAACTGGTAGGATATTTGTCAATAGATCTACCACGAAGCTGAGGCCTTCGAAGAAATTCTAAACAGTCGTGGAGACATTTGTGCCTTCTCGGGTGCTAGGGGGATTGCTACTATATTGGAGAAAAAAGGCTGTGATCATGTTAAGGCTCTTGCACAATCCGAAGCCAGCTTACCCCCTAAAGATATTAAAGACCCCTCGGCCGAAGCTAGCCAAGCTGGTGGAAAATTTTTCACCGACGTCTGGGACAATGGTGGCCGAGAAATGGCCCGAGAAATTATTCAGAAAAGTGAGAAGGGCATTCACGACGCTAGAGAAGTAGCTAAGGCTGCTGACAAAATCTCAGAGCCCGAAGGGCCAATAGGTATTAGCTAATGGTTTTTATTGTGTTGTAATTTTTGATTTCAAACTTCGTTCGCAATTTGTAATAGCAATGTGGCCGTATCATGTCCTCCTTCAGATCCTACTAAAGCGTCTCCGGGCCCTCACCCGAAAGGAGACGAAGAAATTAAAAAGATGGCCGAAGCTATAATGGATGAAGTTGTTAACCGACTCCTGAACGAAGCTGCCGAAGTTGTTTTGAGAGAAGATTAAACACTTTTGTAAATACTTGTGAAATGAACCATGTGTGACATTTTGTAACCCTGTGATATATTTGCTGTTAACGACTCGATTCTTTACGATGCATGAAACTTTACATACGTACCGTTTTTGAGCCTTCGGCGAAAAAACACCTTCCCTTCTTTTCATGCTTCGTGAAGATAGAAAAACTTCTATGCATCACGACAATGTTCATAGTGCTCTGATGAAGGATATCCAAGCTTCATGAAAATATTCGCCGAAGCTATATTCCGAAGATCAATATTGTATCGCCTTGTGACTTAGCACAATTTTCACTTTCTCAAAGTATCCTTTCGAAGGTTGATACCATGTCCCCTTCTTTTGCCATATGCAACATGATGTATGATGCTTATGCTATGCAAAATGATGTGATGATGTTATGTTATGTAGATGATATTTGTTCCGAAGATACACACATATCCCTGTAAAACACAAAATATTTTTGTATCAGCGCTGACTTTTCGCTGTAAGCTCTGCATTCCCTTAGGAACGACTTTGGAGCTTCTTCGCCTTTTACTTAGGCGGTATCAGCGTTGACTTTTCGCTGTAAGCTCTGCATTCCCTTAGGAACGACTTTGGAGCTTCTTCGCCTTTTACTTAGGCGGTATCAGCGTTGACTTTTCGCTGTATGCTCTGTATTCCCTTCGGAACGACTTTGGAGCAGAAAACTTACACTGCGTTCCCTTTGGAACGACTTTTTGTGATTTCAGCGAACTTACTCTGCGTTCCTTAGAACGACTTTTTGTTGCTTCGAAGGATTTTCGATAGTTCGAAGGTTCTCCTTGTTATCGCAAATTCTTAAGCTTCGGCAACTTAAGCCTGAGAAAATACATTTTCCTTGTAGCAAGCAAAGAAAGTTTTACATGAAAACTGAAAAAAAATGTCCTTTATTGCACAGAAAATAGAACTGAATGGAAAAAACTGGTAGGATATTTGTCAATAGATGTGCTTCGACTCTGGCACAGTGCTATTGACTGTGCGAGCTTCGGATTGTTCTCTGAGATCCCTTTGGTGTGGAGCATATTGGCTCCCTTCTAGCTGTTGGCCTTGTTGCAACGGTGGTGGAGGCGGAGGCTGCTGCCAGGAAGCTTGAGGTTGACTCGCCGAAGCAACAAAAACTGCAGGGTGGTTGCCTATGTATTCTGGGATGTAAGGCGGATGGTACGAAGCAGTATGCATGACCTGCTTCGGCTGAGCTTGCTGCGCTGCAGCTTCGGCTATCTCCTTTTGCTTCTGGATGGTAACATGGCACATCCTGGTGGTATGGCCCTTGTTTTCACCACAGAATAAGCAAAATACTCTCCTTGGTTGATCTCCAAATCTTCCGCCGAAGCCCCTGGCGCCTCTGCCTCTTGGAGCTGGTGGCCGGAAGAAACTTTGCTGTTGCCCCGAAGCCTGTGAGGAGCACTGCGGCCTGTTCTGCTGACTCCCCTTATCATCATTTTGAGTAGAGTTGTGGATGGACCTGACATGCCTCGGATAGAATCTTCCTCCGAAGCCCCTGGTCATTTCAGAAAACCTGAAAGCCTCCTCCCTTCTTTGGCGAAAATCATTGTCGGCACGAATATACTCGTCCATCTTCTGGAGCAGTTTCTCCAAAGTTTGAGGAGGCTTCCTAGCAAAGTATTGAGCTGAAGGTCCAGGCCGAAGTCCCTTGATCATGGCCTCAATGACAATTTCATTGGGCACCGTTGGTGCCTGCGCCCTCAAACGCAAGAACCTTCTGACATACGCCTGAAGGTATTCTTCATGATCCTGAGTGCATTGAAACAGGGCCTGAGCAGTGACCGGCTTCGTCTGGAAACCTTGGAAGCTGGTTAACAACATGTCCTTCAGTTTTTGCCATGAAGTGATCGTTCCTGGTCGAAGGGAGGAATACCAGTTTGAGCAACACTCCTGACAGCCATAACAAAAGACTTTGCCATGACTGCAGCATTGCCGCCATACGAAGATACTGTTGCTTCGTAACTCATCAAAAACTGCTTCGGGTCTGAATGGCCATCGAATAAGGGAAGCTGGGGCGGCTTATAGGACGGAGGCCAAGGTGTAGCCTGCAACTCAGCGGACAAGGGAGAAGCATCATCGAAAACAAAATTTCCATGATGGAAATTGTCATACCAGTCATCTTCGTTGAAGAAACCCTCCTGATGAAGGTCTTTTTGTTGAGGCCTTCGGTTCTGCTCATCGTGAGTAAGATGGCGAACTTCTTCAGAAGCTTCGTCTATCTGCCTTTGCAGTTCAGCTAGCCTGGCCATCTTTTCCTTCTTCCTCTGCACCTGTTGATGAAGCATCTCCATATCTCTGATCTCTTGGTCTAGCTCATCCTCTTGAGGCGTCGGGCTGACAGCCTTCCTCTTCTGGCTTCGGGCCTCCCGAAGAGAGACAGTCTCCTGATTGTGGTCCAGCGGTTGGAGAGCTGCAGTGCCAGCTGCTGAAGCTTTCTTCGGCGCCATAGCGAAGGTTGATGATCGCTGAGGGCGCTCAAAGACTCAAAGAGTGGAAGTGAGTTCACCGGAGGTGGGCGTCAATGTTGGGGACTTGTTCTCAAATGCTTCGGATTAAGAACAAGGCAACATAAAAAGTGTTAAATGATAACGCCCTTCGTCCTTTGAAACATTATTTCCCTTCGGGATATAATGTGTTCCGGACGAAGGTCACAAACAACATATCTTCGTAAGCATAATAAATTATGACGAAGAACTTATATGCAACATAAAAAGTAATATAAACATTTAAATATTATCACAACGTCATTTCTATATTATTATTATATAAAAATAGAAATGACTTCAAATTACAAGTGTACCTTCGGATTGCAGGAAGGCAAAAGTACAAGGATGACGGAAAGCAAATGCCAAGTCAACGTGAACAGTACGGGAGTACTGTTCATCTATTTATAGGCGCGGGACGCAGCCCATGCAAAATTACATTCATGTCCATTACATTTGCTAATGACTTATGGGAATCTATTAAGGCCTAAGTAGTCTTTTCATCTTTAAGTCGGTTTCCCTTTCTGCTATCGTGACGAAGCTTTCTGCGCATAGCTTCGGCTGTGCACCACCCTTCGTACAGCTTGGTAATCAGCTTCGTACAGCTTGGGCTTCGTTCTGACCGTACTCCATGTTCATAATCTGAGTCCGAAAATACCTGTTCATATAATTCACTTGGAAAACAGTCAAATCTTGTTTTTGAGGACCTTCGGAGGACGAAGGCCCCCAACAATAGACTTGACAACTCTAACTCCACCTTCGCCAGGGGCTCCGCTACTCCTATATGTAGCAGCTTCTCACTCTGCAGTCAGTGCGGCGCTTGTATAGGAGAAGCAAGATGGCCAAGTCAAGAGGCAAGCACCAATATACTTCGTCTCTGAAGTTCTAAGTTTATCAAAGAAAAATTATACAGAATTGGAGAAGGTATTGTATGCTGTGTTGATGGCCTCTAGGAAGCTTCGCCATTATTTTCAAGCATATCATATAATTGTTCCTTCATCACAACCTCTCAAGGACATAATGAGGAATAGAGAAGCTACTGGAAGAATTGGAAAATAGGCTGCGGAGCTCAATGAGTTCACTATTGATTATGTACATAGATCCTCAATTCATTCCCAGGCGTTAGCCGACTTCATTGCTGATTGGACGCCAGGGGCTCAGGGAGAAGTAATAAAAGACACCAAGCATGGACAGTCTTCTGTGATGGTTCTTGGGTAACCTTCGGCACAGGAGCGGCTGCTGTTCTGGTAGCGCCCTCTAAAGTCAGAACATGCTACGCGACAAAGTTGGACTTCAATTGTACAAATAATATTGCTGAATACGAAGCTCTCCTGTTGGGCTTCGGAAGCTAAAGGCAATGGGAATAAGAAGGGTGATCCTTAAGACTGACTCCCAAGTCATTTCGGGTCATATAGACAAAAGTAGCAAAGCAAGAGATCCAAAGCTTGAAAAATATTTGGATACAGTCTGAAGATTGGAGGCTTCCTTCGAAGGGTTTTCTGTAAAAATATTCCAAGAGGGGAAAATGAGCATGCAGATCTGCTAGCTAGTCAGCGGCACAAGGGTTCCCTCTACCTTCGGAAGTATTTTTTGAGACAATAAAAGCACCTTCGGTTGAACTTCTAGAGAGAGCAGTGCTTACAATATCACCTGTACATAGTGAAGATTGGAGGACTAAAATCATATCTTTCCTCCAAGTTAACTGTCTTTTGGATGACTAAGTTTATAATAAAAGAATGGAAGCAAGGATAAGACCATATGTCATAATAGAAGGGGAGTTATACAAAATGGAGTCTACTCTCCACTTCTCAAGTGTTTATCTAGATTCGAAGGTATAGAGCTGATGAAGGAAATACATGCAGGTTTGTGTGGATCTCACATTGGGTCTAGACCTTTGCTAGGGAAAGTTTTCATACAAGGATTTTATTGGCCGAAGGCAGCTTCGGGTGCAGCAGATCTGGTTCAAAAGTGCGAAAATTGTCAAAAATGTGCAAGAGACCAGAAACAACCTTCGTCGCTAACCCAGTTAATACAGCCAACCTGGCCATTGCAAAGATGGGGCTTGGATCTGTTAGGTCCACTCCCACCAGCATAAGGCAGCTTGAAGTATGTTCTAGTGGCAGTAGAATATTTTTCTAAGTGGATTGAAGCGAAGCCCTTGGCTACAATAACTTCAGTCACGGTCCAAAAATTCTTCTGGCAGAACATTGTTTGTCATTTCGGTGTACCAAAGGCAATAACTATGGACAATGGAACACAATTCGATGTTGAAACATTCAAAGATTTTTGTGATCGAATTGGTACGAAGATTCATTTTGCATCAGTCAGGCATCCAGAATCAAATGGGCTGGTAGAAAGAGCAAATGGCATTATAATGACGGGAATAATAAAGCTAATCTTCAACCAGCCCAAAGGAAAATGGCCAGATGAGTTGATTAAAGTGGTGTGGAGCCACAACACAACTGCGTCAAAGTCAACAGGATTTACACCCTTCAAGCTCCTATTTGGTGACGAAGCAATAACTCTAGAAGAAGCAAAGACAGGGTCAATAAGAACAATAGCTTCGGCAGAAGACGAAGCTGATTACCAAATAACAAAAGATACTATAGAAGGGACCAGACTTCAGGCTATAGAGCACATCAATAAATATCAGGTCGAAACAATAAGGTGGCATGATAGAAAAGTTCGATTGAAAAACATCAAGCCAGGACATCTGGTGCTTCGGAGAGTAGCCAACCCAGATACAGTGGGCAAATTGCAATTGAAGTGGGAAGGCCCTTTTTTGGTAATATCTTCGTCAAGACCCGGTTCTAATAGATTGAAGGATATGGATGGCAATGACATACCTAGATCTTGGAATTCAGATGAGCTTCGGTGATAATATGTGTAATTTGATGTAATCTTTTTTCATTTTTCTTCTATGGTACCCTTTTCCTTTCAAGAGGGGAGAAAGGTTTTTAATGGGGCCATAGCTTGTAACTTTTTCATTATTATTTAGCCCTACGAGGGCCAAATCCTCCAAAAGTGTAATATGTAAAATCTGAGCCCGCACCATCGAGTGCAAAAAAGAAAAATAGGAAGAAGCTCAAAAGACGTCCCCAAGGCGATGCAGAGCATGACGAAGCTACAAAAGTCGTTCCTAAGGGAGCGCAGAGTAAGTTTTCTGCTCAAAAGTCGTTCCTAAGGGAATGCAGAGCCAAAAATTTGACGAAGCTACAAAAGTCGTTCCTAAGGGAGCGCAGAGTAAGTTTTTGGAACGCCCTAAATTTGGGGGTAGAATTTTTTTCTTCTTTTTACTCACCAAATTCAGGCGTTACTCTCTTTTCCCTTCCATTTCACTTCTTCTACCCAATTTCAAAGAAGTATAGCGACCGGTGTCTGTATTACATGTGAACAAAAACTATGTCGACATGAGTGTTGCATCATGCCGAGGCATATTTCTTTGTCTGATGTCGTGTTTAATCGCGTGTGTTGCTTAGTCTTGTTTTGGATTTCGTTTCACGATTGGATTCCAATCTGTGGTTGTGCGTGTCGTGGGTTGTTGTCCCGCGGCGCGGCCCGGCCTTGGCCCGCGCGCCCCTGGCGCCCTGCCCCTCCCCCGTGCCGCGCCCCCTCCCCTAGTCTCTTTCCCCTCATTCAATTCTCCCGTGCACAACTCCCTCTCTCTCCCACCTCTCTCTCTCTCTCTCTCTTCCCTGTGGTGCCCTAGGTTTTGGAGACGCTGATCGCCGGATTTGGATCCTCGTGGTGAGATCCCCTCCCCTCTCTCTCTCCCCTTCCTCTTCTTCCTCCTCTCCCCTACCCCCATGCCTCCCTGGCCGCGCCCCCTTGGTCGTGCCCTCGCGCGCCCTCTCGGCCACGCCCTCCTTGGCCACGCCCCGCGCCCCCACGCCCTCCCAGCCACGCGCCCCGCGCGCCTTCTCGGCCATGCCCCCGCGCCGTCTCCGGCCGTGCCCCCCGCACCGTCTCTGGCCGCGCCCGCGCCGCCGTCCCCGGCCGCCGTGCCCCCTAGCCGCGTGCCCCTGGCCGCACGCCATGGCCGCCGTGCCCTGGCCGCCGCGCCCTCGGCCGCGTGCGTGCCCTTGACCGCGTGCGCGCTGCCGCGTGGGCAGCTCTAGTAAAAACAATGTTTGAATTTTAGTTTGATTAGTTTTAAATTCAGTTTAATGAACGTGCTGCGTCGCGTGCTTCGTCGCGCGACGAATGAGTTTAATTTCAAGAATTTATTAGTGTGGTGCGTCGCGCGCTTTGTCGCGCGACGGTTTATTTGATTTCGTATCTTATTAATATGTTGTCGCGCGCTTCATCGCACGGCGAATTAGCTTGATTTCAGATTCTATTAATGTGTTGCGTCGTGCGCTTCGTCACACGACGATTCAACTTAATTTTAAATTATTTAATATGTGGCGTCGCGTGATGTTTCATTTTAAATTCAGTTCAGATGGCGTATGCCGTTGTGCGTTTCGTCGCGCGAGGCTTAACGTCTCTTTATAATTGATGCAAGTGTCTCATTGCACGCTCCATCACGCGACGAGTCGTTTATTTCTTAATTCAATTTAAGTGTTGTGTCGCGCGTTTCGCCGCGCGACAATCCTTTTAAATTACCTTGATCTGTTCATAGTGATTAAACATGGAACATGACTTTGCCCTATGCTTAATGTGATGGATAAATTAATACCATTCTGTTTAGACGAGTATTTTAATTTACAATCGTGTGACGTGATCGCTCTTCGACCATAGCCTCGACCGTTACTTTCCCTTTCTTGCTTAGTCGTAGATGTGAACCCTACGTCGAATGTCTGTTTATTTATTACATTCTATTGCATGGTGTACTGTTCTTTTGTATTAAATGTGTGGAATGTATGTTTGAACTCGTATAGATAACGGTCAGTTGGTGGAGTCCGAAGGAATTGCAGGTGAAGACCCTGAGCAGTAGTCGGTTGGTGAAGGCAAGTGTCCCTTGACCCATCTATGTCCTACTCATTCTTATAATTCACTCCCCGTATTTATACAATTTATACTTAAGGATTGACGATCTTTTGGTTTATCTTGTCCTTGTTTACCTATTTTTGTTGGGTTATTTCAGTTTAGCTATATGCTAGTGCTTCACATTAATCAATGAACATGATGAGATTATCTATGATACGCTGTTTTCCCTTTTGATTATGATGATATACTTGTGGCCCTTAAGGTGACTCGAGCTGTTTCTCGAGTGCCTCTCCGTAAGGACTGGTTCGTTGGATGACCGCCCGGGAAAACAGTGCAACCATGAGGGTGGAGTGGGACGCCCTTAGCTGAGTAATTAGAGGAACTGGGGTGTAGTTCGCTTCGTCGTCGTGCCGTTAATGGGGCTCGGTGTATGCGGCTCGCTCTGCCAAGGTTGGTTCGCCCCTTGGGGAGGAGTGTGGTGCATTTAGGAAACCTAACGGGCGGCGACAGCCCCAGGGAATCTTTGTAAAGGCTACGTAGTGAAACCATGCCTATTCACCTTGGTAGTGTTTAAGGGTTTGATTGGCCCTAGGCAAGAGGGAATCACGGCTTGTGGGTAAAGTGTGCAACCTTTGCAGAGTGTTATGAAACTGATATATCAGCCATGCTCGTGGTTATGAGCGGCCAAGGGAGCTCCATTGATTAGAGATACTTGATCAGAGATGTATGGTTCGTAGGTGGTGATGAGGATGATGATTTTGGTTATGACTATGGTAATGGTAAGTGGTATTCTTTCCGTTTGGAAAGGATACATTGGGTTAATAACTTGGGTTAATGCTAAAACCTGGCTTTCAACTAGTAATAATAACCTGACCAACTAAAAGAAACTGCTTGACTTAACCCCACATAAAGCTAGTCCACTACAGCCAAACGGGACATATTGCTGAGTATGTTGATGTGTACTCACCCTTGCTTTACACCCAAACCCCCCCAGGTTGTCCGCATTGCAACCACTGCTCAGGTGAAGAGGAAGTTGTGGAGGAGGACTTCCAGGAGTTCCAAGAGTACGATGAGTTCTAGGCGTGGGTTAGCGGCAAACCCCCAGTCGACTGCCTGTGTAGGCCGTGTGTATCTACGTTTCTTTTCCACACTTTGATTATTGTTAAAGACTATATGGATGTCTTGGACATCATGATGTAATCGACTATTATTACCCTTTTATGTTATTATTTGTGCACTGTGTGATGATGTCCAGTTATGTAACTGCTGTGTACGTGAATTGCTGATCCTGGCACGTACATGGTTCGCATTCGGTTTGCCTTCTAAAACTAGGTGTGACATAGGTGGTATCAAAGCCATGCTGACTGTAGGACCACTAACCTAGAGTAGAATGGTCGCTCTACGGATTATAGACCCCTATCATCACCTTGACTTTGGTACCTCTTCAAAAGTTGGTCATATCGACCAAACTTATGTTCTACTATATATTATACCTTGCTGAAAATTTTGTTTTATTCTAATTCCTTATTTATTTATGGTTTACTTGCTGGTCATATTAGTTCTGTTCTCATTCTTATGCTTGCGGTATCTTTTGTAGATGGCTCGTCTTAGACACACTGCACGGAAGTTAGTCATTCCTTTCTTGCCCTCTCATCTCGTGGAGCGTCCGTTTCGCCGTCCGGTGACCGGTCAGTCTAGCCACTTGGAGAGGCTGCACCACCGCCTGCACGAGGAGCAGGAGCGTCGACGACAAGAGCTAGAGCAGCAGGACTCTTCTTTCTCGCTTCAGCAGGAGATAGAGTCTGTGAAGAGCTGCTCCCCTGTGCTCCCGCTGGAGGCGCCCCTGCACCACCACTGAGCACCCCAGCCGCTGGAGTAGCTGCTGGAGGAGACCCAGACGACGGAGGTGGTGACAGCAGTTCGAGCCACCGCACCGACCTTTTAGAGGAGCAGGAGCTAGAAGGATGGGTTGCTCGACCCATCACTCATGGCGCCGCTCGTGGGTGTCACTTTCATAATGCGCTCGACACCTTGCTACGCTAGGCACTTGACCGGTGCACTTGATCTATCGAGTATCGCTGTATTGTCTTCCAGCACAGTCGCGGGGTTTACGAGGACCGCTGGGAGATGACCTACTTGGTGCGCCATCCGGAGAACAGTCTCTAGGGTGCGGAGATTTGCTGAGAGCACTATTCTATCTCTGAGCGGGACTCAGCTGAGGCGGCCATGCAAGATGTCGCACGGCGTGCGCTTTCGCACTACTGCTCAGTGTTTGGTGGGGTAGCTGATGGTCTTAACCTGAAGTATTACCCCTGCCGTCCATCTGGTAGCACAGGAAGCGTGGTTGTCTCACCTGTCGGTGAGGACAACCCTAGGTTGAGCAGCACAGTCAACATAGCTGCCGTGCTAAACACGGAGCTGGACCATGCATTAGATGATCTGAGTAGGGCTCGTGCTGAGATCGCCCAGTTGTGGGCTGAGCGCGCGGAGCGTCGTCACCTGGAGGATGGCTCCCCCGCTCCAGTCGGGACTCAGCACCCGTACTGCTCACCTCAGCGTGGACACCATGCTTATGGTAACCCCGACTGTAGGACCAAGATAAATTTAAAACCATAGGTCGTCAGCGTCAGACCTTGTAATTAATGCAAATATATATATATATATGGAAGCTATAGTCTTAGCATTAGTCTTACTCTTAGTTAGTCTTAGTTAGACAGGGTAGTTTTGCTTATCTTGTGCCTTTATGTTTGTCATGATGAACTATGTTAGATTTGGATCTTTGTAATGGCTGTCTCCAGGGTGTGGGTATCCCCTGCACTTTGGTTTACCTGTTGAGAGGAGCAGCTCAGTCTTGGTGGGAGTCCTATCTCGCCACCCATGCCAACCCCGACACTATCACCTGGGAGGAATTCAGAGACAATTTCTGCCAGTACCATGTTCCCGTAGGTCTGATGACAGTGAAGAAGGAGGAGTTCCTGGCGCTCAAGCAAGGGCCTATGTCTGTCAGTGAGTACCGAGTCAAGTTTCTGCAACTGTCCCGCTATGCTCCTAAAGATGTCAACACAAATGCTAAGAGGCAGTACCGTTTCTTGAGAGGCCTAGTCGATCCCTTGCATTATCTGCTGATGAATCATACCATCCCCACATTCCAGCATCTGATCGACAGAGCGATCATGACCGAGAAGAAGCGCAAGGAGATGGAAGATCGCAAGCGCAAGATCAGTGGGCCTCAGCCTGGGAGCATCAATCGCCCTCGTTTCTCAGGCAATCCACCTCAGCTGTTCAGACAGAACCAGCGCCCACCTTAGCAGCAATAGTTTCAAAGGTAGTACCCTCAGCACCAGCAGCAGAACCGCCAGAACAATTAGTCAGGAGGAGGTCAGTTCTAGAGGCAGAATCAGCAGGCACCTTGCCTCCCTGCCCCAGCAACCAACCAGAACAGTCAGACAACACCAGTCCAAGGTGGAAGCAGAGCATGCTTCCATTGTGGAGAGCAAGGCCATTGGGTGATGCAATGTCCGAAGAAGGCAGCCCAGCAGCAGTCAGGCCCTAGTGCCCCAGCAAAGCAGAATGTGTCTCAGCTTGGAGCAGGCTACCGCTCTCAGCCACGCTATAACCATGGGAGACTGAACCACTTGGAGGCTGAAGCAGTTCAGGAAACACCCGGCATGACAGTAGGTATGTTTCCAGTCGACTCCCATATTGCAGAAGTGTTATTTGATACTGGAGCAACGCATTCATTTGTTACTGCATCATGGGTAGAAGCACATAATCTTCCAATAACTACCATGTCAACCCCCATCCAAATTGACTCAACCGGTGGTAGAATTCGAGCTGATAGCATTTGCTTGAATGTAAGTGTGGAAATAAGGGGGATAACGTTTCCCGCTAATCTCATAGTAATGGGTACTCAGGGAACAGATGTCATCCTAGGGATGAATTGGCTAGATAAGTACCAAGCAATTATCAGCTGTGATAAGAGGACAGTTAAGTTGGTGTCCCCACTAGGAGAAGAAGTGATAGCCGAGCTAGTCTCACCTAAACCAAGGAAAGGAAGTTGTCATCAGATGGCTATTGATAGCAAGGAGCCAGATTCACTCGAGATTATCAAGGTTGTGTTAGAATTCCTAGATGTGTTCCCGGAAGACTTACCAGGTATGCCACCTGAGCGGAAAGTTGAGTTTGCCATAGAGCTTCTTCCTGGCACCGCCCCCATTTCTAAAAGAGCTTATAGAGTGTCTGGACCAGAATTAGTTGAGCTTAAGAAGTAGATCGATGAGCTGTCAGAGAAAGGTTATATAAGGCCAAGCACCTCGCCTTGGGCCGCCCCTATCCTATTCGTGGAGACGAAACATGGCACTAGAAGGATGTGCATCGATTATCGAGCTCTGAATGAGGTCACAATTAAGAACAAGTACCCCTTGCTCAGAATAGAAGATCTGTTCGACCAGTTGAGAGGAGCCAGCGTGTTTTCAAAGATAGATCTGAGGTCAGGTTATCACCAGCTCAGGATCCGACCCTCAGACATTCCGAAGACGGCATTCATTACCAAGTATGGGTTGTATGAGTTCACTGTTATGTCCTTTGGTCTAACGAATGCACTAGCCTTCTTCATGAATCAGATGAACAGTGTATTCATGGATTATCTTGACAAGTTTGTGGTGGTATTTATTGATGACATTCTTATATATTCTCAAAGTGAGGAGGAGCATGTGGATCATTTGAAGATGGTATTGCAGAGATTGCGAGAGCACCAGTTGTATGCAAAGTTGAGTAAGTGCGAGTTCTGGATCAATGAAGTCCTGTTCTTGGGTCACATAATAAACAAAGACAGATTAGCTGTGGATCCAAAGAAAGTGGCAGACATTCTGAACTGGAAAGCGCCAATAGATGCCCGAGGAATCAAGAGCTTCATCGGAATGGCCGGATATTATCGGCGATTCATTGAAGGATTTTCAAAGATTGCGAAACCGATGATAGCTTTGTTAGGCAACAAAGTTGAGTTCAAGTGGACCCATAAATGCCAAGAGGCCTTTGAAGCACTAAAAGAGAAGTTGACTATAGCACCTGTCTTAGTCTTACCTGATGTGCACAAGCCCTTCTCAGTGTATTGCGACGCTTGTTACACTGGTTTGGGATGCGTGTTGATGCAAGAGGGAAGAGTTGTGGCTTACTCGTCCCGACAGCTGAAGGTTCATGAGAAGTATTATCCAATCCATGACTTAGAGTTGGCAGCAGTGGTTCATGCACTGAAGACATGGAGGCACTATCTGTATGGATAGAAGTGTGATGTCTACATAGACCATAAGAGTCTGAAGTACATATTCACTCAGTCAGAGCTGAATATGAGGCAACGAAGATGGTTAGAGTTGATCAAAGACTATGAATTGGAGATTCATTACCATTCAGGCAAAGCGAACGTAGTAGCAGATGCTTTGAGCAGGAAAAGTCAAGTCAATATGATGGTCGCTCATCCGATGCCTTATGAGTTGGCCAAGGAGTTTGACAGGTTGAGCCTCGGATTTCTGAACAATATGCGAGGAGTGAGAGTTGAGTTAGAGCCCACCCTAGAGCGAGAAATCAAAGAAGCACAGAAGAATGATGAGAAGATCATTGAAATCTGGCAACTAATTCTAGAAGGAAGAGGCAAGGATTTTCGAGAAGATCTAGAAGGTGTGGTATGGTTCAAGGACCGCTTGTGTGTTCCCAATGTCCAGTCCATTCGGGAGTTGATCCTCAAGGAAGCTCATGAGTCAGCTTATTCTATACACCCTGGAAGTGAGAAGATGTATCAAGATCTGAAGAAGAAATTCTGGTGGTACGGAATGAAAAGGGAGATCGCAGAGCATGTGGCTATATGTGACAGTTGTCAAAGGATCAAGGCAGAGCATCAAAGGCCAGCTGGATTGTTGCAGCCGTTGCAAATCCCTCAGTGGAAATGGGATGAAATCGAGATGGACTTCATAGTCGGATTGCCTCACACTCGAGCTGGCTACAATTCCATTTGGGTAGTGGTGGACCGCTTAACCAAGTCAGCCCACTTCATACCTGTCAAGACCAACTATAGCAGTGCAGTATTGGCAGAATTGTACATGTCCTGGATCGTTTGTCTTCATGGTGTACCAAAGAAGATAGTGTTAGACAGAGGAACGCAGTTCACCTCTCATTTCTGGCAGCAGTTGCATGAAGCTTTGGGTACACATTTAAATTTCAGTTCAGCCTACCATCCGCAGATAGACGGTCAGACTGAAAGAACTAATCAAATCCTTGAAGATATGTTGAGAGCCTGTGCGTTGCAAGATCAGTCCGGATGGGACAAGAGGTTACCTTACACAGAATTCTCCTATAACAACAGTTACTAGGCCAGCTTGAAGATGTCACCATTTCAGGCGCTTTATGGAAGGAGTTGTAGAACTCCATTGCAATGGGATCAGCCTGGAGAAAAGCAAGTGTTTAGGCCAGATATTTTTCTCGAAGCTGAAGAGAACATCAAGATGGTTCGGGAGAATCTAAGGATAGCACAATCAAGGCAGTGAAGCTATGCAGACACAAGAAGGAGAGAGCTGAGTTTCGAAGTCGGAGATTTTGTCTATTTGACCGATTAGAGGAGTCAGAAGATTCGAAGTCAAAGGCAAGCTAGCACCCCGCTATGTTGGTCCATATCAGATTCTCGCAAGGCGTGGAGAAGTGGCCTATTAGCTCAGTCTGCCAGAAGGTTTGTCCGTAGTGCATGATGTCTTCCATGTGTCTCAGTTGAAGAAGTGTCTGCGTGTGCTAGAAGAGCAGTTGCCAGTGGAAGGTATGGAGGTCCAGGAGGACTTGACCTATATAGAGAAGCCAACGTAGATTCTTGAGACTGCAAACAGTCACCCGGAGGAAAACTATCAGAATGTGCAAAGTCAGATGGAGTCACCACTCTGAGGAAGAAGCAACCTGGGAGCGTGAAGATGATCTGATGGCGAAATACCCTGAACTCTTTGCTGGCCAACCTTGAATCTCGAGGGTGAGATTCTTTTAAGGGGGATAGGTTTGTAACGCCCTAAATTTGGGGGTAGAATTTTTTCTTCTTTTTACTCACCAAATTCAGGCGTTACTCTCTTTTCTCTTCCGTTTTGCTTCTTCTTCCCAATTTCAAAGCAGTATAGCGACCGGTGTCCGTATTGCGTGTGAACAAAAACTATGTTGACATGAGTGTTGCATCATGCCGAGGCATATTTCTTTGTCTGATGTCGTGTTTAATCGTGTGTGTTGCTTAGTCTCGTTTCGGATTTCATTTCGCGATTGAATTTCGATCTGTGGTTGTGCGTGTCGTGGGTTGTTGTCGCGCGGTGGGGTGTCACACCCGGTTTCAAAAGGCAAACCGAATGCGAACCATGTACGTGCCAGGATCAGAACTCACGTACACAGCGATTACATAAATGAACATCATCGCATAGTGCTCGAATAATAACATAAAATAGTATTAACTTATTACATCACAGAGTCAGAGACATCCACATAGTCATCAACTTAACGGGTAAATCAAAGTGCTAAGCGAAACGCAGTAAAGATAGGGCCTTCATAGGCAGCTGACTGGGGGTTGCCGCCAACCCACACCTAGAACTCGTCATAGTCTTGGAACTCCTGGAAGTCTCCTTCCATGGCTTCGTCTTCTCCTGAGCAGTGGTTGCAATGTGGACAACCTGGTGTTTTGTGGTAAAGCAAGGATGAGTACACATCAACGTACTCAGCAAATGCCCCGTTTGGCTGAAGTGGACTAGCTTTTTATGTGGGGTTAGGCTCAAGCGGTTGCTTTTAGTTGGTCAGGTATTTATTGTTAGTAGAAGCCAGATTTTATCATAAAACCCAAGTTATAATCCCAAAAAGTACCTCCTCAGAGAGGAAATACTAGAATACATAATTAAAGTCACCATCATTAACCATCATCATTAAAGTCATCATCTGAGGTGTGTCCGGAGTATCTCTAATCAAAGAGGATCCCAAGGCTGCTCTTAACCATGAGCACGGCTGATATATCAGTTTCATTACCCTCTGTAGAGGGCGCACACTTTACCCATGAGCCGTGATTCCCGTTTTGCCCGGGGATCATGACTCCCCATTGATCACTTCCTAGGTGGTCCAGCAAGGTATCACTACGTAGCCTTTACAAAGATTCCCTAGAGGTCATAGCCGCCCGTTAGGTTTCTCCAGTTTGATAAACACAGTACCTCTCCCCGCAGGAGGGTGACTAACAAGAGCAAAACGAAAGAACCTCGGCACTCAGCCTCGGCAGAGCAAGCACTGTGCTTGGACCCCATTGACGGCACGACGGCGAAGCAACTACACCTCTAGTTCCTCTAATTAATTAGCTAAGGGCATCCCATTTCACCCTCATGGTTACACTGTTATCCCGGGTGGTCTCTCAACGAACAGGTCCTTATGGAGAGGTACTCGGGAAATAGCCCGAGTCCCCTAAAATATCACAAGATCATCGGGACAACATCATCGTATCATAAATATTCACATCATGTTCGTTGATTAAGTTTAAGCAATAGCATAAAACTAACCATAGTAACCCAATATGTAATCAAGTATAAGGTAAATACAAAGCTAGTCAATCCTTAGGTTTCAATTAAGTAATGCGGGACAGTGTATTATAAGTGAAAGGGACATAATGGGTCAGAGGACACTTGCCTTCACCAAGCTGCTGCTCAGGGACTTCTCCTGCAACTTCCTCGGGAAACACAGATTGCTCGTTGTCTACGCAAAGCAATCATTCATTCTATACACATGGGAAATAACAAAAGAGCAATATACCAAACATGTGCAGTAGAGAGATCACAGGTTCAAATAGAAAAAGATCGGCAATATGGTGTTCCCTAGGTCTAGGGTAGATGACTATACAAAGTGATTCATTATTCACTAACCAGGTCTATGTCACTATCATATTGTTCAGATAAAGTTAGTTTAGTGGTGGGGTTAATCATTATATGGTGTTAAGTCTATAAACTTAAGTACTCCAACTTTTATTAGAGTCTACTATCTTTATTTTATTTCTATTAGGGTTCCAATAACATTAATTCTAAACTAGAGATCAACTATTAATTGGGACATAAAAACAGCAGGGGAACATTGTTTTAAACAGGTAGATAAAAACATTATGAACATTTTGCAATTTGAAGCACCTAATTTGGAGTTCATATGACAAAGTTATGAATTTTACAAGATTAGGGATTAAAAATACTCTTTTAAATACTTATTCCTGATTAAATAAAAGTCCGAGGACCTATCTGCAAAATACCAGGGACGGCGGGTTAATTTGCACAAAACCGAGGGTCTCTTTAAGAAATTTGCGCGGGCGAAGGGGTATCGGGCTCCCTCGGTCGTTGGATCTCGGATCGACGCTCGAGATTAGATCGACGGGCAGGCGCGCAAGCGCGCGGGGGCACGAGCGGCTGACAGGCGGGGCCGCGCGGGCAGGGGCTCGGGCGCGGGCGGCTGGTAAACGGGGCCCAGCGACAGGAAGGCGGGGTGCGGGGGCGGCTCTAGGCCGTCAGATTCCAGGCGGACGGTTAAGATTAGACTTGGGTTATTTAAAAAGGAACCGTCCAATCTGAGATGGACGACGGGGATCGGGCGGCCGGCTTCGACCCTCTTCTCCGGCCAGCAGAGGTGGCGGCGCTCGTACCCGCGGCGGGGAGCTCGCCGGAGACAAGGGGCGCGGGGGCGTTGTGGGTCTTAGGGCGACCGGGATGGTCTGGGAGGTTGGGGAAGGCACGAGGAACCCAATGGCGAGGGCTAAGTCGCGATAGGGGCACCGGAGGGTGGCGGCCCACGGCGATACGGCTCGGCGGCGGCGCCAACCGACTCTGACGAGAAATCAAGCACAACAGAGAGCAAGGGAGGGAAAAGGAGAGGGCAGGGGAGGTTCCTTACCTCAAGGCGTACCCCAGGAACCTCTCGGTGGCGGTGAAGACGCGACGATGGCTCGGGTCAACGGTGGCGGCACCGGGACTGCACGGAGGACGGCGGGTGAGCGCGGGCATAGGAAATCAGGGAGGGAGAGGAGAAATTGGAGCGTGTCCTGCGGATGTCGAGGTAGAGCTCACCGTGGCAGAGGGCACGACCGGGCTCCGACGTCGACGGGGAAATGGGCGCGGGATGGTAGCGGACAACGGCGGCTCCTCCCTGACGTACACGCAGCGCGGGGGGGGTGAAATCAGGCTCTGCGGGTGTGAAAATGAGGGAGGGGGAGAGTAAGTGGGGCTCTGGGGTCTCAAGTGGCCGAGGGCGGGGCGGTTGCGAGCTCGACGCGTGACATGGGCGTGGAGTCCTCGGCGTGCGCGCAGCGAGGGAGGGCGGTTACGCGGGGACGAGGGAGCTGACAGAGGGGGCCCACGAGCAGAGAGAGAGGGAGCGGGCGCACGCGCAGGGGAAGCGGCAGCGCCGACAGGGTGGGCCCGCCGGGGCAGAGAGAGAAAGAGGGAGCGGGCGAGCGCGCGGTGGGCCGGCTGGGCCGAAAGGCCGAGGGGAAAAGGGGTTGCGGGCCACTTTACTCTTTTCTTTTATTTCGCAAATTGTTTTCCCTTTTCTTTTTATTTACTCCATTTGACTCAAATCCAAATATGCCACAATTTCAAATTAGCACCCTCAAGCATATGCATCAAACAAAAGTGGAGTTTAGGGTTCAACATGATGCAACATTTCATACTCCCTTGGAGTTTAGCCTACTAGATTATAATTACATTTACAAATAAAAATAACCACTCTTCTTCTATAGAAAAGAGAAAGAGGAGATTGGGGGAGATGAGAAGAGAGGAGTAACACCTGAATTTGTGAATATGAGCAAAGAAATTTTATACCCCAAATTCAGGGTGTTACAAACCTATCCCCCTTAAAAGAATCTCGCCCCGAGATTCAAGGTTGGTCAGCAAAGAGTTCAGGGTATTTGGCTTTCAGATCATCTTCTCGTTCCCAGGTTGCTTCTTCCTCTGAGTGGTGACCCCATCTGACTTTGCACATTCTGATGGTGTTCCTCTAGGTGACTCTGTCTGCAAACTCTAGAATCTGTGTTGGCTTCTCTATGTATGTCAGATCCTCTTGGACTTCCAAATCCTCCACTGGCAACTGTTCTTCTGGTACTCGCAGACACTTCTTCAACTGCGACATGTGGAACACATTGTGCACTGCCGACAGACTTTCTGGTAGGTTGAGCTGGTAGGCCACTTCTCCACGCTTTGCTTGAATCTGATATGGTCCAACGTACCGGGGTGCTAACTTGCCCTTGACTCCGAACCTTCTGACTCCTCTGATAGGCGACACCTTCAGATAGACATAATCTCCCACTTCAAAACTCAGTTCTCTTCTCCTTCTGTCAGCATAGCTTCGCTGCCTTGATTGTGCTATCTTCAGATTCTCCCGAACCATTTTGATGTTCTCTTCGGCTTCAAGCAAAATGTCGGGGCCAAACACCTGTCTCTCCCCAGGCTGGTCCCAATGCAGCGGAGTCCTACAGCTCCGTCCATAGAGCGCCTGAAACGGTGACATCTTCAAGCTGGCCTGGATACTATTGTTATAGGAGAATTCTGCATAAGGTAACCTTTTGTCCCATCCTGACTTGTCTTGCAACGCACAGGCTCTCAACATATCTTCTAGGATCTGATTAGTTCTTTCAGTCTGACCGTCTGTCGGCGGGTGATAAGCCAAACTGAAGTTCAAATGCGTGCCCAAAGCTTCTTGTAGCTGCTGCCAAAAATGAGAGGTGAATTGTGTTCCTCGATCTGACACTATCTTCTTTGGCACACCATGTAGGCAGACTATCCGGGACATGTATAACTCAGCTAATGTTGCTCCGGTGTATGTTGTCTTCACAGGTATGAAATGGGCCACCTTTGTTAAGCGGTCCACAACCACCCAGATGGAATCATAGCCGGCCCGGGTACGAGGTAGGCTAACTATAAAATCCATCCCGATCTCATCCCACTTCCACTGAGGAATTTGCAATGGCTGCAACAGTCCGGCGGGCTTCTGATGCTCTGCTTTGGTTCTTTGACAGCTATCACAGATGGCAACATATTCTGCGATTTCTCTTTTCATGCCATACCACCAAAACCTCCTTTTTAAATCCTGATACATCTTTTCACTTCCAGGGTGTATGGAGTAGGCTATCTCATGAGCTTCCTTGAGGATCAGCTCCCGAATATGTTTGATGTCGGGAACACACAATCGGTCCTTGAACCATATTACTCCCTCTTCATCCTCTCGAAAGTCCTTGCCTCTTCCTTCTAAGATCAGCTGCCGGATCTTGTTGATGTTCTCATCATCCTTCTGCCCTTCTTTGATCTCCCGCTCTAGGATGGGCTCTAATTCCACTGTTACTCCTTGCGTACTGTTCAGAAAACTGAGACTCAGTCTGTCAAACTCCTTGGCTAACTCATATGACATTGGGTACGTGGCCATCATATTGACTTGACTCTTCCTGCTCAGAGCATCTGCAACAACATTGGCTTTGCCTGGATGGTAATGTATCTCCAACTCGTAGTCCTTGATCAATTCCAACCATCTTCGCTGCCTCATGATTAACTCTGACTGGGTGAATATGTATTTCAGACTTTTGTGATCTGTGTAGATATCGCACTTCTGCCCATACAGGTAATGTCTCCATGTCTTTAAAGCATGAACCACTGCTGCCAACTCCAGGTCGTGTGTGGGATAATTTCTCTCATGGATCTTCAGCTGTCGAGATGAGTACGCTACAACTCTTCCTTCTTGCATTAGCACACATCCCAATCCGGTGTAGGAAGCATCGCAGTACACCGAGAATGGCTTGTGAACATCAGGCAGAACCAACACGGGTGTTGTAGTCAATCTATCCTTCAGTTCTTCAAATGCCTCTTGGCACTTTTGGGTCCACTTAAACTCAACTTTCTTCGCTAGCAACGCTGTCATTGGTCTAGCAATCTTTGAAAAGCCTTCAATGAAACGCCTATAGTATCTGGCCATTCCGATGAAACTCTATATTCCACGAACATCCTTCGGTGCTTTCCAGTTCAGAATGTCGGCTACTTTCTTTGGATCCACAACTAACCCATCTTGGTTTATGATGTGACCCAAAAACAAGACTTCATGAATCCAGAACTCGCATTTACTCAGCTTGGCATACAACTGATGCTCTTGTAGCCTTTGCAATACCATCTTCAAATGCTCCACATGTTCTTCCTCACTTTGAGAATATATGAGAATATCATCGATGAACACTACCACAAACTTGTCTAGGTAGTCCATGAACACACTGTTCATCAGATACATAAAGAAGGCTGGCGCATTTGTCAAACCAAAGGACATAACTGTATACTCATATAACCCATACTTGGTGATGAATGTTGTTTTCGGTATGTCTGAGGGTCGGATTCTGAGTTGATGGTAACCTGATCTCAGATCTATCTTCAAGAATATGCTGGCACCTCTGAGCTGGTCAAACAGATCTTCTATTCTTGGTAGGGGGTACTTGTTCTTAATGGTGACTTCATTCAGGGCTCTGTAATCTATGCACATCCTTTTGGTACCATCTTTCTTCTCTACAAACAATACTGGAGCGGCCCAAGATGAGGTACTTGGTCTGATGTAACCCTTATCTAACAGCTCATCTATCTGCTTCTTGAGTTCCACCAATTCTGGCCCAGACACTCGATATGCTCTTTTAGAAATGGGGGCGGTGCCAGGGATAAGCTCTATGGCAAATTCGACTTTTCTCTCGGGTGGCATGCCCGTTAGTTCCTCGGGAAACACATCTGGGAAGTCCGACACAACCCTGATAGCCTCGAGCGGGTTGGCCTCCTTGCTATCAACCAAAATCTTGTGACAATCTCCTTTCGCTGTTTTAGGCATCCTTAGCTCAGCCACTACCTCCTCTCCGGGCGGGGACTTCAATGTTATGGTCCTCTTGTCACAGCTAACATTCACTTCATACTTCATTAACCAATTCATCCCTAGGATGACATCTACCCCAGGGGTGTCTATTACTATTAGGTCGCTGGGGAACCCTATCCCCCTTATTTCCACCCTTACATTTGAGCATATCTTATCTGTTTGCACTTTACCACCAATCGAATTAACCCTCATGGGCGGCATCATTGACTCTACTGAGATGTTATGCATTTCTACCCATGTTGCAGTGACAAATGAATGAGTTGCACCAGTATCAAATAGCACTTTTGCTGGATGAGATTCGACTGAGAACATACCTACTGCCACATCTGGTGCATCCTGGATCGCTTCGGCCTCCAAGTGGTTCACCTTTACACGATTGTACTCATGGCCACGATTACCTGTTGCCTGTTGAGGTACACCTTGCCTTGCTGGAGCATTGGGGTTTGTCTGCTGCTGCGCCATCTTCTTTGGGCAATGCATCGCCCAGTGGCCTTGCTCTCCACAGTGGAAGCATCCTCTGCCTCCTCCTTGTGCTGGGGCTGCTTGGTTGTTCTGATTCGCTACTGGGGCAGGAAGGCGAGGTGCCTGGTTGTTCTGCCTCTGATACTGGTTACCTCCCTGCTGGCTGTTCTGATGATACTGCTGCTGATGTGGGTACTGCCTCTGAAACTGCTGCTGGTACGGGCGCTGACTCTGATGCTGGTATCCCTGTGGGTGACCAGGCTTGCCTTGCTGAGATGAACTTCCTGAGAAGCGGGGGCGGCTGTTGCTCCCGGACTGTGATCCACTCATCTTGCGCTTCCGATCTTCCATTTCCTTGCGCTTCCTCTCGGTCATGATTGCTCTATCGATCAGGTGTTGGAAGGTGGGGAAGGTGTGGTTCATCAGCTGGTAATGCATGGGATCCACCAAACCCCTCATGAACCTGTACTGTCTTTTAGCATCAGTGTTGACGTCTTCAGGTGCATAACGAGACAGCTACAGAAACTTGTCCCTGTATTCACTAACAGACAGGGGTCCTGGCTTCAGAGCCAGAAACTCCTCCTTCTTCACGATCATCAGTCCCTCTGGAACATGGTACCTGCGGAAACTCTCTCTAAATTCCTCCCAAGTGATGGCTTCGGGGTCAGCATGGGTGGCGAGGTAGGACTCCCACCAGGACTGGGCTGCTCCCCTTAGTTGGCGGGGACCATACAGAACCTTCTCCCTGTCGTCACATTGGGCGGTGCGCAGTTCCCTTTCCACTGCACGTAGCCAGTTGTTGGAACTTGCTCACAAGCGCAAGTTGATCCAACGGGGGGGTGTAATAGCGCAAACAGGGTTTCAGCACGTGATGGCAAAAGCTCTATTCATCCAGCCTCTCAAGGGCACTGTGCGGGGGTATTTATAGGTATCCGAGTGCCCAGCGTCCTGTGTTAAGGACTCATGTGCCCTCAGATACCTAGGTTATCCCCAGAATATTCCCATAAAGCGGGGTTACAGACCGTAATTATAGGGATGCCTTCACAAATTAGGCCCGTAATGCGCAGCGGCCACGTAGGGCCTGTTACAATGGGCCGTGTGGCCGTGGGCCTGCGTGCTGGACGAGGTCGCAAGATGGGACGACCTCGTCACAGGTCTTCGTCTGGTGACGTATGGGACGAAGGGTGAGCCTGCCCGTTGTCTTGTCTCCGTTGATCCAACGATTACGGCGAAGGCATCGAGTGAAGGGTGGTGTCTTCACCTTCGCCCTAACATTTGCCCTCCGAGGGACCAGTTCGACTAAGTCATCTGGTGCCGAAGACATCGCTAGATGGTGGAGACGCTGCCCTCGCTCGAAGTGGTTCCGCAGGGGTTTTTGACATGACCGTTGATTGACACCGTATTGTTGGACTGCGGGTTTCCCGAAGCGCCGCGCCCTGTGTATAAAAGGGGGCGGGGGGCGGCGCGTTTTGAACTCTGTCTTTCCGCGCTCTGTGAAAACCCTAGCCACTTTTTCCACCTTCTTGCTGCTCGTCTGCCTTCCTTGCTCTTGTTCGCCGGAGATCTGGCCCGAGTGAAGCAGACCGCCCGCCGCCGCCGATGGTACGTAGCGATGCCGACCTCTTCTTCTTCTGCTACCGCTACGCCGCCGGCCGACGCGTCGTCTGAGGAGACATTGAGCATTGTGGTGGCGGAGGAGTTGCGCACCGGCAATACGGTGGATTTCGGTGTGTCGCGGATGTCCTCGGTCCACGTGCAAGATATGCAGCGGCTTGGTTACTTTGGCGGCGGAGTCGCTCGTGTCCCGGGGACGGAGGAGGTCCTCGAGCCGGAAGGCGAGTTGGTTGTGTTCAAGGCATTCTTTGCCGCTGGTCTTCGCCTGCCTGCGCATAGATTTGTGGGAGAAGTCCTGCGCAGATTTAACGTCCAGATTCATCAACTGACTCCGAATGCCATGGTGGCTCTGTCAAAGTATGTCTGGGCGACGACTTCGTACGGCGGACAGCCATCGGTCGAAGTCTTCGCGAAGTACTATTGCCTGCATTGGTAGAAAAGGATGATCGGAAATGAGGTTGCCCAGTTTGGGTCATGTACATTTACGCCGAAGACCGGCAAGACCACGATGGAGGTAGTTGAGTTGGTTCCATGCGCCCGCAACAAGTGGGGCAACTGGCATGAGTTCTGGTTCTACGTTGCGGAGGGCACAGTCGAAGACCATCCGGGGCTCCCCGTGGCCGAGATGTGCTCGCATTATTACTCAGCATACCCACCGTTTGAAGTGGTGGAGGGGGATGCGGACGAAGGGGCCCTTCGGTGCGCCGTCGGCCTGAGCAGCGGGCGCGATTTGGTTGAGGAGTTTGTGGCGTACGGGGTGTGGCCTTTGGCGCATGGCTGGGCGTTGGGCGAAGTATGCCCTCGCCAGATGCCTTCCCATGGTGGGAAGCTGGTGCGAAGTCCTGCCTTCGCGCTGGATCTGCATAGCCGCGATCCAGCCGCCTTTGTGCGTGAGGCGGAGGATGGGGCGGTGCGAATCGTCGGTCGGTACGTGCCGAGGACAGAGGGCCAGCGTAGCTGGGATATTCGCGGGTCTAATGACCGCTTGAACAGGGTTTTCGAGTTGAACCGTCTGCCGTATGGCGGTTATCCCGGCCAGGACGATGTGGATCATCGCGGGAAGAAGCCGGTGGTAGAGACTGGAGACGACCCCGCGCCGGCGGCCGCCCCATCTTCTAAGAAGAGGAAACTAGGTATTGCTGTGGGAGGACTGGGTGTGTCTGATGGTTTTGCTAGGGAATTGATGAGGACATGCGCAGCCCCGGGGGGAAGGATGTCTTTGCCCGAGCTCCGGGAGTCTTCGGTGCGGATGCTGAGGGTTACCGGGGGTTGGTGGCCTAAGAATGTTTCTGTCCCCCGCGCGGCCGGCGAAGACTTTTTTACATCTCGCATGGTTCGTGACTGGAAAGTGTTTCCTTACGGGTGGAATATTGCTGCTGTTGTGTCGGCAGTGATGGACAAGGATCGTCAGGGAGCTGCACAGAAGCGCCAGGCGGTCGTCAGGCTTCATGAGGCCAGGCCGAAGAGGCAGCGGGGGACTGCGAAAGCTGCTGCCCCCGGCGGAGGCCAGCCGCCCCTGGCGGCAAAGTCGGCCGTCCCTGCATCCAGCAGGGCGCCGGAGGCTACGAAGGCGGCAGCCGCCGGTGGTTCCAAGTCTGTGAAGGCCGCCCCTGTGCCCAGCGGGGTGCCGGAGGCTGCGAAGGCGGCCCGAGAGTTGCCGCCGCCGGGCAAGTGCGTTGCCGACTTCGCCACTGACATTAGTGTGGAAGATTATCTTGTTGGTAAGTCGCTGGCTCGAGTTTTTTTTTCTTTTAATAAGTTGATATGTTGCAGGGTCGGACGAAGGCCAACTTGTTGTTGTTCCGCCTGCCGGGGCGAAGGGCAGTGCTCTTAGTGCCGGTGGCGAGATTCCGGTGCTCGCTGCAGTCAGGGACGAGGCGGGTGCTGTGTCCCGCCGACTGAAGGAGCTGAAGGAGGCACTAAGTCAGGCACGTTGAGCTGGACTTCGGTTTTTTACCGGCTTTGCTGGGTCTGTGGTCTTATGTGTGTCTTGTAGGCGGCTGACTTCGCTGACTGCACGGCATCGGGGGCCCTGACGGCAGTTGTGTCTGCCGAAGTCGAGAGACTTCGGACGCAACATGCTGACGCCGTCCAGGAAAAGTCGGCCGCCGACAGCAAATGCCGCAAGCTGGCGGATAAGGTGGCCGCGCTGGAGGGTGAGAGGACTGACCTCCGGCGCCAACTGGCGGAGGAAAGGAAGGAGGCTAATGAGGCCCTCGCTAAGGCGTAGTCTGCGCAGGCGGAAGCCAATTTGGCATGGGTGGAGGGCAGTCTTGCCAGGCAGTGCGCCGAGGAGTTGGAGGGGCGGCTCAATGCTCTGCAGGCCCGTGTGGAGAGGGCCGAGGCTTCGACGCGCTCGGAGGCTGAGCGGACACGCAAACAGCTTGTGGATTCATACCATGAGCTGGGCGCGCGGACCGCTGACTTCGAAGTGCCGGACCGAGAGCCCGGACTTCGCTGCTTCGAGTGGATACAGGAGGAGCTGCTGGCGCTCCCCACTATTGTGGAGGGGTTTATCTCCTATGCCTCCCTGGTCACCTGCGAGGGGGCGATGAACGCGCTATCTCGCGAAGGGTGCCGGCACTATGAGGTCTTCGACCAAGCTGATGAGGATTTCGAGCGCGATATTTACAAGGTCGAGGACCCTGTGGTGAAGGAATCCGCGGGAGCCCTCTACGACCGGATGTGGGGCCCCCACGGTCGGGAGGTGGTCAGGGAGCGAGCTGAGACGGCGAGGGGTCAGGTAATGTTTGGCTTTTGTTTGGTGTTTGTTGAATGTGGGTTAAATGTGGGTTTGCTGAATCTGTGTGCTGTGTCTCAGGCGGCGCGTGGCGAGAGGGTGGATGACTTCGGGGCTTTGAACAGCGCACAGCCTGACCCGGAGGCGGACCCGATGGTGGTTGCGCCCGAGACCGCCCCGGAGCTGCCCCCGGGAACCGTCGAAGGCGTTCCCGATGCATCCGCAACCACTGCGGCCGGCGGAGGCCCGTCGCCAACTGCCGCGCCGAGGGCTGAGGATCCTGTGGAGATGGCGGCGGAGCCGGCAGCGGAGGATCCCGCGACGGCTGGGTCTTCGTAGGTGGCTTAGTGGGTGTGGGTAGTTAGGGAATTTTGGATATGTTGCTGAACCTTGGTTGCTGCGCAGGTTCAAGATTTTGGGCCTGCGCACGCAACCGCTACTACTAATTTTTTGGCGGCTTCGACCGTGGATGATGGGAATAAATCGGATGATTCTGCATCTAAGTTTTCTGATTTTGGTGATTCTGGGGGTTCGGTTGAGTGGACCGAAGAGTCGTCGGATGAGGACTTGGACTATTTTGCGGCCTTGGATGTGGCAGTGGCGAAGGCTTCGCCGCATGCTGCGGTTGCTGAAGTTGTGCCTGGTTCGAGTGCTGGGCGTAGGCGGCGAAGGGCGGTCGCGAAGCGTAGAGTGAGTGAGGTGGACGGTGGTCGGCTTCGTGTGAGTAGGGCTGGCAGGCAGGAACTGTTGTCCTTGCCGGTCGCTGTGAGTGTAGGTGAGGGGGAGCTGCGAAGTCTTTTTGCGGGTGAGGAGCTGAGGATAATGCTGTTTAACTATAGGGAGAAGGGAATTATTCCGAAGGTTGAGCCGATGTAAAGTGTGATGCCCTCGCTTGTACATATGTAATGGCTTGTATGATGGGGTTGTGTGCCTTCGCACATTCGGCTATGCGCACGAAGGCGTTACGTACTGGGTCTGGTGTGTTTGTTATGTTGGTCTGGTGCGCGTGCAGTCGGTCTTTTTGCGGACAGTTTTGGTGTAGTCGTTTTCGCACTTGCTGAGCTTCGTCCAGCTGCACCCGTAGGCGATTGTTGCACGGGTAGTTCTCGTGGAAGACCTCGATTTTTCGTATTTGTAGTGCTAATCCGGCGGCACCCTTGAGCGACTTCTGCACGGATAGCCTTCGCGGAAGACTTCGATTTTTCGCACTTGTTGAGCTAGTCCGGCTGCACCCTTAGGCGACTTCTGCGCGGATAGTCTTCGTGGAAGACTTCGGTGTTTCGCACTTGTTGTGCTAATCCGGCTGCACCCTTAGGCGACTTCTGCGCGGATAGTCTTCGTGGAAGACTTCGATTTTTCGCACTTGTTGTGCTAATCCGGCTGCACCCTTAGGCGACTTCTGCGCGGATAGTCTTCGTGGAAGACTTCGATTTTTCGCACTTGTTGTGCTAATCCGGCTGCACCCTTAGGCGACTTCTGCGTGGATAGTCTTCATGGAAGACTTCGATTTTTCGCACTTGTTGTGATAATCCGGCTGCACCCTTAGGCGACTTCTGCGCGGATAGGCTTCGTGGAAGATTTCGATTTTTCGCACTTGTTGTGCTAGTCCGGCTGCACCCTTAGGCGACTTCTGCGCGGATGCGAGGGCGGCTGCCGCTGGGCCTCGCGGTGACTTAGTATTGGTCGAATGTCAAAGACCGTCGGTGCAGTCTTTTTTCGACGTGGATTTTGCGGGGGATTTTTCTCTTGTATATTACATGACTCCGCCTCGTTAAAAACCTCACCCCCCGGGAGGAAAAGAGTGCGGGCCAGAACAAAATTGTTTTTGCAAATTACAAGGGCGAGCTGGCCCTGATGAGTCAAACAAAAAACTTGGGAAGATTATCAATGTTCCAGGAATGCTCTAAGTCTTCGCCGTTTGGTGTTGCGAGCCTGTATGCGCTGTGGGAGGCCTTCGACTTGACAATGTAAGGGCCTTCCCACATGGGCTCCAGCTTGCCTCTGGACTCTGTTCGAGCTGTCCGGATGAGTACGAGGTCCCCTTCGCTGAATTCCCTTGGGATGACTGCCTGGTCGCGCCATGCTTTTGTCTGGGCTTGGTATTTGTCTAGAGCCTATAGGGCGAAGACGCGGTCTCCGTCGATGAGATCCTTCGAAGTCGGCTCGTCTACGTCTGGGACGGTCGACGCGGCTGTCCGAGGCGACCCATGCTTTATTTCTTGTGGAGTACAGGCCTCCGATCCGTATAATAGGCGGAAGGGGGTAAACCCAGTCGCCCTGCACTCAGTTGTATTCAGTGCCCAGACCACTTTGGGTAACAGGTCGGGCCACTTGCCTTTTTTGTCGTCGAGGAGCATTTTCTTGACAGCTGTGAAAATTTTGCCGTTGGCGCGCTCCACGACTCCGTTGGACTAGGGGTGGTACACAGAGGCGAAGGCAAGCTTGGTGCCGATGGAGAAGCAGAAGTCTTTGAAATCTTGGTTGTCGAACTGCTTGCTGTTGTCGACCGTGAGTTCGGATGGTACTCCGAAGCGGCAAACAATATTTTGCCAGAAGAATTTCTGGGCCGTCTTTGATGTGATGGTGGATACTTGAAAGGGAAATGTGCCCTTGGGCCATTTCTAAGTATTTTGGTGATTGAGTGCCAATGCAAGTGCTTAAATGTGAATTTATGCTCATGGATGGACAAAGTGCAAATCAAGAGTAAAGGTATGTTTCTAAGCCTTAGTACATTGGTTTTGTGTACTAATATACTTGTCTAAGTCTTAGAAACAGAAAGAAGAAGAAAAGAAAAAGAGGAGAAAAAGACTTGGCTGTGTGCAGCCAAGACTCAGCTCGGTCTGGCACACCGGACTGTCCGGTGGTGCACCGGACAGTGTCCGGTGCGCCAGGCTGACTCGGCGTGAAGAGGCCGCTCTCGGGAATTCACCGACGGCGTACGGCTAAAATTCACCGGACTGTCCGGTGTGCACCGGACTGTCCGGTGAGCCAACGGTCGGCCGGGCCAACGGTCGGCCGCGCAATCTGCGCGGGACACGTGGCCGAGCCAACGGCTAGAAGACGGCACCGGACTGTCCGGTGTGCACCGGACATGTCCGGTGCGCCAACGGCTCCAGATCTGCAACGGTCGGCAGCGCTGTTTAAAGAAAGAAATCGGGCACCGGACAGTGTCCGGTGTGCACCGGACTGTCCGGTGCACCCGACGACAGAAGGCAAGGATGGCCTTCCAGATTTGCTCTCAACGGCTCCTAGCTGCCTTGGGGCTATAAAAGGGACCCCTAGGCGCATGGAGGATTAGACCAAGCAACCTTAGAGCATTCTTGATCATCCACACTCAGTCTTTGCGCATTCGTTTGTCATTCTCAGTGATTCGAGCTCCGTTCTAGTGAGAACTTTGAGATAGTCTTTTGAGCTCGATTCTTGGTCGTGTGTGTGCGCATTTTGCTGTGGATTTGTGTGTGTTGCTTTCCTCCCTTACTCCGAATTTCTTGTAAATCTCAAGTGTAAGGGCGAGAGGCTCCAAGTTGTGGATATTCCTCACAAACGGGATATTGAAAGGCAAAACAAAACACCGTGGTACTCAAGTTGGTCTTTGGACCACTTGAGAGGGGTTGATTGCAACCCTCGTCCGTTGGGACGCCACAACGTGGAGTAGGCAAGCGTTGGTCTTGGCCGAACCACGGGATAAACCACTGTGTCATATCTGTGTCTGATCTCTTGTGGTATTGCGTTTTGTTGAGACTCCTCCTTAGCCACTTGGCAATTATTGTGCTAACACTTAACAAGATTTTGTGGCTATAAGTTTAAGTTTCACAGGATCACCTATTCACCCCGCCCCCCCCCCCCCCCTCTAGGTGCTCTCAATTGGTATCGGAGCCGTTCTCTTCAAGAAAGGGACTAACCGCCCGAAGAGATGGATCCTAAGGGGAAGGGAATCGTGATCAACGACAAGGAGAAGGAGTCCTTCGTCAACGAGCCAAAGGACGACAAGACTACCGACTCGGGCTCGGGACACAGACGCAAAGAAGGGAAGAAGAAGAAGACAAGACGCATCAAGGAGATCGTCTACTACGACAGCGACGAATCTTCCTCTTCCCAAAAGGACGACGACAACGACTACAAAAAGACGGTCAATTCGAACTTTTCATTTGATTATTCTCGTATTCAACATAGTTCGAATTCGCATTTGCTTTCCATTCCTCTTGGCAAACCTCCACACTTCGATGGGGAGGACTACGGATTTTGGAGTCACAAAATGCGTAGTCACTTATTCTCTCTTCATCCAAGCATTTGGGAGATTGTAGAGAATGGAATGAAGTTTGATAGCTCGGATAACTCTATGCTCATAAATGAACAAATCCATAGAAATGCACAAGCTACTACTGTTCTGTTAGCATCCTTGTGCAGGGAAGAGTACAACAAGGTGAGCGGCTTGGACAATGCCAAGCAAATATGGGACACCCTCAAGATCTCTCACGAGGGGAATGACATCACCATGCTCACCAAAATGGAGTTGGTGGAGGGCGAGCTTGGACGATTCGCCATGATAAGGGGAGAGGAGCCAACCCAAACGTACAACCGGCTCAAGACCCTCATCAACAAAATAAGGAGCTACGGAAGCACGCGATGGACGGACCACGACGTCGTCCGCCTAATGTTAAGGTCCTTTACCGTTCTTGATCCTCATCTCATGAACAATATTCGTGAGAATCCCAGGTACACGATGATGACGCCCGAGGAGGTACTCGGAAAATTCGTAAGCGGGCGGATGATGATCAAGGAGGCGAGATACGTCGACGAAGCGTTGAACGGTCCAATCCACGAGCCTCAACCCATTGCTCTCAAGGCAACAAGGAGCAAGGAGCCGCTACCCAGCAAGGTGGCGCAAGTTGAGGCGGCCGGGCTCAATGATGAAGAGATGGCTCTCATCATCAAAAGATTCAAAACGGCGCTAAATGGTCGCAAGGGGCAACCAAGGAAGACCAAGACAAAGGGGAAGCACTCATGCTTCAAATGTGGTAAGGTTGGTCATTTTATTGCTAACTGTCCCGAAAATGATAGTGACCAGGAGCAAGGGAAGAATGGGAAGAGAGAGAACAAGAAGGTTTACAAGAAGGCCAAAGGCGAAGCACACCTTGGAAAGGAGTGGGATTCGGATTGCTCTTCGTCCGACTCCGACGACGAAGGACTCGCCGCCACTGCCTTCAACAAATCGGCCCTCTTCCCAAACGAGCATCACACTTGCCTCATGGCAAGGGAAAAGAAGGTAATCACTCGTAATGCTAATACTTATGATTCTTCTAGTGATGATGAGTCTAGTGAGGATGAAATAGATTACTCTAGTTTATTCAAGGGATTGGATAGAACTAAGATAGCTAAGATTAATGAATTGATTGATGCCTTGAATGAAAAGGATAGAATCTTAGAGAAACAATAAGATCTTTTATATGAAGAGCATGATAAATTTGTTAGTGCACAAAATTCACTTGCTCTAGAAGTTAAAAGAAATGGAATGCTTTCTTGTGAACTTTCTACTTGTAATGAAACCATTTCTTCTTTAAAAGGTGAAATTAATGATTTAAATGCTAAACTAGAAGTAGCAAGTAAATCTAACTCTTGTGTTGAACATGTTGAAATTTGCACTAGGTGTAAGGATGTTGATATCAATGCTTGTTGTGAACACTTAATTTCAAAACTAAATGATGAAGTGGCTAGTCTTAATGCCCAACTTAAGACTAGCAAGAATGAATTTGATAAGTTGAAATTTGCAAGGGATGCCTACACGATTGGTAGACACCCCTCAATTAAGGATGGACTTGGCTACAAGAGGGAAGCCAAGGACTTGACAGGCCATAAGGCTCCTATCTCCGCCAAGGAGAAAGGGAAGGCTCCTATGGCTAGTAGTACTAAAAGGAACCATGCTTTTATTTATCATGATAGGAGACAAACTAGAAATGCTTATAGGAGCTATAATGCTTATGATGATTTTGACTCTCATGCCATGTTTGCTTCTAGTTCTTCCTATATGCATGGTAGAAATATGTCTAGGAGAAATGCTATTCATCATGTGTCTAGAAAGAACATTATTCATGCTCCTAGGAAAGTAGTGAATGAACCTTCTACAATTTATTGTGCTTTAAATGCTTCCTTTGCTATTTGTAGAAAGGATAGGAAAATAATTGCTAGGAAGTTAGGGGCAAAATGCAAGGGAGACAAAACTTGCATTTGGGTCCCTAAGGATATTTGCACTAACCTTGTAGGACCCAACATGAGTTGGGTACCTAAGACCCAAGCCTAAATTTGCCTTGCAGGTTTATGCATCCGGGGGTTCAAGCTGGATTATCGACAGCGGATGCACAAACCATATGACGGGGGAGAAGAAGTTGTTCACCTCGTACGTCAAAAATAAGGATTCCCAAGATTCAATTATATTCGGTGATGGGAATCAAGGCAAGGTAAAAGGGTTAGGTAAAATTGCAATCTCAAATGAGCACTCTATATCTAATGTGTTTTTAGTAGAGTCTCTTGGATATAATTTACTATCTGTTAGTCAATTATGCAATATGGGATATAACTGCTTATTTACAAATGTAGATGTGTCTGTCTTTAGAAGATGTGATGGTTCACTAGCTTTTAAGGGTGTACTAGACGGCAAACGTTACTTAGTTGATTTTGCAAAAGAAGAGGCCGGTCTAGATGCATGCTTAATGGCTAAGACTTGCATGGGCTGGTTGTGGCATCGCCGCTTAGCACATGTGGGGATGAAGAACCTCCACAAGCTTCTAAAGGGAGAACACGTGATAGGTCTAACCAATGTTCATTTCGAAAAAGATAGACCTTGTGCAGCTTGTCAGGCAGGTAAACAGGTGGGAGGAACGCATCACAGCAAAAATGTGATGACCACATCAAGACCCCTGGAACTGCTACATATGGACCTCTTCGGACCCGTCGCCTATCTAAGCATAGGAGGAAGAGAGCTCAAAATGAGTTTGAGCTCAAGGTGAAGAAGATAAGGAGCGACAACGGGTCCGAGTTCAAGAACCTTCAAGTGGAGGAGTTCCTTGAGGAGGAAGGGATCAAGCACGAGTTCTCCGCTCCCTACACACCACAGCAAAATGGTGTGGTAGAAAGGAAGAACAGGACGCTCATAGATATGGCGAGGACTATGCTTGGAGAATTCAAGACCCTCGAGTGCTTTTGGTCGGAAGCCGTGAACACGGCTTGCCACGCCATCAACAGGGTCTACCTTCACCGCCTCCTCAAGAAGACGTCATATGAGCTTCTAACCGGTAACAAACCCAATGTATCTTACTTTCGTGTATTTGGGAGCAGGTGCTACATTCTAGTGAAGAAGGGTAGAAATTCTAAATTTGCTCCCAAAGCTGTAGAAGGGTTTTTATTAGGTTATGATTCAAATACAAAGGCGTATAGGGTCTTCAACAAATCATCGGGTTTGGTTGAAGTCTCTAGCGACGTTGTATTTGATGAGACTAATGGCTCTCCAAGAGAGCAAGTTGTTGATTGTGATGATGTAGATGAAGAAGATGTTCCAACGACCGCGATACGAACCATGGCGATTGGAGACGTGCGGCCACAGGAACAAGATCAACCTTCTTCCTCAACAACGGTGCATCCCCCAACTCAAGACGATGAACAGGTTCATCAAAAGGAGGCGTGTGATCAAGGGGGAGCACAAGATGATCACGTGATGGAGGAAGAAGCGCAACCGGCACCTCCAACCCAAGTTCGAGCGGTGATTCAAAGGGATCATCCCGTCGACCAAATTCTGGGTGACATTAGCAAGGGAGTAACTACTCGGTCTCGACTAGTTAATTTTTGTGAACATTACTCTTTTGTCTCTTCTATTGAGCCTTTCAGGGTAGAGGAGGCCTTGCTAGATCCGGATTGGGTGTTGGCCATGCAGGAGGAACTTAACAACTTCAAGCGCAATGAAGTTTGGACGCTGGTGCCTCGTCCCAAGCAAAATGTTGTGGGAACCAAGTGGGTGTTCCGCAACAAACAAGACGAGCACGGAGTGGTGACAAGGAACAAGGCTCGACTTGTGGCAAAAGGTTATGCCCAAGTCGCAGGTTTGGACTTTGAGGAGACTTTTGCTCCTGTGGCTAGGCTAGAGTCCATTCGTATCTTGCTAGCATATGCCACTCACCATTCTTTCAGGTTGTACCAAATGGATGTGAAGAGCGCTTTCCTCAACGGGCCAATCAAGGAGGAGGTGTACGTGGAGCAGCCCCCTGGCTTCGAGGATGAACGGTACCCCGACCATGTGTGTAAGCTCTCTAAGGCGCTCTATGGACTTAAGCAAGCCCCAAGAGCATGGTATGAATGCCTTAGAGACTTTTTAATTGCTAATGCTTTCAAGGTTGGGAAAGCCGATCCAACTCTTTTTACAAAGACATGTGATGGTGATTTGTTTGTGTGCCAAATTTATGTCGATGACATAATATTTGGTTCTACTAACCAAAAGTCTTGTGAAGAGTTTAGCAGGGTAATGACGCAGAAATTCAAGATGTCGATGATGGGCGAGTTGAACTACTTCCTTGGGTTCCAAGTGAAGCAACTCAAGGACGGCACCTTCATCTCCCAAACGAAGTACACGCAAGATCTGCTAAAGCGGTTTGGGATGAAGGACGCCAAGCCCGCAAAGACGCCAATGGGAACCGACGGACACACCGACCTCAACAAAGGAGGTAAGTCCGTTGATCAAAAAGCATACCGGTCCATGATAGGTTCCTTGCTTTATTTATGTGCTAGTAGACCGGATATTATGCTTAGCGTATGCATGTGTGCTAGATTTCAATCTAATCCGAAGGAGTGTCACTTAGTGGCTGTGAAGCGAATTCTTCGATATTTAGTCGCTACGCCTTGCTTCGGGATTTGGTATCCAAAGGGGTCTAACTTTGACTTGATTGGGTACTCAGATTCCGACTATGCTGGATGTAAGGTCGATAGGAAGAGTACATCGGGGACGTGCCAATTCTTAGGAAGGTCCCTGGTGTCATGGAACTCTAAGAAACAAACTTCCGTTGCCCTATCCACCGCTGAGGCCGAGTATGTTGCCGCAGGACAGTGTTGCGCGCAACTACTCTGGATGAGGCAAACCCTCAGGGACTTTGGCTACAATCTGAGCAAAGTCCCACTCCTATGTGATAATGAGAGTGCTATCCGAATAGCGGAAAATCCTGTTGAGCACAGCCGCACAAAGCACATTGACATCCGGTATCACTTTTTGAGAGACCACCAGCAAAAGGGAGATATCGAAGTGTTTTATGTAAGCACCGAGAACCAGCTAGCCGATATCTTTACCAAGCCTCTAGATGAGAAGACCTTTTGCAGGCTGCGTAGTGAGCTAAATGTCTTAGATTCGCGGAACTTGGATTGAATTGTAGCATACATGTGTTTATGCCTTTGATCATGTCCATTCTGCATTTTGTTGCTTATTATGGTGCTCAAGTTGTACAAACACTCCCTGGACCTCACAAGTCCGTTGCAAAGTGATGCACACGTTTAGGGGGAGATGTGTCACAACTTGACCCTTTGAGACTAACCATATGCTTGAGTTTGCTTGATTTAGTCTCGAAGGAGAATTGAAAGGGAAAAGGTGGACTTGGACCATGAAAGACTTCCACTGCACTCCGATGAGAGGGTAACTTATTCCAAGTCCATCTCATGAACTCTTATTGCCATTTGCTCTAAATTGAAGATTTTGGTGAGGCAATGGGGTTAAAGGGCCAAGATTGATCCCGTTTTGGTGCTTGATGCCAAAGGGGGAGAAAATAAAGGCCAAAGCAATAAATGGATCAGCTACCACTTGAGAAATTTGAAAATAGAAAATAGTAGAGTAGAGTTTGTGGTTTGTCAAAACTCTTTTATTGTCTCTTTTGTCAAAAGTTGGCTTCTTGTGGGGAGAAGTAGTAATTATGGGAAAAAGGGGGGGTTTTTGAAATCTTTGATCAATCTCTTTTGGAATGACTCTCTTTATGCTTCAACATATGTGTTTGACTTAGAGATAGAGATTTGAGTTTGATTTGCAAAAACAAACCAAGTGGTGGCAAAGGATGATCCATATATGCCAAAATTGAATCAAAATAAATTTGAGTTTTATTTGAAGTGAGTTTGCACTTGTTCTACTTGCTTTATGTTGTGTTGGCATAAATCACCAAAAAGGGGGAGATTGAAAGGGAAATGTGCCCTTGGGCCATTTCTAAGTATTTTGGTGATTGAGTGCCAATGCAAGTGCTTAAATGTGAATTTATGCTCATGGATGGACAAAGTGCAAATCAAGAGTAAAGGTATGTTTCTAAGCCTTAGTACATTGGTTTTGTGTACTAATATACTTGTCTAAGTGTTAGAAACAGAAAGAAGAAGAAAAGAAAAAGAGGAGAAAAAGACTTGGCTGTGTGCAGCCAAGACTCAGCTCGGTCTGGCACACCGGACTGTCCGGTGGTGCACCGGACAGTGTCCGGTGCGCCAGGCTGACTCGGCGTGAAGAGGCCGCTCTCGGGAATTCGCCGACGGCGTACGGCTAAAATTCACCGGACTGTCCGGTGAGCCAACGGTCGGCCGGGCCAACGGTCGGCCGCGCAATCTGCGCGGGACACATGGCCGAGCCAACGGCTAGAAGACGGCACCGGACTGTCCGGTGTGCACCGGACATGTCCGGTGCGCCAACGGCTCCAGATCTGCAACGGTCGGCAGCGCTGTTTAAAGAAAGAAATCGGGCACCGGACAGTGTCCGGTGTGCACCGGACTGTCCGGTGCACCCGACGACAGAAGGCAAGGATGGCCTTCCAGATTTGCTCTCAACGGCTCCTAGCTGCCTTGGGGCTATAAAAGGGACCCCTAGGCGCATGGAGGATTAGACCAAGCAACCTTAGAGCATTCTTGATCATCCACACTCAGTCTTTGCGCATTCGTTTGTCATTCTCAGTGATTCGAGCTCTGTTCTAGTGAGAACTTTGAGATAGTCTTTTGAGCTCGATTCTTGGTCGTGTGTGTGCGCATTTTGCTGTGGATTTGTGTGTGTTGCTTTCCTCCCTTACTTCGAATTTCTTGTAAATCTCAAGTGTAAGGGCGAGAGGCTCCAAGTTGTGGAGATTCCTCGCAAACGGGATATTGAAAGGCAAAACAAAACACCATGGTACTCAAGTTGGTCTTTGGACCACTTGAGAGGGGTTGATTGCAACCCTCGTCCGTTGGGACGCCACAACGTGGAGTAGGCAAGCGTTGGTCTTGGCCGAACCACGGGATAAACCACTGTGTCATATCTGTGTCTGATCTCTTGTGGTATTGTGTTTTGTTGAGACTCCTCCTTAGCCACTTGGCAATTATTGTGCTAACACTTAACAAGATTTTGTGGCTATAAGTTTAAGTTTCACAGGATCACCTATTCACCCCCCCCCCTCTAGGTGCTCTCAATACTGCCCTCGCTTCAATCCATTTGGTGAAGTATTCAACGGCTACAAAGGTGAACTTGAGGTTCCCCTGAGCCGTGGGCAGGGGCCCGACAATGTCTAGGCCCCAGCGCTAAAGGGGCCACGTGTGGGCGATTAGCTTCGTGAACTGCGAGGGGCGTCCCGAGCGTGGGGAAAATTTCTGACAGGCCTCGCAGGATCTGACAACCCGATTTGCGGCACAGATAATGGCGGGCCAGTAGAAACCTTAGCGTATCACCTTTGCCGCTAGGGCCCTGGGGCCTGCGTGGGAGCCGCAGGTCCCCTTGTGGACTTCGCGCAGGATTTGAACACCTTCGGTCTCGGTGACGCACTTAAGCATCGGCTGACTGACC
This sequence comes from Zea luxurians, assembly GCA_029449295.1. Classification (NCBI taxonomy): domain Eukaryota; kingdom Viridiplantae; phylum Streptophyta; class Magnoliopsida; order Poales; family Poaceae; genus Zea; species Zea luxurians. The sequence goes on along the minus strand of JAOPSE010000008.1, from coordinate 44,438,097 downwards.
CCCTTTTTGTAAAGTTGGCCCTCGATCAGTGCGAAGTCCCGGCTTCGGTGGTGGAGGCGCTTGGCCTCGTTGCTGTCGATTGGGTGGTAGTACCCCTGCAGGTACAGGGTTATTGGCGCCCGCCAGTCTTCGGTCATGATAAGGTTGATCACGCGGTGGCCCTCGCTGTCGTTGGTTATTTGGAGCCCTTCAGGGCTGCGGACGGCCGGCGTGCCGATGACGTGATAGAACACGTCGAAGGGTAGGGCTCGATTCCCAAGCTGTGCTCAATTATGGATCGGCTGACCCCGACTAGGTCGAGGGCTGACCAAGCGAAGACGTCCTTGTTCTTGGACAAGCAGCACAGGAGTTTTTCCTCGTCATGCGAAGTGAGGTCTTCGCTGATCGTGACTGTTTGCTTGGGTGTGGCATGGTCGAGGGGAACAGTCTTGGTCCCGTTGTTGCTTTGCAGCTGCGCCTTGTGTTGTTTTTCAGTTGGGCTGGCAGGCGCTGGGACCTCGCGCTGGGCCGTGAGGCAGTGGACATTTCTTTGCCCTGGGACGAAGTCTCGCTCTATATTGCACGCAGTCTGCTGATTGCCGTAGATTGAGATGGCGCCTAACGGACCTGGTATCTTCATGCACAGGTACAATCCGTGAATGGCTGCCTCAAACTTGTTGATGGAGCCCTAGCCCATGATGGCGTAGTACGGATACACCATGTCGACGATGTCAAAGGATATTTGCTCACTTCGGGCATTGGGCGCTACACCGAAGGAGAGAGGCAACTCTATTTTGCCGATAGGAAAAGTGCCCTTGCCGCCGAAGCCGTACAACGGATTGTCCGAAGGCTTGAGCAAGCTGTGGCTTATGCCCATGCGGTCGAAGGCATGGAGGAAAATGATGTCTGCCTGACTGCCATTATCGACGAGGACTTTGTGCAGGTCCCAGCCTGCCACGCTGCAGTTGATGACCATGGCGTCGATATGGGGGCGCTGCGCAGGTCGACGTCTCGGGCGTCGAAAGTTAGCGGTACATGGGACCACTTCGTCTGCACGACTGGGCTGGTGATGGCGACGTGGTTGATGCTGCGGTAGTGGTCCCGCTTCTGTCGCTTGGTGTCGAAGTCGACACTGGACCCCCCAGTGATCATATGAATGACTCCGTGATATGGCTGATCGGCGAAGTCTTCTTGCTTGGGGGTGTGGGGGTGGGGGATGTTTTGTTGTTGCTGGTGTGGAGGTGGGGGTGGGGGAGGTACGATTTGTACTTCCTGATGGTGTTGGTAAGCGTGGTGTGGTGGATGCGGGGCGGGGGCGTGGATGTATGGTGGAGGGTGTTGCTGATAAGTGTGCGCGACGACTCTTGGGTTGTCGGCCGGTTGCGTCCATGCCATCCTGTCTCTGGTGGCCTTCGTCTCTGGGCAGTCTTTGGTTTGGTGGGCGCAGTCTTCGCCGTGGAAGAGACAGTAGAATCGGCGCGGCGGCTGCGCGCGTACCCGGCCCCTACCGCGAGTTCCACTTCCACGGCCCTGGGGGGATATTCCTGGCGGCGAGGGGCATCACCAGCGGGGTGCTGGTTGGCAATGTTGTGCACCTGCTGCTGATTACGGCCGTCTCGACCGGAGTCTGGCTGCGGATTCCTCATCCACGTGCGGCTGGACTGTGGAGCATCTTTGGGTTTCCTCTGAGACTCAACCTTGCGCTGGTGGAGCTCTTCGGATTTGGCATATTTTTCAAATAGCTGATATAATTCCTGGAGGTTCTTGGGTGGGTCCCTGATGCAGTGGCTGTAAAGGACGCCGGCGCGAAGGCCACTGATGGCGTATTGAATGGCGATCTGGTCATCAACTAAGGGCAGCTGTGACTTGAGTGTTAGAAACTTGCGGTAATACTCTCGTAGAGTCTCTTTTTCTAGCTGCTTGCAGAGTGAGAGTTCGGCCAAGGCGTCGGTGTCTAGGCGGTACCCTTGGAAGTTGAGTAGGAATTTGTCCCTTAGGCTTCTCCAGGAGTCAATGGACAGCGGGGGCAACCTGGTGAACCAGGTGAGAGCTGGGCCTTCGAGGGCGATGATGAAAGACTTGGCCATTATGGCGTCGTCCCCTCCGGAAGATGCAACGGCGACCTGATAACTCATGATGTACTGTGCTGGGTCTGTGCTGCCATTGTACTTGGGATAGGTCCCTGCCCGGAAGTTGGCAGGCCAGGGTGTCACTTGCAGATGTGGCGCCAGGGGACTTTGCTCGTCGAGGTAGTTGACCCCTTGAAATGGCGCGGTGTGTGGGAAGGCGTAGTCACGCTGGGGGAAGTGCGGGTCTTCCACTTGAGCGCGCTGTTGCAGGGGTGGCCCGTGCTGCAGGCCGAGGTGGCCTTCGCGTATGTCTTCCACTTGTGCGCGCTGTTGCAGGGGTGGCCCGTGCTGCAAGCCGAGGTGGCCTTCGCGCTGCATCAGCGCGATCTCCCACTCGAGGTCCTGGGCCTCTGCTCTTCATCGCGTATCATTTGCCGCACCTTGGCTAGTGCAGACACGCACTGGCGCTTGGCCTCTAGTATCTCTTTTTGCCTCTGGAGATTGCGGTTCTTGAGGCGCAGGGCGCGCAGCTGTAGCTGTTCTTCCGCTGAAACGCCGAGGACTTCACCGTCCTCAGTGAGGTCCGCGCCCTCTGGTGGGGCGAAGCTTGGGGGAGGTTGCGGTTGTCCTTCAAGGCCGCAGGTGCGGAGAGCGTCGTCTTCGCAGGTGCGGGGAACATCGTCTTCAGTAGCCTCTTGGTGGGTGGAGTGGGTGAGTGCGAGGGCCTTGCCCTTTTTTGCGGCCAGCAGTGCTGCCTTCGCAGCCTCGTCAGCCTTCGAGCTAGCTTTCTTGGGTGCCATCGCGGGTGGTTTTTTCGCAGCACGAACGGTGGGCGCCAAATGTTGGAACTTGCTCACTGGCGCAAGTTGATCCAACGGGGGGGTGTAATAGCGCAAACATGGTTTCAGCACGTGATGGCAAAAGCTCTGTTCATCCAGCCTCTCAAGGGCACTGTGCGGGGGTATTTATAGGTATCCGAGTGCCCAGTGTCCTGTGTTAAGGACGCATGTGCCCTCAGACACCTAGGTTATCCCCGGAATATTCCCATAAAGCGGGGTTACAGACCGTAATTACAGGGATCCCTTCACAAATTAGGCCCATAATGCGCAGCGTCCACGCAGGGCCTGTTACAATGGGCCGTGTGGCCGTGGGCCTACGTGCTGGATGAGGTCGCAAGATGGGACGACCTCGTCACAGGTCTTCGTCTGGTGATGTATGGGACAAAGGGTGAGCATGCCCGTTGTCTTGTCTCTGTTGACCCAACGATTACGGCGAAGGCATCGAGCGAAGGGTGGCGTCTTCGCCTTCGCCCCAACACCAGTCTTCTGCATCCATGGGGTCAGTAGAATGGGCGAAGGTAAGAGGGTGCCCTCTCATGAACTCAGTACATTTGTCTCGTGGCATCTGAGGCATCTGCACTTGTAACTGGGGTTGGGGTTGCTGTTGAGCCTGCTGCATGGCTGCCAGAGTCTGTCCAATAGCCTGCACTGCCTGAGCTTGCATCAAGAACATCTGCTCCACTATCATCGGGGGTGGCAGGGGAGGCTGCCTCCGGTGTTGCTGGGGTTCCTCCTGCTGGACACGCTGCTCTTGCTGAACACGCCTGTTGCCTCGGCGTCTGTTGTCAGACATCTGTGGAAGACATTCACACATCAACATTGATCTTGCAATCCTTCAACATAAGAAAAGGGTATATAGAATTCTTCATGATACTGAGTGAACAAAGAAATTCACTGATCCCCATTACGATCCAATACAGCTTCTCAGATAAAAAGGAAAGTAGAAGTAAATGGTTTCCCAACTAAATAACTGACTTCATTAATATCACTAGCTAAACCAAGCTACAGGGGAAGCCCACATGTTGGCAACAGTCATTACAAAGATCCAAATCCAGCACAAGTTCATCATAACAAGCATGGAAGCAACTGATAAGCAAACTAAACTGACCATCTAAGACTGAGACACCTGACTTAAGAATTTATTACAAACTCCGACGCTAACGATCTAAGAATCCAGATCTATCCTGGTCCTACAGGCAGGGGAACCATAGGTGTGGTGACCACATGGCGGCGAGCGGTAAGGGTGCTGAGTCCCAACAGGAGCGGGGGAACCACCCTCCTGGTGGCAGCGCTCTGCCATCTCAGCATGCAACTCAGCAATCTCCGTTGGAGCCCTACTCAGCTCGTCTAGAGAGTGGTCCAGCTCGGCGTTAAGCACAGCGACTAGGTTGACTGTGCGGCTCAACCTAGGGTTATCCTCACCAATAGGCGAGACAACCACACTCTCTGTGCTACCAGTAGGACGGCGGGGGTAGTACCTAAGGTTAAGACTGTCGGCCACCCCACCGAATAAAGAACAGTACTGGGAGAGTGCACGCCGTGTTGTGTCCTGCATAGCCGCCTCCGCAGTGTCCCTCTCGGAGATGGAGTAATGCTCCGAAAAGGCCTCTACACCCCGGAGGTCATCCTCCGGACGGCGTACTAGGCAGGTAGCCTCCCAGCGGTCCGGGTACCTCCCGCGACTGTGCTGGTAGACTACACAACGATACTCGATCGACCAGGTGTGCCGGTCGAAAGCCCGGCGCAACAAGGTGTCGAGTGCGTCGTGGAAGTCACAACCGCGAGCGACGTCACGGGTGATGGGTCGGGCGACCCATCCCTCTGCCTCCTGTGGCTCAGAGGACTCAATACTATGGTCTGAGCCGTCGTCGTCTTCGGGGTCTCCTCCAGGATCTCCTCCAGTAGCTCCTCCAACAGTCAGGGCGTCCTGCGGTGGTGCAGGGGGCGCCTCCAGCTGGGGAACAGGGGAATGGTGCCTCACGGACTCCACCTCCTGCTCAGGCGGGGAGGAAGAGCCCTGCTGCTCCCTCTGCTGACACTGGCGCTCCTGCTCCTCACGTAGGCGGTGGTGCAGCCTCTCCAGGTGACTCGACTGACTGGACACGGTGCGGCGCAGAGGACGCTCCGCAAGGCGAGACGGCAGGAAAGGAATCACTGACTTACGAGCAGTGTGTCTAAGACGAGCCATCTACAAAAAACACCATAAGCATAAGAGTAAGAACAGAACTAATATGACAAGTAAGTAAACCATAGACAGAACAAAATAGAATTTTAGCAAGGTATAATATAATATATATATATAGTAGAACATAGGGTTGGTCGAGGTGACCGACTTTTGAAGTGACACCAGAGGTCAAGGTGAGAATGAGGGTCAATAGTCCTTAGTACGGCCAGTACTACTCTAGGTCAGTGGTCCTACAGTCAGCATGGCTTTGATACCACTTATGTCACACCCGGTTTCAGAAGGCAAACCGAATGCGAACCATGTACGTGCCAGGATCAGAACTCACGTACACAGCGATTACATAAATGAACATCATCGCATAGTGCTCGAATAATAACATAAAATAGTATTAACTTATTACATCACAGAGTCAGAGACATCCACATAGTCATCAACTTAACGGGTAAATCAAAGTGCTAAGCGAAACGCAGTAAAGATAGGGCCTTCATAGGCAGCTGACTGGGGGTTGCCGCCAACCCACACCTAGAACTCGTCGTAGTCTTGGAACTCCTGGAAGTCTCCTTCCATGGCTTCGTCTTCTCCTGAGCAGTGGTTGCAATGTGGACAACCTGGTGTTTTGTGGTAAAGCAAGGATGAGTACACATCAACGTACTCAGCAAATGCCCCGTTTGGCTGAAGTGGACTAGCTTTTTATGTGGGGTTAGGCTCAAGCGGTTGCTTTTAGTTGGTCAGGTATTTATTGTTAGTAGAAGCCAGATTTTATCGTAAAACCCAAGTTATAATCCCAAAAAGTACCTCCTCAGAGAGGAAATACGAGAATACATAATTTAAGTCACCATCATTAACCATCATCATTAAAGTCATCATCTGAGGTGTATCCAGAGTATCTCTAATCAAAGAGGATCCCAAGGCTGCTCTTAACCATGAGCACGGCTGATATATCAGTTTCATTACCCTCTGCAGAGGTCACACACTTTACCCATGAGCCGTGATTCCCATTTTGCCCGGGGATCATGACTCCCCATTGATCACTTCCTAGGTGGTCCAGCAAGGTATCACTATGTAGCCTTTACAAAGATTCCCTAGAGGTCATAGCCGCCCGTTAGGTTTCTCCAGTTTGATAAACACAGTACCTCTCCCCACAGGAGGGTGACTAACAAAAGCAAAACGAAAGAACCTCGGCACTCAGCCTCGGCAGAGCAAGCACTGTGCCTGGACCCCATTGACGGCACGACGGCGAAGCAACTACACCTCTAGTTTCTCTAATTAATTAGCTAAGGGCGTCCCATTTCACCCTCATGGTTACACTGTTTCTCGGGTGGTCTCTCAACGAACAGGTCCTTACGGAGAGGTACTCGGGAAACAGCCCGAGTCCCCTAAAATATCACAAGATCATCGGGACAACATCATCGTATCATAAATATTCACATCATGTTCGTTGATTAAGTTTAAGCAATAGCATAAAACTAACCATAGTAACCCAATAGGTAATCAAGTATAAGGTAAATACAAAGCTAGTCAATCCTTAGATTTCAATTAAGTAATGCGGGACAGTGTATTATAAGTGAAAGGGACATAATGGGTCAGAGGACACTTGCCTTCACCAAGCTGCTGCTCAGGGACTTCTCCTGCAACTTCCTCAAGAAACACAGACTGCTCGTTGTCTACTCAAAGCAATCATTCATTCTATACACTTGGGAAATAACAAAAGAGCAATATACCAAACATGTGCAGCAGAGAGATCACAGGTTCAAATAGAAAAAGATCGGCAATATGGTGTTCCCTAGGTCTAGGGTAGATGACTATACAAAGTGATTCATTATTCACTAACCAGGTCTATGTCACTATCATATTGTTCAGATAAAGTTAGTTTAGTGGTGGGGTTAATCATTATATGGTGTTAAGTCTATAAACTTAAGTACTCCAACTTTTATTAGAGTCTACTATCTTTATTTTATTTCTATTAGGGTTCCAATAACATTAATTCTAAACTAGAGATCAACTATTAATTGGGACATAAAAACATTATGAACATTTTGCAATTTGAAGCACCTAATTTGGAGTTCATATGACAAAGTTATGAATTTTACAAGATTAGGGATTAAAAATACACTTTTAAATACTTATTCCTGATTAAATAAAAGTCCGAGGACCTATCTGCAAAATACCAAGGACGGTGGGTTAATTTGCAGAAAACCGAGGGTCTCTTTAAGAAATTTGCGCGGGTGAAGGGGTATCGGGCTCCCTCGGTCGTTGGATCTCGGATCGACGCTCGAGATTAGATCGGCGGGCACGCGCGAGAGCGCGTGGGGGCACGAGCAGCTGATAGGCGGGGCCGCGCGGGCAGGGGCTCGGGCGCGGGCGGCTAGTAAACGGGGCCCAGCGACAGGAAGGCGGGGTGCGAGGGCGGCTCTGGGCCGTCAGATTCCAGGCGGACGGTTAAGATTAGACTTGGGTTATTTAAAAAGGAACCGTTCGATCTGAGATGGACGACGGGGATCGGGCGGCTGGCTTCGGCCCTCTTCTCCGGCCAGCGGAGGTGGCGGCGCTCGTACCAGCGGCGGGGAGCTCGCCGGAGACAAGGGGCTCGGGGGCTCCGTGGGTCTTAGGGCAACCGGGATGGTCTGGGAGGTTGGGGAAGGCACGGGGAACCCAATGGCGAGGGCTAAGTCGTGATAGGGGCACCGGAGGGTGGCAGCCCACGGCGAGACGGCTCGACGGCGGCGCCAACCGACTCCGACGAGAAATCAAGCACAACAGAGAGTAAGGGAGGGAAAAGGAGAGGGCAGGGGAGGTTCCTTACCTCAAGGCGTACCCCAGGAACCTCTCGGTGGCGGTGAAGACGCGACGATGGCTCGGGTCAACGGTGGCGGCACCGGGACTACGCGGAGGACGGCGGGTGAGCGCGGGCAGAGGAAATCAGGGAGGGAGAGGAGAAATTGGAGCGTGTCCTGTGGATGTCGAGGTAGAGCTCACCGTGGTAGAGGGCACGACCAGGCTCCGATGTCGACGGGGAAACGGGCTCGGGACGGCAGCAGACAACGGCGGCTCCACCCTGGCGTACAAGCAGCACGGGTGGGTGAAATCAGGCTCTGCGAGTGTGAAAATGAGGGAGGGGGAGAGTAAGTGGGGCTCTAGGGTCTCAAGTGGCCGAGGGCGGGGCGGCTGCGAGCTCGACGCGTGACATGGGAGTGGAGTCCTCGGCGTGCGCGCAGCGAGGGAGGGCGATTACGCGGGGACGAGGGAGCTGACAGAGGGGGCCCACGAGCAGAGAGAGAGAGGGAGCGGGCGCATGTGCAAGGGAAGCGGCAGCGCCGACAGGGCGGGCCCGCCGGGGCAGAGAGAGAAAGAGGGAGCGGGTGCGCGCGCGGTGGGCCGGCTGGGCCGAAAGGCCGAGGGGAAAAGGGGTTGCGGGCCACTTTACTCTTTTCTTTTATTTCGGAAATTGTTTTCCCTTTTCTTTTTATTTACTCCATTTGACTCAAATCCAAATATGCCACAATTTCAAATTAGCACCCTCAAGCATATGCATCAAACAAAAGTGGAGTTTAGGGTTCAACATGATGCAACATTTCATACTCCCTTGGAGTTTAGCCTACTAGATTATAATTACATTTACAAATAAAAATAACCACTCTTCTTCTATAGAAAAGAGAAAGAGGAGATTGGGGGAGATGAGAAGAGAGGAGTAACACCTGAATTTGTGAATATGAGCAAAGAAATTTTATACCCCAAATTCAGAGTGTTACATGCGGCCAGGCCTGGCCCCGCACAGCTCGGCCCGGCCTTGGCCCGTGCGCCCCTGGTGCCCTGCCCCTCCCCCATGCCGCGCCCCCTCCCCAGGTCTCTTTCCCCTCATTCAATTCTCCCGCACACAACTCCCTCTCTCTCTCCCACCTCTCTCTCTTCCCTGTGGTGCCCTAGGTTTTGGAGACGCTGATCGCCAAATTTGGATGCCCGTGGTGAGCTCCCCTCCTCTCTCTCTCTCTCTCTCCTTCTTCTTCTTCCTCCTCTCCTCTACCCCCCGCGCCACCCTGGCCGCCAACCGCGCCCCCTCGGCCACGCCCTCGCGTGCCCTCCCGGCCGTGCCCTCCCTGGTCGCGCCTCGTGCCCCCTCGGCCGCATGCCCCGTGCCCTCCTCGACCATGCCCCGTGCCCTCCTCGTCCACGCCCCGCATGCCCCCTTGGCCGCGCGCCGCGTGCCCTCTTCGGCCATGCCCCCCGCGCCTTTTGGTCGCGCCCTCCTGGCTACGCACCTCGCGCACCTCCCGACCGCGAACCCCGCGTGCCTCCTCGGCCAAGCCCCCGCGTCGCCGTATCCGGCCGTGCCCACGCCACCGTCCCCGGCCGCCGTGCCCCCTAGCCGCGCGCACCTGTCCGCGCGCCATGTTGTCGTGCCCTGTCCACCGCGCCCTCGGCCGCGTGCGCCCTACCACGTGGGCAGCTCTAGTAAAAACAATGTTTGAATTTTAGTTTGATTAGTTTTAAATTCAGTTTAATGAACGTGCTACGTCACATGCTTCGTTGCGCGACGAATGAGTTTAATTTCAAGAATTTATTAGTGCGGTGCGTCGCGCGCTTCGTCGTGCGGCGATTTATTTGATTTCGTATCTTGTTAATATGTTGTCGCGCGCTTCATCGCATGGCGAATTAGCTTGATTTCAGATTCTATTAATGTGTTGCGTCGCGCGCTTCGTCACGCGACGATTCATCTTAATTTCAGATTATTTAATGTGCGGCATCGTGCGTCTAGTCGCGCGATGTTTCGTTTTAAATTCAGTTTAGATGGCGTATGCTGTTGTGCGTTTCATTACGTGACGCTTAACGTCTCTTTATAATTGATGCAAGTGTCTCATGGCATGCTCCGTCGTGCGACGAGTCGTTTATTTCTTAATTCAATTTAAGTGTTGTGTCGCGCGTTTCGCCGCGTGACAATCCTTTTAAATTACCTTGATGTGTTCATAATGATTAAACATGGAACATGACTTTGCCCTATGCTTAATGTGATGGCTAAATTAATACTATTCTGTTTAGATGAGTATTTTAATTTATAATCGTGTGATGTGATCGCTCTTCGACCGTAGCCTCGACCGTTACTTTCCCTTTCTCGCTTAGTCGTAGATGTGAACCCTACGTCGAACGTCTGTTTATTTATTACATTCAATTGTATGGTGTATTGTTCTTTTGTATTGTAACACCCACTTTGTAGTTGTTAAGAATAATACCAATTGAGAAAACAATTTCTCTCCTTATGTGAATTTGACCTTTATGCATCATCACATGTGAACACTATATTCAAAAACAAATAAGTAATAAAAGGTTATGCTATTAAATAATTGCACCATGCTGAATCTTTTATTTGATGTGCATTTTTGTGACAACATAGAATAATGTGAAAAGAAAAATATTAATACCCAAATGGGAATTTGAGATCTAAAAGAAACTCTAGAATTGGAGAAAGAGAGCAATAATTACCATGATATAAATACTAAATTTAGATAAATTTATCCATACCTTGTCTAAAAATGAGTCTTTAATGAGAAAACAAATTGGCCAAGTAGTATGAGTTCGAATGGGTATTTAAATTAGGAATCTGAAAAATTAAAAAGGGAAAGAAGACAAGAAAAGAAAATAGAAAAAAAATATAAAAGAAAAGGTAAAAACGCAGGAATGGGCTCACTAAACCGGATTCGGCCCGACTTCATCACCGCGTGCGCTCCCTGCCTGGGCGCGCCTGGCGACTTACGTGTGGGGCCTACTGCCCAGATTCTTTTCTCCGCTCAAGTGACGAATCGCACGGTCGCCTATCGCCCCTCTACTGTGCTCCGCGTTTTCTCCACTTCCATGTGGGCCACGATTGTCAGCTCGTTCCCCTTTCCTGAAACAGAATGCGAGAATTTCTCTGCGCACCGTGAGAATCGCGGGTCTTCCGCCGGCCGCCGCAATCACGTGCCCTCACGATCTCCTCTCTCCTCTCGGCGCGCATGCAAACCAGCTCCTCTTCCACTGGCATTGGACCACGGGTCCGCGTCGTCTTCAGGATGGCATAACGGACTGGCGCGATCCCCGCGTTGCATGCCTCCTGGGTAGAATATGAAGACCAGCTCCTTCTCTCCTCCCTCCCGTTCACCACCAAAGTCATAGGAGGGAGACAGTGTGAGTGCCGAGCGCCACTGTAGAATCGAGCGTCCGCCATGGTGCGCGCGGTTGGCTGCGCCTGGGCGTCGACGTAGTGTGGGCGGCGCGCGCAGCGGGTTTACGGACCCTTCTGTCTCTCTCGTTCGCTTCCAACGCACGCGACCGGCTCTCCCTGCGCCCGTTCCGTGGCTTCCGAGTGAGTCCTACAGGCGATGCGGGCGGAGTCTGACGGGAGAGAGAACGGGGGCAGCACCGCCGCCAGGAGAAATCATCGGGGCCCTTCGGCAGAGCGCCACCGCAGGCTTATTTCACGTCGTTGCCGGTACTTTCCTTTCCCCTGCCGTGATCCACTAGATCGCTCTCTCTCCAGCGTTGTTTGTTTCCTCGGCTCCGGAGGTATTAGGTTGACTCGACGGTGGGGATTCCGGGGCATTGACGTCGGTTGTAGCTGCTCCGGCGAGCTCGCCGAAGGATGAAACGCCACCTGGGCGCTTCGGTTAGGAAGAAAGGTTGTGAGGCGTTGGTTCGTGAGTGTGCGGTTCAGATTAAAATAGGAATAACTCTTCACATGGTTGATCTGGTCCATAGGAACGTGATCGGACGACTACGATCTATTGACCGCGTACCGCTGCGTTGTGATCGACCCTGGCCCTTGGATCAGGATCGTGTGGAGCAGACGAGATCGCTGTTAATTAAAAGCCGCACCATCGATTTTGGATCCAAGAGTCACGATGGCGTACCAATTCGCCGATGATCCGATCTAATCCGTACCGCCTATTTCTAATCCAGCGGCCGAGTGTTCCAACACCCCTTCGTCGAAGCCGTTTTCTAAAAGAGTCCCTCGGGTTCAGGGTAAATAACCCGCGGTCCACTGCAGAATTAGCCTGAGTCTAGGAAACCTTGCACAGAGGTCCCTGCTGTTCTCTGTTATTGTGCGCGCAGTCCAGTGCTGTGAGAAAATAAGAAAAAGGGTTTAGAAATGGATTTCTAGTGCCAAAGTAATTCCAGAACTTATAAAATCCATAGAAAATTCATATTAAGTCCAAATGAGTCCATTCCAATTTCTATAATTCTATAATATTATTGTTTATCACATAGTGTCTCTTGTTTGATATGAAAACTGTATTAAAATTAATCTCTTAATTAATATCGTATCAAATACATAAAACCTTAGGAAATTCGTATCTCCTTCATTTTAAATCCGATTTGATCCGTTCAAGTTGTGTTAGTCCCGTAGCAACGTGTAGATCATTATTATGCAGTATATTCTTATGTTTGGTGTGATGTTAATTTTATCTATACCATGTTTGTTTGTATTGCTTCGACTAGCGCGAGGACACGTGTCATCTGAGCAAATTGGTACCTGGAATCTCAAGTGCCAGGCAAGTTGTGCCCTTGACCACTTTTTACCCAATAATGTTCTTTAATATCACATACTCATGCATAGGTTAATTTTGATGGGACCCAATAGGTCACCCTAGATTTGTTTATCTCATTACCTTGTTTACCCCTGAATCACTTGGGTAGTTTGCTATTGCTTTACATGGTTTTGGGGTAATCATTTATTATATCTATGTTCCAATTATTCTTGTTATTCTGTTTATGTTCATGTTGAGATCATTAATGTTAATTGGAACATAGAGCTTAACTTGAGAACCACGTGCCACCACAAGGGTGGAATGGGACGCCCTTGGCTGACTAATTAGGAAAGCTAGTGGAAGACTACCTTACCCGAAAGGGGCAAGGGCAGTAGGGGAGAGGTCAGTGCGGGGAGGTCCCTGGTTGGTCTTGCTGGGATGGCAGTCAGCCAGGAACCCTTTACTGGATCTTCCCATAAACTGTAGCGGGTTTTCGGAAGCTAGTGGAACTTTGTAAAGGCCTCGTAGTGTTGCCCTGCCGTGCTTCCTAGGTAGAGGTATATGGGGAGTCGCGACCCCTTGGCAGATGGGTAACATGACTTGTGGGTAAAGGGTACAACCTCTGCAGAGTGTAAAACTGGTATACTAGCCGAGCTCACGGTCATGAGCAGCTCAGGACTCTCTGATGTTTAAATTATGGAACTTAAATTCAATTTTGTCATTTGCATTGCATGGGTTTGTTATTAATTTTGTTCTATTACTTTACTTATGGTTTGGTATTTACTTACACTTAGTAACTGCTAATAAAATTTTGACCAACTACTTAAAAGCAATGCTCAGCTTTAACCCCTGTCATTGATTAAGCCTTACACATCACATGAACTCACACCTTTGTGAGTTTATGTCCACTGGTTCCCCACAACTTGTTGAGCTATGATCATGTGTGAGCTCACCCTTGCTGTCTCACACCCCCCCCCCCCACAGGAGAAGAGCAGGTGTTTCAAGTGGAGTCAAGTACCGAGGAGTTCGATCTGATATAGGTGGCGTTTCCCAGTCGACATTGGCGCCGACGATCCTTAGTTCGTTTTATCTTTATTATTTTATTTTGTAATAAGTCTTCCGCTATGTAATAAATACTCTGATGTTAATGACATTTATCTCTATACACTCTGTTATTATATATGTTGTCTTCTTGGCGCATGTATGAGATGCACCCGGCTTTGTTCTTTAAAACCGGGTGTTACAGAAGTGGTATCAGAGGAAATGTTGACTGTAGGACGAAACCTAGATAGAAATGGACAAAACCCTTACCTACTTACCTTACTCTGACTCATTCTATACTCATCTCATCTTGATCTATTCTCACCTTTTGCTATTCTACTCTGATCATTCTTACCTTTTCTACTCTAAGACAAGATGGATTTCAAAACTTGGAATCCCTACCCCTATGATATTTTTAAGAGGCCTAAGACAAAAATTAAAACTATTTTCTCTATTAAAAATGTTGGTTGATTGTGCTGATGCTAAATGTCTGATTTGCTTCTTTGATTGATTGAATTAGTATAGACGGGCATCTTAGCATGTACCACCATAAGGTACTGTATTAGCTTTAGTAGGTGACACACTAATCTACTTAGCTAATAAGTCCCCCAAAGTAACACGATTGTAATTACTGCCTTGTCTACTGCTCCTTCTTACCTTATGTATCTAACTCAGATGGTCAATACCAGGAAAGGAAAGATTATCACGCAACAGCAAACAGAGATGAATCCTCCAAATCCTTCACCTGTTGAAACCGAGCAAGTGATCGCAACCCAAAGGCTGGTAATACAGCAATTGACAGACATGATGACCGAAATGCAAAGCCAGATAAGACAAGAACGCGAGGAAATACGTCAGGCCCGTCTGGAGATACAGCAAGAAATAAGGCAATCACGGTTGGAGAGACAACGACAAGAGCAACCACCATCTCCACCACCACCGGCTCCACCAAGCTACATAAACATATATGTAAATTACTACTATTTGTAAGATCTACATGTTCCTTTAGTTAGTATTCGGTATGATACCATTTTAAGAGGAATAAAAAGGTCTATTTGACCCCATGAGTTGCTAATAAAATTATGCGTCATGCTGAGATTTTGGTTTGGGCATATGTGTTGGACAATATGAGAAAACCCATGAGAGTAATTACACCTAAAGGGACTGAAGAATCAGTGAACGGAATTACAAGAGGCTAGTTACTTACGTCCGAGTTCCTCACCTTAGAGAGTACCAGTTTTGTTGTAAAGAAGAAAGATGGATGGCAAGGGATGTGCGTGGATTAAAGGTTCCTTAATGATGTCACTGTGAAGAACAAGTATCCGTTGCCCCGCATTGAGGATTTATTTAATTGGATGAGAGGAGCAAGGGTACTCTCAAAGATTGACCTCCGATCGGGATACCATCAGATGAAGACTGGACCATCAGATATTCCTAAGACGGCTTTCTCGACTCGATATGGATTATATGAGTTCATCGTTATGTCGTTTGGATTAACTAATGCACCAGCTTATTTTATGGATTTGATGCATAAGATGTTCTTGGAGTATTCGGACAGATTCGTCGTGGTGTTCATCGACGATATTCTTAACTATTCTAAGAATGAGAGTGACCATGAAGAACATCTAAGGTTGGTGCTACAGAAGTTGCGAGATAATCAACTCTACGCTAAGTTTAGCAAGTGCGAGTTTTGGATTGGCGAGGGGCCATTTCTTGGACATATCATCTCTAATGGAGGGATATCAGTGGATCCTGCTAAAGTCAAGGAGATAGTGGCGTGAAGCCTACCCACTACGGTTACGGAGTACCGAAGTTTCTTGGGACTTGCAGGATATTATTGGAGATTTATTGAAGAATTTCCTACGATTGCTAAGCTTATGACCTCGTTTTTGGTGAAGGAAAGAGAATTCAAGTGGGACGAGAAGTGCCAAGTATATACGGATCATAAGAGTTTGAAGTAGATATTCACTCCGAAGGATCTCAACTTTAGGCAACGCCGTTGGTTGGAGCTTATTAAGGATTATGATTTGGAAATTCACTATCACCCGGGCAAGGCAAATTTGGTTACAGATGCCTTGAATCGAAAGGAGCATGTTCATTTAGCTGTTATTGCCCAGCTACTCGAGGAGATTGTTGAGGATTTTAGGAGACTTAACCTGGGGATAGTTGCTCACACTGAAGGAGTTACTATTGATGTGGAACCTACTTTGGAGCAAGGGATCCGCAAAGGACAAAATGGTGATGCTAAGATACAAGAGATTAAGGATCTGATTTCTGAAGATCGAGTTCCGGAATTCACGGAAGATGAGCAAGGCACCGTATGCTTCAAGGACAAGAGATGTGTTCTGGAGATTGAAAGCCTTCGTGAGACTATATCGAAGGAAGCCTATGACTTGGATTATTCTATTCATCCTGGTAGTACCAAGATGTATCAGGATTTAAAGCAGAAGTGCTGGTGATATGGACTGGAGAGAGATATGGCTGCACATGTGGTTATGTGCGATGTGTGCCAAAGAGTTAAGACCGATCACCAAAGACTAGCTGGACTATTACACCCACCAAAGATGTCCAAGCGGAAGTGGGAAGAGATTGGTATGGACTTCTTTACTGGATTGCCTCGCACCTCAAGAGGATATGATGCTATATGGGTGATTGTGGATAGATTGACTAAAGTGGCTCATTTCATCCTCGTCAAGACTACTTATAATGGATCGCAATTGGCTAAGTTATACATGTCTCGGATTGAGTCTCTACATGGTGTACCGAAGAAGATCGTTTTGGATAAGAGGATCACAGTTTACCCCCAGAATTTTGGAAAAGTTTTCATGAGAATGCGGATGCGAAGTGGAATTTTAGTTTGGCCTACCTCAGACTGATGGACTGATTGAAAGGACTAACCAAGTATTGGAGGACATGTTGAGAGCTTGTGCCCTTCAGCATGGTAGTAGTTGGGACAAGAGTCTACCTTATGCTGAGTTCTCATATAATAATAGTTACCAGGCCAGTCTAAAGATGTCACTGTTTGAGACTCTATATGGCAGGAAATGCAGGATTCCTCTACATTGGATCAGACTGGAGAAAGACAGTTCTTTGGGCCTGAACTGATTCAAGAGGCAGAAGAACAAGTCTGTATAATCAGGGAGAACTGGAGGGTGGCTCAAACCAGGCAAAAGAGTTATGCTGATAATAGAAGAAGACCATTGGAATTTGAAGAAAGATATTATGTGTATGTCAAGGTGTCACCACTTCGTGGAATGAGGAGATTTAAAGTCAAGGGCAAATTGTCCCCTCGCTATATTGGACCATTCTTGATCTTTAGGCAAGTTGGAGAGATGGCCTACCAACTCGAGTTACCTGCTAGTCTATCGGATGTGCATAATGTGTTCTACAACTTAAGAAGTGTCTCCGTGTTCCCGAGGAACAGTTACCCATGGAAGAGCTCAGTGTTCAATGAGATTTGACTTACACGGAGTACCCGATCAAGATTTTGGATACATTGACTCGAGTTACAAGAAATAAGGTGATAAAGATGTGCAAAGTTCAATGGAGTCACCACAGTGAAGATGAAGCAACTTGGGAAAAAGAAGAAGAGCTTCGTATAGATTTTCCCCACCTTTTCCCTAGATCTTCTTAAATCTCGAGGACGAGATTATTTTTAAGGGGGGTAGGATTTGTAACACCCACTTTGTAGTTGTTAAGAATAATACCAATTGAGAAAACAATTTCTCTCCTTATGTGAATTTGACCTTTATGCATCATCACATGTGAACACTATATTCAAAAACAAATAAGTAATAAAAGGTTATGCTATTAAATAATTGCACCATGCTGAATCTTTTATTTGATGTGCATTTTTGTGACAACATAGAATAATGTGAAAAGAAAAATATTAATACCCAAATGGGAATTTGAGATCTAAAAGAAACTCTAGAATTGGAGAAAGAGAGCAATAATTACCATGATATAAATACTAAATTTAGATAAATTTATCCATACCTTGTCTAAAAATGAGTCTTTAATGAGAAAACAAATTGGCCAAGTAGTATGAGTTTGAATGGGTATTTAAATTAGGAATCTGAAAAATTAAAAAGGGAAAGAAGACAAGAAAAGAAAATAGAAAAAAAAATATAAAAGAAAAGGTAAAAACGCAGGAATGGGCTCACTAAACCGGATTCGGCCCGACTTCGTCACCGCGTGCGCTCCCTGCCTGGGCGCGCCTGGCGACTTACGTGTGGGGCCTACTGCCCAGATTCTTTTCTCCGCTCAAGTGACGAATCGCACGGTCGCCTATCGCCCCTCTACTGTGCTCCGCGTTTTCTCCACTTCCATGTGGGCCACGATTGTCAGCTCGTTCCCCTTTCCTGAAACAGAATGCGAGAATTTCTCTGCGCACCGTGAGAATCGCGGGTCTTCCGCCGGCCGCCGCAATCACGTGCCCTCACGATCTCCTCTCTCCTCTCGGCGCGCATGCAAACCAGCTCCTCTTCCACTGGCATTGGACCACGGGTCCGCGTCGTCTTCAGGATGGCATAACGGACTGGCGCGATCCCCGCGTTGCATGCCTCCTGGGTAGAATATGAAGACCAGCTCCTTCTCTCCTCCCTCCCGTTCACCACCAAAGTCATAGGAGGGAGACGGTGTGAGTGCCGAGCGCCACTGTAGAATCGAGCGTCCGCCATGGTGCGCGCGGTTGGCTGCGCCTGGGCGTCGACGTAGTGTGGGCGGCGCGCGCAGCGGGTTTACGGACCCTTCTGTCTCTCTCGTTCGCTTCCAACGCACGCGACCGGCTCTCCCTGCGCCCGTTCCGTGGCTTCCGAGTGAGTCCTACAGGCGATGCGGGCGGAGTCTGACGGGAGAGAGAACGGGGGCAGCACCGCCGCCAGGAGAAATCATCGGGGCCCTTCGGCAGAGCGCCACCGCAGGCTTATTTCACGTCGTTGCCGGTACTTTCCTTTCCCCTGCCGTGATCCACTAGATCGCTCTCTCTCCAGCGTTGTTTGTTTCCTCGGCTCCGGAGGTATTAGGTTGACTCGACGGTGGGGATTCCGGGGCATTGACGTCGGTTGTAGCTGCTCCGGCGAGCTCGCCGAAGGATGAAACGCCACCTGGGCGCTTCGGTTAGGAAGAAAGGTTGTGAGGCGTTGGTTCGTGAGTGTGCGGTTCAGATTAAAATAGGAATAACTCTTCACATGGTTGATCTGGTCCATAGGAACGTGATCGGACGACTACGATCTATTGACCGCGTACCGCTGCGTTGTGATCGACCCTGGCCCTTGGATCAGGATCGTGTGGAGCAGACGAGATCGCTGTTAATTAAAAGCCGCACCATCGATTTTGGATCCAAGAGTCACGATGGCGTACCGATTCGCCGATGATCTGATCTAATCCGTACCGCCTATTTCTAATCCAGCGGCCGAGTGTTCCAACACCCCTTCGTCGAAGCCGTTTTCTAAAAGAGTCCCTCGGGTTCAGGGTAAATAACCCGCGGTCCACTGCAGAATTAGCCTGAGTCTAGGAAACCTTGCACAGAGGTCCCTGCTGTTCTCTGTTATTGTGCGCGCAGTCCAGTGCTGTGAGAAAATAAGAAAAAGGGTTTAGAAATGGATTTCTAGTGCCAAAGTAATTCCAGAACTTATAAAATCCATAGAAAATTCATATTAAGTCCAAATGAGTCCATTCCAATTTCTATAATTCTATAATATTATTGTTTATCACATAGTGTCTCTAGTTTGATATGAAAACTGTATTAAAATTAATCTCTTAATTAATATCGTATCAAATACATAAAACCTTAGGAAATTCGTATCTCCTTCATTTTAAATCCGATTTGATCCGTTCAAGTTGCGTTAGTCCCGTAGCAACGTGTAGATCATTATTATGCAGTATATTCTTATGTTTGGTGTGATGTTAATTTTATCTATACCATGTTTGTTTGTATTGCTTCGACTAGCGCGAGGACACGTGTCATCTGAGCAAATTGGTACCTGGAATCTCAAGTGCCAGGCAAGTTGTGCCCTTGACCACTTTTTACCCAATAATGTTCTTTAATATCACATACTCATGCATAGGTTAATTTTGATGGGACCCAATAGGTCACCCTAGATTTGTTTATCTCATTACCTTGTTTACCCCTGAATCACTTGGGTAGTTTGCTATTGCTTTACATGGTTTTGGGGTAATCATTTATTATATCTATGTTCCAATTATTCTTGTTATTCTGTTTATGTTCATGTTGAGATCATTAATGTTAATTGGAACATAGAGCTTAACTTGAGAACCACGTGCCACCACAAGGGTGGAATGGGACGCCCTTGGCTGACTAATTAGGAAAGCTAGTGGAAGACTACCTTACCCGAAAGGGGCAAGGGCAGTAGGGGAGAGGTCAGTGCGGGGAGGTCCCTGGTTGGTCTTGCTGGGATGGCAGTCAGCCAGGAACCCTTTACTGGATCTTCCCATAAACTGTAGCGGGTTTTCGGAAGCTAGTGGAACTTTGTAAAGGCCTCGTAGTGTTGCCCTGCCGTGCTTCCTAGGTAGAGGTATATGGGGAGTCGCGACCCCTTGGCAGATGGGTAACATGACTTGTGGGTAAAGGGTACAACCTCTGCAGAGTGTAAAACTGGTATACTAGCCGAGCTCACGGTCATGAGCAGCTCAGGACTCTCTGATGTTTAAATTATGGAACTTAAATTCAATTTTGTCATTTGCATTGCATGGGTTTGTTATTAATTTTGTTCTATTACTTTACTTATGGTTTGGTATTTACTTACACTTAGTAACTGCTAATAAAATTTTGACCAACTACTTAAAAGCAATGCTCAGCTTTAACCCCTGTCATTGATTAAGCCTTACACATCACATGAACTCACACCTTTGTGAGTTTATGTCCACTGGTTCCCCACAACTTGTTGAGCTATGATCATGTGTGAGCTCACCCTTGCTGTCTCACACCCCCCCCCCCACAGGAGAAGAGCAGGTGTTTCAAGTGGAGTCAAGTACCGAGGAGTTCGATCTGATCTAGGTGGCGTTTCCCAGTCGACATTGGCGCCGACGATCCTTAGTTCGTTTTATCTTTATTATTTTATTTTGTAATAAGTCTTCCGCTATGTAATAAATACTCTGATGTTAATGACATTTATCTCTATACACTCTGTTATTATATATGTTGTCTTCTTGGCGCATGTATGAGATGCACCCGGCTTTGTTCTTTAAAACCGGGTGTTACATGTATTAAATGTGTGGAATGTATGTTTGAACGCGTATACATAACGGTCAGTTGGTGGAGTCCGAAGGAATTGCAGGTGAAGACTCTAAGAAGCAGTCGGTTGGTGAAGGCAAGTGTCCCTTGACCCATCTATGTCCTACTCATTCTTATAATTCACTCCCCGCATTTATAAAATTTATACTTAAGGATTGACTAGCTTTTGGTTTATCTTGTCCTTGTTTACCTATTTTGGTTGGGTTATTTCAGTTTAGCTATATGCTAGTGCTTCACATTAATCAATGAACATGATGAGATTATCTATGATACACTGTTTTCCCTTTTGATTATGATGATATACTTGTGGCCCTTAAGGGGACTCGAGCTATTTCTGGAGTGCCTCTTCGTAAGGACTAGTTCGTTGGATGACCGCCCGGGAAAACAGTGCAACCATGAGGGTGGAGTGGGACACCCTTAGCTGAGTAATTAGAGGAACTGGGGTGTAGTTCAATTTGCCGTCATGCCGTTAATGGGGCTCGGTGTATGCGGCTCGCTCTGCCAAGGTTGGTTCGCCCATTGGGGAGGAGTGCGGTGCATTTAGGAAACCTAACGGGCGGCTACAGCCCCAGGGAATCTTTATAAAGGCTACGTAGTGAAACCCAGCCTATTCACCTTAGTAGTGTTTAAGGGTTTGATCGGCCCGAGGCAAGAGGGAATCACGGCTTGTGGGTAAAGTGCGCAACCTCTGCAGAGTGTTATGAAACTGATATATCAGCTATGCTCGCGGTTATGAGCGGCCAAGGGAGCTCCATTGATTAGAGATACTTGATAAGAGATGTATGGTTCGCAGGTGGTGATGAGGATGATGATTTTGGTTATGACTATGGTAATGGTAAGTGGTATTCTTTCCGTTTGGAAAGGATACATTGGGTTAATAACTTGGGTTAATGCTAAAACCTGGCTTTCAACTAGTAATAATAACCTGACCAACTAAAAGAAACTGCTTGACTTAACCCCACATAAAGCTAGTCCACTACAGCCAAACGGGATATATTGCTGAGTATGTTGATGTGTACTCACCCTTGCTTTACACCCCAAACCCCCCCCCTAGGTTGTCCGCGTTGCAACCACTGCTCAGGTGAAGATGAAGTTGTGGAGGAGGACTTCCAGGAGTTCCAAGAGTACGATGAGTTCTAGGCGTGGGTTAGCGGCAAACCCCCAGTCGGTTGCCTATGTAGGCCGTGTGTATCTACGTTTCTTTTCCGCACTTTGATTATTGTTAAAGACTATGTGGATGTCTTGGACATCATGATGTAATCGACTATTATTACCCTTTTATGTTATTATTTGAGCACTGTGTGATGATGTCCAGTTATGTAACTGATGTGTACGTGAATTGCTGATCCTGGCATGTACATGGTTCGCATTCGGTTTGCTTTCTAAAATCAGGTGTGACAGTTTTCTGCTCAAAAGTCGTTCCAAAGGGAATGCAGAGCCAAATACCACCGAAATATAAGGTGAAGAAGTTCAAAAGTCATTCATAAGGGGATGCAGAACTTAAATGCCACCGAATAGAAGGTGAAGAAGCTCAAAAGTCGTTCCTAAGGGGATGCAGAGCTTAAAAGACTCAAAAGTCGTTCCTAAGGGGATGCAGAGTCTGGGTGTGGTTTCGTGTGTGTTCGGGACATTCATTTGCACATTACATTACATCATTCATTGCATTCATATACATTCATGTAGACATTCATTGGATCATCATCATCATGACATGAAGCACAAATAGATACTTCAGCTTTAATAATTATGCTTCTATGAGCACGAAGAAGCAAGCATATGCTTCGTTGTGTACGAAAAAAGGGAAGGTGTTTTTCGCCTTCGGCTCAAAATATACAAGTTTCATCCACAACAAAGCAACTTATACATGGATGGAAAGGTAAAAATATATTACAAGGTATAGACAAATATACAAAGTAATGTTCAATTCTCGATTATAATGTCTTTTACGAAGATAATACAAATGCTTCTAAGATCTATGTAGGCAGGCCTAAAAACAGCTTCAGCAGCCTTCGGAATATGCTTCGGGCTATTAATCTTCGACACCATCATCCTACACACAACAAAGCCGTATAAGGTAAAAAGTAATTACAAGAAAAGGTAAGCAACAGGTATAAGTTTCATACCGGCTTAATCAAGCTTCGGGCCTCGTCACCAGCCAAATCCCGACCACCCTTCGCCCAAATTTGTGTTATAAATCTGCTCCCTATGCTCCGGGCTTCGCTGGGGATATCAACCAAATATGTTGAAGATAGACTGAAGGTTGGTCTATTCACAATCTTTGCGTGCATACAGCTAGCTTTTAGAAATGCTGCAGTTGTGCCGCAGGAAGCTAGCAGGGCACAGAAGTCACCGTGCCCCGCTATTACTTCATCAAGCGCCTTGACTTCGCCTTCAATGTGTTCGAAGGTGCTTGATATGTTTTCGGCCGAAGGGGTAAATTTTTTAGCACTGGCTCCAACCGAGTTGAAAACTTTCTTCAAACGCTGTACGCAGCGGCTGCCAAAACTCAAACACATGTTCGGAAGCTCTTTCAAAGATTGTCGCAGCTTCACGTTTTCGACAGTTTTAGCTTTGTATTTTGTCTGCAAGTCTTTTCTCTCTTGTTCGAAGCTCTCTGATTTTTGGAAAAGTTCCCCGTTTAATCTAGTATTTTTGGCTTGGGCTTCTGCATGGGAACCCTCCATTGCCTGAAGCAGGAAATCTTTCTTCTCAAGAGAAGCTTTGTATTCTTTAATTTTGTTTTCTAAGCCCTCGATTATAATTTCATTCTTTTTGTCTTCGAGGTCTTTCTGCATTCGCAGTGCTTTGCTTAGCAACATACTCTGTAGAAATAAACTTTCATCAGCAAACTTGCTTCATCACAGAAATAAGAAGAAAAATTTTGCTTCATCACAAGAATAATACCTTGAAGTTAGAGTAAAACAAACTGCCGATGATATGTTGTCGCCGGTAGCTGCTAATATCAGCTTTGAGCTTCGGAAAACTGACACTCTTCGATAGAGTGCCGACTATTTTTGCCCCGGTACGGTCGCGAATGCATCCTAAGGCCCCTTCATCAATCCCACCAAAGAGCATGGCTCCTGGCTGGTAGCCACAGGAAATGCCATATTCTTGTAGCTCCTTCTTTTCGGTCTCGGATAATTCTTGGCCGACCAGGTTCTGAAGGTCGAAATCTCTTTCCTCCGAAGCAACATCGGCAATCTTCTTTCCTTTGTCAGGCACTGGGGCCATGACCTCCTCTGTAGCCGCAGCTGTTTCTTCTGTAGCCATACTCAATATTAATTTATCAATTCCAGATAGTGTGCTCTCCAAGTTGGTAGCTTCGACGATAGCTACAACTTCGGCAGAGATGTTTGCTTCGGCAGTGGCCTCTCTGCTTGCAATAGGTGTTATTTTTAATGTTGAGGCCGATGATGGTGTCCGTTCAATGGCTTCCATTACAGTACCGATCCTTCGCCTTTTCTGCCCGTCCACCTTTTGTGTAGCCGAAGGCTCGTCCTTCTTCTCTAAAAGCTTCGTCAGTTCTGGTCCCACAGGACTTAGCAGCTTGATAGGTAGAGATTCAGTCATTACCTTTAAAATTTATGTCACTTCGACAGGAGGTGTCGAAGGAATCTCCTCTTCTACCTCAGTCACCTTCGGCTCTGGAATTTCAGCTTTTCTTTTCTTTAGAGCTGCCACCTTCGGCTCAGGAGTGGATTTTCTTTTCTTTAAAATCTTCTCATCCTCCTTCACCATTCTGGCAGCTTGTCTGTTCAGAACACTAACAACCTTCTTCCTTTTTGCCCCTTCGGCACCCTTAATTGCCAAGCTGCTCATAATCAGGGTATTCAAATTTTAGAGCATCCATCACCTGGTTTAACCTTCATTTTGGTCGGGTGCCGAAGGCTGCTGTCATCAATTGGTCTTCTTTCTTGGTATAGTTTCCCAGTATTTCATTACACATAGTTTCAATCATTTCTAGCCATTCTTAGCAAGGCTCCTTGAACTGTTTTTCAAATTTAAAACGATAAGGTAATCGAACAAGTTCATACTTCTTCTTCGTTCCCTTCATCTTCGACATCCCCCAGCCACTTGACGTTGGATACGTTCGGTTGGCCAGGTATTCTTGCACCAAGTCCCTGGTGCTAATTTGCTCAGCCACCACCCTGAATTCTACCTCGGCCAGCTGGCATGCTGACCCTAGCTGCATGTTGCACAGGGGCCTAGTCATTCTGAAGTTTAAGGACATCGGGCACATGACCATCGTCATCAGTTTCCCTCTCTTCTTCTCATCATCCTTGATATAAAACCATTCACCTTTCCAGCCGGTTGGCCATTTGGTGCGGTAACTGAGAACTGGAGCCTTCGTATCCTTGCGATACGCAAAATTATAGCAACCAAAATTTTTGTGAAGACCGTCTGCCCTGGCCTTTGTCTGGTAGTGCAACTCGTGCACTTAGCAGAACGCTTCGGCATCTAGGCTCATCACTTGGCTTTGGAGGGCCCAGATGAAGACGCTAAGCCTAACAATAGCGTTAGGGGTCAGCTGATGAAGATATATCTCGAAATTTTTCAAGACTTCTCCTATCATCTTATTCAGAGGAAGTCATAGTCTTGCTCTAAAACAGCTCTTAAAAACCACTACTTCATCATTCTTCGGTGCTGGGTGGTCTCTTCTCTGGCAAATTGGACAAGTTTCCTTTCAACTTCCCCAAAGTAGCCCAGCTTCATCATCATGGGCATGTCAGCTTCAGACACAATAGATTTCTCAATCTAAATGGCTAGGTTTTGTTGGGATCAAAATACTATAATCTTCTTCATCCTCTTCAATATCTTCTTCAGCAATGGTGTGTTCAGCTTCGGTAACAGGGGTACCTTCGTCATTAGTTCCCTCTGTCACAACTAGACTTGATTGCTTCATGACTTCGGAAATTGGTGCTGTCTCGGATACCTCGGTCTCTTCTCCTTCATGAGACACCCTTGCAGTCGAACGCACTCTGGCCATCCTTGATGGATTTTTCACGGTTTGATGAAGCTGACGGATTTTTTGCAGTTTGACGAAGCACTCGCTCGAGAGAGCAATGAAAAAGCTTTGGCTGTAGTTAAATTTTTTAACAGCACAACAGTGCGATGGCAATGAATGTTGTGGTAACTCCTCACCAACCCGTTTGTTTATATAGTGTTGCATGGGGGAAGGTAAACCGCCAGATCGCCTACACCCGCTGAACGGTGGACCACTCGCCCGGCGCTTGGAAGGTGACGCTTAGAGTATTTTAATTGTTTCTCGGCAATGAGCTCAGGGAAGGTGTTTTTTGGACCTTCGGCATTCCGAAGCCTTCGAGATTTTTTGTGGATCGAGCTCGTAACGAAAAACGATCTAGCATCGCGAAGGAGCTACTATTGGGGGCCTTCTTCTTTGCCGAAGGTCCTCTAAACAAAACACCTTCGGTAGGACGATATGCAAGCAAACGTAACACAAAGATGTATGCCGAAGCTACAACCCAGGGAGCTTCGACATGATGACACGCCTTGAGACGAAGGGCGATACTGACTTAAAGAGGAAAAGACCGTTCAGTCCCTGATAATTTGTGTCATGTTTATAATTTGTTATCAATGACATAAATGTAATTTTGACCGGGCTGCATCCCGTGCCTATAAATAGGTGAATAGTAACCCCGTACTGTTCACGCTGACTTGTAAGAGCTTGCACGTCACTTTTGGATTTTTGCCTTCTGTCAAGCCGAAGGTATTAAATGTATTTCAATATTTGTTCATAATCATATAATAAAAATGTTGATGATCTAATCATTCATAATCATTCATGTTCTTTTATGTCTCATATGTTCTTGTTTCTCACATATTGATATGATGAAGGTATGTCCTTCATGGCCTTTGTCCGAAGATCATTATATCCTAAAGGATACAGTGCTTCGAAGGACGAAGGTCTTTAATCATTAACATTTGTGTTGCCTTGTTCTTGATTCACACCATTTGAGAACAAGTCCCTAACAGTAACAAAATAGTGGTTTGCAAGAAAAAGGATGTCTATTCGAAATTATCGTAATGTCAATGATGACATCACGATTTCACTTGCCTAGCGCTCCAACAGAGTCGAGCATGCGCGCATGCGATTCCACTCCACGTCTGCTTCTGCCGCTTCAGTCGCTGTCGATGAACTAGACAATTCTATCATACGTTTGAACTTGCACAAACTAGCATTGTTGACTTTGCATAAACTAGCCTCCTACTATACTGTAGTGCTACTGGGTCCAACCAAATGAAGCTTAGCTACACCTAGAGTAGTTGATGTCAGTTGTGTTTCTCATTTTAGGTCTATCTTATAAGTATATCTTTTCTAGGGGAAGGGAGCGTGTTTGACTCGGAAAGCAACAGTTGTTTACTGGGCTAGGATTAGCTAACTTCAATGCATCTTAGTCTAGAAGGTCAATAGGAACATTATGTTGTATATATACTATATGATATCGGGATGACATGCTATATGCGTCGTGATGGAAAACATTGCCCAAAAATCAAAGCAAAAGAACTATATATGTGAGATGGCGAGCTATCTTCACATTGGCGTAGTAGTTAGCAAGCTAACCTGACTTGGAAAATGATAGCATGATCAATGAGACACGTCGATCATGCAATGAATATGGTGGGAAAAAGTGTGAACATGTGCACAAGGCAACGATATTCAAGTGTGATGAGTGATTGTTATGCTATCTTCAACAGCTTACATATCCTCATCCATATATTCAAACTTCACTCTGTGAATAGTGCAGTCTACAGTGTCAAACAATGTTTTGCACGGCCGTAGAGACGGTCTTAAGGAGATGATAGGTTCCAGCAGGAACGAGATGCAGCATGTGCCGTCATCATGAATCTTGCATTAAAATGAAGCAAAGTCTCACCCCAAGTCAATTCCCAAACCAACCCACAACTCAAGAACTCGAAGGTCCTTCCAAAATCCGAAGAGAGAAGGGAGGAGAGGAGAGGAAGAACAATAGAACACAAACAAGTGCAAACTCAACCCAAATTCAAATTGATTTCAGAAGCACCTTGTACCACGTGTAGATACGACCACACTTCCTCATAAAATCACAAGAGCACAGATGTGGAGTTCAAAACATCTACTGATCTTAGAGCTAAAACTACTGCAACCTAGAGACTATAAACTAGTGTTTTCTAAACAAGTGCCTAATGAGATAGCAAAAAGAGATGACTGAAACAACTAGCCCACCCACCTATTTATATGGGTTATTTCACTAGACTAAACTACCCCTAGATACATAAAGCCTATCCACTCAGCCAGAGACAAAATGGACCAACTCTTGGGTTTTTCATCTAACGATCACTCGTTCTTCACGAAGTTGCTTCGCCTTTACGCACCCTTTGCGATGATGCCATGTGTCACCTCTGATCCCAGCAAGAACTGGACCACCAAGTTTTGAGGTCCAAACTCGGTGAAACTAGCCCTCCATAGCGTTGGGTGGTTTTGAGGCTCAACTACCAAACCACCGTGAGTAACATACTCAATATGTGTCCCCCAAGTCCTGGACATGTGTCCCACCAGTCCTCATCTGCGCCGGCAACACGATCTGCTCTGTCACGACCTCTCGCTGGTGCGTGTTCCAAGTGTCAGTTACCATGGCTAGTCATCTGGCTTCTTTAGTTCCTTGATCAAGGCTCAGCTCTTGTCCTTCACTGCTCTCATCCCATCGTCACTGACCCGCTTGATCTTCACCTTTTCTCTTGACCACTGGCCCTGTACTGCACACCTGTACACCACAAGCCGAAAGACATGGTTGCACAGCACAAGCTCATACTTTGGTTAGCCAACTGACTCACACCAAAGCACTACCCATGTTGACAATCACTCATCATCAACTCGAACCATAAGGGACAAGTCAACCCTATGTTCACAATTTCTTATAGTGTATTTTTTTCACCAATTATATTGGTGAGATCCATAGATATTAGAAGTGGTGGTCTAAAGCCCCTACCATAGAAATTTTCTAATATGAAAAACTATCTCCATCTAACACGAGATGGTGAAGCCTAATTTAATGAGCATGAGACTTCAATTTCAATTAAAAGATCAAGATGCCCAAGAGGAGCACATATTATATTTCTCTAAATTTTATTACATAAACCAAAACCTATAATCTAACCTAACTTAACCCCTTGTGCCTATTTATATAAACTGAAGTTTTGTATCCTATGTTCCAATCTTATACTAGGATGACAATTCAAGTAATATAAATCTTTGAAAAGAATTGCTTAAATATAAATGCTTAATATAAATAAAAGATTAGGAGTACCTTGATGTTTTGCTGACGTATTAGAGAATCATCACTCCCCACTAGTCTTTGTTCGAGTACTCACGCAAGTGTCACTCCTCCATAATACATGCAAGGACCAAGTGATCTTTATGAGCTTTTTTTGCCTCATTGACACGGAACCGTTCATAACCATATACGAGCATATATAAGTTGGATCACCAAGAGTAACAAAGACAAACTTCTTGCTTGATCTAATCAAGGCTAATAAGAACAATGGGTGCACACTACCAACTATCAATGCACTAATGAGGTAGCCAATAAAGAGATTGTCAACTCTTAAGACCCTCAATATGCAAAGACTTTCTTACGCTCAAATACATTTCTTTATCTGTGATTATGGGCAAGAGGGCTAGAATGGATGAGTTGGGGTGTATTAATAACTCCCGACTAGCTAACTAGTTGTTATAGTAACTCTAGACAAATAGACTGTTGTTAGACCGCCCGTCGAGCAGCCATCGGACCATTATCTTTAATCCGACAAGACACAACAGTCACAGTATCTTTTCCTATGTTAGAAATAGCCATCAGAGTATCTTTTCATTTTGACTTGTTGCACTTATACCATTTGAAACATGCACAAATCGAATGGCACTCCATTGTGTTGGCGCTTGTTTACCACCAGGGCACCAAAACAAAAACGTTCTATTCTAAGATCAGAACCTTTAATCTGGTATCGGCTAGCAGCATCCCCAAGAATAGGTATTACAGCAGCTGCTGCCAAGGAAGTGTGCCCCCGCTTTCACTGTCAAATGGACAACTTCGCACTAATCTATGAACGTCTACTTCAGCTTTAGCATATACCCAAATACATATTCACCATCACCTTTGAATTTTTTTATGCCCCTCTGGAAATAACAGTTGTTTAAGATCCACTACAGTAAACTAACAAACATCCGACGGTCACTATATCTCCGATGGCTACCTACGAGGCAGTCGGACGTAATCTTATGTCTGACGGCCACCACGGGCTCTTGGAAATACCGTCTTATCTCCTGTTGGAACTTGCTCTCCTGGGCAAGTTAATCCAACGGGGGAGCAAAAACAGTGTAAGCAAGGTTTCAACTCGAGATGGCAATAGCTCTGTTGAATCCAGCCTCTCAAGGGCACTATACGGGGGTATTTATAGGTGCCCGAGTGCCCAGCGTCTTGGGTTAAGGACACATGTGCCCTCAGGCACCCAGGTTATCCCCGGAATATTCCCATAAAGCAGGGTTACAGACTGTAATTACAGGTAAGCCTTTACAAATTAGGCCCGTAATGCGCAGTGGCCACGCAGGGCCTGCTATAATGGGTCGGATCACACGTGGGCCTCCATGTTGGACGAGGTCGCGGGATGGGACGACTTCGCCATAGGCCTTCGTCTTCCGATGCGTGGGATGAAGGGTAGAGTCTGCCAGTCGTCTTGTCTCTGTTGTTGTAGTGAGTCCGGCGAAGGCATCGAGCGAAGGGTGGCGTCTTCGCCTTCGCCCCAACATTTGCCCTCCGAGGGACCAGTTCGACTAAGTCATCTGGTGCTGAAGGCGTCGCTAGATGGTGGAGACGCTGCCCTCGCTCGAAGTGGTTCCACGGGGGTTTTTGACATGACCGTTGATTGACACCGCACTATTGGATTGCGGGTTTCCCGAAGCGTCGCGCCCTGTGTATAAAAAGGGGGTGGGGCGGCGCGTATTGAAATTTACCTTTCTGCGCGCCGCTAAAACCCTAACCTCCCTTTTTCAAACTGCTCGCCTGCTCGTCTGCCCTCCTTGCTCCTGTTCGCCGGAGAACTGGCCCGCGTGAAGCAGACCGCGCGCCGCCGTCGATGGTACGTAGCCATGTCATCTTCCTCCTCGTCTGCTGCGACCACGCCGATGGCCGAGACGCCTTCCGAGGATCTCTCGGGTGGTGTGGCGGCGGCGGAATTGCGACCGGGTGATACGGTGGAATTTGGTGTTTCGCGGATATCATCGGGCCGCGTGCAAGATATGCAACGGTTGGGGTATTTTGGCGGGGTCGGGCGTGTGCCGGGGGCAGAGGAGATTCCCAAGCCCGAGGGTGAATTGGTTGTGTTTGAGGCATTTTTCATTGCCGGCCTTCGTCTGCTTGCGCATCGTTTCGTGTCGGAGGTTCTGCAGAAGTTCGGGGTCCAGGTTCATCAGCTGACACCGAACGCCGTGGTGGCATTAGCGAAGTATGTCTGGGCAACAACGTCGTATGGTGGTCAGCCCTCGGTGGAAGTCTTCGCCAAGCACTACTGTCTGCACTGGCAGAAGAGAAGAATTGGACATAAGATTGCACAATTCGGATCGTGCACTTTCACGCCGAAGTCCAGGAAGACTTCGATGGAGGTTGTGGAGCTAGTCCCCTGTGCCCGAAATAATTGGGGCAACTGGTGGGACTACTGGTTCTATGTTTCGGAGGCTGAAGTTGAAGATCACCCTGGGCTCCCTACTGCCATCATGTGTTCTCATTATTATGAGGCGTACCCGCCATTTGAAGTGGCGGAGGGTGATGAGAGTGAAAGGGCCCTTCGTATCGCTGCCCGTAGGAGTAGCGGGCGTGATTTGGTTGAGGAATTCATAGGGTATGGGGTGTGGCCCCTGGCACATGGATGGACGCTGGGCGAAGTATGCCCTCGCGAGATGCCCTCCCTGGGTGGGCGGAAAGTGCGAAGTCCGCTTTTTGCTTTGGATGTGCGAGGGCGAGATCCTACCGCGGTTGTGCGTGAGGCGGAGGATGGGGCGGTGCAAATTGTTGGTCACTACGTGCCGAGGACGGATGCCCAATGGAGCTAGGACATACGTGGATCCAACGACCGCCTGAACAGGGTTTTTGAGTTGAATGGTTTGCCATATGGCAGTTATCCTGGAGTAGACGTTGCCGACCGCCGGGGGAAAAACCAGCGGCAGTGATCGAAGACGACCCCGCGCCGGAGGCCGCTCCATCCACTAAGAAGAGGAAGCTAGGTACTGTGGTGGGAAAACTGGGGGTCTCCGATAGTTTTGCTATGGAGTTGATGAAGACATGCGCGGCCCCCGAGGGAAGGATGTCTTCGCCCGAGCTCCGGGAGTCTTCGGCGCGGATGCTGGAGGTTACCGGGGGTCGATGGCCCAAGAATGTTCCTATCCCCCGCGCGGCTGGCGAAGACTTTTTTACATCTCGCATGACTCGTGATTTGAGAGTGTTTCCTTACAGACGGAATATTGCTGCTGTTGTGTCGGCAGTGATGAACAAGGATCGCCAAGATGCTGCGCAGAAGCGTCGGGCGGTCGTCAGGCTCCCTGAGGCTAGGTCGAAGAGAGCGTGGGGGAGTGTGAAGGCTGCCGTCCTGAAAGGGAATTAGGCTTACACCTAGTCCCTAAATAATTTTGGTGGTTGAATTGCCCAACACAAATATTGGACTAACTAGTTTGCTCTAGTGCATAAGTTATACAGGTGCAAAAGGTTCACACTTAGCCAATAAAAAGATCAAGTTTTGGATTCAACTAAGGAGCAATGAGGCAACCGAAGGCATCTCTGGTCTGGGGGCACCGGACTGTCCGGTGTACACCGGACAGTGTCCGGTGCGCCACGAGTGCACCAGAGGACTCCGACTTCAAACTCTTCGCCCTCGGGAATTCTCGGAAGCCGGCGCGCTATAATTCACCGGACTGTCCAGTGTGCACCGGACATGTCCGGTGCTCCAAGGAAGCGCGGTCTCCAGAACTCGCCAGCCTCGGGTTCGCGCGGCAGCCGCTCCGCTAAAATTCACCGGACTGTCCGGTGTGCACCGGACTGTCCGGTGTGCCAGCGGAGCAACGGCTATTTCGGCGCCAACGGCTACCTGCGGTGCATTTAATGCGCGCGCAGCGCACGCAGTCGTCAGGATCGCCCATACCGGTGCACCGGACATCAAACAGTACATGTCCGGTGTGCACCGGACACCCAGGAGGGCCTAGAAGTCAGAAGCTCCAACGGTCAGAATCCAACGGCATTGATGACGTGGCAGGGGCACCGGACTGTCCGGTGTGCACCGGACTGTTCGGTGCGCCATCGAACAGAAGGCTCCAGCCAACGGTCATGTTTGGTGGTTGGGGCCATAAATACCCCAACCACCCCACCATTCATTGCATCCAAGTTTTCCAACTTCCAACCACTTACAAGAGCTAGGCATTCAATTCTAGACACACCAAAAGAGATCAAATCTTCTCAAATTCCACTCAAGCCTTTAGTGACTAGCGAGAGAGATTTGTCGTGTTCTTTTGAGCTCTTGCGCTTGGATCGCTTTCTTTCTTTCTCATTTGTTCTTGTGATCAAAACTCAATTGTAACCAAGGCAAGAGGCACCAATTGTGTGGTGGCCCTTGCGGGGAAGTTTTGTTCCCGTTTGATTGAGAAGAAGAAAAGCTCACTCGGTCCGAGGGACCGTTTGAGAGAGGGAAGGGTTGAAAGAGACCCGGCCTTTGTGGCCTCCTCAACGGGGAGTAGGTTTGAGAGAACCGAACCTCGGTAAAACAAATCCGCGTGTCACACTCTTCATTTGATTGCGATTTGTTTTGCGCCCTCTCTCGCGAACTCTATTTTATTTCTAACGCTAACCCGGCTTGTAGTTGTGATTATTTTTGAGATTTTCAGTTTCGCCCTATTCACCCCCCCCCTCTAGGCGACTATCAATTGGTATCAGAACCCGGTGCTTCATTAGAGCCTAACCGCTCGAAGTGATGTCGGGAGATCACACCAAGAGGGAGATGGAGACCGGCGATAACAAGCCCACTACAAGCCAAGGGAGCACTTCATCGGAAGAGTCCCGCACCAAGAGAAGGGAGAAGAAGAAGAACTCCTCCAAGCGGAAGGAGAAAAGATCTTCCTCTTCTCACCACAAGGAGAAGAAGGAAAAATCTTCTTCTCACAAGCCGCATCGGAGTGGGGACAAGCACAAGAGGATGAGGAAGGTGGTCTACTACGAGACCGACACTTCATCGACATCCACCTCCAGCTCCGACGCGGCATCCGTCACTTCTAAACGCCAAGAGCGTAAGAAGTATATTAAGATTCCCCTACGCTACCCTCGCATTCCTAAACATACACCTTTACTTTCCGTCCCATTAGGCAAACCACCAACTTTTAATGGTGAAGATTATGCTATGTGGAGTAATTTAATGCGATCTCATCTAACCTCTCTCCACAAAAGTATATGGGATGTTGTTGAGTATGGTGTACAGGTACCATCTGTAGGGGATGAGGGCTATGACACGGACGAAGTGGCCCAAATCGAGCACTTCAACTCCCAAGC
This sequence comes from Zea luxurians, assembly GCA_029449295.1. Classification (NCBI taxonomy): domain Eukaryota; kingdom Viridiplantae; phylum Streptophyta; class Magnoliopsida; order Poales; family Poaceae; genus Zea; species Zea luxurians. The sequence continues at coordinate 44,403,656 of JAOPSE010000008.1, read as the reverse complement.
CGCAACCATTCTCCTTGCCTCTCTAAGCAAGGAGGAATACAACAAAGTGCAAGGGTTGAAGAACGCAAAGGAGATTTGGGATCTACTCAAGACCGCGCACGAGGGTGATGAACTCACCAAGATCACCAAGCGGGAAACGATCGAGGGGGAGCTCGGTCGCTTCCGTCTTCGCCAAGGGGAGGAGCCACAAGACATGTACGATCGGCTCAAGACCTTGGTGAACCAAGTGCGCAACCTCGGGAGCAAAAAGTGGGATGACCACGAGGTGGTTAAGGTTATTCTAAGAGCTCTTATTTTCCTTAACCCCACACAAGTTCAATTAATTCGTGGTAATCCTAGATATCCACTAATGACCCCCGAGGAAGTTATCGGGAACTTTGTAAGCTTTGAATGCATGATTAAGGGCTCAAAGAAGATCAACGAGCTTGACGAACCTTCCACATCCGAGGCGCAACCGGTGGCCTTCAAGGCAACGGAGGAGAAGAAGGAGGAGTCTACACCAAGTAGACAACCAATTGACGCCTCCAAGCTCGACAATGAGGAGATGGCCCTAATCATCAAAAGCTTTCGGCAAATCCTCAAGCAACGGAAGGGGAAGGATTACAAATCCTGTTCCAAGAAGGTTTGCTACAAGTGTGGTAAGCCCGGTCATTTTATTGCAAAATGTCCTATGTCTAGTGACAGTGACAGGGGCGACGACAAGAAGGGAAAGAGGAGAGAAAAGAAGAAGTACTACAAGAAGAAGGGCGGTGATGCCCATGTTTGTCGGGAGTGGGACTCCGACGAAAGCTCAAGCGACTCCTCCGACGACGAGGACGCCGCCAACATCGCCGTCACCAAGGGCCTCCTCTTCCCCAACGTCGGCCACAAATGTCTCATGGCCAAGGACGGCAAAAAGAAGGTGAAATCAAGGTCCTCCACTAAATATGAAACATCTAGTGATGAGGACGATGATAAAAATGAGGAAGATAACTTGCGCATTCTTTTTGCTAACCTCAACATGCAACAAAAAGAAAAATTAAATGAATTGATTAGTGCTATACATGAGAAGGATGATCTCTTGGATTCTCAAGAGGACTTCCTTATTAAAGAAAATAAGAAGCATGTTAAGGTTAAAAATGCTTATGCTCTAGAAATAGAAAAATGTGAAAAATTGTCTAGTGAGCTAAGTACTTGCCATGAGACTATAGACAACCTTAGAAATGAAAATGCTAATTTGTTAGCTAAGGTTGATTCTCATATTTGCAATGTTTCAATTCCAAATCCTAGAAATGATAGTGATGATTTGCTTGCTAGGATTGAAGAATTGAACATTTCTCTTGCTAGCCTTAGAAATGAGAATGAGAAATTAATTGCTAAGGCTAAAGATTTTGATGTTTGCAATGCTACTATTTCCGACCTTAGAACTAAAAATGATTTGTTGCATGCTAAGGTCATTGAATTAAAATCTTGCAAACCTTCTACATCTACTGAGCATATTTTCATTTGTACTAGGTGTAGAGATATTAATGTTGATGCTATCCATGATCACCTAGCCTTAATTAAAAAACAAAATGATCACATAGCACAACTTAATGCTAAGATTAGTGAGCATGACTTAGAAAATGAAAAATTTAAATTTGCTAGAAGCATGCTCTATAATGGGAGACGCCCTGGCATTAAGGACGGCATTGGCTTCCAAAGGGGAGACAATGTCAAACTTAATGCCCCTCCAAAGAATTTATCTAACTTTGTTAAGGGCAAGGCTCCCATGCCTCAGGATAACGAGGGTTACATTTTGTACCCTGCCGGATATCCTGAGAGCAAAATTAGGAGAACTCATTCTAGGAAGTCTCACTCTGGCCCTAATCATGCTTTTATGTATAAGGGTGAGACATCTAGATCTAGGCAACCAACCCATGCCAAGTTGCCTAGAAAGAAAACTACTAATGCATCAAATGATCATAGCATTTCATTTAAAACTTTTGATGCATCATATGTTTTAACTAACAAATCCGGCAAGGTAGTTGCCAAAATTATTGGGGGCAAACACAAGGGCTCCAAGACTTGTGTTTGGGTACCCAAAGTTCTCGTTTCTAATGCTAAAGGACCCAAAACCGTTTGGGTACCTAAAATCAAGAACTAAAATTGTTTTGTAGGTTTATGCATCCGGGGGCACAAGTTGGATACTCGACAGCGGGTGCACAAACCACATGACAGGGGAGAAAAGGATGTTCTCCTCATATGAGAAAAACCAAGATCCCCAACGAGCTATCACATTCGGGGATGGAAATCAAGGTTTGGTCAAAGGTTTGGGTAAAATTGCTATATCACCTGACCATACTATTTCCAATGTTTTTCTTGTAGATTCCTTAGATTACAATTTGCTTTCCGTATCCCAATTATGTCAAATGGGCTACAACTGTCTTTTTACTAATACAGGTGTTACTGTCTTTAGAAGAAGTGATGATTCAGTAGCATTTAAGGGAGTGTTAGAGGGTCAGCTATACTTGGTAGATTTTGATAGAGCTGAACTCGACACTTTCTTAGTTGCTAAGACTAACTTGGGTTGGCTCTGGCACCGCCGACTAGCCCATGTTGGAATGAAGAATCTTCACAAGCTTCTAAAGGGAGAACACATTTTAGGACTAACCAATGTTCATTTTGAGAAAGACAGGATTTGTAGCGCGTGCCAAGCCGGGAAGCAAGTTGGTGTCCATCATCCACACAAAAACATCATGACTACCGACAGGCCACTGGAGCTCCTTCACATGGATTTATTCGGCCCGATCGCTTACATAAGTATCGGCGGTAGTAAGTATTGTCTTGTAATTGTGGATGATTATTCTCGCTTCACTTGGGTGTTCTTTTTACAGGACAAATCTTATACCCAAGAGACCTTAAAGGGATTCTTGAGACGAGCTCAAAATGAGTTCGGCTTAAAGATCAAGAAAATTAGAAGCGACAACGGGACGGAGTTCAAGAACTCTCAAATTGAAGGCTTCCTTGAGGAGGAGGGCATCAAGCATGAGTTCTCTTCTCCCTACACTCCACAACAAAATGGTGTAGTGGAGAGGAAGAATCGAACTCTATTGGACATGGCAAGAACCATGCTTGATGAGTACAAGACACCGGATCGGTTTTGGGCGGAAGCAGTCAACACCGCCTGCTACGCCATCAACCGGTTATATCTTCACCGAATCCTCAAGAAGACATCTTATGAACTCCTAACCGGTAAAAAGCCCAATATTTCATATTTTAGAGTTTTTGGTAGCAAATGTTTTATTCTTGTCAAAAGAGGTAGAAAATCTAAATTTGCTCCTAAAACTGTAGAAGGCTTTTTACTAGGATATGACTCAAACACAAGGGCATATAGAGTCTTTAACAAGTCCTCAGGACTTGTTGAAGTTTCCTGTGACGTTGTGTTTGATGAGACTAACGGCTCTCAAGTAGAGCAAGTTGATCTTGATGAGATAGGTGAAGAACAGGCTCCATGCATAGCGCTAAGGAACATGTCCATTGGGGATGTGTGTCCTAAGGAATCCGAAGAGCCTTCACAAGCACAAGATCAACCATCCTCCTCCAAGCAAGCATCTCCACCGACTCAAATTGAGGATGAGGCTCAAAATGTTGAACAAGAAGATCAAGAAGATGAGCCACCTCAAAATGACGGCAACGATCAAGGGGGAGATTCAAATGATGAAGACAAGGAGGATGAACCACCAAGGCCGCCACACCCAAGAGTCCACCAAGCAATACAACGAGATCACCCCGTCGACACCATCCTCGGCGATATTCATAAGGGGGTAACTACTCGATCTCGTGTTGCACATTTTTGTGAACATTACTCTTTTGTTTCCTCTATTGAGCCACACAGGGTAGAGGAAGCACTTCAAGATTCGGATTGGGTGATGGCGATGCAAGAGGAGCTCAACAATTTCACGAGGAACGAGGTATGGCACTTAGTTCCACGTCCTAACCAAAATGTTGTAGGAACCAAGTGGGTCTTCCGCAACAAGCAAGACGAGCATGGTGTGGTGACTAGGAACAAAGCTCGACTCGTGGCCAAGGGGTATTCACAAGTCGAAGGTTTGGATTTTGGTGAAACCTATGCACCCGTAGCTAGGCTTGAGTCAATTCGCATATTATTAGCCTATGCTACTTACCATGGCTTCAAGCTTTATCAAATGGACGTGAAGAGTGCCTTCCTCAATGGACCAATCAAGGAGGAGGTCTATGTTGAGCAACCTCCCGGCTTTGAAGACAGTGAGTACCCTAACCATGTTTATAGGCTCTCTAAGGCGCTTTATGGGCTCAAGCAAGCCCCAAGAGCATGGTATGAATGCCTTAGAGATTTCCTTATTGCAAATGGCTTCAAAGTCGGCAAAGCCGATCCTACTTTATTCACTAAGACTCTTGACAATGATTTGTTTGTATGCCAAATTTATGTTGATGATATTATATTTGGGTCTACTAACAAATCTACATGTGAAGAGTTTAGTAGGATCATGACACAAAAATTCGAGATGTCAATGATGGGGGAGTTGAAGTATTTTCTAGGATTCCAAGTCAAGCAACTCCATGAAGGCACCTTCATTAGCCAAACGAAGTATACTCAAGATATCCTAAGCAAGTTTGGAATGAAGGATGCCAAACCCATCAAGACACCCATGGGAACAAATGGGCATCTCGACCTCGACACGGGAGGTAAGTCCGTGGATCAAAAGGTATACCGGTCGATGATTGGTTCATTGCTTTATTTATGTGCATCTCGACCGGACATCATGCTTTCCGTTTGCATGTGTGCAAGATTCCAAGCCGACCCTAAGGAATCACACCTTACGGCCGTGAAACGAATCTTGAGATATTTGGCTTATACTCCTAAGTTTGGGCTTTGGTACCCTCGGGGATCCACTTTTGATTTGATTGGGTATTCGAATGCCGATTGGGCGGGGTGTAGGATTAATAGGAAGAGCACATCGGGGACTTGCCAGTTCTTGGGAAGATCCTTGGTGTCATGGGCTTCAAAGAAGCAAAATTCGGTCGCTCTTTCTACCGCTGAAGCCGAGTATATTGCCGCAGGTCATTGTTGCGCGCAATTGCTTTGGATGAGGCAAACCCTGCGGGACTAGGGTTACAAATTAACCAAAGTCCCTTTGCTATGTGATAATGAGAGTGCAATCAAGATGGCGGATAATCCCGTCGAGCATAGCCGCACTAAGCACATAGCCATTCGGTATCATTTTCTTCGGGATCACCAACAAAAGGGGGATACCGAGATTTCTTACATTAACACTAAAGATCAATTAGCCGATATCTTTACCAAGCCTCTTGATGAACAATCTTTTACCCGACTTAGGCATGAGCTTAATATTCTTGATTCTAGGAATTTCTTTTGCTAAACTTGCACACATAGCTCATAAGAATACCTTTGATCATGTCTCTTTTATATGCTATGACTAATGTGCTTTCAAGTGTATTCGAAACCAAGTCATAGGTATATTGAAAGGAAATTGGAGTCTTCGGCGAAGACAAGGCTTCCACTCCACTCTACTACTCATCCTTCGCCATCGCTCCGCATCACTCTCCAAGTTTGGTATAATCTTCACTCATTCCTTTTATGACCAAAGGGGGAGAAAGTACTTCATAGGGCTCTAATGACTCCGTTTTTGGCGATTCATGCCAAAGGGGGAGAAAGTATTAGCCCAAAGCAAAAGGACCGCACCACCACCCTAATTTTAAAAATTAATGATTTTCAATTGGTAAATTTCAAAATTGGTATCTCTTTGTGTTCTAAAGGGGGAGCAAATAGTATTTTCAAAATTAATGTCTTAAAACCCTCTTGAACACTAAGAGGAGAACTTATTTGAGGGGGAGTTTTGTTTAGTCAAAGGAAAAGCATTTGAACAAAGGAAGAAAATTTCAAATCTTGAAAATGCTTTGCAAATCTTATTCATTTACCTTTGACTATCTTGCAAAAGGACTTTGAAAAGAATTTACAAAAGAATTTGCAAAAACAAAACTCTTGGTGTAAATGTGGTCCAATATGTCAAAAACAAAGAAACAATCCATGCGCATCATACAAGTATTTATATTGGCTCAAATCCAAGCAACCTTTGCACTTACATTATGCAAACTAGTTCAATTATGCACTTCTATATTTGCTTTGGTTTGTGTTGGCATCAATCACCAAAAAGGGGGAGATTGAAAGGGAATTAGGCTTACACCTAGTCCCTAAATAATTTTGGTGGTTGAATTGCCCAACACAAATATTGGACTAACTAGTTTGCTCTAGTGCATAAGTTATACAGGTGCAAAAGGTTCACACTTAGCCAATAAAAAGATCAAGTTTTGGATTCAACTAAGGAGCAATGAGGCAACCGAAGGCATCTCTAGTCTGGGGGCACCGGACTGTCCGGTGTACACCGGACAGTGTCCGGTGCGCCACGAGTGCACCAGAGGACTCCGACTTCAAACTCTTCGCCCTCGGGAATTCTCGGAAGCCGGCGCGCTATAATTCACCGGACTGTCCGGTGTGCACCGGACATGTCCGGTGCTCCAAGGAAGCGCGGTCTCCGGAACTCGCCAGCCTCGGGTTCGCGCGGCAGCCGCTCCGCTAAAATTCACCGGACTGTCCGGTGTGCACCGGACTGTCCGGTGTGCCAGCGGAGCAACGGCTATTTCGGCGCCAACGGCTACCTGCGGTGCATTTAATGCGCGCGCAGCGCGCGCAGTCGTCAGGATCGCCCATACCGGTGCACCGGACATCAAACAGTACATGTCCGGTGTGCACCGGACACCCAGGAGGGCCCAGAAGTCAGAAGCTCCAACGGTCAGAATCCAACGGCATTGATGACGTGGCAGGGGCACCGGACTGTCCGGTGCGCCATCGAACAGAAGGCTCCAGCCAACGGTCATGTTTGGTGGTTGGGGCCATAAATACCCCAACCACCCCACCATTCATTGCATCCAAGTTTTCCAACTTCCAACCACTTACAAGAGCTAGGCATTCAATTCTAGACACACCAAAAGAGATCAAATCTTCTCAAATTCCACTCAAGCCTTTAGTGACTAGCGAGAGAGATTTGCCGTGTTCTTTTGAGCTCTTGCGCTTGGATCGCTTTCTTTCTTTCTCATTTGTTCTTGTGATCAAAACTCAATTGTAACCAAGGCAAGAGGCACCAATTGTGTGGTGGCCCTTGCGGGGAAGTTTTGTTCCCGTTTGATTGAGAAGAAGAAAAGCTCACTCGGTCCGAGGGACCGTTTGAGAGAGGGAAGGGTTGAAAGAGACCCGGCCTTTGTGGCCTCCTCAACGGGGAGTAGGTTTGAGAGAACCGAACCTCGGTAAAAACAAATCCGTGTGTCACACTCTTCATTTGATTGCGATTTGTTTTGCGCCCTCTCTCGCGAACTCTATTTTATTTCTAACGCTAACCCGGCTTGTAGTTGTGATTATTTTTGAGATTTTCAGTTTCGCCCTATTCACCCCCCCCCCCTCTAGGCGACTATCACGTCCCCAGTGGGAGCCAGCCTTCGCTGCCTACGAAGCCGGCCGCGCCTGGGTCTAGCAAGTTGCCGGAGAACGCGAAGGCGGCCGGCGGGACCAAGTCCGCCCCGGAAGGAGCTGCGAAGGTCCGGGAGCAGCCTTCGCCGGGGAAACGCGTTGCCGACTTCGGCACAAATATTAGCGTGGACGACTATCTCGTTGGTAAGTTTTTTTTTGACCGATGTTACGTTGCAGGGTCAGGCGAAGGGCAACTTGTTTCTGCCTCGCCTGCGGTGGCGGCCACGGCGGCTACCGCGGTTTTTGGGGTGATGGGTGGCGCTTTCAGCGCTGGCGGCGAGGTCTCGGCGGCTACTGCCATCAAGGACGAAGTGGGCACTGTGTCCCGCCGGCTACGGGAGGCGTCGCTTGCAGCTGACGCAGCAGCTGAATCAAGTGAGTCGAGGTAGACTTTGTTGTGTGCCGCTTTCATGGTGATTGTGGTCTCATGCGTGTCTATTAGGCGGCCGACTTCGCCGATCGCGTAGCGTCGGGCGCCCTTATGGCGGACGTGGCTCCCGAAGTCGAGAGACTTCGAGCGCAGCACGCGGACGTCGTCTGGGAAAAATCGGCTGCGGAGAGCAAAAGCCGCAGGCTGGCGGAGAGGGTGGCCGCCCTGGAGGGCGAGAGGACAGACCTCTGGCGCCAGCTGGTGGAGGAAAGGAGGGAGGCCAACCAGGCCATCACCAAGGCGCAGACGGCGCAGGCGGAGGCCAAGTTGGCGAGGGCGGAGGAGAGTCTCGCCAGCCAGCGCGCCGAGGAATGGGAGGCACGGTTCAACGCTCTGCAGGCCCGCATGGAGAGGGCCGAGGCCTCTACTTGCGCGGAAGTTGAGCGGACGCGCAAACAGCTCGTGGACTCATACCGCGAGTTGGGTGCGTGGACTGCTGACTTCGAGGTGCCCGACCGAGAGGCGGGCCTTCGCTTCCTCGAGTGGCTGCAAGAGGAATTGTTAGCGCTCCCGACCATCGTGGAGGGCTTCATGTCCTTTGCCTCCCTCGTCACCTGCGAGGGGGTCGTGAATGCGCTGTCCCGTGAGGGGTGCAGTCACTATGAGGGCTTCGACCGATCCGATGAAGACTTCGGGCGTGAAATTTTTAAGGTTGAAGACCCTATAGTGAAGGACGCCACGGGGGCCCTCTTCGACCAGATGTGGGGCCCCCACGGTCGGGAGGCGGTTAGGGAACGGGCTGACCGGGCGAGGGATCAGGTAAAGTTTGTGTTTTGTTTTGTGTTGTTGAATGTGGGTATACGCGGGTGTGCTGAATTGGTGTGCTGTGTTGTAGATGGCGTGTGCTGAGGACGTGGAGGACTTTGGACATTTGAACAGCGCGCTGCCCGAAGCAGAGGTCAACCCGGTGGTGGCCGAGGCTGAGGTTGACCCGGCGCCGCTCCCGGAGACCGGTGAAGGTTCCCATGCTGCCCCTGCATCTACTGTGTCTGGTGGAGGCTTACCGCCAGCCACCGTGCCGATGGCGGAGGATCCCCCGAAGGCGGCGGTGGAGCCAGCAACGGAAGATCCCGTGGCGGTGGCTGGGTCTTTGCAGGTGGCTTAGTGGGTGTGGGTAGTTAGGGAATTTTGTCTATGTTACTGAGCCTTGGTTTCTGCGCAGGTTCAGGATTTTGGGTCTGCGCACGCAACCGCTACTGCTAATTTTGTGGCGGCTTCGACCGTGGTTGCTGGAAATGAATTGGATGAGTCTAAGTTTTCTGAGTTTGATGACTCTGGGAGTTCGGTTGTATGCACGGAAGAGTCTTCGGATGAGGGCTTGGATTATTTTGCGGCCTTGGATGTGGCTGAGGCGGAGGCTACTCCGCGAATTACGGATGTCGAAGTTTTGCCTGGTCCGAGTGCTGGGCGTAGGCGGTGAAGGGCGGTGGCGAAGCGTAGAGTGAGTGAATTGGATGGTGGACGGCTTCGTGTGGGCAGGGCTGGCAGGCAGGAATTGTTATCCTTGCCGGTTGGGGCGAGTATAGGTGAGGGGGAGTTGCGAAGTCTTTTTTAGGGCGAGGAGCTAAGGATAATGCTTTTTAACTATAGGGAGATGGGAATTATTCCGAAGGTTGAACCAATGTAAGGTGTGATGCCCTCTCTGTACGCGCGTAACTATGGTTTGTATGATGAGGCTGTGGGCCTTCGCGCATCTGGCTATGTTCATGGGGCGTTGCGCACTTGGTCTAGCACGTTTATTATGTTGGTCCGGCTGCGCCTGTAGGCTTTTGCACTGATGTACTACGCCTTCGAATTTTTTTTGCACTCGTTGTGCTAGTCCGGTCGCATCCTTAGGCGACTTTTGCACGGATGGTCTTCTAAAGAAGACTTCGATTTTGCGCACTTGTTGTGCTAGTCCGGCTACACCCTTAGGCGAATTTTGCACGGATAGTCTTTTGAAGAAGACTTCGACTTTTCGCACTTGTTGTGCTAGTCCGGCTGCACCCTTAGGCAACTTTTGCACGGATAGTCTTCGATTTTTCGCACTTGTTGTGCTAGTCCGGCTGCACCCTTAGGCGACTTTTGCACGGATAGTCTTCGATTTTTCGCACTTGTTGTGCTAGTCTGGCTGCACCCTTAGGCGACTTTTGCACGGAAAGTGAGTGAGTACCCCTGCAGGAACAGGGTTATTGGTGCCCGCCAGTCTTCGGTCATGATGAGGTTGACTATGCGGTGGCCCTCACTGTCATTGTTTATTTGGAGCCCCTCTGGGCTGCGGATGGCTAGCGTGCCGATGACGTGGTAGAACACGTCGGAGGGCAGGGCCTTACCCCTGGCGGCTGCCTTGGCCAATGCGTCGGCCTCCTCATTCTTGGCTCGGTCCACATGCTGCAACGTAAAACCCTTGAATTGTCTTTCGAGGCTGCGGATGGCCGCGAGGTACTGCATGAGTGCGGGGTCCTTCGCTGCATAGTCTTTTTCGACCTGGCCGGCGACTACCTTGGAGTCTGTTCTGATGATGCAGGTGGTGACACCGAGTGCCCTTAGCTTGCGAAGGCCGAGGATGACAGCCTTGTATTCTGCTATGTTGTTGGTGCACCTATCAGACTCCAAAGCAAAGCTGAGGCGCGCTGCGTATCTGTGCTTGATCCCGGTGGGTGAGGTAATGACCGCAGCGGCGCCTGCCCCCGCATGGCACCATGCGCCGTCGTAATGGATTGTCCACACTTTTTCTGTGGACGGGTCCGGTTGTGTTATTGGCCCAGTCCAGTCGACGACGAAGTCTGCCAGGACTTGTGATTTGATGGATGTCCTGGGTTCAAATGTGATGTGGTAGCCGGAGAGTTCGGCTGCCCATTTGGCAATCTGTACTGATGCCTCTGGGTTTCTAAATAGTTCACCGAGTCTTCTATCTGAGGTGACCCGGACCTTGAATGCCTCGAAATAATGGTGCAATTTGCGCGAGGCCATCACGACTGCATAGGCGATCTTTTCCAGTTCCGTCATATTACATTTTGATGTTGTGAGCACTTCAGAGACGTAATAAACTGGACATTGCCTGATCGTGCCCTCTCTGGTCTGTTCTTGAACCAATGCTGCGCTGACCGCGTGTGGCGAAGCCGCGACATAGAGCAACATGGGTAGCGAGGGGTCGGGGCTTGTAAGAATTGCCAATTCTGACAGGTACTGCTTTAATGAAGCGAAGGCCGCCACCTGCTCTGGTCCCATGCGAAGTCTTTTGCGTCGCGGAGTGTTTTGAGGAAAGGGAGGCTTCGCTCCGTGGACTTCGAGATGAATCTGTTGAGGGCGGCCAACCTGCCTGTCAGTCGTTGTACTTCTCTGGCTGACTGCGGGGGTGTCATATTGATGATGGCCTGGATCTTGGTTGGATTGGCCTCAATTTCGCGGTGTGATACCAGGTAGCCCAAGATTTTCCCCTGGCGAACGCCGAAGACGCACTTTTCGGGGTTCAGGCGAAGTCGTGCGTCCCGCATGTTCGCAAACGTTTCAGCGAGGTCAGCCAAGTGGTCTTCCTTGCTTCTGCTGGCGACGACGATGTCGTCCACATATGTGAATATATTTCTGCCGACTTGGCTCTCGAGCACCGTTTTGGTGAGTTGGGAGAAAGTGGACCCGACGTTCTTAAGTCCCTCCGACATTCTGATGAAGCAATACGTGCCGAAGGGTGTTATGAAGCTGGTGCTTGCCTTGTCCTCCTCCTTCATGTATATTTGGTGGTAGCCGGAGAAGCAGTCAAGGAGTGACATGACTTCGCACCCGGCTGCACTATCGATGATTTTGTCGATCCGAGGCAGCGGGAAGTTGTCCTTGGGGCAGGCCTTATTAAGACTGGTGAAATCGATGCACATCCGCCATTTGCCGCTCTTCTTCTACACCATCACTACGTTGGCGAGCCATGTGGGGTAGGCGATTGGCTCGATGAATTTGGCCTCGAGCAGGCGATGCACCTCGGCCTTCTGTCTTCTCATCGGACATCTTGCGCAGTCGCTGTTTCTTCGGCCTCACCGAAGGGTCGATTCCTAAGCTGTGCTCGATGATGGAATGACTGACTCTGACCAGGTCGAGGGCGGACCAGGCGAAGACGTCTTTATTCTTAGACAGACAGCAGAGGAGTCTCTCCTCGTCATGCGAAGTGAGGTCTTCGCTGATGGTAACCGTCTGTTTGGGCGTTGCCCGGTCGAGGGGGACAGTCTTGGTCCCGTCGTTGCTCTGCTGCTGTGCTTTTTCATGTTCTTTGGCGGTTGGACTGGCAGATCCGGGGACCTCGCGCTGGGCCGTGAGGCAATGTACGTTTCTTTGTCCGAGGACGAAGTCTCTTTCTATGTTACGCGCAACCTGTTGGTTGCCGTAGACTGTGATGGCGCCTTGCGGACCTGGGATCTTCATGCACAGGTACAGTCCGTGGATAGCTGCCTCAAACTTGTCGATGGAGCCCCGGCCCATTATGGCGTTGTACGGGTACACCATGTCGACGATGTCGAACGTGACTTGCTCACTTCGGGCATTGGGTGCTACACCGAAGGAGAGAAGTAACTCTATTTTGCCGACGAGAAAGGTGCCCTTGCCGCCGAAGCCGTACAGGGGGTTGTCCGATGGCTTGAGCAGGCTGTGGCTTATGCCCATGCGATCGAAGGCATGGAGGAAAATGATATCCGCCTGGCTGCCATTGTCGACTAAGACTTTGTGCAAGTCCTAGCCTGCCACGCTGCAGTTGATAACCATGGCATCGATGTGGGGGGTGCTGCGCAGATCGACGTCTCGGGCGTCGAAGGTCAATGGCATGTGGGACCACTTTGTCTGCACGACCGGACCGGTGATGGCGACGTGGTTGATGCTGCGGTAATGGTCCCTCTTCTGCCGCTTTGTGTCGAAGTCAGCGCTAGACCCCCCCAGTGATCATATGAATGACTCCACGATACGGCTGATCGACAAAGTCCTCTTGCTTTGGGGCTTGGGGGTGATTGGGGTGGTGGATGTTTTGCTGTTGATGGTGTGGAGGTGGGGGTGGGGGAGGTACGATTTGTACCTTCTGGTGGTGTTGGTATGCGTGGTGCGGTGGAAGCAGAGCGGGGCCGTGGTTGTATGGCTGAGGGGGTTGCTGATATGTGTGCGCGACAACTCTGGGGTTGTTGGCTGGTTGCACTCGTGCCATCTTGTCTCTAGTGGCCTTCGTCTCTAGGCAGTCCCTTGTAGGATGCGCGCAGTCTTCGCCGTGGAACAGGCAGTAAAATCTGCGTGGCTGCTGCGCACGCCCCCGGCCCCGACCGCGAGTTCCGTTTCCATGGCCCTGGGGGGGATACTCCTGGCGGCGAGGGGCCTCGCCAGCGGGGTGCTGGTTGGCAATGTTGTGCACCTGCTGCTGATTGCGGCCGTCCCGGCCGGAGTCTGCCTGCGAGGGCCTTGTCCATGTGCGGCTGGATTGCGGAGGGTCTTTGGGTTTCCTTTGAGACTCGACTTTGCGCTGGTGGAGCTCTTCGGATCTGGCGTATTTTTCAAACAGTTGATATAGCTCCTGGAGGTTCCTGGGCGGATCCCTGATGTAGTGGCTGTAAAGGACACCGGCCCGAAGGCCGCTGATGGCATAGTGGATGGCGATCTGGTCATCGACCGAAGGCAGTTGTGATTTGAGGGTCAGAAACTTGCGGTAATACTCCTGCAGAGTCTCTCGTTCCAGCTGCTTGCAGAGTGAGAGTTCAGCCAAGGCGTCGGTGTCTAGGCGGTACCCTTGGAAGTTGAGCAATAATTTGTCCCGGAGACTTCTCCAGGAGTCGATGGATAATGGGGGCAACCTGGTGTACCAGGTGAGGGCTGGGCCTTCGAGGGCAATGATGAATGACTTGGCCATCGTGGCGTCGTCCCCTCCTGATGATGCAACGGCGACTTGATAGCTCATGGTGTACTGTGCTGGGTCAGTGCTGCCATTGTACTTGGGATAGGTCCCTGCCCTGAAGTTGGCGGGCCATGGCGTCACTTGCAGATGAGGTGCCAGGGGACTTCGCTCATCAAGGTAGTTGACGCCTTGGAATGCCGTGGCGTGAGGGATGGTGTGTCCGCGCTGAGGGATGAACGGGTCTTCGATTTGTGCGCGCTGTTGGAGGGGTGGGTCGTGTTGCAGGCCGAATTAGCCTTTGCTCTGCATGAGCGCGATTTCTTGTTCAAGCTCCTGCGCCTTCTGCTCTTCGTCGCGTATCATCTGTCGCACCTTGGCTTGTGCAGACGCACGTTGGCGCTTAGCCTCGAGGATCTCTTTTTGCTTCTGGAGGTTGCGGTTCTTGATGCGCAAGGCGTGCAGCTGTAGCTGCTCTTCGGCCGAAACGCCTATGACTTCGCCATCCTCGGTGGCGTCCGCGCCCTCAGGTGGAGCGAAGCCTGGGGGAAGTTGCGGTTGTCTTCCAAAGCTGCAGGTGCGGAGGCTGCCTTCGGTGGTGGGTTGTTCGTTGCGCTGCCTCTTGCTGTTTACGTCGTCTTCGCACGGCTCTTGGGGGGTGGTGTTGACAAGGGCCTTGCCCTTTTTCTCGGCTAGCAGCGCTGCCTTCGCAGCCTCGTTAGCCTTCGAGGTGGTTCTCTTGGGTGCCATCGCGGGTGGTGTTTTCGTAACACGAACGATGGGCGCCAAATGTTGGAACTTGCTCTCCTGGGCAAGTTAATCCAACGAGGGAGCAAAAACAGTGTAAGCAAGGTTTCAACTCGAGATGGCAAAAGCTCTGTTGAATCCAGCCTCTTAAGGGCACTGTACGGGGGTATTTATAGGTGCCTGAGTGCCCAGCGTCTTGGGTTAAGGACACATGTGCCCTCAGGCGCCCAGGTTATCCCCGGAATATTCCCATAAAGGAGGGTTACAGACTGTAATTATAGGGAAGCCTTTACAAATTAGGCCCGTAACGCGCAGCGGCCACGCAGGGCCTGCTATAATGGGCCGGATCACACATGGGCCTCCATGTTGGACGAGGTCGCGGGATGGGACGACTTCGTCGTAGGCCTTCGTCTTCCGATGCGTGGGACGAAGGGTAGAGTCTGCCAGTCGTCTTGTCTCCGTTGTTGTAGTGAGTCCGGCGAAGGCATCGAGCGAAGGGTGGCGTCTTCGCCTTCGCCCCAACATCTCCGACGGCTATGTATGAGGCCGTCGGACATAAGATTATCTCCGACGGCTGTCAGCATAGCCGTCGGACGTAATCTTATGTCCAACGGCCTCGTACATAGTCGTCGGAGGTAAGGTTTTTTAACACGGGCAGAGACCGGCGCACGGTTCATTTTTCACGCGCGCTCGCCCTTTTCTCTCTTCTCTCTCTCTGCCCGTCGCCGCCGCCGCCGTCGACGCAGTCTACTGAATTTTTTGTTTTTTAGCCCCTTTTGTTACAAAAATTTACATTTAGACCCCCAAAAAATTTTATATGCATTTTTGGACCCTTTGCTCGGCGCCATAGGTTATGGTGCCGAGTTGACGTGTCCCCTAGCTCGGCGCCATAGATCTTGGCGCCGAGCTAGGGGTGAAAGACCCGCGCCGTGTTCCTCTGCTCATTTCGTTGTCACGCCGTCCCGCATTATCACCGCCGCACGCCGAGCCGCCGAACCCGCGCCCGTCCTCCGCCGCCGCGGGCTCCTCCACCGCGCCCGTCCTCCGCCGCCAGTGAGCTCCTCCGCCGCCGCCCGCCGTCTTGGCCGCAGGCTCCTCCGCTGCCGCGGCCTCCCAACGTCGCGCCCCACGCCGTCGCCCCACGCCGCCTCCCCACGGCAGACGTCGAGCCCCACGCTGCCTCCCCACGCCGTCGCGCCAGCGCCCAACTCCAAGCAGCCGCGACGTCCTCACAGCCAGCGCCCAACTCCGAGCAGCCATCCCCACGGCTGACCCTCCTCCCCACGGTAATGGTTTTACTTAGTTTTTAGTATTTAGTTAGCTAATTTACTTGGTATAATTTATAGATTGATAGCTATTCACTTGTTAGTATAAATAGTTAGCTAGGTATTTATTTGTTAGTATATATATTTAGTGATTATATAGTTAGTAAATTGGTAGCATATTGTTAGTGTATTGGATGTAGGAAAGTGAGTGAGTATAAAGGGGTTAGCATATTGTTACTTTTGATGGTATGAAGATCGTGACCATGTTGTTCGATGAAAGACCATCTTTTGACAAGATTTTCGCTCGAGCTTGTGAGGAGATTAGTTGCGACATAAACGACCCTAGAATATCAATTCAGGGTTTGTTGTCCCATATTACATATGGAACAGTTATCCGACGGTTGATCTCCATTGCCTTAGAAGATGATTGGGTGAGATATGTAAGAATCGTGAAGACCATGCTTCCACCATGTTTGGATGTGGTTGTTCGGCCGTTATCTGTTACTCATCGTGATGCTCCAGTCGGGTTGACTCCACAAATTCCCAATGCATCTCGTATTGAAGCTCCTTTGGTAGAGCTTCCAGAAGAAGTGGTTGTTGTGCCCGATGCCCAATCAGGGCCGCACGAGTATGGGATTTCTCGTCCTATTCCTGGCGTTTGTGGGGCTTCTAATCCGGTGGTACCCCCCAAGAGATCCCATTGACCCAGGATCCAGTTCAGGATCATCCTAGTAAGTGTCTTTGACACGTTGTTCATATCCATCGTTATTTCGTTTGATTAGACTTTTTAATGTGGTATTTCTTGCTTCGACCCGATGCAGGATCTCCACAAATCGATAATGGTGCTTATCTTGATGTGCCTGTGTCATATAATATGGACAACATATGCAGGGCATCCAATAGTGTTGATGTTCAGATTGAGGATGAGGAGGAGCCATATGAGGCTACACGGGCCTTAGATTCTGATGATGACCGTCCGGTTCAAGAAATGACCGAGCAAGAAATTGAACTCATAAGACGTTTGTGTCCGGAGCGTGACCCTGCAGTACATGAATTTAGCAGTCTAAGTCATTCCACCCGTGCATATGCTGAAGGACGTGATGATGAACTGCTAGAGGCTCCGGATAACGCCGACAGCATTGAGATTAAGGTAGGCTTACTTTTCAAGGACCTGCCTACACTGAGACGATGGCTACAGGAATATTCTGTGAATCGCAAGAGGCCGTTCAAGGTGAGACATTCGTATGCACAGCGTCGTTACACTGTTGTGTGCGAGGTGTCGGAATGTAATTGGCGGGTATGTGCCTGAAGGCAGAAGGACACCGGAAAGTTTAAGACCACCAAAATTGTAGGACCACACACTTGTGCCCAGACAGAGCTGAGCTCTAAGCATCGTCAGTTGACATCTACCCTGATTGCCAAAAGGATATTGGGGATATTGAAGGGTCAGCCAAACTTGAAGGTGAAGTCAATTATGACCATGACTTCGGAGCTGTTTGGTTACAGGATCAAATATGGGAAAGCATGGAGGGCAAAGCAGCGAGCATGGAAGATGATATACGGGGATTGGGAGGAGGGTTATGAGAAGTTACCAGCATTGTTCAATGCAATCAAAGCAAAAAACCCAGGCATGCATTACGAGTACATCCTCAAACCTAACGAATGGAGGAACGGCAGAGAGATATTTTTTCGTGCTTTCTGGTGTTTCTCGCAGTGCGTAGAGGCCTTCAGGCATTGTCATCCCGTGCTCTCTATTGATGGTACTTTTCTACTTGGGAAGTATAAGGGCACATTGTTGGTTGCCATATCATGCGACGCAGACAACGCACTGGTTCCTTTGGCATTTGCTTTGGTGGAGAGGGAGAACAGAGATAGTTGGTCTTGGTTCTTGCGGCTTGTACACATCCATGTCGTAGGCCCTGGTCGCGAGGTTGGTGTCACATCTGACAGACACCAAGGTATTCTTAATGCAGTGCAAGAGCAGATTCCTAGCTACGCACCCATGCACCACAGATTGTGCACTCGACATCTAGCAGAAAATCTTCTTCGAAAGGATCATAGCAAGGCTAACTTCCCCCTTTTTGAGGAGGTATGTCGACAGTTGGAGGTTTCATTTTTTGAGGATAAGTTGAAGGAACTAAAAGATGCAACAAATGCTGAAGGTAAGAACTGGATTGCTGGATTGCTGAGGGAACCACAGAAATGGACAAGGGCCTACGACGAAGGTGGCTGGCGGTTCGAGTTTCAGACTAGCAACATGGTCGAGTCATTTAACAGTGTGCTCAAGGGTATACGCGGCATGCCAGTCAATGCTATAGTAACATTCACTTTTTATAGGCTTGTGGCTTGGTTTAATGATAGACGCGCACAGGCCAAGGCAATGCAGACGCGAGGGCAGAGATGGGCACCTAAACCAACATCACACCTTAATAATGCAAAGGAACGTGCCCATAGACATGAGGTACAATGCTTTGATGAGGAGTTGGGTAAATACGAGGTAACAACACTAGGCGGCATAACTTCCGACGGTGAGGTGTGGCCTTCGAGGACACATGTCGTGTTACTTGATGCATTCTCGTGCGGTTGTGGTAAACCTAGACAATACTATTTTCCATGTTCTCATTATGTTGCGGCCGCACGTCATCGTAACTTTGCATTTGAGAGCAGAATACCTTCTGAGTTCAGTGTAGAGAGTTTAGTACGTACGTGGAGCCCTCGTTTTGAGCCATTTCTTGATGAGTCACAATGGCCAACGTACACCGGTCCGGTATACGTTGCTGATCCAGCGCATCGATGGGACAAACGTGGTAGTAGGAAAAGGAGCCGGTGCAACCGAATTTTTTGCATTTTAGCTCTTCCTCGGAAAAAAATTCACGTTTGGACCCTAGAAAATTTTAATGTCATTTTTGGACCTTTTGCTCGGCGCCATAGCCTATGGCGCCGAGCTGCGTCATAGGCTATGGCGCCGAGGTACGTGCTGCGCTGGCACAAACGGACGTCGTGGCGTCGACGTGGCACCGAGCTCGGCGCCATAGATCTTGGCGCCGAGCTCGGTTATGTACTTAAAACCTATCTAGCTCAGTCGGTAGAGCACAAGGCTCTTAACCTTAGGGTTGTGGGTTTGAGCCCCATGATGGGTGTTTTTTAATACTTTTTGTCTTTGTCACTGGATTTTTCGTTTATGTCGCTGAATGGAAAGGTTAATTAAATCCGCGGATTAAATATACTGTTTAGTTAGTAGTATGTAAATTAAATATAAAAGTGAGGGATTGTACCCCTACACACAGACACAAGCTCACAAAGTATTTTGTCCACTTGAAAAACTTAAATTTATTTGAAAAACGTCATGGTAAATGGAGGGAATGGAATTAGGCATCACCTACTGGAGTAATTTATGCAGTAAATTCTAAAATATATCATCCATGAGATAAGTATATAATGGAGTATACTTTTATTTAGTGCAGAGGAAAAAAAGATGAATATGTGTGCTTCTTTTTACTGGGAATATGTTATTATGTTTTTGGAATTTATGTTCAAAAGAACTCAATAAAAATATAATATTTTTATGTTGTCATGATTGAAGTAAGAGTGTTCTCATTTGATTTTTATTGTGGTTAGCTGAGCAAACAAGGGGGAAAGTTGACGGCTTGCGGCCACTTTGGCACACAGCCGCTGTGCTTGCTGGATAAACAAAATAATCTGGACGAATAAACATATAGTCACAAAAACAAAAAATCTGGATAAGAAATAAATCTAGACGGACAAATCAGCGACATAAACGAAAAATCTAGACAACAAAAAAATTAGTGACAAAGACAAAAAAAAAGTATTAAAACACACCCACCGTGGGGCTTGAACCCACAACCACAAGGTTAAAAGCCTTGCACTCTACCAACTAAGCTAGACAAGTTTTGTGTACATAATAGAGCTCGGCGCCAAGATCTATGGCGCCGAGCTCGATGCCACGTCGGTGCCACGACGTCCGTTTGTGCCAGCGCAGCACGTACCTCGGCGCCATAGCCTATGGCGCTGAGCTGTGTTACCTCGGCGCCATTGGCTATGGCGCCAGCTCGGCGCCATAGGTTATGGCGCCAAGCAAAGGGTCCAAAAATGACATTAAAATTTTCTAGGGTTTAAATGTGAATTTTTTTCGAGGAAGGGCCAAAATGTAAAAAATTCGGCCGGTGCAACATGGTTATGGATCATGTTTCCGGTCGCAGTAGGAGAGGTCGAGCGTCCCCCTTTCTCGTGGACCCAGAGCAGAATGAATGCGGAAAATACGGGAGACTTGGCCACAACTCACGTACATGCATTTGGACACTTAGTCAGATGTGATACATTTTAATATTTTATTGTACACAACTTTTATTCTAATATGTCGAACTTTTTGTTACACTTTGTACACAACTTATATTCTAATATGTTGATATCTTAATTTGTAGGATGGCGCAGTTCCACTTGCTGGACCCTCACTACGACGAGCACCATAGGGGCCGTCTCACCGCAGAGGGAGAGGTAATATTTTGCACAAATATTAAATTTTCGAATTAATATATGCGACGTATATTTGACTAATGAAATTCTTTTGATTGCTAGGTGTTGCCCGTTCTGCGGGTCCAGACCCACGACCGGTTTCTGGAGGAGATGAGGTACGATGAGACATACACTCCTCTCCTACAGAGGGCTCGCTTGGACGTCGTATCGTACCAGGTTCGCCGTGGGCTGCCCACTTTCAACCCAGCGGCGTTGACGGCTCTGGTCGACAGGTAAACACTTCTCTAGTTGTTTAATATTTACAATTATCAAATCTACTTTCCATACTAATGACTTTGTATTCGTTTGTCTTCCAATAGGTGGCGGCCAGAGACTCACACTTTCCACCTTCCCTGCGGGGAGATGACCGTGACGCTGGAAGATTGCCAGAAGATTCTTGGTCTCAGCATTACTGGTCGTCCAGTGACCGGTCAGGCATCACCAGGCGGATGGAGGCAGAGGGTGGAGGCCTTTCTTGGGAGACTGCTTCCGGATGACCTACGAGGTAGCCACAACATCGGAGTCCCAACGAGGTAGTAATTTATTGTAAAAAATAACTAGTTCATACATTTAGCGTATCGATGGGCTCACATAATCAATGTTCGGACAACAGAACTGCTTCTCATAGTTTTCGTCGATGACAGCACGGTCTCCACAATCGCATCGAGGCGGTGAGTCCATCCGTCTTTCTGTTGCTACCTCCTTCTCCGCATCCGTCATTGGTGGAGGATTCGGGGGAGGAGGTACCCAACGCTTAAAATGCTCATGACTAGTCCTTCCACTCAACCAATTAACGAAAAAAAGATATCGAGGGTCAAATTTATCAGGACCGTCGATCCACTGGAAAAAGAAACACCTCTGGTGCCCCTAAAATAATGGAAAGAAGCACTATTACACATCTACAAAATAATGAATGCGAACAAAATTAAGTGACAAGTCATAAGCTATGTACGTCCAAACCGCCATAAAGGTAGTAGCAGCAAGCAGCCATGTCTGGATGTTGTGATTGATGTACCCAAGCCAGTCTGCCACAGTCACAGTTAGGCACGGGGAGTTCAGGAGGAACAGGAGCATCCTTAATAGATACGTCCGGATATAACTCCCGAGGACGACCTCTCTTCTGCCACAATGCCTCTCGGTACATGTCTTTCATCTAATAAACGATTATAATTATCACTTGTAACTAATATGCTTTATAACAGGTTTACACAAACTATCAAATAAAATATACTCATCATATTAATGATACTATATATATTATGAGCAACTATGAAACTAATAATCGAAATGATAATATAATAAGTTTACACAAACTATCAAACTATGAAACTATGAGCAACTATGAAACTAACACCCCAATATACAAAACAAATCAGTTGAGCACCATACCTTGGTCTACGAAGTAAACCACCTTGAATCTTTGAATCCAAATAAATTTGACGAAGTTTTGAAATGAGAGGCACCATACTCTCGGCCAGCAGCGTGGCTGTTTTATAGGCCTTCGTAGCTCGGCGCCGAGCTACGAGGCCGCGTCGCTGCCACATCGATGACAGGTCAGCCCTGGGCGCAGGTAGCCATTGCTGCCACGTCATACCTCGGCGCCATGGGCTGTGGCGCCGAGCTGTGTGACCTCGGCGCCACAGCCTATGGCGCCGAGCATCGGGTCCAAACTTACAAATAAAATTTCTGGGGGTCCAAACGTAAATATTTTTCAAAAGTAGGGCTAAAAAAGAAAAAAAATCGGACACAGTCTACCGCCCGTCGCTGCCCCGCCGCCGCCTACTGCCCACTGCCCCGGCGCCCACAGTTCCATCGCCGCCCCGCCCGCCCGCCGTAGACACTCGCCGCCGGCCGCCGGCCGCGGCCTCGCTCGCCCCGTCGCCCACACCGCTGGTGCTGCCCCGTCGCTGCCGGTCACATCTCCGCCCGTGCCGGAATTGCCCCGCCCTATTCTCTAAGTAAGTATTTTTATTTTTATTTTGTATATATTAATATTGTTTTGTAGTTTCCAATGTTGTTATTAAATAATTAGTATGTTAAATAATGTTTATCTTATTATATCCGAGGGCCTAAATTTGATTATATGGCGAAATTTGATTATGTAATTAATTTAGTTTGTTTTCGTTTACTTAGTGGTGCTTAGATAATTTAAATTTTTAATTTCCGAGGGTAATTATTATGCCCTCGGAAATAAGGTCATTTTATATGATTTGTCACCCGTGATAATGTTATGTAGTGGTGTCTATATAATTTAAATTATTAATTTCCGAGGGTAATTATTATGCCCTCGGAAATAAGGTTATTTTATATGATTTAGGGTCCCGTTAAATTATTTTCCTTGTATTAGTGTGGTTCATTAGATTAGAGGCGTGATTAACTTAACTAATCAAGTTAACATCTCGTATCTAGTATGGAGGAGGATCGTCGATGGATGTATGAAGGTTGGAAGAAAAGAGGTGCTCTATCAAGTGAGTGGGTTGCCAAGACTGACGTGTTTCTCGACCGTGCTTTTGCTTGGTCAGAGACTGGAACCGATGTTAGGTGCCCTTGTACCAAGTGTTGGAACATTTATTTCCTTGACAGGAGGACTATGTCGATAGATCTTTGCAAGAACGGTTATATGCCAGGCTATGAGGTGTGGGTGCACCGCGGTCAGGACCCACCTCCTCGTATTGTATCAGAAGTTCAGTCACATGAAGAGGAGGACTACGATAGGATGGAAGAGATGCTTGACGATGTACGCCATGAGCTTCTAACCGTCGATTCGGAGAACCCCGGTCAACCCACCGAGTGTGAGGATCCAGCTACACCTGAGGTTCAGAAGTTCTTCGAGCTCCTTAAAGTTGCCGAAGAGCCGTTGCATGAGCACACAAAAGTGACCGTCCTTGTATTTGTGACTCGACTTATGGCTATTAAGTCTAAGTTTGCATTCTAAAACAACTGTTACAAGGAGCTTTTGAACTTGATCAGTGATGTACTTCCGGAGAATCACAAGATGCCAAAGGACATGTATCAGTCTAAAAAGTTGTTATCTGGGCTCGGTATGGACTACGAAAAAAATCGATGTCTGTGACAATAATTGTATGCTTTTCTGGAAGGAGACCGCGGCTGAGAAGAAGTGTACTGTATGTGGTGAGCGTAGATTCGTTGAGGTTGAAAACGACGATGGTTTGACCGTGACTACGAAGATTGCACGTAAGCAGCTTCGTTACATGCCTCTTATACCTCGGTTGAAACGTTTGTTCATCTCCAAGAATACAGCCAGACACATGAGGTGGCACAAAGAAGGGGTACATGAGAATCCAAATGTCATGGTGCACCCAGCTGATACAGATGCATGGAAGGCACTAGATGCTTTTGATTCCAGCTTTGCTGATGAAGTGCGGAATGTCCGCTTCGGTTTGGCAACAGATAGTTTCTCGCCATTCAATCTAATTGCAACGTCCTACTCATGTTGGCCCGTCTTTGCTGTTCCATACAACCTTCCACCAACTCTTTGCATGAAATATGAATTTATTTTCTTGTGTCTTGTAATACCTGGTCCGGATCATCCTGGAACAAAGATCGATGTGATGATGAGACCCCTGATTGAAGAATTGAAAATTTTGTGGGAAGGAGTCGAGGCGTACGATTGTTACAAGAAACAGAAGTTCAACCTGAGAGCCGCGTTTTTATGGTCTATTCATGATTTTATGGCTTATGGTATCTTTGCTGGATGGAGTTGTCATGGGATTTTGACATGTCCGATATGCGTTGAAGACACTTTATGCTTTCGACTAAAGTTTGGTGGAAAGATATGTTACTTCGATTGCCATAGATGTTTTTTGCCAGAGGATCACCCGTTTAGGTTCGATAGGAATGCTTTTAAAAAGGACACGATTGTGACAAGGGGACCACCCAAGCGTCTAAGTGGTCCAGAGATTCTCACGAGACTTAATGATTTGAAACTAAACAAACATGGAAATCGTTTTGAAGGTTATGGAACCGAGCATAATTGGACTCACAAATGTGGTCTATGGGAACTCCCTTATATGAAAGCCTTGATTCTAATGCATAACATTGATGTCATGCACCAGGAACGAAATATGGGTGAAAGCATTATTAGCACTTGCATGAATATCACTGACAAAACAAAAGACAACCCTAAGGCAAGGAAAGACTTGGCCTTAATCTGTAGAAGACCAACTATGGAGATAGGAGAGAATCAGAAGAAGCCACGTACTCCTTTCAGTATTAAACCTAAAAGGAAGAAACAATTTATGAAATGGTTGAAAAACTTAAAGTTCCCAGATGGTTACGCCGCGGGCTTTAGAAGGTCTGTGAATTTGAAGACGGGCAAGTTTTCTGGGTTGAAGAGTCATGACTACCACATAATAATGGAAAGACTCCTTCCTGTTATGTTTCGTGGTTTTGTAAAAAATGATGTCTGGAAAGCATTAGTGGAGCTAAGCTACTTTTATAGACATCTTTGTGCTAAAGAAATAAAGAAAGAGATGATGGAGAAGCTTGAGCAACAAATACCGATTTTGGTATGCAAACTTGAAAAAATATTTCCACCAGGTTTCTTCAATCCGATGCAACATCTACTTGTTCACCTACCATACGAAGCTAAGGTAGGAGGTCCTGTGCAATATAGATGGATGTATCACATCGAAAGGACACTAAAGAATCTACGTGCAATGGTTGGTAATAAGAGACGAGTTGAAGGGTGCATCGCTGAAGAATTCAAATACAAAGAGATAGCATCGTTCACGGGCCTGTACTTTGCAGAGGAACACAATGTCAATGCCCATACGTTGCGGTATCATGTCGACGAGCCCCCTATTAGTGATATTGAAATTTTTCAATGGAGGGGCAAAACTGTAGGACCCAGCACAACATACTGTTTCACCAACGACGAATGGAAGACTGTTTTACTCTACATGTATAACAACATGGAAGAGATGAGTCAGTTTCTCCTGTAAGTGTAAACTTTATTTTAGTCATTGCCACTAGAATTTTTGTTGTGATACTAAAAGGTTTGTTTCCTTGTACTAACAGGGAATTTGATTCTCAAAATTGCATCTCTGGCTGTGAACATGACCAGATTCGTCGAGAGGGAAAGATGGGGGACTTAATTTCTTGTGTTGGTTTCGAGATTATGTAGATAAAAATGACAATATACACCTGGACCTTCGACAATTATCCCTAGGAGCAGTAACTGGCAGACGTTATGGTCGGTATGATTTCAATGGTTTTAGATTCTGTTCCACAAGGTTCGAAAATGATCATCCTCTAGCAGCCACGACAAACTCCGGAGTTGTAACTAGAGCTGTCGATGATGAAGGGAAGGTGACTAATTATTATGGAGTCATTAATGATATAATCGAGTACAAGTTTTTTGGAGATAAACAACTCAAAGTGGTGTTCTTCGATTGTGATTGGTTTTCTCCAAATACAACGCGAGAAAAATCAATATGGCATGATGGAAGTCAAACACAACGATAGATTAAAAGGCCACGACACTATAATCCTTGCCCACCAATGCGAGCAGGTGTATTATATGACATATCCATCTAAGAAAAAGGGTTTGGTTGATTGGAGGGTAGTGTACAAAGTTAATCCTCGTGAATGACTATATGCTCCTGGTGATGTTGGTTATGTTGAAAGTCAAATCGAGCAGGAAGTGGGGGCTGCTGAGATTTTCCAAGACGAAGAACTTACAAGCACGTTTAATGTACAAACTGAAATGTTGGAAGAATCTTTATTAGGCGATCAAAATGATGTAGAGGTTCTTCCAAAAAGAAAACGAGTGACGAGAAAGAAGAAAGCTACTTGGCGTCCATTAAATCGACGAAAGCAACTAGATCCTGATTTTGATTACGATTATGATTGACGAGTATGGATCATGATTTTATTGCATATTTTATGACTTTATTGCATATTTTATTATTTTATTGTCGATTTATGTACTAACTTGTTTTTGTTAAAATAGGATGTCAAAGAAAATGAAGTCTTTTGCTCGTAGTTTGCTTGGGACGAGGAGTAGCTCGAGGAGCAGCTCGAGGGGTGAGGATTCAGTTTTTCAGGGCACAGGTTCTACCATGAGCAGACGGAGAGCGCTGGCAGAACATTTGCCTCCACAAGATGTAAGTTAGTTGTTAAATTACATTATTTGAGTTACTTAATGTTGTATGATGTAAGTTATTTGTTTCATAGGATGCTGAAATTGAGGAACCAGTGGTAGAGGATCATGCAAGAGATGATGTTGAAGATGATGGTGGAGATAATGTGGGAGATGATGTTGGAGACGATGCTGGTGGGGATTCTGGGGCTGGTGGAGATTCCGCAGCTGGGTCTGGAACTTCTCGAGTTAGGAGAACGAGGAAGCTGCATTTTGTTGGACCACCTCCAGAGCTTCCACCCGAATCTCGGGTTTTGATAAAGCCTAGTGGAAAGTGAGTGACATATCTTTGCTTAAATGTTATTGAAAGTTATGTTTTAATTTCTACATTATTTTCTGTTTGCAGGACTTGGATCGACGACTTATTCACAGGCACAGGACACTACAGGCAGGTTAACATGGTCCTTGGTAATCTTGTTCGTCTGCACTGGCCTGGTCTTGTGACTTTGCCTACTGGCGAGTTTGTCCCCGCCACCACTTGGGAGCATTATCGCTATGGTGTCTGTAGAACGTTTGGCAACACACAGGCACTAGTTTGGGATGCATTCTGGGTATGAATTGTTTATACTATTTTAGTTATTCCATATATGTTTGCTTTTATGATAACACTAATTTTTTTTTGCAGAAACGGTACAAGTTGCCGGACGATGGATCATATGATATGAACGCTCGTTACGTGTTTGAGTATAACGCGAACGATGTCGTTGCAGATGCAATGTACTATGCACGAATTCAGGCTATAAAGGCATGGTATAGAGCAAATGCTGATGATCGACCGATGCCAAATACCAAGGTCGAGTGGTCATCAATTTACTTGACGGAGGAGCAATACCAAGAGGTAAACAGGTTGTTGCCTCTCATATCGCACGAAGCCATGTATTTGCTTGCTTTATTTAAAAAATTTCATGTAGGTGTCGGTGACGTGGATGGCCACCCGATCAGACGGTTATCGGGCATTGTGCAGATGGTGGGCTTCCCCTGAGTTTCGTGCCATTTCTGAAAGGAACAGGGGAAACCGTGGGACTGAGTCATTCCACAACTACGGCGGTGATGGTCATGTGCGCTTGGCTAAGCGAATGGTAAGTCACAGTTTGTTGTAACTTTGAATCACATAGAAATGTGTCATTATAACTTTTATGTACAGGAAGTCAAATCCGGTCGTACGCCCACGGATGTGGAGGTGTATATGCAAGGGCATAGGGGTTCTGATCCTCATAATCCTAATATGTTATGCACTCAGACGGCCACCGACCGTCTAGTGAGTTTTTGGTACTCTATTATGTGTTTGATATTGTTTGCAAGGGCATAGGGGTTATGCACTTATATTTGATATTGTTTGCCTCCAGGCTTTGTATGGGCAGGAGATGGTTCAACGCCATGGGCAGGAGTACGAATGGAGGAGCCAGCCAATCGACCCTCAGGCAGCATATGCTAGCGCAGGAGGACAAGCCCATGGACGGTGAGATTATTTGAATTGGATTTCAAAATTGTCATCATATGCTTGCGATTCAACTGAGCCATGAGTTACTATACTAAGTGCATGGTTCACTCTTGTAGGTTGGGTATTTTTGATTCTACGATTGATTCTAGAGAGCTGAGACGCCGTGGACGACAGTCCACATCGTCGTCTTCACAGTCGTCCCGTTCACGATCATCCGCCCATGAGATAGAGCTTGCAGTGTTGCGTCAACAGGCAGAGTACCATCAATCAGTCTTGAGGGAACAATTGGAGTACCAGAGGCAACAATCTGAGTACCAGAGACAACAAGCCGAGTACCAGAAGAAGAGGGACGAGTATTATGCAAACCTCTAGGCCCAAAATCAAGCTCTTCTCTCGGTAAGTTGAAGTAACATTTTGTAGCTTATTTTGCAAAACACATGATGTGTATCTTATTTGCTCAACAATGACTTGTATATAATTTGTAGCAACTAGCCCAACAAGCGGGCGTCCCGATGCCGACATATGGGATGCCGCCTCTGGACTTTGCACTGCTAATGCCAATGTTGGCGCCTCCACCTCCGCCTCCGTCACAATTCTCTATGGTATGTACACATATGCGTGTGTGACATGTTCATAAATGTCTTATGTGTTTAAATGAACAACTGAGTGGTTACTATTTCATGTGCTTGTGTTATAGGGATTTCAGACACCACCCGCTTCAGTTGCCGCACCTGGAGATGGGTCTGGTCAAGACGACGCATCACATTCGTGGGTGAACAACCTTTTCAACACGCAGAGTCTAGCCGGAGGAGGTGGCGATGGATATGAGTGATAGTGATGTAAAACACTTGTTGCAACCTTTCATGTGAAAGACTATCCATCGAACATTGTCAGTTTGGATTTTGGACCTATATGTTGATGTAAACACTTGTTGCAACCATTTGGAACTATATGTCGTTATGTTAAATTTGTGAATGTGAATACTTATGTGAGTATATTTGTGAATGTGTATACTTATGTGAGTATATTTGTGACTGTGAATGTGTATATGTGCATGAAATCTGTTTTGTATTTGCAAATGTCAGATTTTTTAAAATTCAGAATTTTGTGCAATTTCTGGAATATATTATGTCTGACGGCCTAGAGTAAGCCGTCAGACTTATGTCCGACGGCGTAGGAAACCGTCGGAGATAATGGCTTGTTATGTCCGACGGCCTAGCTCGAGCCGTCGGATATAACTGAAATGGGTCCCACAGTCGACAGTTAAAACAGTTGCGCACCCTTACCTCCGACGGTCAGATGCGGCCATCGGAGATACGTTATGTCCGACGGTGGCCGTCGGACATAACACTATTTCCGATGCGTTACGTCCGACGGCTAAAAACCGTCGGACATAAGCAGATACCGTTGGACATAGCTTAAGTCCGACGGCTTAAGGCTTATGTCCGACGGCTTTGGCCATCGGAAGTTACTTCGTTTACTGTAGTGATCAGTTCCTTTTTTCTAAATAATACTCAAATTAGAAAATAATTCCTTCAGATGAATAGATTTATAGCAAAAGCTTATATGTTTAGCAACACATACTAGTGAGAAAGATAACCTTGATTCCTGCTACTTCACCAGCCATCTCTTCTACCACAGTGACTGTATATCGTCGTCGCTGGGCTCATGACGACCATTCCAGCCCAGTCCATGCTCTCAGTGCCACCAGCCCCTGCCAGAACTTGAAACCATCGTCATTAGAAATCACCACTGAAAGCCTCATTAGGAAAACATAAGCTGAGAATTAGCGCATCAACTACAAGTGCTCGAGGCGGAGAAGTAAGCTGAAAATTCGAACGTAATGAAATTAAGGGAGTAAGATTGTACACAAAATAAACCTCAATGAACCAAGAGCAAGAGTCATTGTCTCCATTCAGCTTCTTTAACCTTATACAACTTTTTTAACATCCTTTTCTTTATAACCGAAAACTCGCCGGTACTTAGTTGGCTTGTTGCTGGACGTTTCCTCTTCATTAGACTCTTGCCCTATCGCCACCAATATAGCAATAGTGCATCCACACCTTATGAAATGGAGGTATAATCGATGTTCAAGTTAAGACAAAACCTTTTGCTTTTATTATTAGAGTCATCGTCGTCGTGCCTCACTCACCACATGGATTGAAAGCGAAGAGCGAGCAACATATGCTTTAGATTGAACTTGGTTGCATCGTGCTTGTCGTGTGCAAACGGTTGTAGATGGCGTCGAAGAGAGAGTGATCTTTGGTTTGCGCATCGTCAATCGATCCTTCAATTACATGGAGGTACGGTCTATGGTGATGTTATAGGTGCTAGCTATTTGGCTCGAGAAGGCGCAGACAAATTGTGTGGAATTTATAAAAAGAATGTGTGGAACTCAAATAACTATTATCTGGAATTTATAAAAAAAAGAAATGGAGGACAAGCACCCAAGACGCAGGTGCTCAACATCCAGACTCGATTATCTTGAGACGTCAGCCCGAAGCGCTTCCATGGAGGAGTGATTGAAGCCCACGGAGTGTTCGATGAAAGGCCTCCAGGACGCGTAGGTGGCCGACGAATGTTCGAGCGCCTCCACGCGTGTGGTCAGCGCGGTCTCAACCGCGTCGAGGCGCTCCCAGGCGGATGCTTGGAACTCGGCAACATGTGAGTCCATATGAGACACCAGGGTGCGCGTGAGATCCAATTGGACCTGGGCGAGATCCACTGTACCCACACTGGCCTCCAGCACACCAATCGCGCGGGCGCTCCAACATCGCCCAATGGCTATCCTGTGCGTCGAGCCGCTCAGCGATCTGTTGAAGGAGACGCGATTGGGTCGCCATGGATTTGGACTGAGCTTCCAATGCCGCCGAGATGCTGGGATCAGAGGCAGCCGCCATCTGCTTGCTGCGTGCGTAGTATGCCAGATCAAGGAAACCCTAGCCGATACCAAGCCTACTACGACTACTACACAGGAGAACAGGAGGTAGGAGATAGGAGGAGAACGATAGTGTTTTCTCATTTTTTTTTTAGCGTTCACTGTAGCTAGACTTAGTTTTAGTAACTCCTCAATTTACTCTTACACGGAGCATATGTCCGATGGATATCGCCCACTGGGTCTAGACACACGACGGCCCAACACTTTTCTCAACAGCTATTTCTGATTTCCACCGCTATTCAGATGTCTTTCTGCTCCCTCGCATGTACCATCTCCCTTGGAGCTGACAGACTGTGAGTGGCACAGCCAGCGACGAGACGCCGCGCGCGGGCCTCGCGGCACATGAAGAAGAAGAGAGCGTCCGACGAATTCATCTTCGTCAAACTTGGAACTCTGGCAGGTCATCCGATCTGATCTGGAAACAATAGAGACATGTCGCTTCCTGTTTGGTATCTCTACGCTAATGATAAATTGCTACATGGCGTGTGCACGTGGTGTTCTCTACGCTATATGCATATATAGCATCTGTAAGATATAAAGAAGATGAGGCCAGGGACAAAGAGAACGAACGAACTGTGCTGTAACATTACCTGGCTGCAAAGCCAAGTTGCTCGTGAAATGTCATCCTTGCACACGGAAGCGACTTTTTATTGGACGTCTGGTCTTCTGTTGAAATGTTTTTTTTATCTATTGCTCTCCCTTCAGATGTGCCACCAGAAATAGTTTATGATTCCATTCCATCAAAAACCTTCTTTAGCGGCTTGTGATATAGGTAGCTCTGCATCTTTTCCGAACCTCCTTTAGCTATGGAAAATCTGGCACCAGCTCATCTGTAATGTAATATTGCCCAGATCTCCTTTTTCTGAAGATAGCCTTTTACATATAAGTGTTACGGTGTTTCGGGTTCCAATCAACCAGGCTCACGGATGAGATCGTTTAGCAGTCAAAAATCTTTTGGTGCAGCAATGTCCAAGCCAATGGAAAACCTGCATTTTTGCTCTGTCTGCGCCCTCCAAATTAAGGTTAGCCGATGTTTGCTGAAGGTACCTGTACTGTAAATCGTATTTTGTACGCGCATCACTTGTCATATATTCTCCATGCGCTGTCGTATCGTATTGTGTCTCCGACCTCGTCGTGTTCAACCGAACCTGTTGTACGGTTTCTCTACGAGTTCTTCACCGTTCACGATTTGTTAGTGGCAATACATGACCTATCTATCTAATTGTGTTCCATCTAGGGCTTTTGTTTACCCCCTAACTTTCTTTATTTTGCATATTTTTCAATAGTTTGGTAGCTTTGCGTTTTATTAATTAGTAGGAGAGGAGTCATATTGTTGGAGCTATTCGTTCTTTTGCATCTGCAGCCAACGTACTGAATGTCGATCCAGAAGGAAGTGTCGGAGTCATATGCTCTCTGTGATGAGCGAGACGATGCAAGGACGCATGCAACAAGCATCGTTCAGATCAGATGCTGTTCACATGAGCTCCGTCATAGCGTTGGTCGACACGGCGCTCCTTCACATGCATGATCGGCTCATCAAAAGCACTTCACGGCTGCCCGTCCCCCGGCCTCCACTCTTTTTTGTGCCTATGCTTTCCATCAGTGCACGCACGCTGGTATAGATTCGTCCCAAAATTAATAGTGCTGGTTAAATACTACTCTCTCTTTTTCAAAAAAAAAATACAACTAGCACAATATATGTGTCTTGCGACGGCATATAATTTAATAAAATATTAGCTCACAACGATTGTACGAAAACGAGCCACGTATATATTATCATCGACCTTAATACCTCACAAATTGTTTGTCAACAATCAATACAAATTCGGGTCTATCTCCTCCTTCTCACCCTCAGCTGTTCAGTCACGTATCACCAGCGGTGGTGGCTCTTTCTCTCCTTCAGTTGTTCTTGCCCTGTTGTGTGCAGAGGCGTATAGCGGCAATGGCGGTTGAGAGTCCCTACATCGGTTCAAGGCGCTTGCTGACAGGGAGTCGTGACAACAGTTCGAGGCGCTTGTCAACGAGGGAAGGTCGATGTCCTCTACGGTGGGTGCGGAAGAATCATTGTAAGGGAGGCGAAGACAGAGAAAGAGATGGGAAGTTATTAGGAGTTGATATATGACGACAACAACGAGGAGGAGGAAGCGCTTGTGGGTGTATGATTGATTGCACATGAATTATCTTATCTGGTTGTCTGATGAGACGCAACGGATAAAAACAAATCTACACGCTTTGTGGGACGTACAACACACGAAACTCATGTTTTAAAAGAGTAGGGATTCTAGTTTCTTATAAAGTCAAACAGTGTAGACTTTAACTAGATCTCTATTTAAAATATAAATATTTATAGTACAAAAATAATTACCATTACACTAGTTATAGAATATATTTTTATAATCATTTTATTTGGAGTCGTAAATAATAGCACTATTTACTATAAAGTTGTTTAAATATTTTTTGTCTAGATTGATCGATACATATATCAACGGGTGTGTAATCGGATCATATTTGTTTTCATGTTTTCTCTTTGGGATCGCATACATATATTACTAGGTTATAGCGAATAAGATTTAAATAAATATCGATATATTAAATATCTAACTCTGAGAATACGGATATGGATAAAAATTCAATATTAAGTACCCGGACTTAGAATCGGATCGGAACTCAGCCTTGAATATTAAGTACCCGGACTTAGAATCGGATCGGAACTCAGCCCTCTTAGACGGATCAGATTCGAATACGGACGGATAATATTCGTACCATTTACATCTCTATATATCATATTTATATTCTTTTATGGATGGAGAAAGTGCAAAATGTGAGTAGATCGATCATACTCTCATTAATCAAAGCTAAAAAGAATTAATTCGTCAAAAAAATAAAAATAAAAAACGACAGACGGAACCCTCTCTGTTTGGTACCAATTAAATGGATGGAAAGTCACATGCTCTGCTGCCTCGCTCGCGAGTACGCGTCCTTTTCGACCTTCTGCGCAAACACGTACGTATATGGATGGAGAAATTAACAACCGCTGCTTTACGCCTTTGCCTCTTCCTCTGATCTGAATCAGACAGAGTGGTCCAGTCCACTGGTCCTTGCTAGATTTATGTGCTCTTGTGCAGCAGCTACTAGCGGTTATTGTTGTTGTACAGCCTTTACTACCTCTTGCATGGTTGTTGTTGTATATGTATGTACTCCCTCCAGTGCAGTAAAGGTAGTCGTTTAGGATATGATTGTGCATACCAAAGAGTGATTAATTATCATAGAGTTTTCCCTGTTTGCCCCTATTAAATAGGGATATGGGTGCATTAAGGTCACCAAAACAATTAGGCTTGATTGGTTGCTGCAGCAGCTCCAAGGCATTCTAGACTGGAGGTCTTAAGTTCGATTCCTCTTAAGTGCATCTTTTTTTGTGCAATTACTAGGGGCAACAACGTCCAAATCCCAGACCCACGCACGCTATGACTTCTTTTTGTGCACGCTCGGTCACGCGCAGGATGACTTCTTTTACTGCACCGGAGGGAGTACCCCTTTTCTCATGTGAAAAATCATAAATTTATGTTGTAGGGCAAGAAACGATGATCTTGATCAGAGAAATAAAGGCTGAAAATGTTAAGTTTAGTTTGAGATCACTCACAGAGGGGGAAAAACAAATTAGGAGTGAATTGAAGTTCTGGTGGTGCCGCTGGTTGCCCACAGTGTCGTCTGCCCCACTACTAGTAGCTGTTTTAATACTGTTGCAACCACTAGTAGAGTATGCGCATGGTTCCGAATCACACAGGTCACAGTGATGCA
Organism: Zea luxurians; assembly: GCA_029449295.1. Classification (NCBI taxonomy): domain Eukaryota; kingdom Viridiplantae; phylum Streptophyta; class Magnoliopsida; order Poales; family Poaceae; genus Zea; species Zea luxurians. The sequence goes on along the minus strand of JAOPSE010000008.1, from coordinate 44,368,968 downwards.
GAGTCGCAGGTGCAGGCATCCTAGGGTGACAGTTCACTAAGTCCAATTAATTAATAAATGGCATCGGCAACGGCAAGATAGTACTGACCATGCCAATAGAGTCTGGATGTGTAACCACACTTTATTCAGCAAGTCAGATTGGAGCGCATGTATTTGTATAGGCTTTGTGCAGCTGTAGACTTGTAGTGTACTCGGTATTTGTGCTCCATGCTGACGTAGTAGTAAAAAAAAGCTAGGGGGTGTGTTTCTAGGCTGTGAAATGGCCAATAGGAGCAGGAGGAACGGTATCTATCTCAATGTGCATGCATGCATGACGAGTTAAAAAGAAGTGATGGTCAGATAAGATAGTTTAATGACAGTGTAATCTCCATAGTACTAATACTACTATATCTTCTTTACGCCCAAGCTAGCAATGGATCATTTCGTTTGGACGAGCCGTCGAATATTACCTGTCGCACAAGTCGGAGCTCGATGATTTATTAACATATACACATTAGAAAATGAAGCTGATCGGCATCCTTGTGACGTATGTGCTTGGGTACGGTTAGATGGATACATAGCTGATCTTCTTGCCTGGTAGCCAGTACAAGTACCCGGCGAGGGGTTTCTTTAAGGCTCTGAATTCTGATGCACAGGTACAGGTACGTACCTAAACTACGGGCTAAAAGAATTTGAGAGTGCAGGGCATGCATGCATATGCATGGTCCACAGTGTTTAATTAAGGGCATGCATCATGACAGTGCCGCGCGTACCTGCTCGCCTATTTAATTTGTGATAATTAGTCTGTCCGAGATGATGCGTACATTGTGGACTGAAACACTGACTCTGCATGGCTGTGTATTGTGGTTCCATGGAAGCATATTATTGTCCTATTGCATGTGGATCGAAACTCGTACGTGTCGTCAGAAAAGATGGCGTCGGATATATAGTATTCCCTTTATTTCGTACTACTACTATAAAGTTGCCATTGTAGTTTTTTGTCAATACCCAGATCCAGATATTTATGTGATAATAATCATATCCTAAATATTCATATTAGTTTTATGTTTTCAAATTCAGCATGAGGAAAATATATCCGCTACATATATAATTTGCACGTTGTTAAAGTATATGAATTGGTAGAAGTTGGCAATCAAAGAAAGAAATGTTTGAATTAGGATGTGTGAATTGGTAGGATGTGGTTTATTGGCTTCCATGAAACATATTGTTTGGAAATATTTTCAGCGCCTGTATTTTCTCGTAAGCCTTATACTTATAGTCGATCTTCTGGGAAACACATTGTTTAGAAATAGTCCCCACCCCCTCCATTCTCTTTTATTAGATGCACATATGCATGTCAAGATTTAAACTTTAAAATCTTTGACCAGTAACTTATTCAATAACTTTTAGTTATTATAGCACAAACTTGGTATATATAGGTAGATTTGTAAATAAATGCACTATCCCATTATCATAATTTTGTAAGTATAAAAACAGTATAATATAGAATACAAAAATGACCAAAATATAAAAGAGAGAATAGAGGGGAGTAATGCTAGTTAGCCATTACTCTTTCCGCCACTCAATAAATTAGTTGCATGAGTTGTCTGAAGTTAACTTCTCTAATAAGTTTGACTGAATATGAAAAAAAAGAGTTAAAACGCTTTAGCACTAAATTACTCATCTGATACTACATCATAGTCTATATTTTCATAGCATTGCATGCATGCATGGCCTTGGTTGCGAAAATGATGCAATAAATAAATTCAACATGCACTTAGAATTTGTGTTGCTTGTTGGGTCATTATTGACTCATTGTATAAATTAGTCCTGTAAGTTTGGGCCGTGCCCATCGTGCCAGCACGGGCCCGGCACGAATTTAAAAGCACGAAGCCCGGCCCAGCACGGTAGAGAAGAACCCGGGCCAGCACGGCACGATTAGCGTGCTGGGCCGTGCTTATGATTTCGGCCCGATGGCCCAAATGACACGGCACGGGATAATGGGCCGTGCCCGGGTCAGCCCGGCACGAAAACGGCCCGATGGTTCGCAGTTCGCAGCATTTAGGGTTTGCGTCGGTTCACAGTCGCAGTCCTGTAGCACGCGCAATTCATTTACACCGCGACGGCTCGTTTCTCCACTCGCCCTCCAGAGTCCAGAGAACGCGCGCGCCGCTAAATTCTGAAACCCTAACCTGGAGGCTGGAACGCGCCGTGCCGCCGCCCCGTCGTAGTCTCTAGGGCGCCGCGCCGCATCCAAACCCTGGAACGCCGCGCCTCCTTCCAATCTCCAGGGACCAGGGCGCCGCGCCACCTTCCGGCTTCCAGTTCTAGTAGCCGCGCCGCGCCACACCTTCCAGGCTTCCCGTCTCCAGGTCACGAGGAGTCGAACTCGAGGTCAGCGCCGCCACTTCCAGTCTCCAGTAGCCGCGCCGCCACCTTCCAAGAGCCGCGCCCGCGCCGCCGTTTCCATTCTCCAGGTCAGCCGTTAGCGCCAGTTGATATTTTTTTATTTCTCTCCAGTCTCCACCTTCTGGATGATTCTCTCACACGGTTCTCTACTTCTCTCACTGTCTCTCACATGGCGCAGCCAGGAATCGAAGCGCCGCCAGAAATCGAAGCGCCGCCAGGTATGTTTCCCCGTCACTGTCTCTTCCAAGCACTTACTGCTCCGCCAACGCCAAGTATGTTTCCTAGTAAGTGCTCGAGCTCGTGCTTTATTTATACACTAGAGTATCGCAGTTTCCTTGCTGCTCACTTGCTAGATTCCTTGACAGCAATCCTATTTCTAGTGAATCCTATTCATTTGCTCTACAATGGGGAGGAAGAGGGTAGCTGTTAGAAAAGCTTTTTGTAGTGGTAGGACAGATGATTCCAACAATCCTATTCCAGCAGATGGTGGTGGCACTGAGCCTGTATCTGGTTCTAGTTCGTTTTCATTACCAGTACCAGTAGATGGTAGTAGAGGGGCTGGTTCTAGTTCCTTTTCATTACCAGCACCAGTAGATGGTAGTAGAGGGGCTGGTTCTAGTTCCTTTTCATTACCAGCACCAGTAGATGGTAGTAGAGGGGCTGAGTCTGGTTCTAGTTCCTTACCAGCAGATGGGGATATTGGTGTTGATGTGCCAGTAAAGGGTGCTAAACCATCTGTTTCTAGGGCAGAATGCTGGAAGCATATGGATAAGCGGGAGATTATCGAGGATGGTATAAAAAGTTATATTGCTATATGTCACTATTGTAAAACTGAGTTGAGTGCAGATTCTGCTGGTGGCACTGGGCATTTGAATCGACACTTCAAAGCCTGTTTAAAAAAGGCAGGGCAAACATTTGGTGCAGGTATGCAAACTCAACTAAACTTTGCTGCGGATGGCACTGTAAGTACTTGGGTTTACAATCCACAATTAGCTCGTGAAGAAATTATTAAATACATTGTTTCTGAAGACTTACCTATTATGATGGGAGAAAGCACTAATTTTAAGAATCTGATTCAGCGTGCTTTCTGCCCACAATACCAACCTGTTAGTAGAACTACTATAAAATCTGATTTGATGTCTCAGTATCACAAACAACTTGCTGTTCTTAAAGAAAGTTTTAAAAAAGTTCAGTTTTCGTTTGCTTTAACTTCAGATATTTGGACTTCATCACATCAAAAGACTAGTTATATTTCTGTTGTTGCACACTATTTGGATAATTCATATTGTCTTCATAAGCGTGTTATAGGTTTTAGAGTGATGTATGATTCACATACTGGTACTGCTATTGCTAATCATATTCTTGAGGTGGTTAATGATTTTAATATAAGGAATAAGATTCTATCTATTACTCTTGATAATGCTTCCTCAAATACAAATGCGATAGACTCTCTTGCCCCTCATCTGAAGTCATACATAGATGGTTATGTTGTCCACCAAAGGTGTGTGTGCCACATTATTAATCTGGTTGTTCAGGATGGCATAACAATTGTTAGTAAGTATTTGGATAATGTTCGTGCTGCTGTTCGTTTCATAACTAGTACTCCTCAAATGATTAATAAATTTGGTGAGTATTGCAAGGCAAATAATATGAAATCAAGGAAATTTGGCCTTGATATGAAGATAAGATGGAATTCGACCTACCTTATGCTTAAGAAACTAGAAGGTTATGAAAAGATTATAACTGTCTTTGTGAATGCTAATGCTCTTGATATTGATTTGGTTCTAACTGAAGCTGATTGGTATATGGTCAAACATTTTAGAGAGTTCTTGATGCCCTTTTATGTAGCCACAAATGTTTTATCAGGTGTTTACTATCCTACATCCTGCTTAGTCATTGATTACATTTGGTTAATTGCTGAGTCATTTGCTAAGCACAGATCTGATTCCCTTCTTTGCACTGTTGTTGCTCCAATGGAATTAAAATTTCTAAAATACTTTGATAACATATCCCATATATATTGCTTTGCAACTATTTTGGATCCTAGAAAAAAACTTGATGGGTTACAACTTGCTTTAGAAGGAATTGGTGACTTGCTAGATATGGACTATTCAGATGCTTTTAATCATGTGAAAGATGAATTATTTCGTGTTTTTGGCTTTTACTATAACAAATATGGTGAAAGTGATGTTACAGGAACAGTGGATGAAACTGACATAGAACAATCAGATAGTTCTTTGACAGCCCACTTATGGAAGAGATCGAAGGGAAAAGAATTTGCTAACTCAACAGTAAATCAAAGGTGGAATCCTAATGCTGAATTGAATCATTATCTTTCTACTAACTTTGCAGCTACTGATCGCACCTTGAAGGGTGATAAGGTAAAATTACTTGAATGGTGGAGGGAACACAAGTACAGTTTCCCAGTATTATCTCATTTTGCTAGAGATATTCTTCTTGTTCCTGTTTCAACTGTTTCTTCTGAGGCCACATTCAGCACAGTGGGTAGAATTATTGAAGAAAGGAGATCCTCTCTTGCACCTGAAACAGTGGAGGCCATCACCTGCCTTAAGGATTGGAAAAGAGCAGAAGATAGAAAGCAGCATCAACTTGAAGATCCAGAGATTGAACAAGCTTATGCTGATTTCAGCCATGATTAGTGTTACTTCTAGTTCATTCTGTTATTGTGGATTGTTAATGTAATATGGACTGTGGACTGTGGACATTAAAACATTTACCGATCTGTACTCTTTTCCTTACAGAGGGAGCCCCACACTGGGGTGTAAGGTTTTTAACGAGGCAGATCGAGGAATAAAAAGAATTTTCCCTCAAAACTTGTTTGTGTTCATTTCTGTTAATTAGAAGAATTTCCCTGTTTGTTCTGTTTGTGCGGCTTGTTTATGTTGTTCATCTGTTCATTTCTGTTAATTTCCCTCTGTTGTTTGAGGGTTTCTGTTAATTACAAGTGTATGTTGTTCATTTCTGTTAATTAGAAGAATTTTCCTATGTTTGTTATGGTTGTGTGGCTGTTTATGTTGTTTCAGCCCCATATTGTTGTTTCTGTTAATTACAAGTTGTTCCAGTTTGAATTTCCCTCAGTTTGTTTTGGTTGTGCGGCTGTTTATTTTTAATTTCGTGCCGGGCCTAAAAAAGCACGGCCCGATTCAAGCACGGCGGGCTTTAGTGCCGTGCTGGGCCTTCATTTTATTCTATAGGCACGATAAGGCCCGGCCCGGTAGTATTTCGTGCTGGCCCGGCCCGACACTTTGAAGCCCGAAGCACGACGGGCTCGTGCCGGGCCAGCACGGCACGGCCCATCTTGCAGGACTAGTATAAATAGTACTAGTTCTCTGTCTACCGTGTAAAATCATTGTGCAAGGCAATCAAGTCACACCAAGTGTAGGGTACCATCCTAATTAATGCAAAGCGCGCTATGGGGTACCATCCTACCGGTGGCCCCGGCCCCGCCATACACATGGCATCAAAGCACTTCTAATATAAGCACGACATATCCAGTTTGCGTCGAAATGAAGTACAGAGTAAACACGGAGGAGCTGGCGAGCAGGTCAATGGAGCAGCATGTACACAACAAAGAACTCGCCATGCATGAATATGATAGCGGCTAGCCTAGCCTTTTTCATGGTTTCCCCCCTTGTTGTGCTGCGACTGCAAGCAAAAGCGCGGTCCGGTCGATGGCCTCACCGGTTCCATGGATATACGTGTACGTAATCGTAGCGGCGGTGCTCCAGAATGTCTCCCGCCCTCTCGCCGGCCTCCGACCGGCGGCGGTGCGCAGGTGCCTCGAAGACAGCGGGAATAAGGATTGGTTTGGAAAGCCACGCGCTGACGCGAAGACCGAACGAGAGCTGGGCTCTTCCCCGTGCGTGCATGTCGTTGACGACCTGCTCCTGCTCCTGCTGCTGCTGGCATGAAAACCCACCAACCCCACACAGAGAGTCGCGCGTGGCGAGTCGTAAACTACTGCTCCTAGGCGCCTTGTTCGCCGGAACAGGTGCAGTACGCGTACCAGGCTTTGCCATTGCGATACCCACGCACGTTGTCAGTGTAAAAACCCCTTTGCATGCATGAACGAACGAACCAACCGTGAATATTCGTGCTGACCAATCGTAGCTGGACAAGTGCTGACTGCTGGTCCAGCAAGGTACTCGCATCGAAGGTGCAGCCGCTGGGTCTAGGCGTAAGGCGCCGTGGGACCGGCCGGCCGTCGAATCGAGAAGATGCATGGGTGTTTGGGAGAGATCATGTTCACGAAATACCATTGAGAGCCCCTAGCTTCCAAGTTCCAATAGGTAACCTTTGAGTTTAGGGGGTGTTTGGTTGCCTCTGCTAAAGTTTAGCCCGGGTCACATCAAGCGTTTGACTTTCAAATAGGAGTATGAAATATAGACCCAACCAACTGGACTAGATTCGTCTCGTCTTTTAATCTTCGGCTGACAAATTAGTTTTATAATCCGACTACATTTAATACCCGGAACGGAGGTTCAAACATTCGATGTGATAGGGGCTAAAGTTTAGTTTGGGGTAACCAAACACCCCCTTAATGTGTTCTTTGAGTATTCTCAAAATAGCTGATAAGTTTTGCTTTAAACTCAGCGACAGAGAGGTGGCTGACTGCCGGAATCGGATGACACTATCACACTAAAAGGAGAGCGGTAACGAGTTTATAACTGGTCCGTAACCGAAGACGTTGTAAACAATTGTATTTTAGCCCAAGCAAACAACAGCCAACAGGGGTCTAATAACGTCATAAACAATCACACGTGACACAACATAAGGACCGAACCAAACACATCCTAATACATATTCTGGGTGCTAGCACCATAGATATCGATGTCCATCCTGTGGTGTAATAGGCGGTAGGGAGGGATGCGACGTAGAGGGTACGCATTCTACGCACCTACCAGTATGGGTAGTAATGGACCCTAAATTTGTATGTACGACAACAGCTGGTATCAGGGCGGCGGCGGGATGGCTTCCTCCTCCTCCCCCCTCCTCTCGCTGGCCTTCTAGCTCAGGTCCTTTCGCTCCTCGCGCTCCCCTGCCCCTTGTCTTCTCGTTTCTTCAAGCATGGACCTCGCTCTCCTGGACTTTCGGCCGGAGTTGGCCTTCGAAGATTCCCTCAGGCTTAATTTGGCTTCTTCGGTTTGTCCTGCTCGCCCCTGTCTTCAGTCGTCTTTCTGGTTGGTGGTTTCTTTTGGAAGATGCATCTTCAAGTTGAACTCGGATTCTGTTGGTCATCTTCTCCAGGCTGCCCTCGGTGGGTTCGCGTTTGGCTTTGAGGTGCTTCAGCTCGCTGACAGGGTTTTTCGGTTTTCGGTTTCTTCGATGGCTGTGGGTTTCTATATCTACAATTCCAGATGCATTGATCGTAAGGAATTCAGAGCCTTCTTCAACCTCTGGAACCACGGTGGCCCTAACTGGAAACATGAATTCAAGATTTTTTCGGAAGAAGAGGCAGCATCTTGGCTGAATGTTCGGGGCAGGAGGAGTTTATCTTTTGCGGATATTGTTAAGCTCCCTCTCACCGGTGCTAATGCTGTCCCGATTCGTAGCAATTTTAAGTTCTCTAGTGGTGATGTGCATCAGGCTCGGGCTAGAATATCTGTGTTCAACTGTATGGGCTCTCCTTTTAGTAATCGGGCTCCGGTTCGCAGCGATAGGAGGCGCCCCGCTGGTGGGTTTCATCAGCCTCGCCTCAAAATTTCTGCGTTCAATCGTCTGGGCTTGCCGGCCCCTGGGTCGCGGTCTTCACCCCCTCGGCAGAGGGCTGTGTCCCCTTGGTTCTCGAGCTCTGATCCTATTGGCGAAGTTCATGGCGGCGGAACTCACGACCGTTCTAAATTTCAAAATTCGAATTTTAATTGGTCTCGACCTCGCAACCTCCAATGGCGTCCCGTTCGGGCTCGTGGGCCTGGTGGGCCACTGGGCCCGCCGGCCTTCCGTTGTCATTTCTGTAAGGTGCGGGGGCATGTGGAATTATTTTGTCCCTCTAAGAAATCTTCTTTCGGTTCTCCTTTGGCCTCGTTCCCTGCCTTTGGGAGTCGGGCCAGTTTGGTGGGAAATCGAAAATCTCCGGACCACAGTACCTGGTTTCGCTCCCCTGTGGTGTCTCTGATCGGTGGACCCCCTAGGTTCAGTTGCTTCGAGGAGTTCGCCCGAGAGGTATTAAAAAAATCCGAATCGTCACTTCTCCAGTCCCTGACGCTTTCTTTGGGTGTCAATTCATCAAAACCCCAAACTGCTCCTTCTTCGTCTGCTGGTTGGCGATCTTCGCTTCCTGCTCCGATGGCGTATAGGCGCGTTGATCCCGAGCCCTTTCTTTCGCCGGGCTTCAGCGCTTCGGTGGTCCTGCACCGGGAGGTTATGGCCAGGTGAGTGACTAGGCGTCTCCCGCCATTGCATGAGGATTGGGCTATTATCAATATTCAACCTTTACCTGATCATGACGTCACTTTCCCGGCGGTGAGGGATGTGGTCAGAGAATATTTGGTGGAGCACCGGCGGCTTGGGGTGCGGGATATCCAGCGGTCGCACCTGGGTCAGGTTCTGGTTCAGTTTAGCAGTGTGCTTGAAAGAGACAATCTTGTCTTGCTTGGTCCACAACAATACCTCAATGCCACCTTCTCTGCTCAGCAGCATAATGATGCTTGGAACCACAGAGCCCTTTTTTTAATCGCGAATGCTGGCTTATGTTGTTGGGATTCCCCCTTGATTATCGTTCATCAGAATACTTACAGGCTGCTATTGGTTCCTTCGGCAGATTAATCTTGTGGGAAGAAGACAGACATGTTTACAGGACTATGCTTAGGGTTCGGGTCATGTCTCTTGAGGAGGTCCCGCAGTTCATTGTTTTTTTGGAAGCTGATGGCTTTATCGGCAACTCATGGACTGTGCAGTGTGAAATCATTCAGCAAACCTTGCTGGGGGGCCAACCCCAAGATGAAGATCCGGTGCCAGTGGTTCCGGAAGATGGTCAACAGCTCACCCTCGAGTTCTTTGGTCTGGGTCAACCTATGCCTGCTGCGGGGTGGGATCTCAATCTCTCGCCAGAAGGCAACGTCCATGTTCAGCCAGCAGACAATATTCAAGGGGATTGGGACCAATGGATTGTTAATGACCCATCTGCGCAGCAGCCCCAGCAAGACCTGCAACCTGACGAGCAGCAAGTCAGTAATCCGCATTCGGACCTGTCCTCGGATAGTTCTTCTGGTCCCATTCATGGCGTTTCGGTGCAGAATGGACAGATTCTTGATGACGTGGATGTTGTTGGGCCGGTGCTGCACTTTAATGCCCCTGCCCCCTGCTTTAGGTGATGTCCCTATGAATGGGCTTCAGGAGGTTGACAGCCCACCAATCCTGGGAGATCTCCATGTGTCGGGGGATATTATTATCCCTGATGCCCAGCCTGTGGAGCCTAACAACAATGGCCCAACAATGTGGTGTTGAACTATATGTTCTCCCAGGATTGGCAGCCAGACCCAGTTCTTCTAAGCCACTTGGAAAGGAAAAGGAATGCCCAATTCTATAGGATCTGGGATAACTACTTTGCTCCCGCTGGTAATCCGGAGCTCTCTGTGCAGATCCCCAAGAAGTGGGCCCCTTTTTTCCTGTCTAACCTGCTTCATAAAGATTCTTTCAGTTGGTCGAAATCTTTCTTGTCTTCAGATATTCCCTCTGCTTTGCTGGAGCCTGAGTCTGAGACCCACCCTTTTGTCATCCCCAATAAATGCCCTGATGGCAAGTTCCTTGAATCTGTCCTCTCAGAAGAATCTACTGGCAATGTCTCTGCTCCCTCAGACTCGACCTCTTCCCCCTCCAAGCCTACAATTGTGGAGTCTGACCTGAGGAGAAGCAAGAGACTACGTGATGCTCGGACTGGGTTCAGGCAAGGCTCCTGCCAGAAAAAGAACTGTCTGATGTGTCAACACAAGTTTGAGGGCCCTCCTTCCCTATCTGCCAAGGCCATCAGAAGCCTAGGGGAAAGATTTTGCAATCTGTCAGAAGTGGATCTGTCCAATAAAGCTCTAAAGAAGAAGAAGAATCCCTCTGGCTGTGTTGGCCCCAATAAGCCAGGGAAAAAGACAAGGAGGATAAGATACAAGATTCTGCAGATCAAAAGACAACTAATATGATGGTGCTGCTCTGGGTGGGGGATTTTGCAGGACTTCTCTTCGCCAGGCTTTTTGGCTGTTTCGGCCCTGGCGTTTTTGTCTGGTTGTTGCGGTGACAAACTTTGTGGTTTCTGGTTGCGCTGTGCCCTGTGCTAACGGATACTCTTTTGTCCACCCAGTAATTGGGTTTGGGTTTCTTTTCGTTGACGAACCTGATCTTTCCTTCGATGAATAGTCACAACGCAGTTATTTTTTCTGAATGGTCTGTTTTTAGTTTTAATGTCCGTGGGATCAATTTGGTGGTTAAAGGGAATGGTATTCATTGCACGATTAGGGAATCCAGATGTGATATTATCTGCTTATAGGAGACTAAGAAGGAATTTTTTGACAGGGCTGACCTCAGAAAGTTCTGTCCCAATTCCTTTGATGCGTTCGCCTTTGTTCCCTCGGTGGGAAATTCGGGTGGTTTCATTACTGTTTGGAATAGCACGAAGTTGGTGGGCAGTGTTATTTTCCAAAATGATTATGCTCTCTCGGTTGAGTTTTCTGCTAATTCGTCGAATGAATCCTGGATTGTCACAAATATTTACGCGCCCTGTTCTCCGCATGGGAAAATTGAATTCCTAAATTGGTTCTCCAATATAGATATGCCCTCGGAAAAGCTTTGGCTGATTGTTGGGGACTTTAATCTTACTCGTAAGCCTGAAAACAGAAATATCGCTGGGGGACCTTAACCTGATGTTGAAATTTAATGAGGCCATTAGTCAGCTTGATCTGATGGAAATCCCCCTCCATGGTCTTTCCTTTACTTGGTCGAATAGGCAAAGGGAGCCCCTTCTTCAGAGACTCGATTGGTTTTTTATCTCGCAAGAATGGTCGGTTTTCTACCCAGACTCCTGCGCCACAACGCTGCCTAGGGATATATCTGACCATGTTCCTTGTCTGATTTCCTTCAAGTCAAAGGTCCCCAGGCCTAAGATCTTTAGGTTTGAAAATTTCTGGCTGCATTTTGAAGAGTTTATGACTGTCTTTCAAAATTGTTGGAGTGGTCAGCCAATTCTTAGGGACAAAGCGAAGAACTTAACAGCAAAATTCAAGTACACCAGAAAGATCCTCAAAGAGTGGCAGCGATCTCTGCCAAATATTGATAAAACAGTGAGACAAATTAAGTTGCTTATAGAGTTCATTGACATTATTGAGGAGCATCGTGACCTTTCGATTGAGGAATGGAATTTCCGGGAGCTGTTGCAAACCAAAAATGCTGATCTGCTTCAAATCTAGAAAATTTATTGGAAGCAACGGGCCTCCATCAAATGGGTCACCGCTGGAGATATCTGCTCTAGATTTTTTAATGCTCATGCAACGGTAAAGCATAGGCGTAATTCAATTGCGTTGCTCTCTGATGACAGTGGGTCAATCTTTTCTGAGCACGATTCTAAAGCTAACTTTCTGTGGAATGTCTTCAAATGTCGTTTGGGTTCTTCTGACTTTTTGGAATTGTTTTTGATCTCTCAGGCCTGTTAATTTTGCAAGATGACTTGCAATGGTTGCATGAGCCTTTTTCAAAGCAAGAAATTGATAGCATTGTTGCAGCTCTTCCTTCAGACAAATCACCGGGGCCTGATGGGTTTAATACCAATTTTATCAAAAAGTGTTGGCCGGTTATTTCTCAGGACTTCTACGACTTATGTGATCAATTTTACCATGGGGATGTTTGTCTTCGAAGTATTAATGGTTCTTTTATCGTTCTGATTCCGAAGAAGGAAAATGCTCATTTAGTGGGAGATTTTAGGCCAATCTCGCTTTTAAATAATAGTATGAAAATCATCACTAAGCTGCTGGCCAATCGATTACAGACAGTGATGACTTCCCTTGTTCACAAAAATTAATATGGCTTCATCAAAGGAAGAACCATTCAGGACTGCCTGGCCTGGGCATATGAATATATCCACTTATGTCATATCTCCAAAAAAGAAATCATCGTGCTCAAGTTGGATTTTGAAAAGGCCTTTGATACTGTTGAGCATGAGCTGATCCTCCAGGTGCTGTCTCATAGAGGATTTGGACCCAAATGGCTGGGCTAGGTTAGGGATATCCTCCAGTCTGGTACGTCTTCAGTTCTCATTAATGATGTCCCTGGGAAAACTTTCCATTGCAAGCGTGGGGTAAGACAAGGAGACCCCCTCTCGCCTCTTTTATTTGTCGTAGCGGCAGATCTGCTTCAGAGCATCATCAATAAAGCGAGACAACAAGACCTTCTCAAGCTGCCCCTCACTGAGAACTGTGGTCAAGATTTCCCGATTGTCCAATATGCTGATGACACATTATTGATAATGGAGGCTTGCCCCAGGCAATTATTTTTCCTCAGAGCAGTCCTTAACTCTTTTGCAACCTCGACGGGGCTCAAAGTGAATTATAACAAATCAAGTATGTACCCCATCAATGTTTGCCCAGCAAAGATGGACATTCTCGCCAGAACACTCAACTGTCAGACAGGATCAATGCCTTTCACCTACCTTGGTGTCCCTCTAGGCCTGTCAAAACCTAGAATCTGTCATTTTTTATCGCTTATCCAAAGGATTGAAAGGAGATTGTCCTGTACTTCTGCTCTCCTCTCCCAGACCGGAAGATTGGAGCTAGTTAACTCTGTTTTCTCAGCTCTCCCGACTTTTCTGATGTGTACTCTGAAAATCCTTACCGCCACAGTCAAGAAGATAGATGCTTACCGGAAACATTGTCTCTGGAGAGGAAACGATGTGAACTCAAATAAATCAGCTCTTGCTGCTTGGACCATGATTTCTCAGCCAAAGAGCAATGGGGGCCTTGGAGTGGTCAGATTGGAGACACACAACAAGGCTTTGCTTTTGAAATTTTTGCACAAGTTCTTCAATAATCATGACTTACCTTAGGTAAATCTTGTTTGGAACAACTATTACAGGACTGACAGACTTCCTAGCTGCTCAAGTATTGGTTCCTTTTGGTGGTAAAGTCTGCTTAGTCTTGTCCAAGATTTCAAGGGATTGGCAGCTGATAGTCGCCTAGAGGGGGGGTGAATAGGGCGAAACTGAAAATCTCAAAAATAATCACAACTACAAGCCGGGTTAGCGTTAGAAATAAAATAGAGTCTGCGAGAGAGGGCGCAAAACAAATCGCAATCAAATGAAGAGTGTGACACGCGGATTTGTTTTACCGAGGTTCGGTTCTCTCAAACCTACTCCCCGTTGAGGAGGCCACAAAGGCCGGGTCTCTTTCAACCCTTCCCTCTCTCAAACGGTTCCTCGGACCGAGTGAGCTTTTCTTCTTCTCAATCAAACGGGAACAAAACTTCCCCGCAAGGACCACCACACAATTGGTGCCTCTTGCCTTGGTTACAATTGAGTTTTGATCACAAGAACAAGTGAGAAAGAAAGAAAGCGATCCAAGCGCAAGAGCTCAAAAGAACACGACAAATCTCTCTCGCTAGTCACTAAAGGCTTGAGTGGAATTGGAGAGGATTTGATCTCTTTGGTGTGTCTAGAATTGAATGCCTAGCTCTTGTAAGTGGTTGGAAGTTGGAAAACTTGGATGCAATGAATGGTGGGGTGGTTGGGGTATTTATAGCCCCAACCACCAAACATGACCGTTGGCTGGAGGCTTCTGTTCGATGGCGCACCGGACAGTCCGGTGCACACCGGACAGTCCGGTGCCCCTGCCATGTCATCACTGTCGTTGGATTCTGACCATTGGAGCTTCTGACTTCTGGGCCCGCCTGGATGTCCGGTGCACACCGGACAACAACTATTCATTGTCCGGTGCGCCGGTATGGGCACGCCTGACGACTGCGCGCGCAGAACGCGCATTAAATGCGCCGCAGGGAGCCGTTGGCGCCGAAATAGCCGTTGCTCCGCTGGCACACCGGATAGTCCGGTGCACATCGGACAGTCCGGTGAATTTTAGCGGAGCGGCTGCCGCGCGAACCCGAGGCAGGCGAGTTCCGGAGACCGCGCTTCCTTGGAGCACCGGACATGTCCGGTGCACACCGGACAGTCCGGTGAATTATAGCGCGCCGGCTTTCGAGAATTCCCGAGGGCGAAGAGTTTGAAGTCGGAGTCCTCTGGTGCACTCGTGGCGCACCGGACACTGTCCGGTGTACACCGGACAGTCCGGTGCCCCCAGACCAGAGGTGCCTTTGGTTGCCTCATTGCTCCTTAGTTGAATCCAAAACTTGATCTTTTTATTGGCTAAGTGTGAACCTTTTGCACCTGTATAACTTATGCACTAGAGCAAACTAGTTAGTCCAATATTTGTGTTGGGCAATTCAACCACCAAAATTATTTGGGGACTAGGTGTAAGCCTAATTCCCTTTCAATCTCCCCCTTTTTGGTGATTGATGCCAACACAAACCAAAGCAAATATAGAAGTGTATAATTGAACTAGTTTGCATAATGTAAGTGCAAAGGTTGCTTGGAATTGAGCCAATATAAATACTTACATGAATGCGCATGGATTGTTTTCTTTGTTTTTGACATATTGGACCTCATTTGCACCATAAGTTTTGTTTTTGCAAACTCTTTTGTAAATTCTTTTCAAAGTCATTTTGCAAGATAGTCAAAGGTAAATGAATAAGATTTTGCAATGCATTTTCAAGATTTGAAATTTTCTTCCTTTGTTCAAATGCTTTTCCTTTGACTAAACAAAACTCCCCCTCAAATAAGGTCTCCTCTTAGTGTTCAAGAGGGTTTTAAGACATCAATTTTGAAAATACTAGTTGCTCCCCTTTAGAACACAAAGAGATACCAATTTTGAAATTTACCAATTTAAAATCATCAAATTTATAAAATTAGGTGGTGGTGCGGTCCTTTTGCTTTGGGCTCATATTTTCTCCCCCTTTGGCATGAATCGCCAAAAACGGAATCATTAGAGCCCAATGAAGTACTTTCTCCCCCTTTGGTCATGAAATGAATGAGTGAAGATTATACCAAGGTTGGAGAGATGATGCGGAGAGACGGCGAAGAATGAGTAGTGGAGTGGAGTGGAAGCCTTGTCTTTGCCGAAGACTCCAATTCCCTTTCAATATACCTATGACTTGGTTTGAAATACACTTGAAAACACATTAGTCATAGCATATATAAAAGAGACATGATCAAAGGTATATTTATGAGCTATGTGTGCAAGACTAGCAAAAGAAATTCCTAGAATCAAGAATATTGAGCTCATGCCTAAGTCTGGTAAAAGATTGCTCATCAAGAGGCTTGGTAAAGATATCGGCTAATTGATCTTTAGTGTTAATGTATGAAATCTCGATATCCCCCTTTTGTTGGTGATCCCGAAGAAAATGATACCGAATGGCTATGTGTTTAGTGCGACTATGCTCGACGGGATTGTCGGCCATTTTGATTGCACTCTCATTATCACATAGCAAAGGGACTTTGGTTAATTTGTAACCATAGTCCCTCAGGGTTTGCCTCATCCAAAGCAATTGCGCGCAACAATGGCCTGCGGCAATATACTTGGCTTCGGCGGTAGAAAGAGCGACCGAATTCTGCTTCTTTGAAGCCCATGACACCAAGGATCTTCCCAAGAACTGGCAAGTCCCCGATGTGCTCTTTCTATTAATCTTACACCCCGCCCAATCGGCATCCGAATAACCAATCAAATCAAAAGTGGATCCCCGAGGGTACCAAAGCCCAAACTTAGGAGAATAAGCCAAATATCTCAAGATTCGTTTTACGGCCGTAAGGTGTGATTCCTTAGGGTCGGCTTGGAATCTTGCACACATGCAAACGGAAAGCATAATGTCCGGTCGAGATGCACATAAGTAAAGCAATGAACCAATCATCGACCGGTATACCTTTTGATCCACGGACTTACCTCCCGTGTCGAGGTCGAGATGCCCATTGGTTCCCATGGGTGTCTTGATGGGCTTGGCATCCTTCATTCCAAACTTGCTTAGAATGTCTTGAGTATACTTCGTTTGGCTAATGAAGGTGCCCTCTTGGAGTTGCTTGACTTGGAATCCTAGAAAATACTTCAACTCCCCCATCATCGACATCTCGAATTTTTGTGTCATGATCCTACTAAATTCTTCACATGTAGATTTGTTAGTAGACCCAAATATGATATCATCAACATAAATTTGGCATACAAACAAATCATTGTCAAGAGTCTTAGTGAATAAAGTAGGATCGGCCTTGCCGACTTTGAAGCCATTTGCAATAAGGAAATCTCTAAGGCATTCATACCATGCTCTTGGGGCTTGCTTGAGCCCATAAAGCGCCTTAGAGAGCCTATAAACATGGTTAGGGTACTCACTGTCTTCAAAGCCGGGAGGTTGCTCAACATAGACCTCCTCCTTGATCGGTCCATTGAGGAAGGCACTCTTCACGTCCATTTGATAAAGCTTGAAGCCATGGTAAGTAGCATAGGCTAATAATATGCGAATTGACTCAAGCCTAGCTACGGGTGCATAGGTTTCACCAAAATCCAAACCTTCGACTTGTGAATACCCCTTGGCCACTAGTCGAGCTTTGTTCCTTGTCACCACACCATGCTCGTCTTGCTTGTTGCGGAAGACCCACTTGGTTCCTACAACATTTTGATTAGGACGTGGAACTAAGTGCCATACCTCATTCCTTGTGAAATTGTTGAGCTCCTCTTGCATCGCCATCACCCAATCCGAATCTTGAAGTGCTTCCTCTACCCTGTGTGGCTCAATAGAGGAAACGAAAGAGTAATGTTCACAAAAATGTGCAACACGAGACCGAGTAGTTACCCCCTTATGAATGTCGCCGAGGATGGTGTCGACGGGGTGATCTCGTTGTATTGCTTGGTGGACTCTTGGGTGTGGCGGCCTTGGTTGTTCATCCTCCTTGTCTTCATCATTTGCATCTCCCCCTTGATCGTTGCCGTCATCTTGAGGAGGCTCATCTCTTTGATCTTCTCCTTCATCAATTTGAGCCTCGTCCTCATTTTGAGTTGGTGGAGATGCTTGCATGGAGGAGGATGGTTGATCTTGTGCACTTGAAGGCTCTTCGGATTCCTTAGGACACACATCCCCAATGGACATGTTCCTTAGTGCTATGCATGGAGCCTGTTCTTCACCTATCTCATCAAGATCAACTTGCTCTACTTGAGAGCCGTTAGTCTCATCAAACACAACGTCACAAGAAACTTCAACAAGTCCTGAGGACTTGTTAAGGACTCTATATGCCCTTGTGTTTGAGTCATATCCTAGTAAAAAGCCTTCTACAGTTTTAGGAGCAAATTTAGATTTTCTACCTCTTTTGACAAGAATAAAACATTTGCTACCAAAAACTCTAAAATATGAAATATTGGGCTTTTTACCGGTTAGGAGTTCATAAGATGTCTTCTTGAGGATTCGGTGAAGATATAACCGGTTGATGGCGTAGCAGGCGGTGTTGACTGCTTCCGCCCAAAACCGATCTGGTGTCTTGTACTCATCAAGCATGGTTCTAGCCATGTCCAATAGAGTTCGATTCTTCCTCTCCACTACACCATTTTGTTGTGGAGTGTAGGGAGAAGAGAACTCATGCTTGATGCCCTCCTCCTCAAGAAAGTCTTCAATTTGAGAGTTCTTGAACTCCGTCCCGTTGTCGCTTCTAATTTTCTTGATCCTTAAGCCGAACTCATTTTGAGCCCGTCTCAAGAATCCCTTTAAAGTTTCTTGGGTATGAGATTTGTCCTGCAAAAAGAACACCCAAGTGAAGCGAGAATAATCATCCACAATTACAAGACAATACTTACTACCGCCGATGCTTATGTAAGCGATCGGGCCGAATAAATCCATGTGTAGGAGCTCCAGTGGCCTGTCGGTAGTCATGATGTTTTTGTGTGGATGATGGATGCCAACTTGCTTCCCGGCTTGGCATGCGCTACAAATCCTGTCTTTCTCAAAATGAACATTGGTTAGTCCTAAAATGTGTTCTCCCTTTAGAAGCTTGTGAAGATTCTTCATTCCAACATGGGCTAGTCGGCGGTGCCAAAGCCAACCCAAGTTAGTCTTAGCAATCAAGCAAGTGTCGAGTTCAGCTCTATCAAAATCAACCAAGTATAGCTGACCCTCTAACACTCCCTTAAATGCTATTGAATCATCACTTCTTCTAAAGACAGTAACACCAATATCAGTAAATAGACAGTTGTAGCCCATTTTACATAATTGGGATACGGAAAGCAAATTGTAATCTAAAGAATCTACAAGAAAAACATTGGAAATAGTGTGGTCAGGTGATATAGCAATTTTACCCAAACCTTTGACCAAACCTTGATTTCCATCCCCGAATGTGATGGCTCGTTGGGGATCTTGGTTTTTCTCATATGAGGAGAACATCTTTTTCTCCCCTGTCATGTGGTTTGTGCACCCGCTGTCGAGTATCCAACTTGAGCCCCCGGATGCATAAACCTACAAAACAATTTTAGTTCTTGATTTTAGGTACCCAAACGGTTTTGGGTCCTTTGGCATTAGAAACAAGAACTTTGGGTACCCAAACACAGGTCTTGGAGCCCTTGTGTTTGCCCCCAACAACTTTGGCAACTACCTTGCCGGATTTGTTAGTTAAAACATATGATGCATCAAAAGTTTTGAATGAAATGGCATGATCATTTGATGCATTAGTAGTTTTCTTTCTAGGCAACTTGGCATGGGTTGGTTGCCTAGATCTAGATGTCTCACCCTTATACATAAAAGCATGATTAGGGCCAGAGTGAGACTTCCTAGAATGAGTTCTCCTAATTTTGCTCTCAGGATATCCGGCAGGGTACAAAATGTAACCCTCGTTATCCTGAGGCATGGGAGCCTTGCCCTTAACAAAGTTAGATAAATTCTTTGGAGGGGCATTAAGTTTGACATTGTCTCCCCTTTGGAAGCCAATGCCGTCCTTAATGCCAGGGCGTCTCCCATTATAGAGCATGCTTCTAGCAAATTTAAATTTTTCATTTTCTAAGTCATGCTCACTAATCTTAGCATTCAGTTGTGCTATGTGATCATTTTGTTTTTTAATTAAGGCTAGGTGATCATGGATAGCATCAACATTAATATCTCTACATCTAGTACAAATGGAAACATGCTCAACATTAGATGTAGAGGGTTTGCAAGATTTTAGTTCAACAACCTTAGCTTGCAACAAATCATTTTTAGTTCTAAGGTCGGAAATAGTAGCATTGCAAACATCAAAATTCTTAGCCTTAGCAATTAATTTCTCATTCTCATTTCTAAGGCTAGCAAGAGAAATGTTCAATTCTTCAATTCTAGCAAGTAAATCATCATCATTATTTCTAGGATTTGGAATTGAAACATTGCAAATATGAGAATCAACCTTAGTTAACAAATTAGCATTTTCATTTCTAAGGTTGTCTATAGTCTCATGGCAAGTACTTAGCTCACTAGACAATTTTTCACATTTTTCTATTTCTAGAGCATAAGCATTTTTAACCTTAACATGCTTCTTATTTTCTTTAATAAGGAAGTCCTCTTGAGAATCCAAGAGATCATCCTTCTCATGTATAGCACTAATCAATTCATTTAATTTTTCTTTTTGTTGCATGTTGAGGTTAGCAAAAAGAATGCGCAAGTTATCCTCCTCATTATCATCATTCTCATCACTGGATGTTTCATATTTAGTGGAGGACCTTGTTTTTACCTTCTTTTTGCCGTCCTTGGCCATGAGACACTTATGGCCGACGTTGGGGAAGAGAAGCCCTTTGGTGACGGCGATGTTGGCGGCGTCCTCGTCGTCGGAGGAGTCGCTTGAGCTTTCGTCGGAGTCCCACTCCCGACAAACATGGGCATCGCCGCCTTTCTTCTTGTAGTACTTCTTTTTCTCCTTTCTTCTTCCCTTTTTGTCGTCGCCCCTGTCACTGTCACTAGACATAGGACATTTTGCAATAAAGTGACCAGGCTTACCACACTTGTAGCAAACCTTCTTGGAACGGGGTTTGTAGTCCTTCCCCTTCCGTTGCTTGAGGATTTGCCGAAAGCTTTTGATGATTAGGGCCATCTCCTCATTGTCGAGCTTGGAGGCGTCAATTGGTTGTCTACTTGGTGTAGACTCCTCCTTCTTCTCCTCCGTTGCCTTGAAGGCCACCGGTTGCGCCTCGGATGTGGAAGGTTCATCAAGCTCGTTGATCTTCTTGGAGCCCTTAATCATGCATTCAAAGCTCACAAAATTCCCGATAACTTCCTCGGGGGTCATTAGAGGATATCTAGGATTACCACGAATTAATTGAACTTGTGTGGGGTTAAGGAAAATAAGAGCTCTTAGAATAACCTTAACCACCTCGTGGTCATCCCATTTTTTGCTCCCGAGGTTGCGCACTTGGTTCACCAAGGTCTTGAGCCGATTGTACATATCTTGTGGCTCCTCTCCTTGGCGAAGACGGAAGCGACCGAGCTCCCCCTCGATCGTTTCCCGCTTGGTGATCTTGGTGAGTTCATCACCCTCGTGCGCCGTCTTGAGTAGGTCCCAAATCTCCTTTGCGTTCTTCAACCCTTGCACTTTGTTGTATTCCTCCTTGCTTAGAGAGGCAAGGAGAATGGTTGCGGCTTGGGAGTTGAAGTGCTCGATTTGGGCCACTTCGTCCGTGTCATAGCCCTCATCCCCTACAGATGGTACCTGTACACCATACTCAACAACATCCCATATACTTTTGTGGAGAGAGGTTAGATGAAATCGCATTAAATTACTCCACATAGCATAATCTTCACCATTAAAAGTTGGTGGTTTGCCTAATGGGACGGAAAGTAAAGGTGTATGTTTAGGAATGCGAGGGTAGCGTAGGGGAATCTTACTATACTTCTTACGCTCTTGGCGTTTAGAAGTGACGGATGCCGCGTCGGAGCCGGAGGTGGATGTCGATGAAGTGTCGGTCTCGTAGTAGACCACCTTCCTCATCCTCTTGTGCTTGTCCCCACTCCGATGCGGCTTGTGAGAAGAAGATTTTTCCTTCTTCTCCTTGTGGTGAGAAGAGGAAGATCTTTTCTCCTTCCGCTTGGAGGAGTTCTTCTTCTTCTCCCTTCTCTTGGTGCGGGACTCTTCCGATGAAGTGCTCCCTTGGCTTGTAGTGGGCTTGTTATCGCCGGTCTCCATCTCCCTCTTGGTGTGATCTCCCGACATCACTTCGAGCGGTTAGGCTCTAATGAAGCACCGGGCTCTGATACCAATTGATAGTCGCCTAGAGGGGGGGGGTGAATAGGGCGAAACTGAAAATCTCAAAAATAATCACAACTACAAGCCGGGTTAGCGTTAGAAATAAAATAGAGTCTGCGAGAGAGGGCGCAAAACAAATCGCAATCAAATGAAGAGTGTGACACGCGGATTTGTTTTACCGAGGTTCGGTTCTCTCAAACCTACTCCCCGTTGAGGAGGCCACAAAGGCCGGGTCTCTTTCAACCCTTCCCTCTCTCAAACGGTCCCTCGGACCGAGTGAGCTTTTCTTCTTCTCAATCAAACGGGAACAAAACTTCCCCGCAAGGACCACCACACAATTGGTGCCTCTTGCCTTGGTTACAATTGAGTTTTGATCACAAGAACAAGTGAGAAAGAAAGAAAGCGATCCAAGCGCAAGAGCTCAAAAGAACACGACAAATCTCTCTCGCTAGTCACTAAAGGCTTGAGTGGAATTGGAGAGGATTTGATCTCTTTGGTGTGTCTAGAATTGAATGCCTAGCTCTTGTAAGTGGTTGGAAGTTGGAAAACTTGGATGCAATGAATGGTGGGGTGGTTGGGGAATTTATAGCCCCAACCACCAAACATGACCGTTGGCTGGAGGCTTCTGTTCGATGGCGCACCGGACAGTCCGGTGCACACCGGACAGTCCGGTGCCCCTGCCATGTCATCACTGCCGTTGGATTCTGACCGTTGGAGCTTCTGACTTCTGGGCCCGCCTGGATGTCCGGTGCACACCGGACAACAACTATTCATTGTCCGGTGCGCCGGTATGGGCACGCCTGACGACTGCGCGCGCAGAACGCGCATTAAATGCGCCGCAGGGAGCCGTTGGCGCCGAAATAGCCGTTGCTCCGCTGGCACACCGGACAGTCCGGTGCACATCGGACAGTCCGGTGAATTTTAGCGGAGCGGCTGCCGCGCGAACCCGAGGCAGGCGAGTTCCGGAGACCGCGCTTCCTTGGAGCACCGGACATGTCCGGTGCACACCGGACAGTCCGGTGAATTATAGCGCGCCGGCTTCCGAGAATTCCCGAGGGCGAAGAGTTTGAAGTCGGAGTCCTCTGGTGCACTCGTGGCGCACCGGACACTGTCCGGTGCCCCCAGACCAGAGGTGCCTTTGGTTGCCTCATTGCTCCTTAGTTGAATCCAAAACTTGATCTTTTTATTGGCTAAGTGTGAACCTTTTGCACCTGTATAACTTATGCACTAGAGCAAACTAGTTAGTCCAATATTTGTGTTGGGCAATTCAACCACCAAAATTATTTGGGGACTAGGTGTAAGCCTAATTCTCTTTCAGCAGCCCCAACCATTGGCAATGGGAGAACTATTCTTTTCTGGGGAGATCTGTGGAATAAGGGCATTCCAGCTCAGCAATATCCGGAATTATTTTCCTTTGCTTGCAACAGCAAACTCTCTATCAAAGAAGCTAAGCAAAAAGATCATCTTTTTGAGATTTTTTAGCTTCCTCTGTTTGTGCAGGCCTATGAACAGTATCTTGAATTAAATGAGGCTTGGGGACAAATTACGGTGACCAACGCAAATGACACTTAGAAGCTCATTTGGGGATCTGAAATTTTCTCTACCAAAAAGACTTACAGGCATTTAATGGGTCAGTCTCAAGTTCATCAGATTTTCAGATCGCTTTGAAAAAATAAATGTCAACTAAAACATAAAGTCTTTTTTTGGCTATGGTTAAAAAACAGACTCAACACAAGGAATATGTTGAGGAGGAAAAACATGACACTTGAGTCTTACACTTGTGAGAACTGCATCTGGCAGAAGGAGGAAACTCTTTATCATCTCTTTCTCAGATGCAACTTCACGAAGGCCTGCTGGAATTCAATCGATTTGATGCCCCCTAGAATTGCTAATCCAGAGGAGGCTGCGGCAAATTTAAAACAGCAGTTCAATGTTCCCTTTTCTATGGAGATCATTATTCTCATGACTTGGAGCATTTGGAAGTGTCGTAATGCTTGGCTTTTTCAGAACAAAGATCCAACGGTGCAGCAGTGCAAGCATGAGTTCACAAAAGAATTACTCCAAGTCACTCATAGAGCTCTGGGTAGATTCGATTCTGCCATCCCAGCATGGCTTCAGCAATGACAGTAGAAACTCTCCCTATCCTTCTGTAATATGTCTACTTGTTTGTTCTAAACTCTGTTTTTTCTATTTTTAATAAAATTTTCAATAGGGGCTCCCCCCTCCTGTTCTATCAAAAAATGGACTCTAAATTTTACCCTATAAAATTTAATGATCGAATCAGATTAGAATCAGGCTCTATTCCTATTTATTTTTAAAGTCAAATCTATTAAGAATCATAACTTATTGTAAAGAGACATTTGGATCCTAGAGCAGGGCCTTGGCCCCCTAACTCTCTCATGTGTGTATATGTGCATATATAGAGAGATAGATGATATATGAATTGTAGAGTTTTTGTTGGTTAAAATAAAATAATTTATTCAAAAAAGTTAACGTATTTTCTCAAATAACAAATTAGCCGATAATAATAAAAGTTGCATATTTCAACTAAAGTTGTGACCTAATAGTTGCCATATACACGATAAATTTGACATATACCTGCGCAAACCCGACAAATTTCCTTGATCCTCAAGGCTATCTAGTTGGATTTTTGAATCTCCCTAAAAGCTTGTTAGGTGCCTCACAAATACTAGAGCCATTATATAAAAGCTGAATCTCATTAATCGGGCATTCATCATTGTGTCGTCTTGATTATTATGGTATTGTTACTGTGTCACATATTGAGTTCAATATATCCATTAGCTAGAAAATATACTCATATGGGACTAAAATAATTTATAAAAGAACTAGAACTGTTAATCTATGTCGAGTGTTTAAACTTGATAACGTTGTACGATATATTTTTTTAATTAAATGGTATCGATGAATTGTTCGGTCCCTTATGCCGTCCGTAATCTATGCTGCTCCGCCCCTGCTGCTGCGTGCCATCATACTGCCATTATTGGCAGATCGCGGGGTGACGACGGTTCGTTCTAACGAACACCGCCTCGCGCGCGCAGCTACAAACATACTACGCTGTACGCAGGCCAAGATATGCAGTAGTGCATACGCCGCCGCCCGATCGACCGTTCTATATACCGGCCGGACCCCCGGCAAGGCCATGTGAACAACGTGAGATGGCGGAGTGCGTGACTTGTGAAGGAGTGGCCGGCCCGTGCAGTGATACGATACGGCAGCGGATCTGTCACGGTGTGTCGTGCACGTACACGTAAGGGGTGGGCAGCGGCCAGCTAGAAACCCGGGCAACTAACGTGCATGTGAGCCGCACAGTTTCCTTCGTAACCAAACGCTGCTCGACAAAAAAAAAGAGAGAACCAAAATGATGATCACCCAGGCCGGCGATCTACTGAAGCAGATCGATCTACTGAAGGCTGTTGCCCTGGCGTCTGATCTCCGATGAGATGACGACCTGACTGACTACCAGAACTTGAGTTGTACTACTAGTAGATGAGCAAGCGGTCGCATCTGCTCGGTCCGGCCGTTGCCGGTTCGGCGCGACGGCGTGCAGTGGATCCCGCACTCCCTGTACTTGGGTTACAGTGCCGCACCATACGCGCCTGCCGGCCCTCGGCCTGCTCAATGTCATGTGCCGCAGTGCCGGCCGGTGCATGCGCGTGCCCAACCCAACTGGCGGGAGGCTGGGTGTATATGCCCTCGACATGGCATTTTCGAACCAAACAAAATCCGCAACGTGGCTTTCTATTATTATTATACCGAACGAAACGTTAGAGCCAGCCACTACTTCTTGACCCGGTCCAGCGTTTTCTTTCTTCTTTTCAAACCTTGCTGCTGCTGCTGCTGCTGGTGTTGCTCGCTCGTGTCAGCCAGCCCAGCCGATCGCGCGGCCTGACAGCTAATTTTGTTGTCCCTCGTTTTTTTTATTGTTATTACGCCATTATCACGCAACCATCATCCCGTCGTCCATCACTTCAACCCCTCGTGCATATCGACATCTTGTCACGGCCGAGCAGCTATAGCGCGCCAGACAGGCGTAGCATACGTCAGGGGAGGGCCACGTCGTTATAGACATCTCTGCCTAGCTAAGCTAGCTGTATCCCGCGAGTCTGCGGCTGCGTGAGCTGCTCGTATAGTAGTAAAACAAAAAAAAACGTCGCCAGAAACAATCCACGTACTACCGCCATGTGCTTTCCTTTGCTTTGCCGGTCACTGTAGCGTAAGCATATTAATAACTCAGTACGGTACATACCACATGTGATTATATTACCAAAAATGAGCTCGGCCACGACCACGTCGCGGGTAGCTACCGTAACGGTCCGGTAACGCAGGCAGCAGAAACGCATGGGAGCATTTCGTGATGTTGATGAGCGTGAGGCAGCAAGTGGCCGGTGCGTGATCCGATCGGCCGATCATGTACCCGTGCCGGAAAGCGGAAAGCTGGATTTAAATTCCGGGGCGGATCGCCCGCGCTCTAGTTTAACCCCCGCGCCAGAGTGGAGTGTGTGTGGCCGGTGCGTAGTGTTGGAAATATGGGTCGGACTTTTCGGGCAAGTACGAGCACGGCTCGAAAATAGGAGCCCAAAGCACGGCTCGACACGAAATAATATTGTCAGCGTTTCGACTCCGGCGGATCCCTGAACCGACGAGTAAATTGTCGCTGCGTGTCCCAGCCCAGATGGGTCGGCGCGAAACGGGACACAAAGGGGGGAGAACAGTAAGGGGAAAACCGCGGCCTTCGTGTTGTCCTGCGCCCAGGGCGGCTGAATGCGCTTGCAGTAGGGGGTTACAAGCGTTCGCGTGGGAGAGAGAGAGGGAGAGAGAGCCTTATGCGTCGGCCCGTTCTCCCGCGCGGCCAACCTTTTTGTACGAGAGGCCTGGACCTTCCTTTTATAGACGTAAGGAGAGGGCCCAGGTGTACAATGGGGGTGTAGCAATGTGCTAACGTGTCTAGCAGAGAGAAGCTAGAGCCTTAAGTACATGCCGTCGTGGCAGTCGGAGAGGTTTTGGCGCCCTGTTCATGTGATGTCGTGGCCGTCGGAGGAGCGCTGGAGCCCTGCGGAAGTACAACTGTCGGGGTTGTCGGATCCTTGCTGACGTCTCCTTGCTGACGTAAGGGGCTGGGAGCTGCCGTCGTCATGGAGCGTGCGGGGTGTCATCATTACTTGTTTACTGGGGCGAGCCAGATGTGACGCCGGTCTTGTTCCCCGTAGCCTGAGCTAGCTAGGGGCAGGGTAATGATGCCTCCCTGGCGACGTGGCCGGTTCGGACCCGAGTTTGGGCGAGGTGGCGATTCCTCCGAGGTCGAGGTTGAGTCCAAGCCCTGGGGTCGGGCGAGGCGGAGTCCATCGTCTTCCGGAGCCGAGGCTGAGTCCGAGCCCTGGGGTCGGGCGAGGCGGAGTTCGTCGTCTTCCAGAGCCGAGGCTGAGTCCGAGCCCTGGGGTCGGGCGAGGCGGAGTCCATCTTCCGAGGCCGAGACGGGGGCCAAACCCTGGGGTCGGGCGAGGCGGAGTTTCCTATGTCGCCCGAGGCTGGACTTAGCCGCTGTCGACCTCACTCTGGCGAGTGGCGCGGCAGTCGGAGCGGGGCAGGCGGTGCTGTTTTCTTGTCAGGTCGGTCAGTGGAGCGGCGAAGTGACTGCGGTCACTTCGGCTCTGTCGACTGAAGAGCGCGCGTCAGGATAAGGTGTCATGCGATCCTTTCATTAAATGCTCCTGCGATATGGTCGGTTGGTGTGGCGATTTGGCCAAGGTTGCTTCTCCGCGAAGCTTACCCGAGCTGAGCCTCGGGCGAGTCGATGGTGCATCCGTTGCTTGAGGGGACCCTCGGGCGAGGCGTGAATCTTTCGGGGTCGGCTGTCTTTGCCCGAGGTCGAGCTCGGGCGAGGCGGGATCGTGTCCCTTGAGCGGAGCCTTGGCCTGAATTTTCCCCATCAGGCCTTCGCAACTTTGTGCTGATGGGGTTTACCAGCTGAGATTAGGAGTCTTGGGGGTACCCCTAATTATGGTCCCCGACAGTAGCCCCCGAGCCTCAAAGGGAGTGTTGGCACTTGCTTGGAGGCTTTTGTCGCACTTTTTTGCAAGGGGACCGGCCTTTCTCGGTTGCATTTCGTTCCGGTGGGTGTGCGCGAGCGCACCCGCCGGGTGTAGGCCACGAGGCCTCGGAGGAGTGTTTTGACTCCTTCGAGGTCTTAGTGCCTATCGTGATGGCTCGGCCGGTTTGGTTGTTCCCTCATGCGAACTGGTCGTTGCCCGGGTGCTTAGTCAGGTCCCAAGTTCTCGGGCTGGTATGTTGACGCTGTCAACGGTTTGGCCGGAGCCGGGTTTGCGAGAGCAGCCCCCGAGCCCCCGCACAGAGCGAGAGGACGGTCAAGGACAGACTCGGCTTTTTTCGTACGCCCCTGCGTCGCCTTTCCGCAAGGAGTGGGGAAAGCGCCATGTTGCCCTCGGAGGGCGCCGAACATGGTGTCTCCAGTGAGTTGCTAACGGGTAATCCGAGTGGACGCCCGTGCCCCATTCGTTAGGGGTCGGCTAGTGGCCCGGAGGCGCGCTCCAAAAGTACCTGCGGGTGATTCGCCGGACCCGGTCCCCTTTTGACGGGGTCCGAGGGCTCGATGCCTCCCTCTTGTGGGATTCCGTTACAAAATCGTTCCTGTCAGTCTCGGAAATGTCCTAGGGTACCTCGGGAGCGTAGCCCGAGCCTTGGTTATGTATCGAACGTACCCAGGGTCATCCCTCGCTCTGCGTGCTCTGAGGCGGCTATCGAACCCTTCGGGGGCCAGCCTACGAACCCCTGATCAGTAGTGGGCGCGGAGCCCGAGTGGCCTGAGGCGGCCGTTGAACCCTTCCGAGGGGCCAGCCTTCGAACCTCTTACCAGTAGTGGGCGCGGAGCCCAAGTGCTCTGAGGCGGTTGTTGAACCCTTCCGAGGGGCCAGCCTTCGAACCTCTGATCAGTAGGGGGCTCGGGGCCTGCTTCCTTCGCGGGGAAGGATCCCTTTCGGAGTATCCCCTTTCCCGGTCCCTGTAGCAAGAGAGAGAAAGAGGAAGTGGAAAAGGATACGAAATTGAGCGACGTGGCGCACCTTTTTTTGACGCGGTCATTATGGCGGAGGTGAAGCGTTGCCTGCTTCGCCTGCCAAGGGTGTCGCCTGTCCTGTCGCAGAGTTAATGCGACGGGACGAGTGGTTCGCGGGGCAGCCGTTGTGCGTGCTCGAGCCATTCGAGGAACGGAACACGGGCGCGTCGTCTTCACGCCGTGGGAGAGGGCTCTCTCGCTGTCCCAGGAGGGGACGTGAGCCTGCAGACGACTTGACCGCTGCTTTTGCCCGCTTGCTGCCGCCATTACTGTCGGCCCATTTCAGGCCGTATCGACCGTCGCGCCTTCTCCCGCGGCTGATTGACCCGTGACCGGTGTGCTCGGTTGGCACTGTTGGGTCATGAGCGGGGTTGCCTCGAGTCGCGGCTGAGAGCACCTAGAGGGGGGTGAATAGGTGATCCTGTAACACTTAAAACTTAGGCCACAAAAACTTGGTTAAGTGTTAGCGCAATAACCGCCAAGTGGCTAGAGAGGAGTCTTCAACAAAACACAATAACCAACAAGAGATCAATCACAGAGATGGCACGGTGGTTATCCCGTGGTTCGGCCAAGACCAACGCTTGCCTACTCCACGTTGTGGCGTCCCAACGGACGAGGGTTGCAATCAACCCCTCTCAAGCGGTCCAAAGACCCACTTGAATACCACGGTGTTTTGCTTGCTTTTCTTAATCCCGTTTGCGAGGAATCTCCACAACTTGGAGCCTCTCGCCCTTACACTTGAGGTTCACAAAGAAGCACGGAGCAAGGTAGGGATAAGCAACGCACACAAGACACAAAAATCAGAGTGTCAACACGCACACAAGTCGCAACAAGAGCTCGCAACACAACCCAATGAGTTCACAACTCCACTAGAGCTCTATATGCTATCACAAAGAAACAAATGCGCGGAATCGAGGTCTTGGTGCTTAGGAATGTTGTAAGAATGCTTGGTGTACTCCTCCATGCGCCTAGGGGTCCCTTTTATAGCCCCAATGCAGCTAGGAGCCATTGAGAGCAATCCTGGAAGGCAGATCTTGCCTTCTGTCGACGGGCGCACCGGACAGTCCGGTGCACCACCGGACACTGTCCGGTGCAGATCTCCTTCATTATTTGGCGAAGCCGACCGTTGGAGTCTGAGAGTTGTTGGCGCACCGGACACTGTCCGGTCACTACTAGAGATATGCTTTTTTGAGACACACATTTTAAGCCAGATATCAGTGCATTTTATAGAAGCGCCTTTTATCATATGGTGATGAGTAAGGTAAGACGGTTTGTTGGAGATCCGTCTTTAATAAAGAAGTGTTTTGAGACAATTACATCGTAATAAATGTCTTATATTAATTTAAGATGGATTGTTATTGAAAACCGTCTCAAATGAATATACCTTTTGAGTCATTACGAATGCAAGAATTGTCTTTGATTTTGGTTAGTATATTAGACACTTCTATACATGAAACCATCTCAATTAAAGATATTGTTAGAGTCGTCTAGACTATAAGGATTGGCTTAAATATTAGTGAGTATACTAGACACTTTTAAATATGAAGCCATCTTGGTATGATATTTGTGAAAAAACATAGTAAATAGTGAATTCGGCTTAGTTTGATAATATATATGACATAAAATGTAAAATGGACCCACATGCGACCCGATCATTAATGTGTCACACAACAAAGCCAAATCATCATTTTACTTTAATTCATATCATTTACGTACCAAGAGGTTTAGAAAGATATACCCATCCTATGTTGATTATATCAATACTTTTACATTTACATTGCCAAACTGCAAAAACTTGACCACTTCATAAATTTAGACTCAAAAAAGGAATTGCAACATTAAAATGATTCCTTCTAATCTTTTTTATTAAAAGAGCACCCACTTTGCAAGCACCATAGGGTTTCACGAGAACACAGACATTTTTTCTCTTCGACACATGCCTCCGGCCTTCGCACACCAAATCCTGTGTTTAGACACACCCTCATTCCATGAAAATTTTGCAAGCACCATAGGTTTCACGAGAATACAGATTTTGAACATAGAAGCTGATGTCGTAGTTTGATCCGAGTGCCCTTCCTTCTGATTCAAACATTCGAGTGTAGACAATTGGTAAAATTTATTTGTTTCTAGGAGCGTCTAACAAATTGAACACGACCCCAATATTGTCGTCAGTCTCAGCTTGATCCGAACCATTTTTTTTCTTCAAAATCCTAGTTTCTGAAACTATATTTATATGTATATTTGCATTCACATTTTCGAGAATGAAATGAAATTAAGTGGGAAAATCCCATTTTTTTATTCTCCACGCTTTTCTTTCTTCTTATCCAATCATATATTTTCTTTTTGCTTCTCGAAGCTGCAACTTCCAGGCCATTCTCATCCCATCGTTCCTTCTCTGCTCGTGGGCGGCAGCCAACACTGGGCGCTCAGCTTCCTGCCCCTCCCATGGCGGCTCCCCCTGATCCCTCCCTGCGTGGCTTCCTCTTCCCTGCTGCGCCCCTACGTAGATCTCCTCCGTCCCGTGCCGAGCTCCCTCCCTGCTCCATCTCCTTCCCCAGCTCCAGCGTTCGTCGCACCTAGGCCATGGTTCTCTGGTGCTCGCCGGCTGTTCTTCTTGACATCTATCCCACCGCCACGGAGCTCACCGGACTGTGTCCAGATCTCCCCTGCGTCGGTCACCATCCACGCTCAGCGCCTAGGCTTCCTCCTCGACGTTCTTCCCTGCCCTAGCTGTGTTCGCCCAGCCGCTGGCTGACCTCACCGGTGAAGTTCTGGTGCTCATGTTGCTCCTTCACTACAACCTAGAAGAGTGGCGGTGGCGATGCTCAGGCTGGCTACGCACCCAATCCCGGCGGCGACAACACTACAACCTAGAAGGGTGGCAGCGGCATACTTGCTGTGGACGACCACCACCGAGACACTGATGGCAGATCTCGCCGGCACGACTAGCAGCGTGGTGCATGCTCAGGTGACTGGCATCCTTATGCCCTTCTGATTTCCCCTTGCACTCTCGATTGCTTAGCGGTATTACTACTTGCGGATCTAGGAATTACTAAAGCATTAGGCGAGTTTGATTTATAAAATTTTCTCCTATAGGTGGAGGCGAAAATGGCACCATAAATTGAGTTTGATTTATAGAATTTCACAAATCCACCTTTCTGCGGATATCTTCATACATATCAAATGAAACTGGTTAAATTCTAAAAATGCATAACATGTGCGCTCTAGGATCATTCCAAGAGCTGTCTATCTATCTATATATTCAGAAAGTCACTAAAACAATTAGGGTTACTGAAATGAATAATAACATGAATGATTCAACTATATTTAAAAATTGTAAACCTAACAATGAGAATCGAGAAATATAAGATTCAAGAACATTCAAAAACTGAATTTTTTGATAAATCAAATATAGAAATTGCAGTTCAGAATGCTACTGCACATTTTTTCTACTATAGTTTAGAAACTGCACCATTTGCTATTGCACACATTTGCTATTGCATTTCCATTCTACTTTTATAGAAATTGTATACTTGTGTGCAAGCTATCGATTTGAATGTTTGAATCCAAATTTGTGAAATAAAGCGGTCAACAGATGGAATTCGCATTAAATAGAAATAGAAAATGTCACTAAAAAGAAAAACTTGAATCTCACCCAAGAGATGTATTGATAAATCTCTTAGTGTCACCCAACAGAGAGGTGCTCCATGATAGGTGCCCAGCCGGTCAAGCAGTAAAATGCACAGAACACTTATGGCAATGTTATTGCCATTATGCTAGACACAAAGGTATATCTTAGCTAAATAAATCAAAACAAATGCTACAACAACTTAAATTCCTATGACTAAGTGTGATGGATGCAGGGCACTAAAGTTAGAATTGGGGATGTTCTAGAACCAATAATGCTCAAGAGTTCAGCTTCACAAATGAAAGAGGGGAAGCATTGAAGACAATGTCAGCGTGAACTATGATTACATCATAAACTATGATAAAGTTGGTGACATATTGTCATATTCTACTTTGAATGTGTGTATATGATTAGTTACTAGTTGAAGTAAGTTTGTGTTCATGTTGTGACATCTGGTTTGTATTCAAGTTATCCCTACAATCATGTTTCTTCTGCAATCAAAATTATTTCATTTGATTAAGTATTTTGATTATGTTGATTTTGTATTACTATGATCATGTAATGGATATTGTCAGTTTATTTTGTTGCCTTCTTTCATAAATTGATTCACCTGTTTGCAATTAAATTATATATGATATTATGTTTCATATCAATGAGCTTCAGTTTTTTTTCACATCCATAACTATATACCAAGTCTTTTTGCCACATTTGCAAGCCACACCATCGCTATGAACAGAAAAACTATTATGTTAGATCCATCTTCTATCCGCATATCATAACCATAACGGGTCCTTCAAAATTTAGATGTGACCTTAATGCTTTGATATTTGATTGGTAAGGGTCTACAGGATCTTATGACCATATTACGTCACAACGCAATCGGATACTTACCCTGATACTTTGTATTTCTGTTTGGAGGTAGCATTGATATTATCAACTGTAGTTGTGTGTCATCTGTGCCCCCTTATTCTTAAGACTCACTATATTTGTGCACCAATACTCTTTCTTAGGCTGAATTTGTTTCAAATATTTGAATTTGTCAATTTAGACATATCACTATGTGGTAGCATTTGCTCCTTAATTCCATTTCTAAAACATCTGCTTATTGGTGTCCATGTGCTGGTTCATATGCAATGATGTCCTTTGTTTGTGATGGAATCTTATGATTTTGCTAAAATATGCATTGTTTAAGTGGTACTTCCAAACAGTGGCCACTAACACCATAGGTGCCACTCTCCCAGCTTGCCCTTAATTGCCCACATCAAACAATTTGGATTCCAATTAGTGCTTCTAGTTCAGTTGGGCAGTTATTTGGCTTAACATATGTTTTTTTGGCACGAATTCAATCGTGTTCTAACTGTTTAGTTCAATGTAAATGGAGGTGGTTATACTTACTGATAGGATAAGCTGGCTGATTTGGTTTGTTCAAAATTTGTATATTTTTTGTTCAATGGACGAATGGTATGTTCTGTTTTTTGTGACTATAATATTTTGATTTACATGTTGAAAAGAACATGCTGTTTTTTGCTGCAATTTCTTTCCATGCTCATGGAATATATTTTGATAAGATGTAAACTGTTCACAAGGAGCTGTAAAAATTATGGCAAACTATCTTATCCACACAAGACACCAAATCACAAAATCCTATGCCCTCAAGTCCCAGCTACAAGGTGTATCTCTTCGTATACAGGTAACTACACAACACAACTTGAAGAATTGTATTTATTTTGAGACACTCAGTTGGGTAACTTTGTGCAATTTATAATGACATCGATGACTATTGACTTAGTTGACTCAACTTAGTTGACTCTAAATCTTCTATAGCGAGCTTCACTGTACTGTATTTTTTATGTTACTAATATCCATAAGAGCTCTCTTTAAAATCTTGTATTGGCTGGTGTGCAGTTTTTCAGACTCTGAAATCAACACAGGCGATGGGTGAAGCCATGAAGTGTGTGATGAAAGCCATGTGGCAGATGACTAGACAGATGAATCTTCTTGCCTTGTAGAAGATAATGCGAGAGTTTGAGATGCAAAACGAGAAGATGGAGATGGTTGGTGAACTGATGAACGATGCCTTCGATGATGCCTTGGAGGGTGACGAGGAGGAAAAGATGGAATAGAACTCAAATTTTGGTGATTGCACAAGTGTGGAGACTTGAATTCATATATATTTAGTTAGGCTCAATGTTAACGCAAACAGTCGATGATCAAGTTTTTCAATTAGTATTTTAGTCTGGATTTAAAGTACACTTATGTATGAGTTATTTGATAATGCTTATTTATTATAAATTGAATGATACTTATTTATATTATATTAATTATAATGTTATTAAAGATATGTGTATGTTTATTTCTCTTTTAAATTATTATATTGCAGTATCTAAAAAATGATTATAAATTGGAGAATGCACTGCCTTATAAGTCATTTCGTTTAAATTTTAATAAGATGGTTTCTAAAACGTCTAATATTAGTATCCTAAATAAGATGGTTTTCCCGTTGCAAGCCTCTATTATTATAGGATATACTAGACAGTTTGATAAATACTTTGTGACTTATAATGTTTGTATTCTCGACGATTCTTTAGAAAAGTGTCTTAAACAAAAATCTAATTCAAGACGGTTTACTGAATAAAATGACTTAAACAACTACCTTTATGAGTTGGTTATAAATTAAAAAATGCCTTATGTAATATCTTTTAAGACGGTTTACAACCATCTTAAACGTGGAACATCTTTTGCGACTCCATCAAAATTGGACACTTCATAAGCGTCTTAATAACTGAAAATTAACCATCTCATATAGCATGATCTATAGTAGTGGGTGCACCAATGTGACCGTTGGCTCGCCCACGCGTCACGCGCGGAATCCTCGGCCGACCGTTGCCCCGGCTGACCGTTGACTCACCGGACAGTCCGGTGCACCACCGGACAGACCGGTGAATTTTAGTCGTACGCCGTTGATGGTTTCCCGAGAGTGACGAGTTCGCCTGTGAACGGCTCACCGGACAGTCCGGTGCACCACCGGACAGACCGGTGAATTTTAGCCGTACACCGCCGTCGAAGTCCCGAGAGCAGCCTGTTCGCCAGAGCCAGCCTGGCGCACCGGACACTGTCCGGTGCACCACCGGACAGTCCGGTGAACCAGGACTGAGCAGACTTTTGGCTGAACTTAGCCATCTCTTCTCCAACTCGATTTTTTCTGTTTCCAGCACTTAGACACAATACATTAGTCCATAAAACAATGTACTAAGTCTAGAAACATACCTTTTGACGTGATTTTCATTTTGTCCACCACTTTGCATAGATTAGCACAAAAGCACATGTGTTGGCACTCAATCACCAAAATACTTAGAAATGGCCCAAGGGCACATTTCCCTTTCAATCTCCCCCTTTTTGGTGATTTATGCCAACACAACATAAAGCAACTAGAACAAGTGCAATATCAATGCAAATGAAAATCAAAAGTTGTTTTGAATCAATTTTGGCATATATGGATCACTCTTTGCCACCACTTGGTTTGTTTTTGCAAATCAAACTCGAATTTCTATCTCTAAGTCAAATCCACTTGTATAGACATAAAGAGAGGTATTCCAAAGAAAATGGATCAAGGAAACCAAAAACTCTCCCTTTTCCCATAATCAATACTTCTCCCCACAAGAGGCCAACTTTTGACAAAAGAGACAATAAAAGAGTTTTGACAAACCAAAAGCTCTAATCTACCATTTTCAAAATTTCTCAAGTGGAAAGTGGTAGCTGATCCATTCTATTGCTTTGGCCTTTATTTTCTCCCCCTTTGGCATCAAGCACCAAAACGAGATCAATCTTGGCCCCTTAACCCCATTGCCTCACCAAAATCTTCAAATGAGAACACAAAGGCAATAAGAGTACGTGAGATGAACTTGGAATAAGTTACCCTCTCATCGGAGTGCAGTGGAAGTCTTTCATGGTCCAAGTCCACCTTTTCCCTTTCAAAACTCCTTTGAGACTAAATCACGCAAACTCAAGCAAACGGTTAGTCTCAAAGGGTCAAGTTGTAGCACAACTCCCCTTAAATATGTGCATCACTTGCACAAGGACTTGTGAGGTCCGGGGAGTGATTGTACAACTTGAGCGCCATAGTAAGCAACAAAATGCATAAGGAACATGATCAAAGGCATAAACACATGTATGCTATAAATCAATCTAAGTTCCGCGAATCTAGGATGTTTAGCTCACTATGCAGCCTGCAAAAGGTCTTTTCATCTAAAGGCTTAGTGAAGATATCGGCTAGCTGGTTTTCGGTGCTAACGTGAAACACTTCGATATCTCCCTTTTGCTGGTGGTCTCTCAAAAAGTGATGCCGGATGTCAATGTGCTTTGTGCGGCTGTGCTCAACAGGATTTTCCGCTATTCGGATAGCACTCTCATTGTCACATAGGAGTGGGACTTTGCTCAGATTGTAGCCAAAGTCCCGGAGGGTTTGCCTCATCCAAAGTAGTTGCGCACAACACTGTCCTGCGGCAACGTACTCGGCCTCAGCGGTGGATAGGGCAACGGAAGATTGTTTCTTAGAGTTCCACGACACCAGGGACCTTCCTAAGAATTGGCACGTCCCTGATGTACTCTTCCTATCGACCTTACATCCAGCATAGTCGGAATCTGAATATCCAATCAAGTCAAAATTCGACCCCTTTAGATACCAGATCCCGAAGCAAGGTGTAGCGACTAAATATCGAAGAATTCGCTTCACAGCCACTAAGTGACACTCCTTAGGATCGGATTGAAATCTAGCACACATGCATACGCTAAGCATAATATCCGGTCTACTAGCACATAAATAAAGCAAAGAACCTATCATGGACCGGTATGCTTTTTGATCAACGGACTTACCACCTTTGTTGAGATCGGTGTGTCCGTCGGTTCCCATCGGCGTCTTTGCGGGCTTGGCGTCCTTCATCCCAAACCGCTTTAGCAAATCTTGCGTGTACTTCGTTTGGGAGATGAAGGTGCCGTCCTTGAGTTGCTTCACTTGGAACCCAAGGAAGTAGTTCAACTCGCCCATCATCGACATCTCGAATTTCTGCGTCATCACCCTGCTAAACTCTTCACAAGACTTTTGGTTAGTAGAACCAAATATTATGTCATCGACATAAATTTGGCACACAAAAAGATCACCATCGCAAGTCTTAGTGAAAAGAGTTGGATCGGCTTTCCCAACCTTGAAAGCATTAGCAATTAAAAAGTCTCTAAGGCATTCATACCATGCTCTTGGGGCTTGCTTAAGTCCATAGAGCGCCTTAGAGAGCTTACACACGTGGTCGGGGTACCGTTCATCCTCGAAGCCAGGGGGTTGCTCCACGTACACCTCCTCCTTGATCGGCCCGTTGAGGAAAGCGCTCTTCACATCCATTTGGTACAACCTGAAAGAATGGTGAGCGGCATATGCTAGCAAAATACGAATTGATTCTAGCCTAGCCACAGGAGCGAAAGTCTCCTCAAAGTCCAAACCTGCGACTTGGGCATAACCTTTTGCCACAAGTCGAGCCTTGTTCCTCGTCACCACCCCGTGCTCGTCCTATTTGTTGCGGAACACCCACTTGGTTCCCACAACATTTTGCTTGGGACGAGGCACCAGTGTCCAAACTTCATTGCGCTTGAAGTTGTTGAGTTCCTCCTGCATGGCCAACACCCAGTCCGGATCTAGCAAGGCCTCTTCTACCCTGAAAGGCTCAATAGAAGAGACAAAGGAGTAATGTTCACAAAAATTAACTAATCTTGAACGAGTAGTTACTCCCTTGCTAATATCACCCAATATTTGGTCGACGGGATGATCCCTTTGGATCGTCGCTCGAACTTGGGTTGGAGGTGCCTGAGGTGCTTCTTCCTCTTCAATTTGATCATCCTGTGCTCCCCCTTGATCATGCGCCTCCACTTGAGGTACCTGTTCGTCATCTTGGGTTGGGGGATGCACCATAGTTGAGGAAGACAGTTGATCTTGCTCCAATTGTTCCTGAGGCCGTACATCTCCAATCGCCATGGTGCGTATCGCGGCCGTTGGAACGTCTTCTTCATCTACATCATCAAGATCAACAACTTGCTCTCTTGGAGAGCCATTAGTCTCATCAAATACAACGTCGCTAGAGACTTCAACCAAACCCGATGATTTGTTGAAGACCCTATACGCCTTTGTATTTGAATCATAACCTAATAAAAACCCTTCTACAGCTTTGGGAGCAAATTTAGAGGTTCTACCTTTCTTCACAAGAATATAACACTTGCTCCCAAATACACGAAAATAAGACACCTTGGGTTTGTTACCAGTTAGCAGCTCATATGAAGTCTTCTTGAGGAGGCGGTGAAGATAGACCCTGTTGATGGCGTGGCAAGCCGTGTTCACGGCTTCCGACCAAAAACGCTCGGGGTCTTGAATTCTCCAAGCATAGTCCTCGCCATATCGATGAGCGTCTTGTTCTTCCTCTCTACCACACCATTTTGCTGTGGTGTGTAGGGAGCGGAGAACTCGTGCTTGATCCCTTCCTCCTCAAGGAACTCCTCCACTTGAAGGTTCTTGAATTCGGACCCGTTGTCGCTCCTTATCTTCTTCACCTTGAGCTCAAACTCATTTTGAGCTCTCCTTAGGAAGCGCTTGAGGGTCCCTTGGGTTTCAGACTTATCCTGCAAAAAGAACACCCAAGTGAAGCGGGAAAAGTCATCAACGATAACTAGACCATACTTACTTCCTCCTATGCTCAGATAGGCGACGGGTCCGAAGAGGTCCATATGTAGCAGCTCCAGGGGTCTTGATGTTGTCATCACATTTTTGGTGTGATGAGAGCCTCCCACCTGTTTCCCTGCTTGACAAGCTGCACAAGGTCTATCTTTTTCGAAATGTACATTAGTTAGACCTATCACGTGTTCTCCCTTTAGAAGCTTGTGGAGGTTCTTCATCCCCACATGTGCTAAGCGGCGATGCCACAACCAGCCCATGCAAGTCTTAGCTATTAAGCATGCATCTAGACCGGCCTCTTCTTTTGCAAAATCAACCAAATAAAGTTTGCCGTCTAGTACACCCTTAAAAGCTAGTGAACCATCACATCTTCTAAAGACAGACACATCTACATTTGTAAATAGACAATTATATCCCATTTTGCATAGTTGACTTACAGATAACAAATTATATCCAAGCGACTCAACTAGAAACACATTAGAAATAGAGTGCTCAGATGAAATAGCAATTTTACCGAACCCTTTTACCTTGCCTTGGTTCCCATCACCGAATATTATTGAATCATGGGAATCCTCATTTTTGACGTAGGAGGTGAACATCTTCTTCTCCCCCGTCATATGGTTTGTGCATCCGCTGTCGATAATCCAGCTTGAACCCCCGGATGCATAAACCTGCAAGGCAAATTTAGGCTTGGGTCTTAGGTACCCAACTCTTGTTGGGTCCTACAAGGTTAGTTACAATTGTCTTAGGGACCCAAATGCAAGCTTTATCTCCATTACATTTGGCCCCTAACTTCCTAGCAATTACCTTCTTATTTTTTCTATAAATAGCAAAAGAGGCATTGCAAGCATGATATATTGTAGAAGGTTCATTAACTTTCCTAGGAACATTAACAACATTTCTCATAGGCATATTATGAACAACATTTCTCCTACCAACATTTCTATCATGCACATAGGAAGAACTAGAAGCAAACATGGCATCAGAATCAAAAGCATCATATGCATTATAACTCCTATAAGCATTTCTATATTGTCTCTTGTCATGATACATAAAAGCATGGTTCTTTTTAGCACTACTAGCCATAGGGGCCTTCCCTTTCTCCTTGGTGGAGATGGGAGCCTTATGGCTTGTTAAGTCCTTGGCTTCCCTCTTGAAGCCAAGTCCATCCTTAATTGAGGGGTGTCTACCAATCGTGTAGGCAACCCTTGCAAATTTTAGCTTATCGAAATCACTTTTGCTAGTCTTAAGTTGGGCATTAAGACTAGCCAATTCATCATTTAATTTGGAAATTGAAACTAGGTGTTCATTACAAGCATCAATATCAAAATCTTTACACCTAGTGCAAATCATAACATGTTCTACACAAGAATTAGATTTATTTTCTACTTCTAATTTAGCATTTAAATCATTGTTAACACCTTTTAAAGTAGAAATGGTTTCATGACAAGTGGATAGTTCATAAGAAAGCATTTCATTTCTTTTAACTTCTAAAGCATAGGATTTTTGTGCCTCTACAAATTTATCATGTTCTTCATACAACAAATCCTCTTGCTTTTCTAAAAGCCTATCCTTTTCATTCAAGGCATCAATCAATTCATTGATTTTATCAATTTTATTTTTATCCAATCCCTTGAACAAGCTAGAGTAATCTATTTCCTCATCGCTAGAATCATCATCACTTGAAGAAGAGTAAGTGGTATCCCGAGTACATACCTTCTTCTCCTTCGCCATGAGGCATGTGTGATGCTCGTTGAGGAAGAGGGATGACTTGTTGAAGGCAGTGGCGGTGAGTCCTTCATTGTCGGAGTCGGAGGAGGAGCAATCTGAATCCCACTCCTTTCCGATATGTGCCTCGCCCTTGGCCTTCTTGTAACTCTTCTTCTTCTCCTTCTTGTTTCCCTTTTCCTGGTCACTATCATTGTCGGGACAGTTAGCAATAAA
This sequence comes from Zea luxurians, assembly GCA_029449295.1. Classification (NCBI taxonomy): domain Eukaryota; kingdom Viridiplantae; phylum Streptophyta; class Magnoliopsida; order Poales; family Poaceae; genus Zea; species Zea luxurians. The sequence goes on along the minus strand of JAOPSE010000008.1, from coordinate 44,327,936 downwards.
ATGACCAAGCTTACCACATTTGAAGCATGAGTTCTTCCCCTTCGACTTGGTCTTGCTTGGTTGTCCCTTGCGACCCTTAAGCGCCGACTTGAAGCACTTGATGATGAGGGCCATCTCTTCATCATTGAGCCCTACCGCCTCAACTTGCGCCACCTTGCTAGGTAACGCCTCCTTGCTTCTCGTTGCCTTGAGAGCAACGGGTTGAGGCTCATTGACTGGACCATTCAGTGCGTCGTCCACGTACCTCGCCTCCTTGATCATCATTCGCCCGCTTACAAATTTTCCAAGGACTTCTTCAGGCGACATTTTGGTGTACCTGGGATTCTCACGAATATTATTCACCAAATGTGGATCAAGAACGGTAAAGGACCTTAGCATTAGTCGGACGACGTCGTGGTCCGTCCATCACGTGCTTCCGTAGCTCCTTATTTTGTTGATAAGGGTCTTGAGCCGGTTGTATGTTTGGGTTGGCTCCTCGCCCCTTATCATCGCGAATCGTCCAAGCTCACCCTCCACCAACTCCATCTTGGTGAGCAAGGTGACGTCGTTCCCCTCATGAGAAATCTTGAGGGTGTCCCAGATCTGCTTGGCATTGTCCAAGCCGCTCACTTTATGGTACTCGTCCCTGCATAAGGAGGCTAATAACACAGTAGTGGCTTGTGCATTTCTATGAATTTGTTCATTAATAAAAATAGGACTATCCGAGCTATCAAATTTCATCCCATTCTCAACAATCTCCCATATGCTTGGATGGAGAGAGAATAGGTGACTACGCATTTTGTGGCTCCAAAATCCGTAGTCCTCTCCATCAAAGTGAGGAGGTTTGCCAAGTGGAATGGAGAGCAAATGAGTATTTGTACTTTGCGGAATACGAGAGTAGTCAAAAGAAAAGTTCGAATTAACCAGTTTCCTTCTCTCGTAGTCGTTGTGGTCGTCATCCTTTTGGGAAGAAGTAGACTCATCGCTGTCGTCGTAGTAGACGATCTCCTTGATGCGTCTTGTTTTCTTCTTCTTCCCATCTTTGCGTCTGTGACCCGAGCCCGAGTCGGTAGGCTTGTCATCCTTCGGCTCGTTGACGAAGGACTCCTTCTCTTTATCGTTGATCACGATTCCCTTCCCCTTAGGATCCATCTCTTCGGGCGATTAGTCCCTTTGCGAAGAGAACGACTTTGATACCAATTGAGAGCACCTAGAGGGGGGGTGAATAGGTGATCCTGTAACACTTAAAACTTAGGCCACAAAAACTTGGTTAAGTGTTAGCGCAATAACCACCAAGTGGCTAGAGAGGAGTCTTCAACAAAACACAATAACCAACAAGAGATCAATCACAGAGATGGCACGGTGGTTATCCCGTGGTTCGGCCAAGACCAATGCTTGCCTACTCCATGTTGTGGCGTCCCAACGGACGAGGGTTGCAATCAACCCCTCTCAAGCGGTCCAAAGACCCACTTGAATACCATGGTGTTTTGCTTGCTTTTCTTAATCTCGTTTGCGAGGAATCTCCACAACTTGGAGCCTCTCGCCCTTACACTTGAGGTTCACAAAGAAGCACGGAGCAAGGTAGGGATTAGCAACGCACACAAGACACAAAAATCAGAGTGTCAACACGCACACAAGTCGCAACAAGAGCTCACAACACAACCCAATGAGTTCACAACTTCACTAGAGCTCTATATGCTAACACAAAGAAACAAATGCGCGGAATCGAGGTCTTGGTGCTTAGGAATGTTGTAAGAATGCTTGGTGTACTCCTCCATGCGCCTAGGGGTCCCTTTTATAGCCCCAATGCAGCTAGGAGCCGTTGAGAGCAATCCTGGAAGGCAGATCTTGCCTTCTGTCGACGGGCGCACCGGACAGTCTGGTGCACCACCGAACACTGTCCGGTGCAGATCTCCTTCCTTATTTGGCGAAGCCGACTGTTGGAGTCTGAGAGCCGTTGGCGCACCGGACACTGTCCGGTGCACACCGGACAGTCCGGTGCACCAATGTGACCGTTGGCTCGCCCACGCGTCACGCGCGGAATCCTCGGCCGACTGTTGCCCCGGCTGACCGTTGACTCACCGGACAGTCCGGTGCACCACCGGACAGACCGGTGAATTTTAGCCGTACGCTGTTGATGGTTTCCCGAGAGTGACGAGTTCGCCTGTGAACGGCTCACCGGACAGTCCGGTGCACCACCGGACAGACCGGTGAATTTTAGCCGTACACCGCCGTCGAAGTCCCGAGAGCAGCCTGTTCGCCAGAGCCAGCCTGGCGCACCGGACACTGTCCGGTGCACCACCGGACAGTCCGGTGAACCAGGACTGAGCAGACTTTTGGCTGAACTTAGCCATCTCTTCTCCAACTCGATTTTTTCTGTTTCCAGCACTTAGACACAATGCATTAGTCCATAAAACAATGTACTAAGTCTAGAAACATACCTTTTGACGTGATTTTCACTTTGTCCACCACTTTGCATAGATTAGCACAAAAGCACATGTGTTGGCACTCAATCACCAAAATACTTAGAAATGGCCCAAGGGCACATTTCCCTTTCAGCGGCACCGGTTCCGCAGTCGAGAAGGCGTGGTACTGGCGTAGGTGGCGGTGCAGCTTCTCGCACGAAGTAACCGGCGCGCCGGTTACATGACGTGTGGGCCTAGACCTCCAAGCTGGACGCGTCGAAGTCGAAAGGGTGCGCCCCCTTGGTGCGGTTGCATGCCGCCTGCATGGCGATCCGCCCTTTCACCCGCTGGTCCGGGCGATAGTGGTGGAATGCTTGTAACCGCTGGGCTGTTGTGCGCTCCGCGCTCGGCGGTTTGGCTTCTTCTGTCCTGGGCCAGCTTGCATGACGCGTGGGACCCAGCCCCCATGTCGTAGGGGGAGGACCTTGGAGCGTGTTGGAGAAGACTCAGTCCGCGCCGGCTGAGGACGCAAGTGGGGAGAGTCGCCTTTAAAAGGAGGGTGGCCCCCTTGGATGGCAACCATGTCTTCGCACTCCCTTCATGCATCGCGTCCTTCCACCTCCCGAGCCCCCGAATGGGGAGCACTCGCGTCGCTTTCGTCTCGCCGTCGTTGGAGGAATGCAACTTCGCGGAAGTTGGTACCTTTCAGCCATCGTTCGGCTTCAAGGATTTTCATCAGGCAGCCCGGCTGCATCCCCTCGCCGGTGGTCACCCAAGACGGTGACCACCAGTTCGGCGGTGGGGAGAAGCGAGCCGGGCTGCGACCTCAGTCCCGCCCTCAGCTTCAAGGATCTTCATCATCCTTGCTGGGGCGGAGAGCGAGGCGAGTCGGGGCCTGCCTTCGCGTGGGCTGGCGTCCCGCCTCTTCCAGCTTCTGGGGGTGGGAACCATCCCCCAGCTCTGCGGAGGAGACGCCCTCCAGCCATGCCGGGGAAGGTGAACTGTTGCTGCCTAGCTAGGATGCAATATTCTGTCCTCTGTCCTCGCTTTCGTGGCGAGGACGGGAGTGAGGACCTGCCGGTGCGCTTTGGGGCGGCCGGCGCTCGCTGGTACGGTGTTGGTGGGCAGGTGGACACCGCCGTCGGTGCTGAGGTGGTGGCGGCTGGAGAAAGCTTCTCTGCCGTTGAGACCGTCAGTGCCACCTGCGGACCGACCTCCGGCTCTTTGGCTTTAATGTCTGGTTCTCATCCCTTGAATGGGAACGCGAACGAGAGCCTTCCGGTGGCAGCGTCCGTCCTGGGACCATCGCTGCTGCTGCAGAGGTCGCTGGCGGGTCGCCTGGAGTTCGTCGTCCCGCAGGCTCTCTGATGTGGAGGTTGTTCATACCCGCGGGAACGGAACCGGAGTCCCATTTGTAATGGCACATGGAGTGCTGGCGTATGTTCATTGTGGCTGTCGGGGCCTGAACATGTAGGTATTTTTGGGTGTAATACCATGTTTTTTCCTCATTTTCGAGCACTGGAACTCGCTTGTCGGCTAGCCGAACCGCTTAACCAAATGTGAGTTGCTCTGTGCGGAAGGTGATGAGTGAGGTATCCGTATCCCAGAGGCGTAGGAATCCCTCTGCTCGGTCGGCCTTTCCGCCCGAGGCTTCACTTGCTTAGTCAAAGAAACCCTCGGCCGCTCTGCGGTGAGCTGGGGCCGAGGGCAGCGGTGTCAGCGTGGACAGAGGCGGAGTTGGCTCGAAAAAGGAAGCTTTGTCGGCCGGGGCCTGGCCGAGTCGTCCACAAACGGGACCAACGCCGGAGTCGAGTTGCCGAGGCCACGAGCCGGGCTGGTGTCCTCGGGGGACAGCTGGCTGAGGCTTCGGGGCAGCCGGCCGAGCCGTCTGCTCGGGCCGGGTTCCTGGAGGAGACCCTGGCGGCGATGGCCCGGGCGTGGTGCTGACGTCGTCCTTCGGAGCGGAGATCCTTCGACCGCGTTGCCGTCCGAGGCTCGGTCGGACTTCGCCGAAGGTGGAGTTGACGCCGAGGGTGCTGCTGCTCCCCCTCCATCGACGTCTGAGTCTGCAGGATCGGTTCGCCTGTAGTATGCATATGTTTTTTGCGGCCGCCGAGGCCCAAACATACTGTCGTCGCGTTGTAAAGCTGCGTTTCTTTTCCCCTTGTTTCGAGTATCAGGACTTATTTGTCGGTAACAGAATTGTTTGTCCGAGCGAGAGTTACTTTTCACGGAAGGTGATGAGTGAGGTATCTGTATCCCGGGGGCGTAGGAGTCCCTCGGCTCGGTCGGCCTTGCCGCTTACGTGTACTCTTACTCGTCCGTAGGATTCTGCTATCGATATAGTCGAGAAGGCACGAAAAATCGTTTCGACCGAAAAGTTTTCGAGCATTAAGACTTGTTCGGTCAGCAGGATCGCTCATCCGAACGCGAGTTACTTCTCGCAGAAGGTGATGAGTGAGGTATCCGTATCCCGAAGGCGTAGGAGTCCCTCGGCTCGGTCGTCCTTGCCTTCTTACATGTACTCCGCCGTTTTCATGATCCCACTACCGAAGTAGTCGAAAAGCACGAAAGATATTCTGGCAGAAAGACTTTTTCCGAGGAAAATTTTGACGCGGAGGGGGTTCCCCCCTTCTAGCCCCCAAGGGAGGGTCGGGCTTTGCCGAGGCAAGGCTGACCCTTCCTTGATGGTTAGACTTTGTATGTAAACGAGGTATATGAACGGCTTGAAAACATCTTAAGGGTAGAAGCGACATAGCTGTCGGATGCTCCAAGCGTTGCTGTAGACCTCGCCTTGACTATTGGCCAGCTTGTACGTCCCGGGCTTCAAAACCTTTGCGATGACGAACGACCCTTCTGAAAGTCGCCTAGAGGGCGGTGAATAGGGCGAATCTGAAATTTACAAATTTAATCACAACTACAAGCCAGGTTAGCGTTAGAAATAGAAACGAGTCCGACAGAGAGGGCGCAAAATAAATCATGAGCGAATAAAGAGCGAGACACGATGATTTGTTTTACCGAGGTTCGGTTCTTGCAAACCTTCTCTCCGTTGAGGTGGTCACAAAGACCGGGTCTCTTTCAACCCTTTCCCACTCTCAAATGGTCCCTCGGACCGAGTGAGCTTCTCTTCTCAAATCAACCGGGAACAAAACTTCCCCGCAAGGACCACCACACAATTGGTGTCTCTTGCCTCAGTTACAATTGAGTTTGATCACAAGAACGAATGAGAAAGAAAAGAAGCAATCCAAGCGCAAGAGCTCAAATGAACACAACAAATCTCTCTCACTAGTCACTAAAGCTTTGTGTGGAATTGGAGAGGATTTGATCACTTGGGTGTGTCTAGAATTGAATGCTAGAGCTCTTGTAAGGTGTAGAAGTGTGAAAACTTGGATGACTTGAATGTGGGGTGGTTGGGGGTATTTATAGCCCCAACCACCAAACTAGTCGTTTGGTGAAGGCTGCTGTCGCATGGCGCACCGGACAGTCCGGTGCGCCAGCCACGTCACCCGGCCGTTAGGGTTCGACCTTTGGAGCTCTGACTGGTGGGGTCGCCTGCCTATCCGGTGGCGCACCGGACAGGTACTGTAGGCTGTCCGGTGCGCCGTCTCGCGCGTGCCTGACTTCTGCGCGCTCTGGCGCACATTTAATGCCTCTGCAGGTGACCGTTGGCATCGAAGTAGCCGTTGCTCCGCTGGCTCACCGGACAGTCTGGTGTGCATGGGACATGTCCGGTGAATTATAGCGGAGCGGATTCCCGAAGCTGGCGAGTTCAGAGTCGCTCTCCCCTGGGGCACCGGACACTGTCCGGTGGTGCACCGGACAGTCCGGTGAATTATAGTGGAGCGCCTCTAGAAATTCCCGAAGGTGTAGAGTTGGGCTTAGAGTCCCCTGGCACACCGGACACTGTCCGGTGGCACACCGGACACTCCGGTGTGCCAGACCAGGGCACACTTCGGTTATCCCTTGCTCTTTTTGTTGAACCCTTTTCTTGGTCTTTTTATTGGCTTTTTGTGAACCTTTGGTACCTGTATAACTTATAGACTAGAGCAAACTAGTTAGTCCAATTATCTGTGTTGGGCAATTCAACCACCAAAATCAGTTTAGGAAATAGGTGTAGGCCTAATTCCCTTTCAATCTCCCCCTTTTTGGTGATTGATGCTAACACAAACCAAAGCAAGTATAGAAGTGCATAATTGAACTAGTTTGTAAAATGTAAGTGCAAAGGTTACTTAGAGTTGAGCCAATAAATATTACTTACTAGATATGCATGGATTGTTTCTTTCATTTTTAACATTTTGGACCACGCTTGCACCACATGTTTTGTTTTTGCAAATTCTTTTTGTAAATCCTTTTCAAAGTCCTTTTGTAAATAGTCAAAGTTAAATGAATAAGATTTTGCGAAGCATTTTCAAGATTTGAAATTTTCTCCCCTTGTTTCAAATGCTTTTTCCTTTGACTAGACAAAACTCCCCTTCAATAAAATTCTTCCTCTTAGTGATCAAGAGGGTTTTAGTAAATACCAATTTTTTGAAGTTGCTACTTTCTCCCCTTTAGAACACAATGAGATATTAATTTGAAAATCATAAATTTTAAAATTTGGTGGTGGTGCGGTCCTTTTGCTTTGGGCCAATACTTTCTCCCCCTTTGGCATGAATCGCCAAAAACGGATACTTAGAGTGGAGTATAGGCCCTTTAACTACTTTCTCCCCCTTTGGAAAATAATATGAGTGAAGATTATACCAAAGTTGGAGAGTTGTTCGGAGCGACGGTGAAGGATGAGTTAATGGAGTGGAGTGGAAGCCTGAGTCTTCGCCGAAGACTCCAATTCCCTTTCAATACACCTATGACTTGGTTTGAAATTCACTTGAAAAACACATTTGTCGGCGTTCCGAGACCGGGGGGTCCCCGAGCCGACGAGTGAGTGTGCCGCGTGCCCCAGCCCAGATGGGTCGAGCGCGTGGGCGAGCGCGAAGGGGGGAGAGAGAGCGAGAGCGAGGTGGCCGGAGCCGGGTCGTGAGGGAGTCGGAGGTTCCCGCGGCCTTCGTGTTCGTCCCGCGCCCAGGTCGGGTGCGCTTGCAGTAGGGGGTTACAAGCGTCCGCGCGGGTGAGGAGAGCGAGCGGCCCCGAGAGAGCGCCTGCCCCTGCCCTCGTTCCCGCGAGGCCAACCTTCTCTAAGAAGGCCCTGGTCCTTCCTTTTATAGGCGTAAGGAGAGGATCCAGGTGTACAAATGGGGGTGTAGCAAGGTGCTACGTGTCTAGCGGGGGAGAGCTAGTACCCTAAGTACATGCCAAGGTGGCAGCCGGAGAGATCTTGGCACCCAGCTAGTGTGGCGTCGTGGCTGTTGGAGAAGCAATGGAGCCGGGCGGAGGGACAGCTGTCGGAGTGGTTGGGCCCTTGCTGACGTCCCCCTGCTTTCGTAAGGGAGCTGGGAGCCGCCGTCGTCATGGTCCAGCGGGGCGCCATCATTGCCTATCTGGCGGAGCTAGCCAGATGGGACGTCGGTCCTGTTCTCTGCGGCCCGAGTCGTCTCAGGGTAGGGTGATGGTGGCGCTTCCTGTCGACGTGGCGGACTCGTGCCCTAGGTCGGGCGACGTGGGGGCTCCTCCGAAGCCGAGGTCGAGTCTGTCCTGCATGGCCGAGGCCGAGGCCGAGGCCGAGCCCGAGCCCCTGGGTCGGGCGAGGCGGAGGTCGTTCAGCAGAGGTCGGGGTGGAGTCCGAGCCCTGGGTCGGGCGAAGCGGAGTTCATCGTCTTCTGGGGCCTTAGCCCGAGTCCGAGCCCTGGGTCGGGCGGAGCGGAGTTTGCCGTCTTCCGGGGCCTTAGCCCGAGTCCGAGCCCTGGGTCGAGCGGAGCGGAGTTCGCCGTCTTCCGGGGCCTTAGCCCGAGTTCGAGCCCTGGGTCGGGCGGAGCGGAGTTCGCCGTCTTCCGGGGCCTTAGCCCGAGTCCGAGCCCTGGGTCGGGCGGAGCGGAGTTCGCCGTCTTCCGGGGCCTTAGCCCGAGTCCGAGCCCTGGGTCGGGCGGAGCGGAGTTTCCTCTGGCGCCTTTGGCCAAGCCTGGCTGCCCGTCAGTCTTATTCTTTGCGTTAAAGGCCCCAGTGACTTGGTCGGTCGGCGCGGTGATTTAGTCAGGGTTACTTCTTATCGAAGGCAAGGCCTCGGGCGAGCCGGAGATGCGTCTGCCGTGAAAGAGGAGGCCTCGGGCGAGACGGAAACATCTCAGGGTCGGCTGCCCTTGCCCGAGGCTAGGCTCGGGCGTGGCGTGATCGAGTCGCTCGTATGGACTGATCCCTGACTTAATCAAACCCATCAGGCCTCTGCAGCTTTATGCTGATGGGGGTTACCAGCTGAGAATTAGGCGTCTTGAGGGTACCCCTAATTATGGTCCCCGACAGTAGCCCCCGAGCCTCGAAGGGAGTGTTAACACTCGCTTGGAGGCTTTTGTCGCACTTTTTTGCAAGGGGACCAGCCTTTCTCGGTTGTACTTTGTTCCGGTGGGTGCACGCGAGCGCACCCGCCGGGTGTAGCCCCCGAGGCCTCGGAGGAGTGGTTTCACTCCTTCGAGGTCTTAATGCCTTGCGTAATGCTTCGGCTGGTCTGGCGGTTCCCTCATGCGGACAGGCCGTAGCCCAGGTGCACTGTCGGGGCCCAAGTTCTCGGGCTGGTATGTTGACGCTGTCAACGGTTCGGCCGGAGCCAGGTTTGCGAGAGCAGCCCTCGAGCCTCCGCACAGAGCGAGAGGACGATCAGGGACAGACTCGGCTTTTTTACATACGCCCCTACGTCGCCTTTCCGCAAGGAGGAGGGGGGGGGGAGAGCGCCATGTTACCCTCGATGGGCACCGAACATGGTGTCTCCGGTGAGCTGCAATCGGGTAATCCGAGTGGACGTCCGTGCCCCGTTCGTTGGGGGTCGGCTAGGGGCCCGGAGGCACGCCCAAAAGTACCTGCGGGTGATCTGCCGGACCCGGTCCCCTGGCGACGGGGTCCGAGGGCTCGTTGCCTCCCTCCGATGGGATTCCGTTACAGAGTCGTTCCCGCTGGTCTCGGAAATGTCCTAGGGTACCTCGGGAGCGCAGCCCGAGCCTTGGTTATGTATCGAACGTACCCCTGGTCATCCCTCGCTCGGTGTCTGAGGCGACTGTGAACCCTTCGGGGGGCCAGCCTTCGAACCCCTGATCAGTAATGGGCGCGGAGCCCGAGTAGCCTGAGGCGGTCGTGGAACCTTTCGGGGGGCCGACCTTCGAACCTCTGACCAGTAGTGGGTGTCGGGCCCACGCGATCTGAGGCGGCTGTTGAACCCTTCGGGGGGCCAGCCTTCGAACCCCTGATCAGTAAGGAGGCTCGGAGCCTAGTTCCTTCACGGGGAAGGATCCCTTTGGGGGTATCCCCCTTCCCGGTCCCTGTTGCAAGAGATAGAGAAAGGGGAAAAAGGGAAAAAGGATACGAAATTGAACGACGTGGCGTACCTTTTTTGGTGTGGTCGTTTTGGTGAAGGCGAAACGTCGCCAGCTGCTCCCGCCAGTAGCGCTGCCCGTCGAGCCGCGGAGTTAATGCGCCGGGGCGAGTAGTTGGCGAGGCTGCCGTTGCGTGTGCGCGAGCCGTTCGAGGAACGGGTCACGGGCGTGTCGTCTTCACACCGTGAGAGAGGGGGTTCTCTTGCTGCCTCCGGATGGGACGTGAGCCTGGCTGATGGCGTGATCGCTGCTCTTGCGCGCCTGCCACTGTCATTACTGCCGGCCCACTTTTGACCGCGTTTGACCGCTGCGTCAGGCTGGCGCAGCTGGGCCGCGCGTTGGGCCGCCTCGGGTCGTGGTATTGGTTCCGCAACCGAGGAGGTGCGGTGGTGGCGCAAGTGGCATAGTGGCTTACATGCAGCATCCGGCGCGCCGGTTGCGCGACGCGTGGGCTTGAGCCTCCGCGCTGGCCTGTCAGGAGTCGGAGAGGTGCGTCCACTTGGCGCGGCTGCATGCCGCCCGCATGGCTGCCCACCCCCTTCGCCCGTTGGTCTGGGCAAAAGTGGAGGGTCGCTTGTAACTGCTGGGTGGTTGCGCGCGCGCCGCGCGCGGCGGTTCGGCTTCTTCTGCTCGGAGCCGGTCTGCATGACAGGTGGACCCCAGCCCCCGCGCCTCTGGGGAGGGCTTTGGAGGCGTGTTGGAGAAGACTCAGCCCGTGACGGTTGGGGGCGCAAGCACGGAGAGTTGCCTTTAAAAGGAGGGCGACCCCTTTCGTAAGGCGACCATGTCTTCTTCCTCCCTTATGCATCGTGTCTTTCCGCCTTTCAAGCCCCCGGATGGGGGAAACCGCCGTCTCCGTGCCTCATCGTCGGGGGACACCACTCCGTGGGGGCGGGTACCTTTCGGCCATCGTTCGGCTTCAAGGATTTTCATCACACAGCCCAGCGGCTCCCCTCCGCTGGTGATCACCCAAGACGGTGGCCTCCAGCTCCCGAATGGGGAGGGGCAAACCGGGCTGTGGTCCCGGCCCCGCCCTCAGTGTTGAGGGTGTTCGTCATCCTCGCCGGGGCGGGGAGCGAGGCGAGCCGGGGCCCCACCTCCTACGCGGGTCGGCGGGCCACCTCATTTTCCAGCTTCTGGTGGTGGCAATCGCCTTTTAGCCCCACGGCGGAGACATCCTCCAGCCATGCCGGGGAAGGAGAACTGTTGCTGCCCAGCTAGGATGCAACATTCTGTCTTCCTCCTCGCATTCGCGGCGAGGACGGCTGCGAGGATCTGCCGGGGTGCTTAGGGGCGTCCCGCGTTTGCTGGTGATTCACCCAGAGCTTGTCGCTCCTTGGGCTTCCCTGGCGGGGAGGTTGTCCGTACCCGCGGGGGCGGAACCGGAGTTCCGTTTGTAATGGCACCTCGAGTGCCGGGTTTTTTGTTCATTTTGGCTTTCGGGGCCTGAACATATATGTAATTACGGCACGGAGCCGTGTTTTTTCCTCATTTCTGAGCACTAAGACTCGTCTGCTGATTGTCTGAACCGCTTCACTAAGCATGAGTCGCCCCGTGTCAAGGTGACGAGTGAGGTATCCGTATCCCGGAGGCGTAGGAGTCCCTCGGATCGGTCGGCCCTGTTGTCCGAGGCTCCTCTAGCTTAGTTGAAGAGACCCCTCGGCCGGTCTTCGACGAGCCGAGGCCGGGGGTAGCGATATTAGCATGAGCAGAGGCAGAGTCGGCTCGGAAATGAAACCTGGTTGGCCGGAGCCTAGCCGGGTTGTTCGTTGGTAGGATCGACACCGGAGTCGGTCAGCCGAGGCTTCGGACCGGGCTCGTGCCCTCGGAAGGTGGTTGGCCGAGGCCCCGGAGGTGGCTGGCCGAGCCGCCTGCTCGGGCCGGATTCCCGGAGAAGTCCCTGACAACGATCGCCCGGGCGTGGTGATGACGCCGTCCTTTGGAGCGGAGGCCCTCGGACCGTGTCGCCGTCCGAGGCTAGTTCGGGCCTTGCCGAAGGTGCTGTCGATGCCGAGGGTGTCGCCGCCCCCTTCCAGCGCCAAGACCTGAGCCTGCAGGATCAGCCTGTCTTGTAGCGTGTGCTTTGTGCGGCCGTCGAGGCCAGAACACACACCCTTGCCGTGTTGTAAAGCTGCGTCCCCTTTCCTCTTGTTCCAAGCATCTGGACTTTTTGTCGGTAACAGGGATGTTTGTGCGAGCGAAAGTTGCTTCTCGCGGAAGGTGAGGAGTGAGGTATCCGTATCCCGGAGGCGTGGGAGTCCCTCGGCTCGGTCGGCCTTGCCGCTTACGCGCACTTTTACTTGTCCATGAGGCCCTATCACTGACTTAGTCAAGAAAACTCGAAGAATCGCTTCGACAGAAGAGCTTCCGAACGTAGAGACTTGTTCGATCCGCGGAGTCACCTTATCCGAGCGCGAGTTACTTATCGCAGAAGGTGATGAGTGAGGTATCCGTATCCCGGAGGCGTAGGAGTCCCTCGGCTCGGTCAGCCTTGACTGCTTACGTGTACCCTGTCGTTTCCATGACCCACTTTTCGAAGTAGTCAAAAAGCACGAAAGATATTCTGATAAAAGAGATTTTTTGTTCGAGGAAAATTTTGACGCAGAGGGGGTTTCCCCCCTTTTAGCCCCCGAGGGAGGGTCGGGCTTTGCCGAGGCGAGGCCGACCCTTCCTTGTTGACTAAACTTTGCGTGGGTGCGAGGTGTATGAACAATTTGGAAACATCTCAAGGGTAGAAGCGACGTAGCTGTTGGATGTTCCAAGCGTTGCCGTAGACCTCGCCTTGACTGTTGGCTAGCTTGTACGTTCCGGGCTTCAGAACTTTGGCAATGACGAACGGCCCCTCCCAGGGGGGCGTGAGCTTGTGCCTCCCTCGGGTGTCTTGCCGCAGCCGAAGCACCAGATCGCCCACCTGGGGGTCTCGGGGTCGGACCCCTCGGGCGTGGTAGCGTCGTAGGGACTGCTGATATCGTGCCGAGTGTAGTAAGGCCCTGTCCCGAGCCTCATCCAGCTGGTCCAGCGAGTCTTCTCGGCTAGCTTGGTTGCTTTCTTCGTTGTAGGCCCTCGTCCTCGGGGAGCCGTATTCCAGGTCAGTGGGCAGGACGGCCTCGGCCCCGTAGACCAGGAAGAACGGCGTGAATCCTGTGGCTCGGCTTGGCGTCGTCCTCAGGCTCCAGACCACCGAGGGGAGTTCCTTCATCCATCGCTTGCCGAACTTGTTGAGATCATTGTAAATCCGGGGCTTGAGCCCTTGTAGAATCATGCCGTTGGCACGTTCCACTTGCCCATTCGACATGGGATGAGCTACGGCGGCCCAGTCTACCCGGATGTTGTGATCCTCGCAAAAATCCAAGAATTTTTTGCCGGTGAACTGGGTGCCGTTGTCGGTGATGACGGAGTTCGGGACCCTGAAACGATGGATGATGTTGGTGAAGAACGCCACCGCCTGCTCGGATCTGATGCTGTTCAGGGGTCGGACCTCGATCCACTTGGAGAATTTGTCGACGGCGACCAGCAGGTGCGTGTAGCCCCCGGGCGCCTTCTGTAGAGGGCCGACGAGGTCCAGACCCCACACAGCGAAGGGCCAGGTGATGGGTATCGTCTGCAGAGCCTGAGCGGGCAGGTGGGTCTGCTTCGCATAGAATTGGCACCCTTCGCAGGCGCGGACAATTCTAGTGGCGTCAGCCACCGCCGTCGGCCAGTAGAAGCCTTGGCGGAAAGCGTTCCCGATGAGGGTTCGAGGTGCTGCATGATGGCCGCAAGCCCCCGAGTGTATTTCCTGCAGGAGTTCCTGACCCTCGGCGATGGAGATGCATCGCTGGAGGATGCCCGAGGGACTACGGTGGTAGAGCTCCTGCTCATCGCCCAGCAAGACGAACGACTTGGCGCGTCGCGCTACCCGCCGAGCCTCGGCTCGGCCGAGGGGCAGCTCTCCTTGGCGGAGATATTGCAGGTACGGGGTCTGCCAATCTTGATCTGGCATGACCCCGCTCTGCTCCTCCTCGATGTGCAGTGCTTCGCCCTCGGGGGCCGAGGGTTCCTCAGGTTGAACCGAGGATGGCTCGGGCTGGGCCGAGGTCGCCTCGGACGGGGCCGAGGGCACCTCGGGCTCGGGCGTGCCGCCTATCTTGACGGAGGGTTGGTGCAGATCCCGGGAGAAGACGTCCGGGGGAACCGTCGTTCGCCCCGAGGCTATCTTCGCCAGCTCGTCCGCAGTCTCGTTGTAGCGCCGGGCGATGTGGTTAAGCTCGAGCCCGTAGAACTTGTCTTCCAGGCGTCGAACCTCATCACAGTAGGCCTCCATCTTCGGGTCGCGGCAGTGGGAGTTCTTCATGACTTGGTCGATGACGAGCTGCGAGTCGCCGCGTGCATCGAGGCGTCGGACCCCTAGCTCGATGGCGATTCGCAATCCGTTGATCAGAGCCTCGTACTCAGCCACATTGTTGGACGCCGGGAAATGGAGGCGGAGCACGTAGCGCAGGTGTTTCCCGAGGGGTGAGACGAAGAGCAGGCCCGCGCCGGCTCCCGTCTTCATCAGCGACCCGTCGAAAAACATGGTCCAGAGCTCCGGTTGGATCGGAGCCGTCGGCAACTGGGTGTCGACCCATTCGGCTACGAAGTCCGCCAGCACCTGGGACTTGATGGCCTTCCGAGGGGCGAACGAGATTGTCTCGCCCATGATTTCCACCGCCCACTTTGCGATCCGTCCCGAGGCTTCTCGGCACTGGATGATCTCCCCCAGGGGGAAGGATGTCACTACAGTCACCGGATGAGACTCGAAGTAATGTCGCAGCTTTCGCCTCGTCAGGATCACTGCATACAGCAGCTTCTGGACTTGTGGGTAGCGGATCTTGGTCTCGGACAGCACCTCGCTGACGAAGTAAACTGGCCTCTGAATGGGCAAGGCATGCCCCTCTTCCTGCCTTTCGACCACGATCGCGGCGCTGACCACCTGAGTGGTAGCGGCGACGTAGACCAAGAGGGCTTCTCCATCAGCTGGGGGTACCAAGACGGGCGCCTGGGTGAGGAGCGCCTTCAGGTTCCCGAGGGCTTCCTCGGCCTCGGGAGTCCAAGTGAAGCACTCGGCCTTCCTTAAGAGACGGTACAGGGGCAGGCCTCTTTCGCCGAGGCGCGAGATGAAACGGCTCAAGGCCGCGAGGCATCCCACGACCCTCTGTACGCCTTTTAAGTCCTTGATGGGCCCCATGTTTGTGATGGCTGCGATCTTCTCCGGGTTGGCTTCGATGCCCCGCTCGGAGACGATGAATCCCAAGAGCATGCCTCGGGGCACCCCGAAGACGCACTTCTCGGGATTGAGCTTGACGCCCTTCGCCTTGAGACACCGGAATGTCAGCTCAAGGTCGGAGAGAAGGTCGGAGGCTTTCCTCGTCTTGACTACGATGTCATCGACGTAGGCCTCGACCGTGCGACCGATATGTTCGCCGAACACATGGTTCATGCACCACTGGTACGTTGCACCCGCGTTCCTCAAACCGAACGGCATGGTGACATAACAGTACATGCCGAAGGGCGTGATGAAAGAAGTCGCGAGCTGGTCGGACTCTTTCATCTTGATTTGATGATACCCTGAGTAGGCGTCGAGGAAAGACAGGGTTTCGCACCCTGCAGTGGAGTCCACGATTTGATCGATGCGAGGTAGAGGGTAGGGGACTTTCGGACATGCTTTGTTGAGGCCAGTGTAGTCTACGCACATCCGCCATTTCCCCCCTTTCTTCCTCACAAGTACAGGGTTGGCAAGCCATTCGGGATGGAATACCTCTTTGATGAACCCTGCTGCCATCAGCTTGTGGATCTCCTCGCCTATCACCCTGCGCCTTTCCTCGTCGAATCGGCGCAGAGGCTGTCTGACCGGTCGGGCTCCGGCCCGAATATCCAGCGAGTGCTCGGCGACATCCCTCGGTATGCCGGGCATGTCCGAGGGACTCCACGCAAAGACGTCGGCGTTTGCGCGGAGAAAGTCGACGAGCACTGCTTCCTATTTGGGGTCGAGCCCGGATCCGATCCGAATCTGCTTGGAGGTGTCGCCACTGGGGTCGAGAGGGACGGCCTTAACCGTCTCCGCTGACTCGAAGTTGCCGGCATGTCGCTTCACGTCCGGCACCTCTCGGGAGAGGCTTTCCAGGTCGGCAATGAGGGCCTCGGACTCGGCGAGGGCCTCGGCGTACTCCACGCACTCCACATCGCATTTGAATGCGTGTTTGTACGTGGGGCCGACGGTGATGACCCCGTTGGGGCCCGGCATCTTGAGCTTCAGGTAGGTGTAGTTGGGGATGGCCATGAACTTCGCGTAGCATGGCCTTCCCAACACTGCGTGGTAGGTCCCTCGGAACCCGACCACCTCGAACGTCAAAGTCTCCCTTCGGAAGTTAGAGGGTGTTCCGAAGCAGACAGGAAGGTCGAGCTGTCCGAGGGGCTGGACGCGCTTCCCGGGAACGATCCCGTGGAAGGGCGCAGCGCCTGCTCGGACGGATGACAGATCGACGCGCAGGAGCCTGAGGGTCTCAGCGTAGATGATGTTGAGGCAGCTGCCCCCATCCATCAGGACCTTGGTGAGCCTGACGTCGCCGATGACGGGATCGACGACGAGCGGGTACTTCCCTGGGCTCGGCACGTGGTCGGGGTGGTCATCCTGGTCGAAGGTGATGGGCTTGTCGGACCAGTCTAGGTAGACTGGCGCCGCCACCTTCACCGAGCAGACCTCCCGACGCTCCTGCTTACGATGCCGAGCCGAGGCATTTGCCGCATGCCCTCCGTAGATCATGAAGCAGTCGCGGACCTCGGGGAACTCTCCTGCTTGGTGATCTTCCTTTTTGCCGTCGTCGCGGGCCCTGTCACCCTCTGCGGGTGGCCCGGCCCGGTGGAAGTGGCGCCGAAGCATGACGCACTCCTCGAGGGTGTGCTTGACGGGCCCCTGATGGTAGGGGCACGTCTCCTTGAGTGCCTTGTCGAAGAGGTTGGCGCCTCCGGGGGGCTTCCGAGGGTTCTTGTACTCGGCGGCGGCCACAAGGTCCGTGCTGGCGGCGTCGCGTTTCGCTTGCGACTTCCTCCTGCCTTTCTTCTTGGCGCCGAGCGGAGTAGACGCCTCGGGAGCATCTTCCGACGGGCGGCCCTGGGGCTGCTTGTCCTTTCGGAAGATGGCCTCGACCGCCTCCTGACCAGAGGCGAACTTGGTGGCGATGTCCATCAGCTCGCTCGCCCTGGTGGGGGTCTTGCGACCCAACTTGCTCACCAGGTCACGGCAGGTGGTGCCGGCGAGGAACGCGCCGATGACATCGGAGTCGGTGATGTTGGGCAGCTCGGTGCGCTGCTTCGAGAACCGCCGGATGTAGTCCCGAAGGGACTCTCCCGGCTGTTGCCGGCAGCTTCGGAGGTCCCAGGAATTCCCGGGGCGCACGTACGTGCCCTGGAAGTTGCCGGCGAAAGCCTGGACCAGATCCTCCTAGTTGGAAATCTGCCCCGGAGGCAGGTGCTCCAACCAAGCGCGAGCGGTGTCGGAGAGGAACAGGGGGAGGTTGCGGATGATGAGGTTGTCATCGTCCGTCCCACCCAGCTGACAGGCCAGGCGGTAATCCGCAAGCCACAATTCCGGTCTCGTTTCCCCCGAGTACTTTGTGATAGTAGTCGGGGGTCGGAATCGGGGCGGAAACGGCGCCCGCCGAATGGCCCGGCTAAAGACCTGCGGACCGGGTGGTTCGGGCGAGGGACTCCGATCCTCCCCGCTGTCGTAGCGTCCCCCGCGCCTGGGGTGATAACCTCGGCGCACCCTTTCGTCGAGGCGGGCCCGACGGTCGTGATGAGGGTGCTCGTCACCGAGGTGGCCCGGGGCCGCAGGCGCGGTATTGCGCGTGCGCCCGGTGTAGACCGAGGCTTCCCGCGTGAGTCGGGAAGTCGCGGCACGAGGTTCCGAGGGGTACCCCTGCCTTCGGGAGGCAGAGCTCTCGGCCCGCCGGGCCGCAGCGCCTTCCAGGAGATGCTTGAGCTCTCCCTGGATTCGCCGACCCTCGGTGGTTGATGACTCCGGCATCGCGCGGAGGAGCATTGCTGCGGTGGCCAGGTCCTGACCGGTTTCGCCGGATGCGGGTGGCGGTCTATCCCTGGCATCGTTGGCGATGCGGTGCTGGAGACCTTGGGGCAGGTGACGTATTCCTCCAGCCGGGGGCTGGCTCGCCCATACCTGCCCGACGTTCCGGCGGATTGCCTCGAGCGCTCCTGCTCCCTCATCGAGCCCGGCCTGCGCCCCACGGACTTGCTCGAGCTGTGGGTCGTGACCCCCCACCGGAACGGGGACCACAGCTAGCTCCCGCGGGATGTCGGCGCGAGGCGCTAGCCTAGGGGGATCACCATCCTCCGGCATGCCGAGACAGCTGCCTCCAGAGGGATCCTCTAGCTCGACGTGGAAACATTCGCGGCTCGGGCCGCAGTCCTTGTCGTCAAGGCTGCGGCTGCCGTCGGAACGGTCGGAGAAGCAGTAGTTGCATGCGGTCATGAAGTCCCGCATGGCACTGGGGTTGCCAGATCCAGAGAAATCCCAGCAGATGCTGGGGTCGTCATCTTCCTCGGACCCAGAGGGTCCGTAGGTCGAGACACCCGTCAATCGGTCCCAAGGCGACCGCACACGAAACCCCAGAGAGGTTGCACTCGCCTCAACGTGAGCGCCCGCCAAAGCGAGGCCGCCAGGCGGGTTGAGGCCGAGTCGAAATGACGAAGGATGGGAATCAGCCCGTACCTTTTGGTCGACGAGGATCGACGAAGTCGCATCGGGGGCTGATCGTGCTGTCGTCCTGGGTGCGAGGGCGACGTCCTGCAGGCCCTCCGTGAGCGCGCTGGCGTCGTCCACTTGCTCGGGATCGGCGTGTCGCGGGGGGACGGCGCTCGCCTTCGCCTCAAACGCGTGGGTGATGCCCGACGCGTCCTCCGTTGGGGCGCTGGGGATGTCGATTTGCTCGACAGTCGACTGAGCGCAGCCTCCCGCTCGGCCTTGGTTGCCCCGCCTCCTCCTCCGATGGCGAGGGAGAGGATGGGGTGAGCTCGAAAGTTGTCCTTCCCCCACGCAGGAAGGACGTCGTCGATTCCGCCGCCGGCGGGCGGGCTGTCCGCCACCGTTGTCGCTGTCACGCGGCGGTGGAAGGAGTATCATGTCGTAGCTGCCATCGAAAGACATGAACTCGAGACTCCCGAAACGGAGCACCGTCCCGGGTTGAAGAGGTCGTTGGAGACTGCCCATCTGGAGCGTGACGGGAAACTACTCGTCAACACGCAGCAGGCCCCTACCTGGCGCGCCAACTGTCGGCGTTCCGAGACCGGGGGGTCCCCGAGCCGACGAGTGAGTGTGCCGCGTGCCCCAGCCCAGATGGGTCGAGCGCGTGGGCGAGCGCGAAGGGGGGAGAGAGAGCGAGAGCGAGGTGGCCGGAGCCGGGTCGTGAGGGAGTCGGAGGTTCCCGCGGCCTTCGTGTTTGTCCCGCGCCTAGGTCGGGTGCGCTTGCAGTAGGGGGTTACAAGCGTCCGCGTGGGTGAGGAGAGCGAGCGGCCCCGAGAGAGCGCCTGCCCCTGCCCTCGTTCCCGCGAGGCCAACCTTCTCTAAGAAGGCCCTGGTCCTTCCTTTTATAGGCGTAAGGAGAGGATCCAGGTGTACAAATGGGGGTGTAGCAAGGTGCTACGTGTCTAGCGGGGGAGAGCTAGTACCCTAAGTACATGCCAAGGTGGCAGCCGGAGAGATCTTGGCACCCAGCTAGTGTGGCGTCGTGGCTGTTGGAGAAGCAATGGAGCCGGGCGGAGGGACAGCTGTCGGAGTGGTTGGGCCCTTGCTGACGTCCCCCTGCTTTCGTAAGGGAGCTGGGAGCCGCCGTCGTCATGGTCCAGTGGGGCGCCATCATTGCCTATCTGGCGAAGCTAGCCAGATGGGACGTCGGTCCTGTTCTCTGCGGCCCGAGTCGTCTCAGGGTAGGGTGATGGTGGCGCTTCCTGTCGACGTGGCGGACTCGTGCCCTAGGTCGGGCGACGTGGGGGCTCCTCCGAAGCCGAGGTCGAGTCTGTCCTGCATGGCCGAGGCCGAGGCCGAGGCTGAGGCCGAGGCCGAGCCCGAGCCCCTGGGTCGGGCGAGGCGGAGGTCGTTCAGCAGAGGTCGGGGTGGAGTCCGAGCCCTGGGTCGGGCGAAGCGGAGTTCATCGTCTTCTGGGGCCCTAGCCCGAGTCCGAGCCCTGGGTCGGGCGGAGCGGAGTTCGCCGTCTTCCGGGGCCTTAGCCCGAGTCCGAGCCCTGGGTCGGGCGGAGCGGAGTTCGCCGTCTTCCGGGGCCTTAGCCCGAGTCCGAGCCCTGGGTCGGGCGGAGCGGAGTTCGCCGTCTTCCGGGGCCTTAGCCCGAGTCCGAGCCCTGGGTCGGGCGGAGCGGAGTTTCCTCTGGCGCCTTTGGCCAAGCCTGGCTGCCCGTCAGTCTTATTCTTTGCGTTAAAGGCCCCAGTGACTTGGTTGGTCGGCGCGGTGATTTAGTCAGGGTTACTTCTTATCGAAGGCAAGGCCTCGGGCGAGCCGGAGATGCGTCTGCCGTGAAAGAGGAGGCCTCGGGCGAGACGGAAACATCTCAGGGTCGGCTGCCCTTGCCCGAGGCTAGGCTCGGGCGTGGCGTGATCGAGTCGCTCGTATGGACTGATCCCTGACTTAATCAAACCCATCAGGCCTCTGCAGCTTTATGCTGATGGGGGTTACCAGCTGAGAATTAGGCGTCTTGAGGGTACCCCTAATTATGGTCCCCGACAACATTAGTCATAGCATATATAAAAGAGACATGATCAAAGGTATATTTATGAGCTATGTGTGCAATACATCAAAAGAAATTTCTAGAATCAAGAATATTTAGCTCATGCCTAAGTTTGGTAAAAGTTTGTTCATCTAGTGGCTTGGTAAAGATATCGGCTAATTGATCTTTAGTATTAATGTATGCAATCTCGATATCTCTCTTTTGTTGGTGATCCCTAAGAAAATGATACCGAATGGCTATGTGTTTAGTGCGGCTATGCTCAACGGGATTATCCGCCATGCAGATTGCACTCTCATTATCACATAAAAGAGGAACTTTGGTTAATTTGTAACCATAGTATCGCAGGGTTTGCCTCATCCAAAGCAATTGCGCGCAACAATGGCCTGCGGCAATATACTCGGCTTCGGCGGTAGAAAGAGCGACCGAATTTTGCTTCTTTGAAGCCCAAGACACCAAGGATCTTCCCAAGAACTAGCAAGTCCCCGATGTGCTCTTTCTATTAATCTTGCACCCTGCCCAATCGGCATCCGAATAACCAATTAAATCAAATGTGGATCCCCGAGGCTACCATAGCCCAAACTTAGGAGTATAAGCCAAATATCTCAAGATTTGTTTTACAGCCGTAAGGTGAGATTCCTTAGGGTCGGCTTGGAATCTTGCACACATGCATACGGAAAGCATAATGTCCGGTCGAGATGCACATAAATAGAGTAATGAACCTATCATCGACCGGTATACCTTTTGATCGACGGATTTACCTTCCGTGTCGAGGTCGAGATGCCCATTGGTTCCCATGGGAATGTCTTGCGTATACTTCGTTTGGCTAATGAAGGTGCCCTCTTGGAGTTGCTTTACTTGAAATCCTAAGAAATACTTCAACTCCCCCATCATTGACATCTCGAATTTCTGTGTCATGATCCTACTAAATTCCTCACATGTAGATTCGTTAGTAGACCCAAATATAATGTCATCAACATAAATTTGGCATACAAACAAATCGTTGTCAAGAGTTTTAGTAAATAAAGTAGGATCGGCCTTGCTGACTTTGAAGCCATTAGCAATAAGGAAATCTCTTAGGCATTCATACCATACTCTTGGGGCTTGCTTGAGCCCATAAAGCGCCTTAGAGAGCCTGTAGACATGGTTAGGGTACTCACTGTCTTCAAAGCCGGGAGGTTGCTCAACGTAGACCTCTTCCTTGATTGGTCCATTGAGGAAGGCACTCTTCACGTTCATTTGGTAAAGCTTGAAGCCACGGTAAGTAGCATAGGCTAATAATATATGAATTGACTCAAGCCTAGCTACGGGTGCATAGGTTTCACCAAAATCCAAACCTTTGACTTGGGAGTATCCCTTGGCCACAAGTCGAGCTTTGTTCCTTGTCACCACACCATGCTCGTCTTGCTTGTTGCGGAAGACCCATTTGGTTCCTACAACATTTTGATTAGGACGTGGAACTAAATGCCATACCTCGTTTCTAGTGAAATTGTTGAGCTCCTCTTGCATCGCCATCACCCAATCCGAATCTTGGAGTGCTTTTTCTACCCTGTGTGGCTCAATAGAGGAAACAAAAGAGTAATGCTCACAAAAATGTGCAACATGAGATCTAGTGGTTACCCCCTTATGAATGTCGCCGAGGATGGTGTCGACGGGGTGATCTCGTTGGATTGCTTGGTGGACTCTTGGGTGTGGCGGTCTTGGTTCTTCATCCTCCTTGTCTTGATCATTTGCATCTCCCCCTTGATCATTGCCGTCATCTTGAGGTGGCTCATCATTTTGATTTTCTCCTTCATCAACTTGAGCCTCATCCTCATTTTGAGTTGGTGGAGATGCTTGCGTGGAGGAGGATGGTTGATCTTGTGCATTTGGAGGCTCTTCGGATTCCTTAGGACACACATCCCCAATGGACATGTTCCTTAGCGCGATGCATGGAGCCTCTTCTTCACCTAACTCATCAAGATCAACTTGCTCTACTTGAGAGCCGTTAGTTTCATCAAACACAACGTCACAAGAAACTTCAACTAGTCCTGAGGACTTGTTAAAGACTCTATATGCCCTTGTGTTTGAATCATATCCTAGTAAAAAGCCTTCTACAGTCTTAGGAGCAAATTTAGATTTTCTACCTCTTTTGACAAGAATAAAGCATTTGCTACCAAAGACTCTAAAATATGAAATGTTGGGCTTTTTACCGGTTAGGAGTTCATATGATGTCTTCTTGAGGATTCGGTGTAGATATAACCGGTTGATGGCATAGCAGGCGGTGTTGACCGCCTCGGCCCAAAACCGATCCGGCGTCTTGTACTCATCAAGCATGGTTCTTGCCATGTCCAATAGAGTTTTATTCTTTCTCTCCACTACACCATTTTGTTGTGGTGTGTAGGGAGAGGAGAACTCATGCTTGATGCCCTCCTCCTCAAGGAAGCCTTCAATTTGAGAGTTCTTGAACTCTGTTCCGTTGTCGCTTCTTATTTTCTTGATCCTTAAGCCGAACTCATTTTGAGCTCGTCTCAAGAATCCCTTTAAGGTCTCTTGGGTTTGAGATTTTTCCTGCAAAAAGAATACCCAAGTGAAGCGAGAATAATCATCCACAATAACTAGACAGTACTTACTCCAGCCGATGCTTATGTAAGCTATCGGGCCGAATAGGTCCATGTGTAGGAGCTCCAGTGGCCTGTCAGTCGTCATGATGTTCTTGTGTGGATGATGAATGCCAACTTGCTTCCCTGCTTGGCATGCGCTACAGATCCTGTCTTTCTCAAAATGAACATTTGTTAATCCTAAAATGTGCTCTCCCTTTAGAAGTTTATGAAGATTCTTCATCCCAACATGGGCTAGTCGGCGGTGCCAGAGCCAACCCATGTTAGTCTTAGCAATTAAGCAAGTGTCGAGTTCAGCTCTATCAAAATCTACCAAGTATAGCTGATCCTCTAACACTCCCTTAAATGTTATTGAATCATCACTTCTTCTAAAGACAGTGACACTTACATCAGTAAAAAGACAGTTGTAGCCCATTTGACATAATTGAGATACGGAAAGCAAATTGTAATCTAATGAATCAACAAGGAAAACATTGGAAATGGAATGGTCAGAAGATATAGCTATTTTACCCAAACCTTTGACCAAACCTTGGTTTCCATCCCCGAATGTGATAGCTCGTTGGGGATCTTGGTTTTTCTCGTAGGAGGAGAACATCTTCTTCTCCCCTGTCATGTGGTTTGTACACCCGCTATCGATGATCCAACTTGTGCCCCCGGATGCATAAACCTACAAAACAATTTTAGTTCTTGACTTTAGGTACCCAAACGGTTTTGGGTCCTTTGGCATTAGACACAAGAACTTTGGGTACCCAAACACAAGTCTTGGAGCCCTTGTGTTTGCCCCCAACAAACTTGGCAACTACCTTGCCGGATTTGTTAGTAAGCACATATGATGCATCAAAAGTTTTGAATGAAATGTCATGGTCATTTGATGCATTAGGAGTTTTCTTCTTAGGCAACTTAGCATGGGTTGGTTGCCTAGAACTAGATGTCTCACCCTTATACATAAAAGCATGATTAGAGCCGAAGTCAGACTTCCTAGAATGAATTCTCCTAATTTTATGCTCGGGATAACCGGCAGGGTATAAAATGTAACCCTCGTTATCCTGAGGCATAGAAGCCTTGCCCTTAACAAAATTTGATAATCTTTTAGGAGGGGCATTAAGTTTGACATTGTCTCCCCTTTGGAAACCAATGCCATCCTTGATGCCAGGGCGTCCCCATTATAGAGCATGCTTCTAGCAAATTTAAACTTTTCATTTTCTAAGTCATGCTCGGCAATTTTAGCATCTAATTTTGCTATATGATCATTTTGTTGTTTAATTAAAGCCACATGATCATGAATAGCATCAATATCAACATCTCTACATCTAGTGCAAATGGAAACATGCTCAACAGTAGATGTAGAGGGTTTGCAGGATTTTAATTCTACAATCTTAGCATGTAATATATCATTTTTACTTCTAAGATTGGAAATAGTAACATTGCAAACATCAAAATCTTTAGCCTTAGCAATTAATTTTTCATTTTCATTTCTAAGGCTAGCAAGAGAATCATTCAATTTTTCAATCTTAGTAAGCAAATTGGCATTATCATCTCTAAGATTGGAAATTGAATCATCACAAACACTAGAATCAACCTTAGCTAACAAATTAGCATTCTCATTTCTAAGGTTGTCAATAGTCTCATGGCAAGTGCTTAGCTCACTAGATAGTTTTTCACATTTTTCCACTTCTAGAGCGTAAGCATTTTTAACCTTAACATGCTTTTTATTTTCTTTAATAAGGAACCTCTTGAGAGTCCAAGAGATCATCCTTCTCATGAATAGCACTAATCAATTCATTTAATTTTTCTTTTTGTTGCATGTTTAGGTTGGCAAAAAGAGTACGCAAATTTTCCTCCTCATCACTAGCATTATCATCACTAGAGGACTCATATTTAGTGGAGGATTTGGATTTAACCTTCTTCTTTTTGCCATCTTTTGCCATGAGGCACTTGTGGCCGATGTTGGGGAAGAGGAGGCCCTTGGTGACGGCAATGTTGGCGGCGTCCTCGTCGGAGGAGGAGTCGGTGGAGCTCTCGTCCGAGTCCCACTCCCGGCAAACATGGGCATCGCCGCCCTTCTTCTTGTAGTACTTCTTCTCCTTTCTTCTCCCCTTCTTGTCGTCGCCCCTGTCACTGTCACTAGAAATAGGACATTTTGCTATAAAGTGACCGGGCTTACCACATTTGTAGCACACTTTCCTCATTGTCGAGCTTGGAGGCGTCGATTGGTTGTCTACTTGATGTAGACTCCTCCTTCTTCTCCTCCGTCGCCTTGAATGCCACCGGTTGTGCTTCGGGCGGAGGAGGTGCCTTGCTCGATGATTTTCTTTGAGCCTTTAATCATTAGCTCAAAGCTCACAAATTTTCCTATGACCTCCTCGGGAGACATTAGCTTGTATCTAGGATCACCTCGAATTAATTGAACTTGCGTAGGGTTAAGAAAAACGAGGGATCTAAGAATAACCTTGACCATCTCATGGTCATCCCATTTTTTGCTACCGAGGTTGCGCACTTGGTTCACCAAGGTCTTCAAGCGGTTGTACATAGCTTGTGGATCCTCCCCTTGGTGAAGCATGAAGCGACCGAGCTCCCCCTCGATCGTCTCCCGCTTGGTGATCTTTGTCACCTTGTCTCCTTCGTGCGCGGTCTTGAGTACGTCCCAAATTTCCTTTGCACTCTTTAACCCTTGCACCTTTTTATACTCCTCTCGACTTAGAGAGGCGAGGAGTATAGTGGTGGCTTGGGAGTTAAAGTGGTGGATTTGGGCCACTTCGTCCGAGTCATAGGCTTCATCCCCTATGGATGGTACCTGTACACCAAACTCAACAACATTCCAAATGCTTGTGTGGAGTGAGGTTAGATGATGCCTCATTTTATCACTCCACATGTTATAATCTTCACCGTCAAAAACCGGTGGTTTGCCTAATGGAACAGAGAGTAAGAGAGTACGCTTTAAAATACGGGGATAGCGTAGGGGAATCTTACTATACTTCTTGCGCTCATGGCGCTTAGAAGTAACGGATGGCGCGTCGGAGCCGGAGATCGATGGTGATGAAGTGTCGGTCTCGTAGTAGACCACTTTCCTCATCTTCTTCTTTTTGTCACCACTCCGATGCGACTTGTGGGAAGAGGGTTTCTTCTCCTTCCCCTTCCCTTTGTTGCGGGACTCTTCCGATGAAGCCTTCCTGTGGCTTGTAGTGGGCTTGTCGCCGGTCTCCATCTCCCTCTTGGCGTGATCTCCCGACATCACTTCGAGCGGTTAGGCTCTAATGAAGCACCGGGCTCTGATACCAATTGAAAGTCGCCTAGAGGGGGGTGAATAGGGCGAATCTGAAATTTACAAACTTAATCACAACTACAAGCCGGGTTAGCTTTAGAAATAGAAACGAGTCCGACAGGGAGGGCGCAAAACAAATCGTGAGCGAATAAAGAGCGAGACACGATGATTTGTTTTACTGAGGTTCGGTTCTTGCAAACCTACTCCCCGTTGAGGTGGTCACAAAGACCGGGTCTCTTTCAACCCTTTCCCTCTCTCAAACGGTCCCTCGGACCGAGTGAGCTTCTCTTCTCAAATCAACTGGGAACAAAACTTCCCCGCAAGGACCACCACACAATTGGTGTCTCTTGCCTCGGTTACAATTAAGTTTGATCACAAGAACGAATGAGAAAGAAAAGAAGCAATCCAAGCGCAAGAGCTCAAATGAACACAACAAATCTCTCTCACTAGTCACTAAAGCTTTGTGTGGAATTGGAGAGGATTTGATCACTTGGGTGTGTCTAGAATTGAATGCTAGAGCTCTTGTAAGGTGTAGAAGTGTGAAAACTTGGATGACTTGAATGTGGGGTGGTTGGGGGTATTTATAGCCCCAACCACCAAACTAGCCGTTTGGTGAAGGCTGTTGTCGCATGGCGCACCGGACAGTCTGGTGCGCCACCGGACAGTGTCCGGTGCGCTAGCCACGTCACCCGGCCGTTAGGGTTCGACCGTTGGAGCTCTGACTGGTGGGGTCGCCTGGCTGTCCGGTGGCGCACTGGACAGGTACTGTAGACTGTCCGGTGCGCCGTCTCGAGCGTGCCTGACTTCTGCGCGCTCTGGCGCGCATTTAATGCCTCTGCAGGTGACCGTTGGCGCCGAAGTAGTCGTTGCTCCGCTGGCTCACCGGACAGTCCGGTGTGCACCGGACATGTCCGGTGAATTATAGCGGAGCGGATTCCCGAAGCTGGCAGTTCAGAGTCGCTCTCCCCTGGGGCACCGGACACTGTCCGGTGGTGCACCGGACAGTCCGGTGAATTATAGTGGAGCGCCTCTGGAAATTCCCGAAGGTGTAGAGTTGGGCTTGGAGTCCCCTGGTGCACCGGACATTGTCCGGTGGTGCACCGGACACTGTCCGGTGGCACACCGGATAGTCCGGTGTGCCAGACCAGGGCACACTTCGGTTATCCCTTGCTCTTTTTGTTGAACCCTTTTCTTGGTCTTTTTATTGGCTTTTTGTGAACCTTTGGCACCTGTATAACTTATAGACTAGAGCAAACTAGTTAGTCCAATTATTTGTGTTAGGCAATTCAACCACCAAAATCAGTTTAGGAAATAGGTGTAGGCCTAATTCCCTTTCACCTTCCCAGGGAGGCGTGAGCTTGTGGCGCCCTTGAGCGTCTTGTCGCAGCCGAAGCACCAAGTCGCCCACCTGGAGGTCTCGGGACCGAACCCCTCGGGCGTGGTAGCGTCGCAGGGACTGCTGATACCGCGCCGAGTGCAGCAAGGCCACGTCCCGAGCCTCTTCCAGCTGGTCCAGTGAGTCTTCTCGGTTGGTCTGGTTGCGTCGGTCGTCGTACGCCCTCGTCCTCGAGGAACCGTATTCTAAGTCTATGGGCAAGATGGCCTCGGGCCCATAGACTAGAAAGAACGGTGTGAAGCCCGTGGCTCGGCTCGGCGTTGTCCTCAGGCTCCAGACCACCAAGGGGAGTTCCTTCATCCATCGCCTGCCAAACTTGTGGAGGTCGTTGTAGATCCTCGGCTTGAGTCCTTGCAGAATCATGCCGTTGGCACGTTCTACCTGCCCATTCGTCATGGGGTGTGCCACGGCGGCCCAGTCCACTCGGATGTGGTGATCCTCGCAGAAGTCCAGGAACTTTCTGCCGGTGAACTGGGTGCCGTTGTCGGTGATGATGTAGTTCGGGACTCCGAAGCGATGGATGATGTTGGTGAAGAATGCCACCGCCTGTTCGGGCTTGATGCTGTTTAGGGGTCGGACCTCGATCCACTTGGAGAAATTGTCGATGGCGACCAGTAGGTGCATGTAGCCCCTGGGTTCCTTCTGCAAGGGACCGACAAGGTCCAGACCCCACACAACAAACGGCCAGGTGATGGGTATCATTTGCAGAGCCTAAGCGGGTAGGTGCGTCTGCCTTGCGTAGAATTGACACCCTTGGCAGGTGCGGACAATTCTAGTGGCGTCGACCACCATGGTCGGCCAGTAGAAACCTTGTCGAAAAGCGTTTCCAACAAGGGCTCGAGGCGCTGCGTGATGACCGCAAGCCCTCGAGTGTATTTCTTGTAAGAGCTCCTGGCCTTCGGCGATGGATATGCATCACTGGAGGATGCCGGAGGGGATGCGATGGTAGAGCTCCTTCCCGTCACCCAGCAAGACAAATGACTTGGCACGCCGCGCCAATCGCCGAGCTTCGGCTCGGTTGAGGGGCATCTCTCCTCGGTGGAGATATTGCAGGTACGGGGTCTGCCAGTCTCGATCAGGCGGGACCCCATTCTTGCTCTCCCTCGACGTGCAGTGCCTCACCCTTGGGGGCCGAGGGTGCCTCGGGCTGAGCCGAGGGCGCCTCGAGCAGGGCCGAGACCTTCTCGGGCTCGGGCGTGTCGTTGGTCTTGACTGAGGGTTGATGTAGGTCCCGGGAGAAGACGTTCGGGGGAACCGTTGTTCGCGCCGAAGCTATCTTCGCCAGCTCGTCCGCAGTCTTGTTGTATCGCCGGGCGACGTGGTTGACCTCGAGCCCGTAGAACTTGTCCTCCAGGCGCCGAACCTCGTCGCAGTAGGCTTCCATCTTCGGGTCACGGCAATGGGAGTTCTTCATGACTTGGTCGATGACAAGCTGCGAGTCGCCGCGAGCATCGAGGCGTTGGACCCCTAGCTCGATGGCGATGCACAACCCGTTAACCAGAGCCTCATACTCGGCCACATTGTTGGACACCGGGAAATAGAGGCGCAGCACGTAGCGGAGGTGCTTCCCGAGGGGCGAGATGAAGAGCAGGCCCGCACATGCCCCTGTTTTCATCAGTGACCCGTCGAAAAACATGGTCCAGAGTTCCGGTTGGATCGGAGCTGCCGGGAGCTGGGTATCGACCCATTCAGCCACAAAGTCCGCCAAGACTTGGGACTTGATGGCCTTCCGAGGGGCGAACGAGATTGTCTGGCCCATGATTTCCACTGCCCACTTTGCAATCCTACCCGAGGCCTCTCGGCACTGGATGATCTCCCCCAGGGGGAAGGATGACACCACAGTCACCGGATGAGACTCGAAGTAGTGTCGCAACTTCCGCCGCGTCAGAATCACCGCGTACAGCAGCTTCTGAATTTGTGGGTAGCAGATCTTGGTCTCGGACAGTACCTCACTGATGAAGTAGACCGGCCTCTGGACGGGCAATGCATGCCCTTCTTCTCGCCTTTCGACCACGATCGCGGCGCTGACCACCTGAGTGGTAGCGGCGACGTAGATTAAGAGGGCTTCTCCGGCAGCGGGAGGCACCAGGATGGGTGCGTTCGTAAGGAGCGCCTTCAGGTTCCCGAGGGCTTCCTCGGCCTCGGGGGTCCAAGTGAAGCACTCGGTCTTTCTTAAGAGGTGGTACAGAGGTAGGCCTCTTTCACCGAGGCACGAGATGAAGCGGCTCAGAGCGCAAGGCATCCCATGACCCTCTGTACGCCTTTCAAGTCCTTGATGGGCCCCATGTTGGTGATGGCCGCGATTTTCTCCGGGTTGGCCTCGATGCCCCGCTCGGAGACGATGAACCCCAAGAACATGCCTCGAGGGACCCCAAAGACGCACTTCTCGGGATTGAGTTTTACGCCTTTCGCCTTGAGACACTTGAATGTCGTTTCAAGGTCAGAGAGGAGGTCGGAGGCTTTCCTCGTCTTGACTACGATGTCATCGACGTAAGCCTCGACCGTTCGACCAATGTGCTCTCCAAACACGTGGTTCATGCACCTTTGGTATGTCGCACCCGCATTCCTCAAACCAAATGGCATTGTAACGTAGCAGTACATGCCAAAAGGTGTGATGAAAGAAGTCGTGAGCTGGTCGGACTCTTTCATCCTGATTTGGTGATACCCTGAGTAGGCATCGAGGAAAGACAGGGTTTCGCACCCAGCAGTGGAATCCACGATTTGATCGATGCGAGGCAGACGGTAGGGAACCTTCGGACATGCTTTGTTTAGACCAGTGTAGTCTACACACATCCACCATTTCCCTCCTTTCTTTCTCACAAGCACAGGTTTGGCAAGCCATTCGGGATGGAATACCTCTTTGATGAACCCCGCGGCCATCAGCTTGTGGATCTCCTCGCCTATGGCTCTGCGCTTTTCTTCATCGAATCGGCGCAGAGGCTGCTTCACGGGTCGGGCTCCAGCTCGGATATCCAGCGAGTGCTCGGCGACATCCCTCGGTATGCCAGGCATGTCCGAGGGACTCCACGCGAAAACTTCGGCGTTTGCGCGGAGAAAGTCGACGAGCACTGCTTCCTATTTGGGGTCGAGCTCGGAGCCGATCCGGATCTGCTTGGAGGTGTCGTTGCTGGGGTCGAGAGGGACGGACTTAACCGTCTCTGCTGGCTCGAAGTTGCCGGCGTGGCACTTCGCATCTGGCGCCTCTTGGAGAGGCTCTCCAGGTCGGCGATGAGGGCCTCAGATTCGGCGAGGGCCTCAGCGTACTCCACGCACTCCACGTCGCATTCGTACGCGTGTCGGTACGTGGGGCCGATGGTGATGACCCCATTGGGGCCCGGTATTTTGAGCTTGAGGTAGGTGTAGTTGGGGACGGCCATGAACTTGGCGTAGCATGGCCTCCCCAGTACTGCGTGGTAGGTTCCTCGGAACCCGACCACCTCGAACGTGAGGGTTTCCCTTCGAAAGTTGGAGGGAGTCCCGAAGCAGACGGGCAGATCGAGTTGTCCGAGGGGTTGGACGCGTTTCCCAGGGATGATCCCGTGAAAAGGTGCCGCCCCTGTCCGGATCGAGGACAAATCGATCTGCAGGAGCCCGAGGGTCTCGGCGTAGATGATGTTGAGGCTGCTGCCTCTGTCTATGAGGACCTTGGTGAGCCTGACGTTGCCGATGACGGGGTCGACAACGAGGGGATATTTCCCTGGGCTCGGCACGCGGTCGGGGTGGTCGCCCTGGTCGAAGGTGATGGGCTTATCGGACCAGTCTAGGTAGACTGGCGCCGCCACCTTTACCGAGCAGACCTCCCGACGCTCTTGCTTGCGGTGCCGAGCCGAGGCTTTCGCCACTTGCCCACCGTAGATCATGAAGCAGTCGTGGACCTCGGGGAACTCCTCTGCCTTGTGATCCTCTTTCTTGTCGTTGTTGTGGGCCCTACCACCTTCCGCCGGTGGCCCGGCCTTGTGAAAGTGGCGCCGAAGCATGACGCACTCCTCAAGGGTGTGCTTGACGGGCCCCTGATGATAGGGGCACGACTCCTTGAGCATCTTATTGAAGAGATTGGCGCCTCCAGGAGGTTTCCGAGGGTTCTTGTACTCAGCGGCAGCGACAAGGTCCGCATCGGTGGCGTCGCGTTTCGCTTGCGACTTCTTCTTGTTCTTCTTCTTGGTGTCGCGCTGAGTGGACGCCTCGGGGACGTCTTCCGGGTGGCGGCCCCGGGGCTGCTTGTCCTTTCGGAAGATGGCCTCAACCGCCTCCTGGCCAGAGGCGAACTTGGTGGCGATGTGCATCAGCTCGCTCGCCCTGGTGGGGGTCTTGCGATCCAGCTTGCTCACGAGGTCGCGGCAGGTGGTGCCGGCGAGGAACGCGCCGATGACGTCCGAGTCGGTGACGTTGGGCAGCTCGGTGCGCTGCTTCGAGAATCGCTGGATGTAGTCCCGGAGAGACTCTCCCAGCTGCTGGCGGCAGCTTCGGAGATCCCAAGAGTTCCCAGGGCGCACGTACGTGCCCTGGAAGTTGCCGGCGAAGGCTTGGACCAGGTCGTCCCAGTTGGAGATCTGCCCCGGAGGCAGATGCTCCAGCCAGGCTCGAGCGGCGTCAGAGAGGAACAGGGGGAGGTTGCGGATGATGAGGTTGTCATCGTCCATTCCACCCAGCTGGCAGGCCAGTCGGTAGTCCACGAGCCACAGTTCCAGCATCGTCTCCCCTGAGTACTTTGTGATGGTAGTCGGGGTTCGGAACCGGGTCGGGAACGGCGCCCGTCGTATGGCCCGGCTGAAAGCCTGCGGACCGGGTGGTTCGGGCGAGGGGCTCCGATCCTCCCCGCTGTCGTAGCGTCCCCCATGCCTGGGGTGGTAGCCTCGGCGCACCCTCTCGTCGAGGTGGGCTCAACGGTTGCGGTGGTGGTGCTCGTTGCCGAGGCGACCCGGGACCGCAGGCGCCGTGTTGCGCGTGTCGGGGACCATAATTAGGGGTACCCTCAAGACGCCTAATTCTCAGCTGGTAACCCCCATCAGCATAAAGCTGCAGAGGCCTGATGGGTTTGATTAAGTCAGGGATCAGTCCATACGAGCGACTCGATCACGCCACACCCGAGCCTAGCCTCGGGCAAGGGCAGCCGACCCCGAGATGTCTCCGTCTCGCCCGAGGCCTCCTCTTTCACGGCAGACGCATCTCCGGCTCGCCCGAGGCCTTGCCTTCGATAAGAAGTAACCCTGACTAAATCACCGCGCCGACCGACCAAGTCACTAGGGCCTTTAACGCAAAGAATAAGACTGACGGGCAGCCAGGCTTGGCCAAAGGCGCCAGAGGAAACTCCGCTCCGCCCGACCCAGGGCTCGGACTCGGGCTAAGGCCCCGGAAGACGGCGAACTCCGCTCCGCCCGACCCAGGGCTCGGACTCGGGCTAAGGCCCCGGAAGACGGCGAACTCCGCTCCGCCCGACCCAGGGCTCGGACTCGGGCTAAGGCCCCAGAAGACGGCGAACTCCGCTCCGCCCGACCCAGGGCTCGGACTCGGGCTAAGGCCCCGGAAGACGGCGAACTCCGCTCCGCCCGACCCAGGGCTCGGACTCGGGCTAAGGCCCCGGAAGACGGCGAACTCCGCTCCGCCCGACCCAGGGCTCGGACTCGGGCTAAGGCCCCAGAAGACGATGAACTCCGCTTCGCCCGACCCAGGGCTCAGACTCCACCCCGACCTCTGCTGAACGACCTCCGCCTCGCCCGACCCAGGGGCTCGGGCTCGGCCTCGGCCTCGGCCTCGGCCATGCAGGACAGACTCGACCTCGGCTTCGGAGGAGCCCCCACGTCGCCCGACCTAGGGCACGAGTCCGCCACGTCGACAGGAAGCGCCATCATCACCCTACCCTGAGACGACTCGGGCCGCAGAGAACAGGACCGACGTCCCATCTGGCTAGCTCCGCCAGATAGGCAATGATGGCGCCCCGCTGGACCATGACGACGGCGGCTCCCAGCTCCCTTACGAAAGCAGGGGGACGTCAGCAAGGGCCCAACCACTCCGACAGCTGTCCCTCCGCCCGGCTCCATTGCTTCTCCAACAGCCACGACGCCACACTAGCTGGGTGCCAAGATCTCTCCGGCTGCCACCTTGGCATGTACTTAGGGTACTAGCTCTCCCCCGCTAGACACGTAGCACCTTGCTACACCCCCATTTGTACACCTGGATCCTCTCCTTACGCCTATAAAAGGAAGGACCAGGGCCTTCTTAGAGAAGGTTTGCCTCGCGGGAACGAGGGCAGGGGCAGGCGCTCTCTCGGGGCCGCTCGCTCCCCTCACCCGCGCGGACGCTTGTAACCCCCTACTGCAAGCGCACCCGACCTGGGCGCGGGACGAACACGAAGGCCGCGGGAACCTCCGACTCCCTCACGACCCGGCTCCGGCCACCTCGCTCTCGCTCTCTCTACCCCCTTCGCGCTCGCCCACGCGCTCGACCCATCTGGGCTGGGGCACGCGGCACACTCACTCGTCGGCTCGGGGACCCCCCGGTCTCGGAACGCCGACAGTTGGCGCGCCAGGTAGGGGTCTGCTGCGTGTTGACGAGTAGTTTCCCGTCAAGCTCCAGATGGGCAGTCTCCAACGACCTCTTCAACCCGGGACGGTGCTCCGTTTCGGGAGTCTCGAGTTCATGTCTTTCGACGGCAGCTACGACATGATACTCCTCCCACCGCCGCGCGACAGCGACAACGGTGGCGGACAGCCCGCCCGCCGGCGGCGGAATCAACGACGTCTTTCCCGCGTGGGGGAAGGACAACTTTCGAGCTCACCCCATCCTCTCCCTCGCCATCGGAGGAGGAGGCGGGGCAACCAAGGCCGAGCGGGAGTCTGCGCTCAGTCGACTGTCGAGCAAATCGACATCCCCAGCGCCCCAACGGAGGACGCGTCGGGCATCACCCACGCGTTTGAGGCGAAGGCGAGCGCCGTCCCCCCGCGACACGCCGATCCCGAGCAAGTGGACGATGCCAGCACGCTCACGGAGGGCCTGTAGGACGTCGCCCTCGCACCCAGGACGACAGCACGATCAGCCCCCGATGCGACTTCGTCGATCCTCGTCGACCAAAAGGTACGGGCTGATTCCCATCCTTCGTTATTTCGACTCGGCCTCAACCCGCCTGGCGGCCTCGCTTTGGCGGGCGCTCACGTTGAGGCGAGTGCAACCTCTCTGGGGTTTCGTGTGCGGTCGCCTTGGGACCGATTGACGGGTGTCTCGACCTACGGACCCTCTGGGTCCGAGGAAGATGACGACCCCAGCATCTGCTGGGATTTCTCTGGATCTGGCAACCCCAGTGCCATGCGGGACTTCATGACCGCATGCAACTACTGCCTCTCCGACTGTTCCGACGGCAGCCGCAGCCTTGACGACAAGGACTGCGGCCCGAGCCGCGAATGTTTCCACGTCGAGCTAGGGGATCCCTCCGGAGGCAGCTGTCTCGGCATGCCGGAGGATGGTGATCCCCCTAGGCCAGCACCTCGCGCTGACATCCCGCGGGAGCTAGCTGTGGTCCCCGTTCCGGTGGGGGGTCACGACCCACAGCTCGAGCAAGTCCGCGGGGCGCAGGCCGGGCTCGATGAGGGAGCAGGAGCGCTCGAGGCAATCCGCTGGAACGTCGGGCAGGTATGGGCGAGCCAGCCCCCGGCCGGAGGAATACGTCACCTGCCCCAAGGTCTCCGGCACCGCATCGCCAACGATGCCAGGGACAGACCGCCACCCGCATACGGCGGAACCGGTCAAGACCTGGCCACCGCAGCAATGCTCCTCCGCGCGATGCCGGAGTCATCAACCACCGAGGGTCGGCGAATCCAGGGAGAGCTCAAGCATCTCCTGGAAGGCGCTGCGGCCCGGCGGGCCGAAAGCTCTGCCTCCCGAAGGCAGGGGTACCCCTTGGAACCTCGTGCCGCGACTTCCCGACTCACGCGGGAAGCCTCGGTCTACACCGGGCGCACGCGCAATACCGCGCCTGCGGCCCCGGGCCACCTCGGTGACGAGCACCCTCACCGCGACCGTCGGGCCCGCCTCGACGAAAGGGTGCGCCGAGGTTATCACCCCAGGCGTGGGGGACGCTACGACAGCGGGGAGGATCGGAGTCCCTCGCCCGAACCACCCGGTCCGCAGGTCTTCAGCCGGGCCATTCGGCGGGCGCCGTTTCCGCCCCGATTCCGACCCCCGACTACTATCACAAAGTACTCAGGGGAAACGAGACCGGAATTGTGGCTTGCGGACTACCGCCTGGCCTGTCAACTGGGTGGGACGGACGACGACAACCTCATCATCCGCAACCTCCCCCTGTTCCTCTCCGACACCGCTCGCGCTTGGTTGGAGCACCTGCCTCCGGGGCAGATTTCCGACTGGGAGGACCTAGTCCAGGCTTTCGCCGGCAACTTCCAGGGCACGTATGTGCGCCCCGGGAATTCCTGGGACCTCCGAAGCTGCCAGCAACAGCCGGGAGAGTCTCTTCGGGACTACATCCGGCGATTCTCGAAGCAGCGCACCGAGCTGCCCAACATCACCGACTCCGATGTCATCGGCGCGTTCCTTGCCGGCACCACCTGCCGTGACCTGGTGAGCAAGTTGGGTCGCAAGACCCCCACCAGGGCGAGCGAGCTGATGGACATCGCCACCAAGTTCGCCTCTGGTCAAGAGGCGGTCGAGGCCATCTTCCGAAAGGACAAGCAGCCCCAGGGCCGCCCGTCGGAAGATGCTCCCGAGGCGTCTACTCCGCTCGGCGCCAAGAAGAAAGGCAGGAGGAAGTCGCAAGCGAAACGCGACGCCGCCAGCACGGACCTTGTCGCCGCCGCCGAGTACAAGAACCCTCGGAAGCCCCCCGGAGGCGCCAACCTCTTCGACAAGGCACTCAAGGAGACGTGCCCCTACCATCAGGGGCCCGTCAAGCACACCCTCGAGGAGTGCGTCATGCTTCGGCGCCACTTCCACCGGGCCGGGCCACCCGCAGAGGGTGATAGGGCCCGCGACGACGGCAAAAAGGAAGATCACCAAGCAGGAGAGTTCCCCGAGGTCCGCGACTGCTTCATGATCTACGGAGGGCATGCGGCGAATGCCTCGGCTCGGCATTGTAAGCAGGAGCGTCGGGAGGTCTGCTCGGTGAAGGTGGCGGCGCCAGTCTACCTAGACTGGTCCGACAAGCCCATCACCTTCGACCAGGATGACCACCCCGACCACGTGCCGAGCCCAGGGAAGTACCCGCTCGTCGTCGATCCCGTCATCGGCGACGTCAGGCTCACCAAGGTCCTGATGGATGGGGGCAGCTGCCTCAACATCATCTACGCTGAGACCCTCAGGCTCCTGCGCGTCGATCTGTCATCCGTCCGAGCAGGCGCTGCGCCCTTCCACGGGATCGTTCCCGGGAAGCGCGTCCAGCCCCTCGGACAGCTCGACCTTCCTGTCTGCTTCGGAACACCCTCTAACTTCCGAAGGGAGACTTTGACGTTCGAGGTGGTCGGGTTCCGAGGGACCTACCACGCAGTGTTGGGAAGGCCATGCTACGCGAAGTTCATGGCCATCCCCAACTACACCTACCTGAAGCTCAAGATGTCGGGCCCCAACGGGGTCATCACCGTCGGCCCCACGTACAAACACGCATTCGAATGCGATGTGGAGTGCGTGGAGTACGCCGAGGCCCTCGCCGAGTCCGAGGCCCTCATTGCCGACCTGGAAAGCCTC
Organism: Zea luxurians; assembly: GCA_029449295.1. Taxonomy (NCBI): domain Eukaryota; kingdom Viridiplantae; phylum Streptophyta; class Magnoliopsida; order Poales; family Poaceae; genus Zea; species Zea luxurians. The sequence continues at coordinate 44,290,387 of JAOPSE010000008.1, read as the reverse complement.
TCCCGAGAGGTGCCGGACGTGAAGCGACATGCCGGCAACTTCGAGCCAGTGGAGACGGTTAAGGCCGTCCCTCTCGACCCCAGTGGCGACACCTCCAAGCAGATTCGGATCGGATCCGGGCTCGACCCCAAATAGGAAGTAGTGCTCGTCGACTTTCTCCGCGCAAACGCCGACATCTTTGCGTGGAGTCCCTCGGACATGCCCGGCATACCGAGGGATGTCGCCGAGCACTCGCTGGATATTCGGGCCGGAGCCCGACCGGTCAGACAGCCTCTGCGCCGATTCGACGAGGAAAGGCGCAGGGTGATAGGCGAGGAGATCCACAAGCTGATGGCAGCAGGGTTCATCAAAGAGGTATTCCATCCCGAATGGCTTGCCAACCCTGTACTTGTGAGGAAGAAAGGGGGGAAATGGCGGATGTGCGTAGACTACACTGGCCTCAACAAAGCATGTCCGAAAGTCCCCTACCCTCTACCTCGCATCGATCAAATCATGGACTCCACTGCAGGGTGCGAAACCCTGTCTTTCCTCGACGCCTACTCAGGGTATCATCAAATCAAGATGAAAGAGTCCGACCAGCTCGCGACTTCTTTCATCACGCCCTTCGGCATGTACTGTTATGTCACCATGCCGTTCGGTTTGAGGAACGCGGGTGCAACGTACCAGCGGTGCATGAACCATGTGTTCGGCGAACATATCGGTCGCACGGTCGAGGCCTACGTCGATGACATCGTAGTCAAGACGAGGAAAGCCTCCGACCTTCTCTCCGACCTTGAGCTGACATTCCGGTGTCTCAAGGCGAAGGGCGTCAAGCTCAATCCCGAGAAGTGCGTCTTCGGGGCGCCCCGAGGCATGCTCTTGGGATTCATCGTCTCCGAGCGGGGCATCGAAGCCAACCCGGAGAAGATCGCAGCCATCACAAACATGGGGCCCATCAAGGACTTAAAAGGCGTACAGAGGGTCATGGGATGCCTCGCGGCCTTGAGCCGTTTCATCTCGCGCCTCGGCGAAAGAGGCCTGCCCCTGTACCGTCTCTTAAGGAAGGCCGAGTGCTTCACTTGGACTCCCGAGGCCGAGGAAGCCCTCGGGAACCTGAAGGCGCTCCTCACCCAGGCGCCCGTCTTGGTACCCCCCGCCGATGGAGAAACCCTCCTGGTCTACGTCGCCGCTACCACTCAAGTGGTCAGCACCGCGATCGTGGTCGAAAGGCGGGAAGAGGGGCATGCCTTGTCCATTCAGAGGCCAGTTTACTTCGTCAGCGAGGTGCTGTCCGAGACCAAGATCCGCTACCCACAAGTCCAGAAGCTGCTGTATGCAGTGATCCTGACGAGGCGAAAGCTGTGACATTACTTCGAGTCTCATCCGGTGACTGTAGTGTCATCCTTCCCCCTGGGGGAGATCATCCAGTGCCGAGAAGCCTCGGGACGGATCGCAAAGTGGGCGGTGGAAATCATGGGCGAGACAATCTCGTTCGCCCCTCGAAAGGCCATCAAGTCCCAGGTACTGGCGGACTTCGTAGCCGAATGGGTCGACACCCAGTTGCCGACGGCTCCGATCCAACCGGAGCTCTGGACCATGTTTTTCGACGGGTCGCTGATGAAGACGGGAGCCGGCGCGGGCCTGCTCTTCATCTCGCCCCTCGGGAAACACCTGCGCTACGTGCTCCGCCTCCATTTCCCGGCGTCCAACAATGTGGCTGAGTACGAGGCTCTGATCAACGGATTGCGAATCGCCATCGAGCTAGGGGTCCGACGCCTCGATGCACGCGGCGACTCGCAGCTCGTCATCGACCAAGTCATGAAGAACTCCCACTGCCGCGACCCGAAGATGGAGGCCTACTGTGATGAGGTTCGACGCCTGGAAGACAAGTTCTACGGGCTCGAGCTTAACCACATCGCCCGGCGCTACAACGAGACTGCGGACGAGCTGGCGAAGATAGCCTCGGGGCGAACGACGGTTCCCCCGGACGTCTTCTCCCAGGATCTGCACCAACCCTCCGTCAAGATAGGCGGCACGCCCGAGCCCGAGGTGCCCTCGGCCCCGTCCGAGGCGACCTCGGCCCAGCCCGAGCCATCCTCGGTTCAACCTGAGGAACCCTCGGCCCCCGAGGGCGAAGCACTGCACATCGAGGAGGAGCAGAGCGGGGTCATGCCAGATCAAGATTGGCAGACCCCGTACCTGCAATATCTCCGCCAAGGAGAGCTGCCCCTCGGCCGAGCCGAGGCTCGGCGGGTAGCGCGACGCGCCAAGTCGTTCGTCTTGCTGGGCGATGAGCAGGAGCTCTACCACCGTAGTCCCTCGGGCATCCTCCAGCGATGCATCTCCATCGCCGAGGGTCAGGAACTCCTGCAGGAAATACACTCGGGGGCTTGCGGCCATCATGCAGCACCTCGAACCCTCGTCGGGAACGCTTTTCGCCAAGGCTTCTACTGGCCGACGGCGGTGGCTGACGCCACTAGAATTGTCCGCGCCTGCGAAGGGTGCCAATTCTATGCGAAGCAGACCCACCTGCCCGCTCAGGCTCTGCAGACGATACCCATCACCTGGCCCTTCGCTGTGTGGGGTCTGGACCTCGTCGGCCCTCTACAGAAGGCGCCCGGGGGCTACACGCACCTGCTGGTCGCCGTCGACAAATTCTCCAAGTGGATCGAGGTCCGACCCCTGAACAGCATCAGATCCGAGCAGGCGGTGGCGTTCTTCACCAACATCATCCATCGTTTCGGGGTCCCGAACTCCGTCATCACCGACAACGGCACCCAGTTCACCGGCAAAAAATTCTTGGATTTTTGCGAGGATCACAACATCCGGGTAGACTGGGCCGCCGTAGCTCATCCCATGTCGAATGGGCAAGTGGAACGTGCCAACGGCATGATTCTACAAGGGCTCAAGCCCCGGATTTACAATGATCTCAACAAGTTCGGCAAGCGATGGATGAAGGAACTCCCCTCGGTGGTCTGGAGCCTGAGGACGACGCCAAGCTGAGCCACAGGTTTCACGCCGTTCTTCCTGGTCTATGGGGCCGAGGCCGTCCTGCCCACTGACCTGGAATACGGCTCCCCGAGGACGAGGGCCTACAACGAAGAAAGCAACCAAGCTAGCCGAGAAGACTCGCTGGACCAGCTGGATGAGGCTCGGGACAGGGCCTTACTACACTCGGCGCGATATCAGCAGTCCCTGCGACGCTACCACGCCCGAGGGGTCCGACCCCGAGACCTCCAGGTGGGCGATCTGGTGCTTCGGCTGCGGCAAGACACCCGAGGGAGGCACAAGCTCACGCCCCCCTGGGAGGGGCCGTTCGTCATCGCCAAAGTTCTGAAGCCCGGAACATACAAGCTAGCCAACAGTCAAGGCGAGGTCTACGGCAACGCTTGGAACATCCAACAACTACGTCGCTTCTACCCTTGAGATTTTTCCAAATTGTTCATATACCTCGCACCCACGCAAAGTTTAGTCAACAAGGAAGGGTCGGCCTCGCCTCGGCAAAGCCCGACCCTCCCTCGGGGGCTAAAAGGGGGGAAACCCCCTCTGCGTCAAAATTTTCCTCGAACAAAAAATCTCTTTTATCAGATTATCTTTCGTGCTTTTTGACTACTTCGAAAAGTGGGTCATGGAAACGACAGGGTACACGTAAGCAGCCAAGGCTGACCGAGCCGAGGGACTCCTACGCCTCCGGGATACGGATACCTCACTCATCACCTTCTGCGATAAGTAACTCGCGCTCGGATAAGGTGACTCCGCGGATCGAACAAGTCTCTACGTTCGGAAGCTCTTCTGTCGAAGCGATTCTTCGAGTTTTCTCGACTAAGTCGGTGATAGGGCCTCATGGACGAGTAAAAGTGCGCGTAAGCGGAAAGGCCGACCGAGCCAAGGGACTCCCATGCCTCCGGGATACGGATACCTCACTCCTCACCTTCCGCGAGAAGCAACTTTCGCTCGCACAAACATCCCTGTTACCGACAAAAAGTCCAGATGCTTGGAACAAGAGGAAAGGGGACGCAGCTTTACAACACAGCAAGGGTGTGTGTTCTGGCCTCGACGGCCGCACAAAGCACACGCTGCATGACAGGCTGATCCTGCAGGCTCAGGTCTTGGCGCTGGAAGGAGGCGGCGACACCCTCGGCATCGACAGCACCTTCGGCAAGGCCCGAACTAGCCTCGGACGGCGACGCGGTCCGAGGGCCTCCGCTCCAAAGGACGGCGTCATCACCACGCCCGGGCGATCGTTGTCAGGGACTTCTCCGGGAATCCGGCCCGAGCAGGCGGCTCGGCCAGCCACCTCCGGGGCCTCGGCCAACCACCTTCCGAGGGCACGAGCCCGGTCCGAAGCCTTGGCTGACCGACTCCGGTGTCGATCCTGCCAATGGACAACCCGGCTAGGCACTGGCCAACCAGGTTTCATTTCCGAGCCAACTCTGCCTCTGCTCATGCTGATATCGCTACCCCCGGCCTCAGCTCGTCGAAGAGCGGCCGAGGGGTCTCTTTAACTAAGCTAGAGGAGCCTCGGACAACAGGGCCGACCGAGCCGAGGGACTCCTACGCCTCCGGGATACGGATACCTCACTCGTCACCTTGACACGGGGCGACTCATGCTTAGTGAAGCGGTTCAGACAATCAGCGGACGAGTCTTAGTGCTCGGAAATGAGGAAAAAAACACGGCTCCGTGCCGTAGTTACATACATGTTCAGGCCCCGAAAGCCGAAAATGAACAGAAAACCCGGCACTCGAAGTGCCATTACAAACGGAACTCTGGTTCCCCCTCCGCAGGTACGAACAACCCCACTCGATGGGGGTGGGCCTGCGGGGCAACAGAAGACCGACGAACGGCATGTCGCCGACCGCCCCGACAGCGGCGACGATGAAGACTTCTGCCCCGGGGGGCCGAACAGCAGCAATGATGGCCTCAGGGCGGATGCTGCTGCTAGGAGGCCCCCGCCCTTGCCCAAACTCGAGAGGCAAGGACGGGCAGAAGGCCGTAGAGTTGGAGGTCGGTCCATGGCCAACCTTGGCTGTTGCGCCGGCGGAAGAACCTCTTCCAGTTGCCGTGGCAAACGCCGGCGCCGCGAGCGACTCCGAAGCCACTCGCGTCCGAAGGCCAGGCACGCTGCAGCTGTTGGCGCCACGGACGACTCCCGCCCTTCCCCCCGATCACTGAGGGAAGGAGCGGGCCACCGCCCGCGCAGGAGCCGACCCCAACTCGGCACACTCCCCTCCTCAGCCCTGGTGATGAAAATCCTTGAGGCTGAGGGAGGGGTAGAGGCCGCAGCCCGGCTCGCTTTCCCCCACCATCAAGCCGGAGGTCGCCCTCTTGGGTGACCCCCGGTGGAGGGGTGCAGCCGGGCTGCATGATGAAAATCCTTGAAGCCGAACGATGGTTGAAAGGTACCCGCTCCCACGGAGTGGTGTCCCCCGACGATGAGGCACGGAGACGGCGGTTTCCCCCATCCGGGGGCTTGAAAGGCGGAAAGACACGATGCATAAGGGAGGAAGAAGACATGGTCGCCTTACGAAAGGGGTCACCCTCCTTTTAAAGGCAACTCTCCGTGCTTGCGCCCCCAACCGTCACGGGCTAAGTCTTCTCCAACACGCCTCCAAAGCCCTCCCCTGCGGCGCGGGGGCTGGGGCCCACCTGTCATGCAGACCGGCTCCGAGCAGAAGAAGCCGAACCGCCGCGCGCGGCGCGCGCGCAACCACCCAGCAGTTACAAGTGACCCTCCACTTTTGCCCAGACCAACGGGCGAAGGGGGTGGGCAGCCATGCGGGTGGCATGCAGCCGCGCCAAGTGGACACGCCTCTCCGACTCCTGACAGGCCAGCGCGGAGGCTCAAGCCCACGCGTCGCGCAACCGGCGCGCCGGATGCTGCATGTAAGCCACTATGCCACTTGCGCCACCACCGCACCTCCTCGGTTGCGGAACCAATACCACGACCCGAGGCGGCCCAACGCGCGGCCCAGCTGCGCCAGCCTGACGCAGCGGTCAAACGCGGTCAAAAGTGGGCCGGCAGTAATGACAGTGGCAGGCGCGCAAGAGCAGCGATCACGCCATCAGCCAGGCTCACGTCCCATCCGGAGGCAGCAAGAGAACCCCCTCTCTCACGGTGTGAAGACGACACGCCCGTGACCCGTTCCTCGAACGGCTCGCGCACGCAACGGCAGCCTCGCCGACCGCTCGCCCCGGCGCATTAACTCCGCGGCTCGACGGGCAGCGCTTCTAGCGGAAGCGGCTGGCGACGTTTCGCCTTCGCCAAAACGGCCACACCAAAAAAGGTACGCCACGTCGTTCAAATTTCGTATCCCTTTTCCCTTTTCCTTCTTTCTCTATCTCTTGCAACAGGGACCAGGAAAGGGGATACCCCCAAAGGGATCCTTCCCCGTGAAGGAACTAGGCTCCGAGCCTCCTTACTGATCAGGGTTTCGAAGGCTGGCCCCCCGAAGGGTTCAACAGCCGCCTCAGATCGCGTGGGCCCGACACCCACTACTGGTCAGAGGTTCGAAGGTCGGCCCTCCGAAAGGTTCCACGACCGCCTCAGGCTACTCGGGCTCCGCGCCCATTACTGATCAGGGGTTCGAAGGCTGGCCCCCCGAAGGGTTCACAGTCACCTCAGACACCGAGCGAGGGATGACCAGGGGTACGTTCGATACATAACCAAGGCTCGGGCTGCACTCCCGAGGTACCCTAGGACATTTCCGAGACCAGCGGGAACGACTCTGTAACGGAATCCCATCGGAGGGAGGCAACGAGCCCTCGGACCCCGTCGCCAGGGGACCGGGTCCGGCAGATCACCCGCAGGTACTTTTGGGCGTGCCTCCGGGCCCCTAGCCGACCCCCAACGAACGGGGCACGGACGTCCACTCGGATTACCCGATTGCAGCTCACCGGAGACACCATGTTCGGTGCCCATCGAGGGTAACATGGCGCTCTCCCCCCTCCTCCTTGCGGAAAGGCGACGTAGGGGCGTATGTAAAAAAGCCGAGTCTGTCCCTGATCGTCCTCTCGCTCTGTGCGGAGGCTCGGGGGCTGCTCTCGCAAACCCGGCTCCGGCCGAACCGTTGACAGCGTCAACATACCAGCCCGAGAACTTGGGCCCCGACAGTGCACCCGGGCTACGGCCTGTTCGCATGAGGGAACCGCCAGACCAGCCGAAGCATTACGCAAGGCATTAAGACCTCGAAGGAGTGAAACCACTCCTCCGAGGCCTCGGGGGCTACACCCGGCGGGTGCGCTCGCGCGCACCCACCGGAACAAAGTACAACCGAGAAAGGCTGGTCCCCTTGCAAAAAAGTGCGACAAAAGCCTCCAAGCGAGTGTTAACACTCCCTTCGAGGCTCGGGGGCTACTGTCGGGGACCATAATTAGGTGTACCCTCAAGACGCCTAATTCTCAGCTGGTAACCCCCATCAGCATAAAGCTGTAGAGGCCTGATGGGTTTGATTAAGTCAGGGATCAGTCCATACGAGCGACTCGATCACGCCACGCCCGAGCCTAGCCTCGGGCAAGGGCAGCCGACCCTGAGATGTCTCCGTCTCGCCCGAGGCCTCCTCTTTCACGGCAGACGCATCTCCGGCTCGCCCGAGGCCTTGCCTTCGATAAGAAGTAACCCTGACTAAATCACCGCGCCGACCGACCAAGTCACTGGGGCCTTTAACGCAAAGAATAAGACTGACGGGCAGCCAGGCTTGACCAAAAGCGCCAGAGGAAACTCCGCTCCACCCGACCCAGGGCTCGGACTCGGGCTAAGGCCCCGGAAGACGGCGAACTCCGCTCCGCCCGACCCAGGGCTCGGACTCAGGCTAAGGCCCCAGAAGACGGCAAACTCCGCTCCACCCGACCCAGGGCTCGGACTCGGGCTAAGGCCCCGGAAGACGGCGAACTCCGCTCCGCCCGACCCAGGGCTCGGACTCGGGCTAAGGCCCCGGAAGACGGCGAACTCCGCTCCGCCCGACCCAGGGCTCGGACTCGGGCTAAGGCCCCGGAAGACGGCGAACTCCGCTCCGCCCGACCCAGGGCTCGGACTCGGGCTAAGGCCCCAGAAGACGATGAACTCCGCTTCGCCCGACCCAGGGCTCGGACTCCACCCCGACCTCTGCTGAACGACCTCCGCCTCGCCCGACCCAGGGGCTCGGGCTCGGCCTCGGCCATGCAGGACAGACTCGACCTCGGCTTCGGAGGAGCCCCCACGTCGCCCGACCTAGGGCACGAGTCCGCCACGTCGACAGGAAGCGCCATCATCACCCTACCCTGAGACGACTCGGGCCGCAGAGAACAGGACCGACGTCCCATCTGGCTAGCTCCGCCAGATAGGCAATGATGGCGCCCCGCTGGACCATGACGACGGCGGCTCCCAGCTCCCTTACGAAAGCAGGGGGACGTCAGCAAGGGCCCAACCACTCCGACAGTTGTCCCTCCGCCCGGCTCCATTGCTTCTCCAACAGCCACGACGCCACACTAGCTGGGTGCCAAGATCTCTCCGGCTGCCACCTTGGCATGTACTTAGGGTACTAGCTCTCCCCCGCTAGACACGTAGCACCTTGCTACACCCCCATTTGTACACATGGATCCTCTCCTTACGCCTATAAAAGGAAGGACCAGGGCCTTCTTAGAGAAGGTTGGCCTCGCGGGAACGAGGGCAGGGGCAGGCGCTCTCTCGGGGCCGCTCGCTCCCCTCACCCGCGCGGACGCTTGTAACCCCCTACTGCAAGCGCACCCGACCTGGGCGCGGGACGAACACGAAGGCCGCGGGAACCTCCGACTCCCTCACGACCCGGCTCCGGCCACCTCGCTCTCGCTCTCTCTCCCCCCTTCGCGCTCGCCCACGCGCTCGACCCATCTGGGCTGGGGCACGCGGCACACTCACTCGTCGGCTCGGGGACCCCCCGGTCTCGGAACGCCGACAGCGCGTGCGCCCGGTGTGGACCGAGGCTTCCCGCACGAATCGGGAAGTCGCGGCGCGATGCTTCGAGGGGTACCCCTGCCTTCGGGAGGCAGAGCTTTCGGCCCGTCGGACCGCGGCATCCTCTAGGAGATTCTTGAGCTCTCCCTAGATACGCCGCCCTTCGGTGGTCGATGGTTCCGGCATCGCGCGGAGTAGTATTGCTGCTGCAGCCAGGTTCTGGCCGACCCCACTGGAAGCCGGTGGCGACCTTGCCCTGACGTCGTCGGCAATGCGGTGCTGGATGCCCTGGGGTAGATGACGCGCTTCTCCGGCCGGAGCTTGGCCTGCCCATTCCTGCCCGATGTTCCGCCGGAACTGCTCAAGTGTTCCTGCTCCCTCGTCGAGCCTGGCCTGCATCTCGCGGATTTGCTCAAGCTGTGCGTCCTGACCCCCCGTAGGGACTGGGATCACAGCTAGCTCCCGAAGGATGTCAACGCGAGGCGCAGGCCTAGGGGATCGCCGTTTTCCGGCATACCAAGATGGTTGCCTTCGCCAGGACCCCCTAGATCGACGTGGAAACATTCACGACTTGGGCCGCAGTCCTCGTCGCCGAAGCTGCGGCTACCATCCGAACAATCGGAGAGGCAGTAGTCGCATGCGGTCATGAAGTCCCGCATGGCACTGGGGTTACCGAGCCCGGAGAAATCCCAACAAAAGTCGGGCTCGTCATCTTCCTCGGAACCCGAGGGTCCATAGGTCGAGACGGCCGTCAGTCTGTCCCAGGGCGACCGCATATGGTACCCCGGAGGGTTGGTACATGCCTCTATGAAGGCTTCCACCGGAGCGAGGTCGCTTGGTGGGTCGAAGCTGAATCCAAAAGGCACGAGATGGGAATCGGTCGGTACCTCTTGGTCGACGGGCGGTGACGAAGTCGCGTCAGGGGCGGACTGCACCGCTGTCTCAGGTACGAGGGCGACGCCCAGCAAGTCCTTCGCGAGCATGCTGGCGTCGTCCGTCTGCTTGGGGTTGGCGTGTCACGGGGAAACGACGCTCGTCTTCGTCTCAGACGCAAGGTCGACGCGCGACGTGTCCCCCGCTGGGGCGCCGGCGTCGTCGACTTGCTTGACAGCTGACGAGGTGCCGCCTCCTGCTTGGCCATGATTGCCCCGCCTCCTCCTCCGTCAGTGGGGGAGGTGACGGGACAAACCCGGATGTTGTTCTTCCGCCGTGTGGCAAAGACGTCGTTGATTCCGCCGCCGGCGGGCGGGCTGACGGCTGCCATTGTCGCTGTCGCGCGGCGGAGGAAGGTGTATCATGTCGTAGTTGTCGTCGAGGGACATGAACTTAAGACTCCTGAAACGGAGCATCGTCCCAGGTTGTAAAGGTTGCTGGAGACTACCCATCTGGAGCTTGACAGAAAGCTGTTCGTCAACACGCAGCAGGCCCCTACCTGGCGCGCCAACTGTCGGCGTTTCGACCCCGGGGGGTCCCTGGACCGACGAGTAAATTGTCGCTGCGTGTCCCAGCCCAGATGGGTCGGCGCGAGACGGGACACAAAGGGGGGAGAACAGTAAGGGGAAAATCGCGACCTTCGTGTTGTCCTGCGCTCAGGGCGGCTGGATGCGCTTGCAGTAGTGGGTTACAAGCGTTCGCGTGGGAGAGAGAGGGAGAGAGAGAGCCTTATGCGTCGACCCGTTCTCCCGCGCGGCCAACCTTTTTGTATGAGAGCCCTGGACCTTCCTTTTATAGGCGTAAGGAGAGGGCCCAGGTGTACAATGGGGGGTGTAGCAATGTGCTAACGTGTCTAGCAGAGAGGAGCTAGAGCCCTAAGTACATGCCGTCGTGGCAGTCGGAGAGGTTTTGGCGCCCTGTTCATATGATGTCGTGGCCGTCGGAGGAGCGCTGGAGCCCTGCGGAAGTACAGCTGTCGGGGCTGTCGGATCCTTGCTGACGTCTCCTTGCTGACGTAAGGGGCTGGGAGCTGCCGTCGTTATGGAGCGTGCGGGGTGTCATCATTACTTGTTTACTGGGGCGAGCCAGATAGGACGCCGGTCTTGTTCCCCGTAGCCTGAGCTAGCTAGGGGCACGGTAATGATGGCCCCCCTGGCGACGTGGCCGGTCCGGACCCGAGTTTGGGCGAGGTGGCGATTCCTCCGAGGTCGAGGTTGAGTCCGAGCCCTAGGGTCTGGCGAGGCGGAGTCCATCGTCTTCCGGAGCCGAGGCTGAGTCCGAGCCCTGGGGTCGGGCGAGGCAGAGTTCGTCGTCTTCCGGAGCCGAGGCTGAGTCCGAGCCCTGGGGTCGGGCGAGGCGGAGTCCATCTTCCGAGGCCGAGACGGGGGCCGAACCCTGGGGTCGGGCGAGGCGGAGTTTCCTATGTCGCCCGAGGCTGGACTTAGCCGCTGTCGACCTCACTCTGGCGAGTGGCGCGACAGTCGGAGCGGGGCAAGCGGCGCTGTTTTCTTGTCAGGTCGGTCAGTGGAGCGGCGAAGTGACTGTGGTCACTTCGGCTCTATCGACTGAAGAGCGCGTGTCAGGATAAGGTGTCAGGCGATCCTTTCATTAAATGCTTCTGCGATATGGTCGGTTGGTGTGGCGATTTGGCCAAGGTTGCTTCTCCGCGAAGCTTACCCGAGCTGAGCCTCGGGCGAGTCGATGGTGCATCCGTTGCTTGAGGGGACCCTCGGGCGAGGCGTGAATCTTCCGGGGTCGGCTGTCTTTGCCCGAGGTCGGGTTCGGGCGAGGCGGGATCGTGTCCCTTGAGCGGAGCCTTGGCCTGAATCGCCCCCATCAGGCCTTCACAGCTTTGTGCTGATGGGGTTTACCAGCTGAGATTAGGAGTCTTGGGGGTACCCCTAATTATGGTCCCCGACAAATATGGGCCGGGCTAGCACGGCCCGAAGGCGGGCTTGGGCCGAGCCTCAATTTCCGGCCCGTCGGGCCCCCGGCACGGCACGCATAGATGGGCCGGGCTTGGGCCGGCACGATCCAATTAAGCCAATTTGTTTAATTTCTTTAATTTAGTAAGATATCGACCTTATATTGTTGTTATATTTAGAGTTTACGTGGTCAAATGATACTAGAATTGTATAATATCTTTAATTTAGTAAGTTATGAACTTTATATGGTTGTAATATTTTGATTTTATGTGGTCAAATATACGGGCCGGGCTTGGGCCGGCACGGCCAAAAGAAGGCACGACGTGGTTTAGGGCCGGGCCGGACTACTGTTTTTACACTTCGGGCTGGCACGGTACGGCCCAAAAAATCTTTTGGGCTTTGTTGACCTGAACCCATTTGGCACGAAACACGATGGGCTTGGGCCGCGCTAGCGCGGCCCGGCCTAATTCGCAGCACTAGTCGGAGCTGTACGTATTCGAACGCGAAACCACACAAACGGGACCAAAGTGCCCCGCGTCCTGCCCAGTGCCCACAGTACAAATCCGTTGTACGATGCATGTACATGAGGTCAGGGTCGGTTAATTAGTTAGTCGATCGGTTAACTTTTAACCCCCCCCCCTGACCGTAGCGCATAGCAAGTCGGCACAGACCATCACCAGTTAAACTGCAGGTAAAGTAAAGGAGACCTAGTCGGCACACGCACTCACGGCAGGCACTGCAGTAGCGAACACGTTCCCTGGACTCCAAGCAGCAGCCTACGCGGGTGCGACACCTGTGCTGTGCCGCCGACGCTGTGAAAAGCATATACTACTAGGCGTCGCACGTTTCTACTGATCTACTCGCTCGGTTAGCGAAAAAAGCTCCTCCTCCTCCTAATCATGATTCAAATTAAACGCTGCTCCCGAAGCGGGCGAGGTGACGGTCGCTCGCTGGCTCGTGGTCGTGGGCCGGCCAGCTCACGTGCCCCGCGCACATGTTAGGTTGGTGTGCCTTGGATTCGTCACGCTCGCAACCGTCAGCTCGGTCAGTCTTATCGCCTCCCGGTGGCGATTTTCTGAGCTCCCAGGTCGGGATTAAAAAAAAAAACTACGGGTGTCCGGGGTTCAGGAACCGATTTTTTTTTTGTATTTTAGTCATTTTTCGGAAAAAAAATTCACGTTTAGATCTTAAAAAATTTTAATGTTATTTTTGGACCTTTTGCTCGGCGCCATAGGCTATGGCGCCGAAATAACACAGCTCGGCGCCATAGCCTATGGCGCCGAGGTCGTGTTGCGTTGGCACAACCCAGACGCGTGGCGTCGACGTGGCACCGAGCTCGGCGCCACAGATCTTGGCGCCGAGCTCGGTTGTGTTATTAACATATTTGTTGCAGACATGAGCACAAAGCCCATCTAGCCCACTTGGTGGAGCACAAGGCTTCTAACCTTGTGGTCTGGGTTCAAGCCCCCCACAGTTTGCTTTTTTATTTGTTTTTTTTTGTTTATGTCGCTGGTGTGTCCGTTCAAATTTATTTCTCACCTAGATTTTTTTATCTAACCACTACTCATTTTTTTAAAATAACTCATTAGGTATATTTTTTTTGTCTTGGGGTTTTGCTGCCAGCACAAAAGCGTCCATGCACGAACTCATTTCCTAGCTTCCAAAAATAAACGTGTGCACTGTGCAGTAAAGCCCGCAAAGCAATAAAGCCAGTGACAAGATCAGCAACCTTGTCACGATGTGCATATATAGTTTATCTGGCCAGGTAGATGTGCATCGTCTTTAACAAATCCAGAGCCACTTTTCTCTTTGAAATTAAGACAAACCATCCGGAGCTATGTGCACCTCCTATTGCGAGCTCAAAAAGGCTCGTCGAATCGACCGATTTTTTTTGTATTTTAGCACAAAAGCGGACACAAGAAAATGAGTTCTGGCAGCAAAAACCCAAGAAAAAAAATATACCTAATGAGTTATTTAAAAAATGAGTAGTGACAAAGATAAAAAAAATCTAGGCGAGAAATAAATTTGAGCGGACACACCAGCGACATAAACAAAAGAAAAACAAATAAAAATGCAAACTATGGGGCTTGAAACCCACAACCACAAGGTTAGAAGCCTTGTGCTCTACCAAGTGGGCTAGATGGGCTTTGTGCACATGTTTGCAATAAATATTTTAATAACACAACCGAGCTCGGCGCCAAGATCTGTGGCGCCGAGCTCGGTTCCACGTCGACGCCACGCGTCCGTGTTGTGCCAACGCAACACGACCTCGGCGCCATAGCCTATGGCGCCGAGCTGTGTTACTTCGGCGCCATAGGCTATGGCGCCGAGCAAAGGGTCCAAAAATGACATTAAAATTTTTTAAGATCTAAACGTGAATTTTTTCCGAAAAATGGCTAAAACACAAAAAAATCGGGTTCAGGAACCCTGCCCCGTGCGTCACCATTACCACCACCCCGACGGGCGATGAGCCGATCGCTGATGGCACGGCCTTGCCGTCGAATCAGCTGTTGCAAGAGCCTTGCTGCGACAACGAATCTCCTAGCGGATATCAGCTCATTTTTTTTAAAAAAAAATTTGACTTCTTAACAAGCGAACTCCGCACTTATTCCTGTTTAATAAACTAATTTCCTGTTCATATAAATTCTACAGCAGTTCTACTTAATCGTCGTCGGGGCTGTTCGTTTAAACACAGCTGTTTAGATTGCCACAGCTATAATCTATAAATCCAAAATACTATATAAATAGTAGAGACCGGTATGGATTAAAGCCAAGCTAAGAGACAACATATTTAGTTTGACGTCCGCACAAGCCGTGGAGGGCGCAGATATTTCTGCAGCCCCTGATCCGATCACGAGTCGGCTAGCCATGAACCGCTGCGCGTCTACATGTTTACGTGACGCCAGTGGTCGGCCTGCGGCGACGGGAGTTCGCAGGGCCATCAACCCTGCAACTTTCAGAGCACCCTCCATGCGTCCCCGCACTCTGAACGCGCTGCCTGACAGGACATAGACGCGAACGAACAAATGCGAAGATGTGTGAAGCAAATGATACAACCAGGCACAATAGTAGAGGCTATCGAGAGGCCAGGATGTCCGTCTTTTTTTTGCAATTTAGCCTTTTTTCTATTTATTTTGACAAATATGCCCTTTTCAGTTTTATTTCAAAAAATAGACCCTTAGGTTGGCGTCGTCACTATTGGCGTCGACTTAACACAGGTCGGTGCCAATTGCTTTGGCGTCTAAGTCACGGCCCCGGATGGTAGCGTGGCGGTGTCGTGGTGCCGACGTGGCAGGGGGGTTGGCACCACCGATCTTGGCGCCCACCCACTACACTCTGTGCCGCCACGTGTCTAGTGGGTCGGCGCCACAGATCTTAGTGCCGACCTCATTTAAACTGGGCTCGAGGATTTTTCTTTCTCCTTTCGCCCGCCCGCGCTGCCTCCCAGCCGCATCGCCACCGCGCCATGCCGGTCCCGACGCCCGCGCTGCCACTGCTCCCCGTTAGGCTACGCCCAGCCCGATCTGCCGCTCCACCGCGTCGCCTCCTAGCCACGACTCGCCGTCTCGCGTCGTCGTCGTCACTCCTCCACACCACCACGATGTCGGTAAGTATGTTGGTTTTGTTGCTATATAATTAGTTGTTGGTTGAATATGATTATCGTGAATATGAATGTGACAAATGAGAATTTGATCGAATCTGATAAACGTGAATGTGATACAGTTGATGGATGTCGTTAGATGATGAATGTGTTGTATGTGATGAATGTGAGTTGAATCTGCAGGTTTTAGTATCCTCCTCGTGCAGGGAAGGTGCTGTCAAAATTTATACTTAGTGTTATGTTATGTTTTGCATGTAACGAATGTGAATAGTGCTATTGTTAGTAATTCGTTATTAATTAATAGTTATTTAGTAGTTAGTTATTTTAAGCAATTCATTATTAGTTATTAGGTGGTTAGTATTTAGATATTAGTTAGTACTTTGTTATTAGTTAGTAACTAGCTAGTTATTAGTGGGTGGTGGTTAGGCAATAACCATCTATAATGGACATTGAATGTTTAATTCGTGTTTCAAATAGATGGACAATTTTTTGAGCATATATCATGGAGGCAATGTGGAAGAAGATCCCTATGGAAATGCTAAGTTCATTGACATGCGACACATGCCCGTGCTATTCGTTGGTAGACCCTCCTTGAGTGAGGTGTTTACAAAGGCAAAACAAAAGTTAGATTACCATGAAGATGACGACATTGCGGTTGACGGAGTGCTTAACACTAGTCATCCACCAAACGTCATAAGATGTGTCATCCCAATTGATTCTCAACTGGAGTGGGAGAATTATGTCACTTCCACTATGAAGACCCAGTTGATTGTCCCCCTAAAGACTACGATCGTGCTGTGGATGACGTGCCAAGCGTGCCTGACGCTCAATCTGGCCCTAATTTGATCCTAAAGTCAGTCGGGAAATGATTGCGAGACTCATAACCTGCAGACATATTCTTCTGCATGTATCCCTTGGGCACAAACCACTTGCAGTAAGTTTCATTGGCATCACATGTTCATTTTGGAGCATGAGCACTTTTCTCATTTCATTGCCATGAATTTATTCTTGTATATCGGTGCATGTTGTAGGAGAGACCCCTGCTCATGTGGTTGATTCTACGACCGTGGCACGTGTCTTCTTCAAAGATGGATTTATTGCTTCCAATAGTCCTGAATTTATGAATGAAGCGGAGCCTTATGCCTTTGCTATGGCTTGTAAGGAAAATGGACCCCGGGCCATTTGGCTAATTGAGTTTTGGTGTTTGATGAACAACACAATCCGTGAACTAATAAGTTTTCTAGTGTTTGTGTTTGTAGTTCACAGGATGCGAAGAGAATTGGACCAAGGCAATGAGGATGCAACACCTCAAAAGAAGACATAAAAAGATGCATAGGAGTCCAATACTCAAGAACAAAGAAGCCCGAAGAAATCAGCGAAGAAATCCAAGATAAGGGCTGTCAGCCAGCGCCTGGTGGCGCACCGGACATTGGTGTCCGGTGTGCACCGGACTGTCCGGTGAGGCACCAGACAGTCTGCGCAGAGAGGCCGCAGACAGGCGCTCTCTGGCTGTAGCACCGGACTGTCCGGTGTGCACCGGACTGTCCGGTGTGCCAACGGGCAGAAGGCAACGGTCGGATCCAACGGTCGACTGCTACAGGCGCCAACGGTCGGCTGACGTGGCGTGCACCGGACACTGCACAGTAGATGTCCGGTGTGCACCGGACTGTCCGGTGCACCCGACGACAGAAAGCTACTGCTTTCTGTCCAACGGCTAGTTTGGGGTGTGGAGGCTATAAATACCACCCCAACCGGCCATTCTCAAGTGTGAGAGCCCAAGCAACATACCAAGGCATATAGTGCACATTTCCAAGAGCTCAAACACCCAAGTGCTTAATAGAATCACTCGGTGATTAGCGTAGGTGCTTTGCGAAGTGCTTAGGTTAGTTAGACCGCTTTAGCGCTTGCTCTAGGTGAATCCTAGTTAGTTGAGTGAGTTTAGAAAAACCACACAACCCCTCGGCTCTTGCGTGAGCCGTTATAATTGTACCGAGTGGGGCGAGAGTCTTGCGAGACCGTGACAACCGCGTTTGTGTCACGGCCGCCACCGTGTACTGGAGGGAACGAGGCCCGCGGCGTTTCGGCCGGAAGCTCGATAGTGGAGACAGCGGGGAGCGTCCGAGAGGAGCCGGAAGCGGAGCACCACTTGCGCGTGGAGAAGGCCCGCGGCTCTCTACGGAGTTACTCGACCGTGGTGCTTGGCCCTCGCGTGGGCTTCCCTTTGCGTAGGGGCACCAACGAGGATTAGTCGGGACCTTGCGTGGTTCCGGATACCTCGGTAAAAATACCGACGTCATCCACGAGAGTTTGCTTCTCTACTTAGCTCTTTACATTCCGCATTTATATTAAGCATTTAAGTTTCAATCTTGTAGTCATACTTATTTAGTATAGATTGAAACTTAGCCTTTTGCGGTAGAGATAGCAACACTTAGACAAAACCTAGTTTGCACATTCTAGTTTTGATTATTTGCATAGGTTTTGCTCTAGGGATTTAATTGTGGCCTAGTTTAGTAAAAGTTTTAGAAGTCCTAATTCACCCCCCCTCTTAGGCGTCACCCGTTTCCTACATGGCTGTTGATTCAGATGATGACTGTCCCGTTGGTGAACTCACAGAGAGTGATATTGAGATGTTGCACCGTGTTATTCTAGACCACCGGGATCTAAGAGTGCATGAGTTCAGCGATTTTAGTCTTTCTCATGAGGCAAATGCAGAAGGTAGGGATGATGAGCTGCTAGATGCTCTTGATGCCGGTCCTAGCATGATGATTGAAAAGGGTCGGGTTTTCAAGGACCTAAATGCCTTGAAGAGGTGGTTGCAGCATTATGTCGTCTTATATCGATTCGTTTGGTCGCGTCATTGCGTTCGGCAAACATTACTACTCTTGCTCTAGAACGACCTTGCCTGCTGGCTGGTGGCTGCTGGCTGCTGCTCGGCCTGCCTACCGCGCGCTGCGTAGGTGCCCCCGTCGGTTCGTTTGGTCGCGTCATTGCGTTCGGCAAACAATATTACTCCTGCTCTAGAACGTGCAGACTTGTACATCAATAGTGTGGCATTTATGTTGTAACACCCGGCTTTAAGGAACAAAGCCAGGTGCATCTCATACATGCGCCAAGAAGACAACATATATAATAACAGAGTGTATAGAGATAAATGTTATTAACATCAGAGTATTTATTACATAGCGGAAGACTTATTACAAAATAATAAAGATAAAACAAACTAAGGATCGTCGGCGCCAATGTCGACTAGGAAACGCCACCTAGATCAGAATCGAACTCCTCGATACTTGACTCCACTTGAAACCACCTGACCTTCTCCTGTGGGGGGGGGTGTGAGACAGCAAGGGTGAGCTCACACATGATCATAGCTCAACAAGTTGTGGGGAACCAGTGGACATAAACTCACAAAGGTGTGAGTTCATGTGATGTGTAAGGCTATTCAATGACAGGGGTTAAAGCTGAGCATTGCTTTTAAGTAGTTGGTCAAAATTTTATTAGCAGTTACTAAGTGTAAGTAAATACCAAACCATAAGTAAAGTAATAGAACAAAATTAATAACAAACCCATGCAATGCAAATGACAAAATTGAATTTAAGTTCCATAATTAAACATCAGAGAGTCCTGAGCTGCTCATGACCGCGAGCTCGGCTAGTATACCAGTTTTACACTCTGCAGAGGTTGTACCCTTTACCCACAAGTCATGTTACCCATCTGCCAAGGGGTCGCGACTCCCCATATACCTCTACCTAGGAAGCATGGCAGGGCAACACTACGAGGCCTTTACAAAGTTCCACTAGCTTCCGAAAACCCGCTACAGTTTATGGGAAGATCCAGCAAAGGGTTCCTGGCTGACCGCCATCGCAGCAAAATCAACCAGGGACCTCCCCGCACTGACCTCTCCCCTACTGCCCTTGCCCCTTTCGGGTAAGGTAGTCTTCCACTAGCTTTCCTAATTAGTCAGCCAAGGGCGTCCCATTCCACCCTTGTGGTGGCACGTGGTTCTCAAGTTAAGCTCTATGTTCCAATTAACATTAATGATATCAACATGAACATAAACAGAATAACAACAAGAATTGGAACATAGAGGTAATAAATGATTATCCCAAAACCATATAAAGCAATAGCAAACTACCCAAGTGATTCAGGGGTAAACAAGGTAATGAGATAAACAATCTAGGGTGACCTATTGGGTCCCATCAAAATTAACCTATGCATGGATAAGTGATATTAAAGAACATTATTGGGTAAAAAGTGGTCAAGGGCACAACTTGCCTTCAATGAGCTCCTGCTCAGCTACTTCAACCTGCTGCTCACCAGGATCCTCGGTCACGGGCTCTTCTACTCGTCGCAATACAAACAAGCACAGTGCATATAGAGAAATTAACATTACACCAAGCATATAAACAAAACACACAGTAATAATCTACACATTAAAATAAAATCCTAGGAACAGGAATCGTAATTTTTGGAGTTATGGATATTAAATTATGAATTTCCAAAGGTTTCATGTGCTTAAAATAGATTAAGTGAGGAATTAAATTTCTTACTGTTTTTATGACAAAACAGAGGCTCTAGGTGATAGAGAATAAAATTACAAAATTTTGGGAACTGGAATGGAGTGATTTGGAGTTAGTATGCATTTTCTATGAATTATACAAGTTTTAGGAATTATTTTCATATTAAAATCAAATTTCTATTTCATTTAATCCATTTAATTCACTATTGGACTGGGCACACTATTCTGGAGAAAAACAGGGGGCACGGCGCAAAAGCTCCCATGACACAGAGTCCTGCAGACAGGACTGCGGGTTATTTTCTCAAAAGCCTAGGGTCTCTTATGCAATAATGTCTGGGCGAATGGGTATGGACCTATCCTGGCCTTTGGATTAGGATTCTACGGTTATGATTAGGTCGTCAAAACGACGAAACGGTACGCAGCGCAGACCTTTAGATCTAGATCCAACGGCCAAGGTTTTTAAGTCACCTGGCCGAACCGAGGCCACCCATTCACAGATCAACGCTCTGGATTACTCGCACTGAATCGGTATGCCGATCTAATCCTAACGGTCCATCAGAACATCAACGACTCACGATCTTCGTTGCCCCCTCCGCGGCCGAGACGGCGGCGGAACGCGCCCTACGCGGCGGCGCCACACCCGCGAGCAGGTAACACGGCGCATAAGCAGGTTAAATCCCGTACGGGCGTGAACAAATCGCGTACAGGGCCAAGGCGGAACGGGTAAGAGGTATCTCACCGAAGCACAGTCGACGGAGACAGCTGCCCACGCGCCACGGCGATTTGGTGGCGGAGTAATTGCTCCGGTGAGCAATTCAGTCGGCGACAGAGGCTAAACCGGCGCCAATCTACCACCGACGCATTCCACGGGCCCCGGCGAATCACGTGGATGGGGACACACCGGCGATTTTTGGAGCAGGGACACCCGACCACGGGAGAGCTTGGTTCCGCGGTAATGGCGGCGGCGCGCGGTGTGGAGGAGAGGACTCGGCTTCTCGATTGTGGACACCCAGTTTCGCAATGGTCGACCGGCGCAGTAGAGGCAAGAAGCTCCGCCTAAATAGCCTTGAGGGAGCACCGGATCCCCAGCCGATTTCTCCGCTCCGCTTCAACGACCCAGCGAGGTTCACGGGAGGAAGACGGAAGCCGCGCGCGCAAAGGTGACTGCCCCGTGGGACCCACGTAGCAGTGACAAGCCGAGCCCGAGATCGGCCGTTCCACGCGTGAGGAGAAGCGACTAAAAGGTGGGCCCACACGTCAATTGCACAGAGGGAAAAGGAGACCGCCAAATGGACCTGAGCTGCCGGCGCGGAGCGCACAGCGGACCCAAACACCTGACCAGTGGGTCCCAATGCGCGGTGAGACTGAGTCATGTGGTGGCGTGAGGCAACGGAGGGGTAACCTGGGCCGCGCAAAGGGGAAGTTAGAGTGGGCCGAGCGCGGTGGAAGGGATAATGGGCCGAATAGTGGTAACGCGGCCCAGGCAAATCCCTTTTTCTTTTCTTTTTTTCGTTTTATTTTCTGTTTTCTTTTGTTTATAATTCTTTTGAATCCAAATTTGAATTAAATCTTGGGTGCAAATTTAAACTCTTGTTAACTATGCATATTGATCATACCAAGTTATGAGGAAATTATTTAATTATAATATTACTTTATATTGGATATTATTTCCTTCTTTCCTCTAATCTTCTTCCCATTATTATTTTATTTTTGTTCATATTATTATTGTTTTAAATGCACAAACAAAAATCCAATATTATGCAATAGTTTATTTTTGTCTTAGTGGAATTTTACTCATTTTTAGACATGAGTAGCCACATGTAATGATAAATGGAGATACACACATATTCAAAGGAAACAATTCCTCTTTTTATTTTCCCTTACAATTTGGGTATTACAAATCCTACCCCCCTTAAAAAGAATCTCGTCCTCGAGATTTAAGAAGAACTAGAGAAAAGGTGGGGAAAATCTATACGAAGCTCTTCTTCTCTTTCCCAAGTCGCTTCATCTTCACTGTGGTGACTCCATTGGACTTTGCACATCGTTATCACCTTATTTCTTGTAACTCGAGTTAATGTATCCAAAGTCTTGATCGGGTACTCCGTGTAAGTCAAATCACCTTGAACATTGAGCTCTTCCATTGGTAACTGTTCCTCGGGAACACGGAGACACTTCTTAAGTTGAGACACGTGAATTACATTATACACATTAGATAGATTCTCAGGTAGCTCGAGTTGATAGGCCATCTCTCCAACTTGCCTAAAAACTTAGAATGGTCCAATAAAGCATGGTGACAATTTTCCCTAAATCTTGAATCTCCTCACTCCACGAAGTGGTGACACCTTGAGGTACACATGATCACCTTCCTCAAATTCAGGGGTCTTATCCTATTATCAGCATAGCTCTTTTGCCTGGTTTGAGCCACTCTCAAATTTTCTCGAATTATACGAACTTGTTCTTCTGCTTCTTGAATCAATTCAGGCCCAGAGAACTGTCTTCCTCTAGTCTGATCCAATATAGAGGAGTCTTGCACTTCCTGCCATATAGAGTCTCGAACGGTGGCATCTTTAGACTGGCCTGGTAACTATTATCATATGAGAACTCCGCATAAGGTAGACTCTTGTCCCAACTACTACCATGCTGAAGGGCACAAGCTCTCAACATATCTTCCAGTACTTGGTTAGTCCTTTCGGTCAGTCCATCAGTCTGAAGTAGGCCAAACTAAAATTCAACTTCGCATCCGTATTCTCATGAAAACTCTTCCAAAATTCTGGGGGTAAACTGTGATCCTCTTATCCAAAACGATCTTCTTTGGTATTCCATGTAAACACACAATCCGAGTCATGGGCTTCCTTTAAAATAGTCTCACGAAGGCTTTCAATCTCGGGGACACATATCTTGTCCTTGAACCATATTGTGCCTTGCTCATCTTCCGTGAATTCCGGAACTCGATCTTCGGTAATCAGATCCTTAATCTCTTGTGTCTTAGCATCACCAATTTATCCCTTGTGGATCTCTTGCTCC
This sequence comes from Zea luxurians, assembly GCA_029449295.1. Classification (NCBI taxonomy): domain Eukaryota; kingdom Viridiplantae; phylum Streptophyta; class Magnoliopsida; order Poales; family Poaceae; genus Zea; species Zea luxurians. The sequence goes on along the minus strand of JAOPSE010000008.1, from coordinate 44,267,500 downwards.
AAGGTAGGTTCCATATCAATAATAGCTCCTTCAGTATGAGCGACTATCCCCAGGTTAAGTCTCCTGAAATCCTCAACAATCTCATCGGGTAGCTGGGCAACAACAGCTAAATGAACATGCTCCTTTCGACTCAAGGCATCTGTAACCAAATTTGCCTTGCCCGGGTGATAGTGAATTTCCAAATCATAACCCTTAATAAGCTCCAACCAACGGCGTTGCCTAAGGTTGAGGTCCTTCTGAGTGAATATATACTTCAAACTCTTATGATCCGTATATACTTGGCACTTCTCGTCCTATTTAAATTCTCTTCCTTTTTCCAAAAGCGAAATCACAGGTTTGGCAATCTTAGAAAATCCTTCAATAAATCTCCAATAGTATCCTGCAAGTCCAGGAAACTTCGGTCCTCTGTAACCGTAGTGGGTATGCTCCACTCCATTATCTCCTTCACTTTGGCAGGATCCACTGCTATTCCTCCATTAGAAATGATATGTCCAAGAAATGGCCCCTTGCTAACTCAAAACTTGCACTTGCTAAACTTAGCGTAGAGTTGAATATCTCGCAACTTCCGTAGCACCAACCTTAGATGTTCTTCATGGTCACTCTCACTCTTAGAATAGATAAGAATATCGTCGATGAACCCCACGACGAATCTGTCCAAATACTCCAAGAACATCTTATGCATCAAATCCATAAAATAAGCTGGCGCATTAGTTAATCCAAACGACATAACGATGATCTCATATAATCCATATCGAGTCGAGAAAGCCGTCTTAGGAATATCTGATGGCCTAATCTTCTTTTGATGGTAACCCGATCGGAGATCAATCTTCGAGAATACCCTGGCTCCTCTCATCCGATTAAATAAATCCTTAATGCGGGGTAACCGATACTTGTTCTTCATAGTAACATCATTAAGGAACCTTTAATCCACGCACATCCCTTGCAATCCATCTTTCTTCTTTACAAACAAAACTGGTGCTCTCCAAGGTGAAGACTCGGACGAATGTACTCAGCCTCTTGCAACTCCGTTAAGTGCTTCTTGAGTTCTTTTAACTCTTCTACAGACATTCTATACTGCTTGGCTCCAATATTATAGCAGTAACTCCAAATTCTCTACCCATAATGGTCAATGTCAATCTACGTGTCATTTGATTCGCCACAACAGGCCCTTTAGGTGTAATTACTCTCATAGGTTTTCTCATATTGTCCAACACATTTGCATAAACCCAAAATCTCAGCATGACGCATAATTTTATTAGCAACACATGGGGACAAATAGACCTTTTTATTCCTCCTAAAATGGTATCATACCGAATACTAACTAAAGGAACATGTAGATCCTACAAATAGTAGTAATTTACATATATGTTTATGTAGCTTGGTGGAGCCGGTGGTGGTGGAGATGGTGGTTGCTCTTGTTGTTGTCTCTCCAACCGTGATTGCCTTATTTCTTGCTGTATCTCCAGACGGGCCTGACGTATTTCCTCGCGTTCTTGTCTTATCTGGCTTTGCATTTCGGTCATCATGTCTGTCAATTGCTGTATTACCAGCCTTTGGGTTGCGATCACTTGCTCGGTTTCCACAGGTGGGGGATTTGGAGGATTCATTTCTGTTTGCTGTTGCGTGATAATCTTTCCTTTCCTGGTATTGACCATCTGAGTTAGATACATATGGTAAGAGAGAGCAGTAGACAAGGCAGTAATTACAACTCATGTTGCTTTGGTGGATTTATTAGCTAAGCAGATTAATATTTCACCTACTATAGCTAATTCAATACCTTATGTTGGTACATGCTAAGATGCCCAACTATAATGTTTCAATCAATCAAAGAAGCAAATCAAGCATTGATCATCAGAACAATCAAACAACGTTTTTAAATATAGGAAATAGTTTTGATTTTTTTTTGTCTTAGGCTTCCTATCTCTTAAAAATGTCACAGAGGTAGGGATTCCAAGGTGTGAAATCCGTCTTGTCTTAGAGTAGAAAAGGTAAGAATGATCAGAGTAGAACAGTAGAAGGTAAGATAGGATCAAGGTAAGTGTAGAAAGAATCAGAGTAAGGTAAGTGTAGAATAAATCAGAATGAGATAAGTAGGTAAGGGTTATCCATTTCTATCTAGGTTTCGTCCTACAGTCAACATTTCCTCTGATACCACTTCTGTAACACCCGGCTTTAAGGAACAAAGCCAGGTGCATCTCATACATGCGCCAAGAAGACAACATATATAATAACAGAGTGTATAGAGATAAATGTTATTAACATCAGAGTATTTATTACATAGCGGAAGACTTATTACAAAATAATAAAGATAAAACAAACTAAGGATCGTCGGCGCCAATGTCGACTAGGAAACGCCACCTAGATCAGAATCGAACTCCTCGATACTTGACTCCACTTGAAACCACCTGACCTTCTCCTGTGGGGGGGGTGTGAGACAGCAAGGGTGAGCTCACACATGATCATAGCTCAACAAGTTGTGGGGAACCAGTGGACATAAACTCACAAAGGTGTGAGTTCATGTGATGTGTAAGGCTATTCAATGACAGGGGTTAAAGCTGAGCATTGCTTTTAAGTAGTTGGTCAAAATTTTATTAGCAGTTACTAAGTGTAAGTAAATACCAAACCATAAGTAAAGTAATAGAACAAAATTAATAACAAACCCATGCAATGCAAATGACAAAATTGAATTTAAGTTCCATAATTAAACATCAGAGAGTCCTGAGCTGCTCATGACCGCGAGCTCGGCTAGTATACCAGTTTTACACTCTGCAGAGGTTGTACCCTTTACCCACAAGTCATGTTACCCATCTGCCAAGGGGTCGCGACTCCCCATATACCTCTACCTAGGAAGCACGGCAGGGCAACACTACGAGGCCTTTACAAAGTTCCACTAGCTTCCGAAAACCCGCTACAGTTTATGGGAAGATCCAGTAAAGGGTTCCTGGCTGACCGCCATCGCAGCAAAATCAACCAGGGACCTCCCCGCACTGACCTCTCCCCTACTGCCCTTGCCCCTTTCGGGTAAGGTAGTCTTCCACTAGTTTTCCTAATTAGTCAGCCAAGGGCGTCCCATTCCACCCTTGTGGTGGCACGTGGTTCTCAAGTTAAGCTCTATGTTCCAATTAACATTAATGATATCAACATGAACATAAACAGAATAACAACAAGAATTGGAACATAGAGGTAATAAATGATTATCCCAAAACCATATAAAGCAATAGCAAACTACCCAAGTGATTCAGGGGTAAACAAGGTAATGAGATAAACAATCTAGGGTGACCTATTGGGTCCCATCAAAATTAACCTATGCATGGATAAGTGATATTAAAGAACATTATTGGGTAAAAAGTGGTCAAGGGCACAACTTGCCTTCAATGAGCTCCTGCTCAGCTACTTCAACCTGCTGCTCACCAGGATCCTCGGTCACGGGCTCTTCTACTCGTCGCAATACAAACAAGCACAGTGCATATAGAGAAATTAACATTACACCAAGCATATAAACAAAACACACAGTAATAATCTACACATTAAAATAAAATCCTAGGAACAGGAATCGTAATTTTTGGAGTTATGGATATTAAATTATGAATTTCCAAAGGTTTCATGTGCTTAAAATAGATTAAGTGAGGAATTAAATTTCTTACTGTTTTTATGACAAAACAGAGGCTCTAGGTGATAGAGAATAAAATTACAAAATTTTGGGAACTGGAATGGAGTGATTTGGAGTTAGTATGCATTTTCTATGAATTATACAAGTTTTAGGAATTATTTTCATATTAAAATCAAATTTCTATTTCATTTAATCCATTTAATTCACTATTGGACTGGGCACACTATTCTGGAGAAAAACAGGGGGCACGGCGCAAAAGCTCCCATGACACAGAGTCCTGCAGACAGGACTGCGGGTTATTTTCTCAAAAGCCTAGGGTCTCTTATGCAATAATGTCTGGGCGAATGGGTATGGACCTATCCTGGCCTTTGGATTAGGATTCTACGGTTATGATTAGGTCGTCAAAACGACGAAACGGTACGCAGCGCAGACCTTTAGATCTAGATCCAACGGCCAAGGTTTTTAAGTCACCTGGCCGAACCGAGGCCACCCATTCACAGATCAACGCTCTGGATTACTCGCACTGAATCGGTATGCCGATCTAATCCTAACGGTCCATCAGAACATCAACGACTCACGATCTTCGTTGCCCCCTCCGCGGCCGAGACGGCGGCGGAACGCGCCCTACGCGGCGGCGCCACACCCGCGAGCAGGTAACACGGCGCATAAGCAGGTTAAATCCCGTACGGGCGTGAACAAATCGCGTACAGGGCCAAGGCGGAACGGGTAAGAGGTATCTCACCGAAGCACAGTCGACGGAGACAGCTGCCCACGCGCCACGGCGATTTGGTGGCGGAGTAATTGCTCCGGTGAGCAATTCAGTCGGCGACAGAGGCTAAACCGGCGCCAATCTACCACCGACGCATTCCACGGGCCCCGGCGAATCACGTGGATGGGGACACACCGGCGATTTTTGGAGCAGGGACACCCGACCACGGGAGAGCTTGGTTCCGCGGTAATGGCGGCGGCGCGCGGTGTGGAGGAGAGGACTCGGCTTCTCGATTGTGGACACCCAGTTTCGCAATGGTCGACCGGCGCAGTAGAGGCAAGAAGCTCCGCCTAAATAGCCTTGAGGGAGCACCGGATCCCCAGCCGATTTCTCCGCTCCGCTTCAACGACCCAGCGAGGTTCACGGGAGGAAGACGGAAGCCGCGCGCGCAAAGGTGACTGCCCCGTGGGACCCACGTAGCAGTGACAAGCCGAGCCCGAGATCGGCCGTTCCACGCGTGAGGAGAAGCGACTAAAAGGTGGGCCCACACGTCAATTGCACAGAGGGAAAAGGAGACCGCCAAATGGACCTGAGCTGCCGGCGCGGAGCGCACAGCGGACCCAAACACCTGACCAGTGGGTCCCAATGCGCGGTGAGACTGAGTCATGTGGTGGCGTGAGGCAACGGAGGGGTAACCTGGGCCGCGCAAAGGGGAAGTTAGAGTGGGCCGAGCGCGGTGGAAGGGATAATGGGCCGAATAGTGGTAACGCGGCCCAGGCAAATCCCTTTTTCTTTTCTTTTTTTCGTTTTATTTTCTGTTTTCTTTTGTTTATAATTCTTTTGAATCCAAATTTGAATTAAATCTTGGGTGCAAATTTAAACTCTTGTTAACTATGCATATTGATCATACCAAGTTATGAGGAAATTATTTAATTATAATATTACTTTATATTGGATATTATTTCCTTCTTTCCTCTAATCTTCTTCCCATTATTATTTTATTTTTGTTCATATTATTATTGTTTTAAATGCACAAACAAAAATCCAATATTATGCAATAGTTTATTTTTGTCTTAGTGGAATTTTACTCATTTTTAGACATGAGTAGCCACATGTAATGATAAATGGAGATACACACATATTCAAAGGAAACAATTCCTCTTTTTATTTTCCCTTACAATTTGGGTATTACATATGTACAACACCAGTAGCGTTTGACAAACATTGTCTGCCTGCTCCCTGGTGCCACTTGCATTTCCCAAGCCCTTGTCATTTCCGAGGCGAAAGCATGGTGCGCCATTGCCGCTGTGGGACGGGAGGCGGCGGCAGTGGTGCTTGGTGTGGTGTGTGACAGCCGCGTCCGGCCGGAAGATCATGGTGTGCTAGAGCATTATAAATTTGAACAACTAGATAATTAACTTATAATTGTTATTTCTTTTCTGAGTGTGCAAATGAAATTACTAGTCAAATATTGTGAAACCACTAAGCAATTACTATAAAATTTCTGAGTCATTAGACTACTACTACATTATTGGTTTGTAGCATTATGCTCCGCCACCACAGCCTTCGCAGCCACAAGAACGTAGGCGCCACCGCTCGCCGGACCGTTACACTCCGAGCATCGCGGCTCTCGGTAAGGGTAAACTAGGAGGCATTGACGGTTGAAATGGATGGTTGAGTACCATGGATATGGACTGTGATGTTATGAACTTGTATAATTATTTATGTTATGGACTTGTATGAACTAAACGGATTTGTATGGCTATGGATTGTTAAGGACTTGTATCAACTTGCATGGAGTTCTATTAAATATATTTCTGTAGTTGCATATGTTTGCTTGATACGATTTATTTATCTGAAATATTTTTGTTGAGAGCATACAAAAATAGGGGAAACTCTGCCAAAATTTTCAAAATTTTATGAATTTACTTCCAACACTATGTGTTTTCAAAACAGGGGAAACTCTGCCAAATTTTTCAGAAACATGTAGCCTTTTCATAAACATGAAGGCTTTTTAGAAGCATCTAGCCTTTTCAGAAGTACCTAGCCTTTTCAGAAGTACATAGCTTTTTCAGAAGCATCTACCATTTTTAGAAGCATCTAGCATTTTCACAAGAGTCCATTAGAACGCATACCACCTTGGTGTTGGCCTATTTATACGCGACCATTTGGTTCATTGTGCCATACAAAGAAAAGTCAGTAGCTAAAATGTCTTCATGGTCATCTCGAGGAAAGGGTTCCAGAAACGAGAGAGCAAAAGATGTGGGGAAGGGACCTCCTATTTATTATGATGGACCTCTTGGCCTCGATTATTTTGAGGAAGCAACATATGAATTCCAGTACAAAGTAAATGTGATTTGAATAAGAAGGTTCGATATTGGTTTATGATAACAGGAGAGAAGATTGGCCGAAGTGCATACATGGTGAGGATTGCTTGGTGCAGATGTTCGTCGAGGGGGGATTGATGGAGGCTAGCGTTTCTTCAGATGTCCATATGCATATGTAAATATTAATTCTAATCCTTTGTTTTATATGATTTTGTTGTTGAGTAAAACTAACTCTAAACATTTATACATTAATCATTGGTCCAGGAGAATTGTGGTTCACACGGTGGGTAGATCCTCGTCCTATTTTTCCGCACGCGGAATACATATCCTACCTACAGAATAGGATATTTGATCTAGAGAGGAAAGTAAGCAACACAAATGAGGAGTAAAGGGGATATAACAACAATGGAGGTGGTTCACAGGTGCAAGTATGTCCAGATCCATATTGATGCTATCCTTGTCACAACAAGATTGTTGGTCCACCATCTCCTCCACAGCAGTCACAGCACACAACAACAATGGGAGGATACTGTGGAGAAGGGTCCACACAATTTGGAATGTAGGAGCACTATTAGAAAACTCTTTTGTGTCAATTGCTTTATGTGTGTTGATTCTCTGTATCAATTGCTTTAAGTCTTCTTCATCAATTGTCTTTAGTGCCCAATTTGAATCCATAATAAAAAGTTCATTACTAAATAACATTGTTTGATACGAAATAATACATAATAAGAAGTTCATTATTACATAACATCATATAAGCACCTAGACTACTGAGTGCAATGGAGACATTTGCCCTTGCGAAAAGCATCAGGGTTCTCCTCCATTGCGTCCTTTGCACGGCGTGCATGCTCAAGCTTCTTCTTCTTCTCCTCCCTGCATTCAGCAACACGCCTGATTTCCTGCTCGTCTACTTGTTGTTGCTCGGTCGAAAGCTCATCTCGTCTTTTCTCTATCCTCTTTTTATCCTCTGCATCCCACTATTTAAGATTCTCCAACCACTTCTTATCTTTCTGGGAGATTTGCGTATCAATTCAGTGCTCAAATCACAGAGCTGTGGAGGAGTCTAGAAAACATGTACTCCATCCATTTCGTTTTAGTTGTCGCTGGATAGTACAAAATTGAACTATCCAACGACAACTAAAAAGAAACGGAGGGAGTAATGATTAGTACCAAAACAAAACATGTACCACTTCGTATGAAAACTGTTAACTAATTAAAAAATTATTCTCACCATTAAATTCATCTGGCGCTGAACAGTCGTTGGCTCAAATGCATAGTTAGCACACATCCAATATCTCTGTCGATAAGTGTCATGATCCTCGGATTTGTCAACCTTGTAAAGATCACCACAAAAACACATAGGCATTGGAACACCAGTTGGCAAAGTCAGCGGGTCAAAGACAGTTCCGGTCAAAGGACCCTTCTTAAGTTTTATAAGACTCACAAATATTAATTATTACATTTAGTATAATACTTACCTTTGTTTAGCAGATTTACCGCACCTAGAGATTATATAAATGAAAGGAAATGTGCCCTTGGGCCATTTCTAAGTATTTTGGTGATTGAGTGCCAACACAAGTACTTAAGTGTTAATCTATGTCAATTGATGGACAAAGTGCAAATCAAGAGTAAAGGTATGTTTCTAAGACTTAGTACATTGTTTTAGAGACTAATGTATTGTGTCTAAGTGCTAGAAACAGGAAAAGACCAATTTGGACAAGACTTGGCTAAGCAGCCAAGACTCTGCGCAGTCTAGGTGCACCGGACTGTCCGGTGGTGCACCGGACAGTGTCCGGTGCGCCAGGCTGGCGACTGTCAACTGGTTGCTCTCGGGAAGAGATTAACGGCGTACGGCTATAAATCACCGGAGTGTCCGGTGGTGCACCGGACTGTCCGGTGAGCCATTCACAGGCGAAGTCGTCGCTCTCGGGAAGCGATTAACGGCGTATGGCTATAATTCACCGGACTGTCCGGTGAGGCACCGGACTGTCCGGTGAGCCAACGGTCAGCCGGGGCAAAGGTCGGCCGAGGATTCCGCGCGTGTCGCGTGGCCGAGCCAACGGTCAGAAGGGGGCACCGGACTGTCCGGTGTGCACCGAACAGTGTCCGGTGCGCCAACGGCTCTGAATCTGCAACGGTCAGCTTCGCCAAATAAGGAAAGAGATCCGCACCGGACAGTGTCCGGTGGTGCACCGGACTGTCCGGTGCGCCAGGCGACAGAAGGCAAGAATTGCCTTCCTGGAATGCTCTCAACGGCTCCTAGCTGCCTTGGGGGTATAAAAGGGACCCCTAGGCGCATGGAGGAGTACCCCAAGCATTCCTAAGCACCAAGACTTCAATTCCATGCATTCGATTCTTTGTGATAGCAACTAGAGCTCCGTTTGAGTAGAGAACTCTTTTGAGTTGTGTTGAGAGCTCGTGTTGTGACTTGTGTGCGTGTGTTGCTCTGATTTTGTGTCTTGTGTGCGTTTCTCATCCCAACCTTACTTTCGTGATTCTTTGTGAACATCTTTGTAAGGGAGAGAGGCTCCAAGTTGTGGAGATTCCTCGCAAGCGGGATATAGTAAAGCAAAGCAAAACACCGTGGTATTCAAGTGAGTCTTTGGACTGCTTGAGAGGGGTTGATTGCAACCCTCGTCCGTTGGGACGTCACAACGTGGAGTAGGCAAGTGTTGGACTTGGCCGAACCATGGGATAACCCACTATGTCATCTCTGTGTTGATCTTCTTGTGGTTATTGTGTTTTGCAAGAACTCTTCTCTAGCCACTTGGCTTTATTGTGCTAACATCTAATCAAGTTTTGTGGCATTAAGTTTCAAGTTTTACAGGATCACCTATTCACCCCCCCTCTAGGTGCTCTCAATTGGTATCGGAGCCATTCTCTTCAAGAAAGGGACAAATCGCCCGAAGAGATGGATCCTAAGGGCAAGGGGATAGTGGTCAATGATAAGGAGAAGGAGTCCTTCGTCAATGATCCAAAGGATGACAAGCCTACTGACTCGGGGTCGGGCTACAAAAGAAAAGACGGGAAGAAGAAGAAAACAAGGCGCATTAAGGAGATAATCTACTATGACAGCGATGAATCTTCCTCTTCCCAAAAGGACGACGACAACGACTACGAGAAAAGGAAGACGGTTAATTCAAACTTTTCCTTTGATTATTCTCGTATTCCGCAAAGTACCAATGCTCATTTACTCTCCATTCCACTTGGTAAACCTCCTCACTTTGATGGAGAAGACTACGGATTTTGGAGTCACAAAATGCGTAGTCACTTGTTCTCTCTCCATCCAAGCATATGGGAGATAGTAGAGAGTGGAATGAAATTTGATAGTACTGATAGTCCCATGTTCATTAATGAGCAAATTCACAAAAATGCACAAGCTACTACTGTTCTTCTAGCTTCATTGTGCAGGGACGAATACCATAAGGTGAGCGGCTTGGATAACGCCAAGCAGATTTGGGACACCCTCAAGATCTCACATGAGGGGAACGACGTCACCATGCTCACCAAGATGGAGTTGGTGGAAGGCGAACTTGGGAGATTCACAATGATCAGGGGCGAGGAGCCAACCCAAACATACAACCGGCTCAAGACCCTCGTCAACAAAATAAGGAGCTATGGAAGCACGCGATGGACGGACCACGACGTCGTCCTCCTAATGCTAAGGTCTTTTACCGTCCTTGATCCACATCTTGTGAACAATATTCGTGAGAATCCTAGGTACACCAAGATGACGCCCGAGGAGATACTTGGAAAGTTTGTAAGCGGGCGGATGATGATCAAGGAGGCTAGATACGTTGATGATGCATTGAATGGCCCAATCCAAGAGCCTCAAACCATTGCTCTCAAAGCAACAAGGAGCAAGGAGGCGCTACCTAGCAAGGTGGCGCAAGTTGAGGCGGCCGGGCTTAATGATGAAGAAATGACCCTCATCATCAAGCGTTTCATGACGGCGCTAAAGGGTCGCAAGGGGCATCCCAACAAGAACAAGACAAAGGGGAAGCGCTCATGTTTCAAATGTGGTAAGATTGGTCATTTTATCGCTAATTGTCCCGATAATGATAGTGACCAGGAACAAGGGAACAAGAGGGAAAAGAAGAAGACTTACAAGAAGGCTAAGGGCGAGGCACACCTTGGCAAGGAGTGGGACTCGGATTGTTCGTCGTCCGACTCCGACAACGAAGGACTCGCCGCCACCGCCTTCAACAAATTGTTCCTCTTCCCCAACGAGCATCACACCTGCCTCATGGCAAGGGAAAAGAAGGTAAGCACTCGTGATACTAGTACTTACGCTTCCTCAAGTGATGAAGAATCTAGCGATGATGAAATAGACTATTCATGTTTATTCAAGGGCCTAGATAGAACTAAGGTTGACAAGATTAATGAATTAATTGATGCCTTGAATGATAAGAATAGGTTATTAGAAAAGCAAGAGGATCTTTTGTATGAAGAACATGATAAGTTTGTAGAGACACAAAAATCCCTTGCTTTAGAAATTAAAAGGAATGAAATGCTCTCTTGTGAATTGTCTACATGCCATGACTCTATTTCTAGCTTAAAGAGCATAAATGATGATTTAAATGCTAAGTTAGAAATAGCTAATAAATCAACATCTTGTGTAGAACATGTTGCAATTTGCAATAGGTGTAAAGATTTTAATGTTGATGCTTGTAGTGAACGCCTAGTTTCAATTTCTAAATTGAATGATGAAGTGGCTAGTCTTAATGCCCAACTTAAGACTAGCAAGAGTGAATTTGACAAAATAAAATTTGCAAGGGATGCCTACACGATTGGTAGACACCCCTCAATTAAGGATGGTCTTGGCTTCAAGAGGGAAGTCAAGAACTTAACAAGCCATAAGGCTTCCATCTCCGCCAAGGAGAAAGGGAAGGCCCCTATGGCTAGTAGTACTCAAAAGAATCATGCTTTCATGTATCATGATAGGAGACATTCTAGGAATGCTTATAGAAGTTATGATGCTTTTGATTCTCATGCCATGTTTGCTTCTAGTTCCTCTATTATGCATGATAGAAATTTGGCTAGGAAAAATGCTATGCCTAGAAGAAATATTGTTCATGTTCCTAGAAAAGTAAACAATGAACCTTCTACAATTTTTCATACTTGCAATGCTTCCTTTGCTATTTGTAGAAAGGATAAGAAGGTGATTGCTAGGAAGTTAGGGGCAAGATGCAAGGGAGATAAAACTTGCATTTGGGTCCCTAAGACCATTGTGACTAACCTTGTAGGACCCAACAAGTGTTGGGTACCTAAGACCCAAGTCTAAATTTGCCTTGCAGGTTTATGCATCCGGGGGATCAAGCTGGATTATCGACAGCGGATGCACAAACCACATGACGGGGGAGAAGAAGATGTTCACCTCCTACGTCAAGAATAAAGATTCCCAAGACTCAATCGTATTCGATGACGGGAACCAAGGCAAGGTGAAAGGGTTAGGAAAAATAGCTATTTCATCCGAGCACTCCATTTCCAATGTGTTTTTAGTTGAGTCGCTTGGATATAACTTGTTGTCTGTGAGTCAGCTTTGTAATATGGGATATAACTGCTTATTCACAAATGTAGATGTGTCTGTCTTATAGAAGGAGTGATGGTTCATTAGCTTTTAAGGGTGTATTAGACGGCAAACTCTATTTAGTTGATTTTGCAAAAGATGAGGCTGGTCTAGATGCATGCTTAATTGCTAAGACTAGCATGGGCTGGCTGTGGCATCGCCGTTTAGCTCATGTGGGGATGAATAACCTTCACAAGCTTCTAAAGGGAGAACACGTGATAGGTCTAACTAATGTAACTTTCGAAAAAGATAGACCTTATGCAGCTTGTCAAGCAGGTAAACAGGTGGGAATCTCTCATCATACCAAAAATGTGATGACCACATCAAGACCTTTGGAGTTGCTTCATATGGACCTCTTCGGACGCGTCGCCTATCTAAGCATAGGAGGAAGTAAGTATGGTCTTGTTATAGTTGATGATTTTTCCCGCTTCACTTGGGTATTCTTTTTGCAGGATAAATCTGAAACCCAAGGGACCCTCAAGCGCTTCCTAAGAAGAGCTCAAAATGAGTTTGAGCTCAAGGTGAAGAAGATAAGGAGCGACAACGGGTCCGAGTTCAAGAACCTTCAAGTGGAGGAGTACCTTGAGGAGGAAGGGATCAAGCACGAGTTCTCCGCTCCCTACACACCATAGCAAAATAGTGTGGTAGAGAGGAAGAACAGGACGCTCATAGACATGGCGAGGACGATGCTTGGAGAGTTCAAGACCCCCGAGCGGTTTTGGTCGGAAGCCGTGAACACGGCTTGCCACGCCATCAACCGGGTCTACCTTCACCGCCTCCTCAAGAAGACTTCGTATGAGCTTCTAACCGGTAACAAACCCAATGTGTCCTACTTTCGTGTATTTGGGAGCAAATGCTATATTCTAGTGAAGAAAGGTAGAAATTCTAAGTTTGCTCCCAAAGCTGTAGAAGGGTTTTTGTTAGGTTATGACTCAAATACAAAGGCGTATAGAGTCTTCAACAAATCATCGGGTTTGGTTGAAGTCTCTAGCGATGTTGTATTTGATGAGACTAATGGCTCTCCAAGAGAGCAAGTTGTTGATCTTGATGATGTAGATGAAGAAGACGTTCCAACGGACGCGATTCGTACCATGGCAATTGGAGACATGCGACCACAGGAACAAAAGGAGGAAGATCAACCCTCTTCCTCAACAATGGTGCATCCCCCAACTCAAGACGATGAACAGGTTCATCAAGAAGAGGCGTGTGATAAAGGGGGAGCACAAGATGATCATGTGATGAAGGAAGAAGCACAACCGGCACCTCCAACCCAAGTTCGAGCGACGATTCAAAAGAATCATCCCGTCGACCAAATTCTGGGTGATATTTGCAAGGGAGTAACTACTCGCTCTAGATTAGTTAATTTTTGTGAGCATTACTCTTTTGTCTCTTCTATTGAGCCTTTCAGGGTAGAAGAGGCCTTGCTAGATCCGGACTGGGTGTTGGCCATGCAAGAAGAGCTCAATAACTTCAAGCGTAATGAAGTTTGGACACTGGTGCCTCGTCCCAAGCAAAATATTGTGGGAACCAAGTGGGTGTTCCGCAACAAACAAGACGAGCACGGGATAGTGACAAGGAACAAGGCTCGACTTATGGCAAAAGGTTATACCCAAGTCGCAGGTTTGGACTTTGAGGAGACTTTTGCTCCTGTGGCTAGGCTAGAGTCCATTCGTATTTTGCTAGCATATGCCGCTCACCATTCATTCAGGTTGTTCCAAATGGATGTGAAGAGCGCTTTCCTCAACGGGCCAATCAAGGAGGAGGTGTACGTGGAGCAACCCCCTGGTTTCGAGGATGAACAGTACCCCGACCACGTATGTAAGCTCTCTAAGGCGCTCTATGGACTTAAGCAAGCCCCAAGAGCATGGTATGAATGCCTTAGAGACTTTTTAATTGCTAATGCTTTCAAGGTTGGGAAAGTCGATCCAACTTTATTCACTAAGACTTGTGATGGTGACTTATTTGTGTGCCAAATTTATGTCGATGACATAATATTTGGTTCTACTAACCAAAAGTCTTGTGAAGAGTTTAGCAGGGTGATGACTCAAAAGTTTGAGATGTCGATGATGGGCGAGTTGAACTACTTCCTTGGGTTTCAAGTGAAGCAACTCAAGGACGGCACCTTCATCTCCCAAACAAAGTACACACAAGACTTGCTAAAGCGGTTTGGGATGAAGGACGCCAAGCCCGCAAAGACTCCAATGGGAACTGACGGACACGTCGACCTCGACAAAGGAGGTAAGTCTGTTGATCAAAAAGCATACCGGTCCATGATAGGTTCTTTGCTTTATTTATGCGCTAGTAGACCGGATATTATGCTTAGTGTATGCATGTGTGCTAGATTTCAATCTGATCCAAGGGAGTGTCACTTAGTGGCTGTGAAGCGAATTCTTAGATATTTAGTCGCTACGCCTTTCTTCGGGATCTGGTATCCAAAGGGGTCTACCTTTGACTTAATTGGATATTCAGACTCCGATTATGCTGGATGTAAGGTCGATAGGAAGAGTACATCAGGGACGTGCCAATTCTTAGGAAGGTCCCTGGTGGCATGGAGTTCTAAGAAACAAACTTTCGTTGCCCTATCCACCGCTGAGGCCGAGTATGTTGCCGCAGGACAGTGTTGCGCGCAACTACTTTGGATGAGACAAACCCTCAGGGACTTTGGCTACAATCTGAGCAAAGTCCCACTCCTATGTGATAATGAGAGTGCTATCTGCATAGTGGACAATCCTGTTGAGCACAGCCGCACAAAGCACATTGACATCCGGCATCACTTTTTGAGAGACCACCAGCAAAAGGGAGATATCGAAGTGTTTTATATTAGCACCGAGAACCAGCTAGTCGATATCTTTACCAAGCCTTTAGATGAGAAGACCTTTTGCAGGCTGCGTAGTGAGCTAAATGTCTTAGATTCGCGGAACTTGGATTGATTTATAGCATACATGTGCTTATGCCTTTGGTCATGTTCCTTATGTATTTTGTTGTTTACTTATGGTGCTCAAGTTGTACAAACACTCCCCGGACCTCACAAGTCCTTTTTGCAAGTGATGCACATATTTAGGGGGAGATGTGCTACAACTTGACCCTTTGAGACTAACCGTGTGCTTGAGTTTGCTTGATTTAGTCTCAAAGGTGGATTGAAAGGGAAAGGTGGACTTGGACCATGCAAGACTTCCACTGCACTCCGATGAGAGGGTAACTTACTCCAAGTCTATCTCAATATCCTTATTGCCTTGGTACTCTTATTTGATGATTTTGGTGAGGCAATGGGGTTAAAGGGCCAAGATTGATCCCGTTTTGGTGCTTGATGCCAAAGGGGGAGAAAATAAGGCCAAAGCAATCAATGGATCAGCTACCACTTGAGAATTTTGAAAATAGTAGAATAGAGCTTTTGGTTTGTCAAAACTCTCTTGTTGTCTCTTTTGTCAAAAGTTGGCTTCCTGTGGGGAGAATAGTTGATTATGGGAAAAAGGGGGAGTTTTTGAAATCGTTGATCAATTTCTTTTGGAACAACTCTCTTTATGTCTCAACAAGTGTGTTTGACTTAGAGATAGGAAATTGAGGTTGATTTGCAAAAACAAAACCAAGTGGTGGCAAAGAATGATCCATATATGCCAAATGTGAATCAAAACAAATTTGTGTTCTCATTTGCATTGATGTTGCACTTCTTTAGTTGCTTTTTGTTGTGTTGGCATAAATCACCAAAAAGGGGGAGATTGAAAGGGAAATGTGACCTTGGGCCATTTCTAAGTATTTTGGTGATTGAGTGCCAACACAAGTACTTAAGTGTTAATCTATGCCAATTGATGGACAAAGTGCAAATCAAGAGTAAAGGTATGTTTCTAAGACTTAGTACATTGTTTTAGAGACTAATGTATTGTGTCTAAGTGCTAGAAACAGGAAAAGACCAATTTGGATAAGACTTGGCTAAGCAGCCAAGACTCTGCGCAGTCTGGGTGCACCGGACTGTCCGGTGCGCTAGGCTGGCGATTGTCAACTGGTTGCTCTCGGGAAGCGATTAACGGCGTACGGCTATAAATCACCGGACTGTCCGGTGGTGCACCGGACTGTCCGGTGAGCCATTCACAGGCGAAGTCGTCGCTCTCGGGAAGCGATTAACGGCGTACATCTATAATTCACCGGACTGTCCGGTGAGGCACCAGACTGTCCGGTGAGCCAACGGTCAGCCGGGCCAACGGTCGACCGAGGATTCCGCGCGTGTCGCGTGGCCGAGCCAACGGTCAGAAGGGGGCACCGGACTGTCCGGTGTGCACCGGACAGTGTCCGGTGCGCCAACGGCTCTGAATCTGCAACGGTCGGCTTCGCCAAATAAGGAAAGAGATCCGCACCGGACAGTGTCCGGTGGTGCACCGGACTGTCCGGTGCGCCAGGCGACAGAAGGCAAGAATTGTCTTCCTGGAATGCTCTCAACGGCTCCTAGCTGCCTTGGGGGTATAAAAGGGACCCCTATGCGCATGGAGGAGTACCCCAAGCATTCCTAAGCACCAAGACTTCAATTCCGCGCATTCGATTCTTTGTGATAGCAACTAGAGCTCCGTTTGAGTAGAGAACTCTTTGAGTTGTGTTGAGAGCTCGTGTTGTGACTTGTGTGCGTGTGTTGCTCTGATTTTGTGTCTTGTGTGCGTTGCTCATCCCAACCTTACTTCCGTGATTCTTTGTGAACATCTTTGTAAGGGCGAGAGGCTTCAAGTTGTAGAGATTCCTCGCAAGCGGGATATAGTAAAGCAAAGCAAAACACCGTGGTATTCAAGCGAGTCTTTGGACCGCTTGAGAGGGGTTGATTGCAACCCTCGTCCGTTAGGACGACACAACGTGGAGTAGGCAAGTGTTGGACTTGGCCGAAGCACGGGATAACCCACTGTGCCATCTCTGTGTTGATCTTCTTGTGGTTATTGTGTTTTGCAAGAACTTTTCTCTAGCCACTTGGCTTTATTGTGCTAACATCTAATCAAGTTTTGTGGTATTAAGTTTCAAGTTTTACAGGATCACCTATTCACCCCCCTCTAGGTGCTCTCAATAAATCGATAATATGATGGTAAAAAATGATTCTAAAAATGATTCCCAAACCGTAACCCTAACCCTATTAATCAGACATAACAGAAGAGCAAAAATAGGTAGGAAGATTACCTTGATACACAGGAATAATGGATCCAAGTCGCTAATTTAGGTTGATATTTGTCGTTTGGAAGAAGAGAAATGAGTAGAAAGAACTGACGACCGAAGTGGGATATTTATAGACACGTAGGTTGGCGTCGAGATCCATGGTGCCGAGATCCATGGCACCTACCTCAGCGCCAAAGCCGCCAAGGGTCATGGCGTTCAGATGCTGCCACATTAGGTCCATGTTTGGGTCGATTCTTACATGTACACGTCAGAATAATTGACGCCGATACCGCGATACGTTATAGCTCGGCGCCAATAGTGACCGCATTAAGCTAGGGGCACATTTTTTGAAATGAAACTGAAAAAGACGTATTTGTGAAAATAAAACTAAAAAGAGCTAAATTGCAAAAAAAAAAAAAAGACGGTCAGTATGTTGTTCATGGGGCGCAGCGCAGATTCTGATCTTGCATTTTTGATAAAAACAATCAACAAGTGAAAGACTGTACCATGTACAGTGTACAGCGGCGGCGGCGGCTAGCAATCGAATCAGGTTTCAGCGTGGAACTAACCTGCGGCAGGAGGCAACAACGCCGAGGTACAATGGCACAACTGAAAGCACTGTAATTAACGAGCCGTTCTCCAAGACGCAGCCAAAATTACAGTCTACTGGCTCCCCCCTCATGCTGCCTGCACCCCAGATTTCTTTCTCCCCTCCTCCGTCTGTCTGTCCTGTTAAAGTATACTCAGTGGAGAGTTAAAGTATACTCAGTGGAGAGAGACAGAGAGAATACAAATGACAGAACTGTTCCTTTATTGCAGTAGGGATTATGTTTATATACATGTGAGGGGGTGAGTTCCCAAGGGATGTGTCCCTTGAGAATTATCTGTCGCACCCCTTGGATTGATCACAAATACAATAATTTGTAACACTCCCCCTTGATCAATCCAAATACATTTGATCATCTGCAAGTTGTCTTCCAATATATTATCTCCTCAAAAACCCTGTGGGAAAAATAAGGAGTACACAATGTCTTTTGGATTATGAGTAGAACTCACACTGACCTCCAAAAGAAAAATATGCCTGTAATCATCATTCATAAAAAACCCAGTGGGGAAAAGTTAATGATGAAGCATATAGCTTAGTTGATATTACCTCGTTAAAAACTTTGGATGAGAAAACCTCAATAAGGCAAAACTCATATAAAGAAAAGAGTGTAATATGATGGATCAAAACAGGTCAAATATCATGGAGAATTACTCCCCCTGATCCTTGCAAGCACTTAAGTCTTCTCATACCAATCACCTCAACACAATTCTGAAAATGTTGAGTGTGGTGGAGATTTTGTGAATAGATCAGCAAGATTATCACAAGACTTTGCAAGATGTTAATGTTTCCATTTTCCTGTTTCCATCTGAACAACACAAGCTCAATTATCCTTATGGATAATGGTCTGTGGTTCAATTGAACCACAATACGACATTGTTCTCCAATGGACCTCTAGTCCAAAGAACAATAATATGTCTATAGTCATCATCTCAAAAACCCCAGTGGGGAAAATAAATGATGAGACATATAACTCAGACTAATATTTCTCCAAGATAATCTAGTCAGAAAATCTGAGAAATCAACATATCAGCCGAGTCTCCTTAAAAACCCAGTGGGAAAAATAAGGAGAGTAGTCATACTCTATTGTTGATCCATTTGAACTCTAGGGATATAAACTCATATCCTATTTCAAATACAACAATAACTATGTCATAATGTATCATCCTTGATACTTTTAATACCAAAGGGGATATGATAATAACATATCATGATATCGCGCGAAGCGATTGTTAAAATATTCTTTCCTCTTTCCAAAGGAATATGAGAATATTTTGTTTCCCCACTTATAGAGTTTGTGGCTCAATTCTCCATATTGCATGTTTCTTCCTCAATTGGAAGAATCCCTATACAAGTTTGCACAACTCAAATCAATGAGTCTTCAACTCCCTTGATGAGTTGGTTCAACTCTAATCGATGAGTTTGTTCAACTCAAATCACATGAGTGATCAACTCCAATCGATGAGTTTGTTTAACTCAAATTCATATGAGTTTTTACACTCAAATCACATGAGTGTGTTCAACTCACACCGCATGAGTTGAACCTATCACAACATCAATTATGAGATTATACCAAATCTCATGCATTATTTAAATATTACTCAAAAGCAAATCATCTAACAAAGTGGTCTTCTCTTAGAAAAAGAAGTGTTGTTACATGATTAGTCCAAATCATGATTTACACAACTAACCACGGTTATCATGTCAGATGGAAGATTGAAGTACCCTTCATATCTTAGCTTTCATGAGTAGTTTGTATATATTGGGATTTCATATACAAGTTTAGATGCTTAGGCATACAACACTATATCACGTATAGTGTAATGACAAATGAGTTTGTCATACTCATTGCCCTTCTCTTTTTAATGTGCTTGTATATTTGCTTTCAAGCAAAATATATGAATACAAAGTGTTAGTCTACAACATCATGTAGACACATACTCATAAGTTCACAAGTCTTATGATTTTCTTTGCTATTCATTTTGCGCTTGCACATCAAGCCGCAAAAGCACATAAGTTCTTTTTATAAGAACCATAAGAGAAAAAGAGCATCTCATTTCCTCCAAATCGAAGAGGTGAATTCCCATATCATGCAAAAATGAAATGAACATATCCAATGAACATTAAGGATAATTAAGCCCATTAAGCGAGTTCATCAAACTCTATTAAATTATTATCCTTTAAATGGCTTAACCATTTTTTGATGTTGTAATATGCTGCAAAATATATCATATCTTCATATGTTGGAGAATTATAGGTATCACATACAATGTACCAACAGATTTCTGAAAATTTTGGTGGACACAACGTAGATAATCTCCATGTAATGAAACAATGGAGTAGATCTCCCAGTAGTGGGCAAAACTTTTGCTGCCTGAAAGCATGGTCTCTGGGCTGATATATTCAAGGAACATACCGCAGCCAATGCTTAGGACTCCACTACCCTGTGCTTGACCAAAATTTCAAAAAAATAAAATGGAAATCACCATAAAGGTGAATAACCAACATCACATCTCCAACATATCTACTTGGGTGAACACATAGGTAATCATCATAACCATATGATGTAGACCTCTTACTGATGGGCAAATAACATTTTGCTGTCTAAAAGCTTGGTCTCAGGGCAAATAAATTCCAAGAATTTATTGCAGCCAAAGCCTAGATCTCCATCATGTGTTGAATAATCCCAAGTTCAAGATATGTGTCATATTTTACAAGAATTCATCGTTTAATTAAGTAGAACTTAACTAAAAGAATTCTTTTAGCAGTCACCATGACTGCAGCGTCCAACCTGGCTCTATAGCCCGCGACGCCTGCTTGGTCCGTGATCTTTTTGGGTAGCACGTATAGGTAATCATCTCGAAAGATGTAGACCTCATAGTGACAGGCATTTCAAATGCGGCCTAAAGCACGGTCTCTGGGCTACTAAACTCTATAAAGAATTTAGCGCAGCCAGTGCTTAGGACTCCATCACCCTATGCTTTTCCCAAAAAATGCAATATCATTTTGCATAAGGACCATTAGTTTCGACTTAATTATGTGCTATATTTTCTATGCAAACATAAAAGAATGCAAAAACAAAAGCAAGTCGAAAATATGTGAATTATAAATGTAAATAAAAATATAATTCACTAACATGTCTGCATTTTTCATAATAAAAACAGATGACTATCACAATTACATATATCATCAGCAGTCTAAATATTCAAATTTAGATACTAAATACAGATTAATATAGTAATTATGTATAAATATGAAGTCATATGTCTGAAATTGCAGAAAATAAAAAGGATAAAGTAATAAATTTCGTAAGCCTCATTAGAGGAAAAGGGCCCGTACTGTACAGCCAAATCAAAGTGGCACATAAAAGCCCACTAAGCAAGACAATAAGGGCTAGCGGTTAGGGTTTTCACCCTAACCAACCATTCCTCAGCCACCAGGCGGCGGCGGCGGCGTGCCAGCCAGCCTCGGCGCGCGTCCCCGCGACGGCGGGCGCGGGCGCTTGGCACAGCGGCCCGACAGCCAGTAGCCCGACGCGCTACTGCGCAGGAGCGCCCTAGCGGGCGCGCAGCACTGACCAGTGGGCACCGGCGCGGCCACGCACGGCCCCGGCACGGGCGCACTATCCCGGCCAGGCGATCCTTCAGGCAGCCTCCCCAGCCGGCCCACCGGCCAGCCCAGTGGCCAGCGTAGCCCAGCCGAGACGGCCAGCCCAGGCGGTCACGGGCGGCCCAGCCGACCATATAAGGGTAGCAGTTAGGGTAAAAACCCTAACTGCTCCTCCCTTCCTACAGCCGCCGTCGGCCCTAGCGCGCTCCACGGCGGCGCGCGGACAACCCGACGCGCGGGGGCGCGGGCGTGTGGCCCCCGGCCTAGAAGCGGCGGCGTGGGGCACGACCTCCTGGCGGCCCGGGCACGCGGCCCCCAGACTAGGAGCGGCGGCGCGGTGCGCAACCTCCTGGCGGCCCGAGCGCGCGGCTCCCTCGACGGGTCGAGGGCAAGGCCCCCCACGGTGCGCAGGCACGGCCTCGCATGGCGGCTTGGGCGCGGCCCCGCACGACGGCGCGGGCACGGCCCTCCACGGGTGGCGCGGTTGCGGCTCAGCGGTCGATAGCCCCGGCCAGGCGGGCCTCGGCCAACGCGAGCGCGCGGCCCTGGCGCGCGGGCGAGCCCCAGCCACGACGCTGGCCCCAGCACGGGTACATCCTAGCGCGCGGGCGCAATGGCGCTAGTCTTAGCGCTTGGACGCGGGCGCGAAGGCCCCAGCGCGGGCCCTGGCGCATCCACGACGGAGCGGGCACGCCGGCCACGGCCCCACTGGCAGCGCGGTCAGGCAGCACTGCCCCTGGCATGCGAGCCAGGCGCTGGTATAGCCTCGCTGCGCAGGAGTGGGTCCGACCCCGGCTACGCCGACAAGCAGCCTCGTTGCGGAGCAAACGCCACCGTGTGATCTCACTTATTCATTTGGTCGCATTACATGTAGACGAACACACTAGTTCTGTCCTCATCTTGTGATCAGAAAATTGGACCGTACGTAGTACCTTGTTATGGGTGTTGATAGCATTTACCACACCGTCGGTCCGTCGGTCGTAGCGTACCGCACCATCGGCCGTAGCGTACCGGTGACGACCGTCATTGGAGAGCCCTTCCTTGGAGAGCAAAGATGCTGATAACGTGTTAAAGTATACTCAGTGGAGAGTTAAAGTATACTCAGTGGAGAGAGACAGAGAGAATACAAATGACAGAACTGTTCCTTTATTGCAGTAGGGATTATGTTTATATACATGTGAGGGGGTGAGTTCCCAAGGGATGTGTCCCTTGAGAATTATCTGTCGCACCCCTTGGATTGATCACAAATACAATAATTTGTAACATGTCCCACTCCCACCCAATACGAATCGAATACCACTTCCCCCAACTGTACAACAGCGAGCTAGACGACCAAAAAAAAACCAATTTCAAACATGTCCGCTTTCCCGCCACCTCGCTGGATCACTCTCACGTCGCGCCTGTCTCCGTCTCGGTGCACACCACGTCGCACATGTCATGTGGTGTTGTGTAGGACGGGGGGGAACAGGATTCCCCGTCAGCAGCTCATAGCCTCGCACTTCACAGGGAGAGCGCGGTCGAACGCGCCGCCGCGGGACAGCAGGGTTCCCACCACCGCCATGTCGCGGCAGAACACCCCCTGGTAGACGGGGGCTGTGGAATTCACGGCTGCCGGCGCCTTCGGCATTGTCGCCGCGGTCGCGGACTTGGCCTTGGCCTTGGGTTTCGGTTTCGCCGTCTGCGCGCGGCCTGGCGGGCTTCTTGGACGGCCGCTGCCGCTCTCGGTGTTCTTGGATTTCCCGGGCACCGGCTGTGGTGGCTCTTGCGTCGCGGCTTCCTGCTTGGCCGCCAGCGCGGCCGCCGCCGCGGCGGCGTCCTTTGCCCTCTGCCTCTCGGCGGCCTCCTCGTCCAGAACGGCTGACATGACGAACGAGTAACCCTTCTGCAGCATCCTGTACAGCAGCAGCGCGGACATGCGCGCCTGGTCGCGCACCGCCTCGAGGTCACGGTGCTCGTCCACGAGCTCCAGGCGCTCTCCGAACACCACGGCGCGGTCGGGCTTGAGCTTCAGGGAGAGCAGCAGGTGCGCGCGCTCCAGCTCCGAGCGCGGGCACCCGCGCCGCACGCCCAGCAGCAGGTAGTAGTCGATGTTGCACGCCTCGCCGGCGGCGACGCGGCCGCGCAGCCCCTGGATGCGGGCCGTCAGCTTGCGGTGCGCGCCGGCGATCTCGCAGTACCGCACGCCGCCCTGCGGCCGCCACCGGGGTCCCGGGAGCTTGCCGTCCCGCAGCGCGGCGTCGTACAGGAGCTTCAGGTGGTCGAGGTCCCGGAGGCAGTCGCCGACCGCGCCCACGGACTGGAGGAGGTCGGCGCGGGCACGGAGCGCCGGGATGTAGGCAGGGTCCAGAGCCAGCGAGCGGTTGCAGTCCGCGATGGCGTCGGCCGGACGGCCACCGGCCTGGAACGCGGCGGCGCGGCCCACGAGGCAGGCGGCGGCGAACGGGTGCGGCAGCACGCCGCGGCGCGCCTCGAGGATCTTGGTGAAATGGCGCACGGCCTCGGCAGGCAGGCCGGCGTCCAGCGCCGCCATGGCAGCCGCGCGGCGCCGGAGCAGGAGTTTCACGTGCGCCAGGAGCTGGGACACGGCCTCCGACTCCGTCGCCGGGATTATGAAAAACGCCGAACTCGACTTGGATGTTTTGCCGGACGGGACGGAGGGAGCCGCGGCAGCGGTGGCGGACGACGACGAGAAGCTGTCGTCCGACCAGCACACGCTTTCGCGGCGGAAAGCCGCCGAAGCGAGGCGGCGCCCGGTCTGGAGCAGCACCATAGCGTCCTCGATGAGCCCGAGGTGGAAGCAAGCTTGGCCGAGGACCAAGTACCTGTACATGGGGGGCATCAACCATCAAGAAATCGGTCGGGTTCGCCAAGTCAAGACGCCAGTTCGTGCAATGCTCTCAAGGTTTCGTACCTCCACTGGGTGTCCGTGTTCGGGTTCTTGGAGAGGCCGGCAAGGACGCGGCGCTTGAGCTCGGAGACGTCGAAGCAGCGGAAGAAGCGGACAGGGCGAGCGTCAGGTTCCGCGTCGTCGGAGCGGTGGCGGTCGGGCGAGAGGAGCTTGGCACGGGAAATCGTGCCGAGGTCACCGGAGCCGGTGGACAGGAGGGACGCCGAAGAGGACGACGAGGTGTCCTCCCCAGAGCACGACTTGCCGCAGCTGGGGATGTAATCCCGGAGCATCTCCGCCACCTCCCTGTAGCGTCGCAGCGCGAGGAGCGCGCGCGCCCGCAGCTCCAGGGCGGCCTCCATCCGCGGCGACAGCTCCAGCGCCGCGTCGACCAGGCCGAGTGCCGCCGCCGCATCGCCGCCGCCGCCACCCTCTGGCGCCGCCGCAAGAATCTTCCTCGCCTCCCGCAGGTACTTGTCGATCACCTGACGAGAACGGAACGGAAACATCAGATTTTCCCGCAGCAAGAACAGTAGTCTTCCCTCTTAACAGGGCAGGATTGACCACTCTGAGATGAGATCATTCTTTTTGGGGAGGGGGGAGGGGAACAAACAAAACAAAGGAAACCAAAACAGGACAAGCCAGCGGACAGAATGCGCTGGAACCAAGCTGTTGCTGAACGAAACAAACACAAGGCACGCACAGCGAGCTTCAGAGATCCAAACGGTTTCACGCCCTCCTGGCATTTGGACGTCAACTGCACCAGAAGTCAAAAAGACACTACCTTGGGCTTTCGTGCAGTTCTTGAACACCAAGAAACATTCAGGTGGAATGGAAGAGAAAGGGAACCCGGCTCAAGAATGGAGTCAGCAGAGGAGGACGGGAACCAGCACTGACCTTCCTGTTGCTGAGTAGCCACTTCCTCTTCTTCTCCGGAGCAGAAGAAACCGCCATTGCCTCCCTCGCATCAATCGACGCAACCCACGCGTAGCTTGTGTCGATCCCCAAGCGAGGGGAGGACACGGATTGGGAGGAGATGGGGAGGGGGAGGAGGTAGGAACGCCGGAAGGGCAATCGAAGGCAAGAGATGGCGTGAAGAGGGAGGAGGTTATATATATGGGGCCATTACTAGCTCCCAAATCTATCGCCTCTCTCCCGGGGTACTCTATTTTCATAAGCTTTTTCTGGGCTTGAATCGAGTGGGAAAGAAATGGGGGGAATACAATTCGGAGTCAGGGATAGAGAGAGATAAATGCGATGCCAGCTTTGACTGCACTGCACCCCCACCTCCTCTCTCCTCTCTCTCCTCGCTGCTTTCCCTTTCAGAGAAAGCTTCGGTCCCTCGCCATCCTAGCTGGCCAAGATGCCCGTCCAGTCCAGCAACACCTCTCATCCTCCTCAACGGCCATCGCAGGACCAGTAATATTAAAAAAAGGTCTCACAATTTCAAAAAACCTAAAAAAAATGGGTCTCGTGTAGGGTGGTGGGCTTTTGAAAGGACAGAAATCAGTCATGCTACACCAGTGCTCCTCGATCTCTCCTTCCTCCTCACAGCGAACCATTTTAGTTCCTTTGCTTCTTCGGCCCCGTTTGGTTACCCCAAACTAAAGTTTAGCCCCTGTCCAATCGAATGTTTGAACCTCCGTTTCGGGTATTAAATGTAGTCGGATTATAAAACAAATTTGTCAGCCGAAGATTAAAAGACGAGACGAATCTAGTCCAGTTGGTTGGGTCTATATTTCATACTCCTATTTGAAAGTCAAACGCTTGATATGACCCGGGCTAAACTTTAGCAGGGGCAACCAAACACCCCCTTCCCTTCTCTCGCCATCTTTTTCCCATCTTTTCCCTTGATTCGTTTATTCGCCTCCTTATTTTAGCCTATAGCCCTATACCCGTTTTAAAGCTCAGAGGATCACATTATCAATTTGTTTTAAACAGAAAATCCGAGACCTCAAAGCTGAGGTAGCCGTTCATCATCCTGTCAGCGGCAGCACATGTTACACACAGAAAGAGTTCATTTTTTTTTAGCATCATTGGGCGTCTCACCTACCAAATACATAGATGTTGCCACTTGAATATACAAGGCGCAAATACGACCGAATTTTTTGTTTTTTAGCCCCTTTGGAGACAAAAATTTACGTTTGGACCCTCAGAAATTTAATTTGCACGTTTGGACCCTTAGCTCGGCGCCATAGGCTGTGGCGCCGAGCTAACACAGCTCGGCGCCATAGGCTGTGGCGCCGAGCTATGTGACGTGACAGTACGCGTGTCACCTAGCTCGGCGCCACAGATCTTGGCGCCGAGCTAGGAAATACCCGCAAACTACCTTTCTCTCGGCGCGTTTCTTCTCTGTTCGAATCACTTCTACCGCAAAACCCGCCGCCGCCGTTCCCGTCGAATTCGCCGCCGCCCGCCGTCGTAGCTCCGGCCGAACCCGCCCGCCCGCCCAGCTTCCAGCCCGGCTCGCCGCCGCCCGCCCGCCCCGCTCCGGCCGGTGGGTTTAGGGAGTTCCACCGAGCTCGCCGCCGCCCGGAGTGCCGCCGAGCTCGCCGCCGCCCGATTTGCTCCGGCCAACGCTCGGCCACCTCGCCAGGACCGGCCACCGCGTCTGCTCGCCACCGGCCGGCCACCGCGCCCGCTCCGGCCCCGGCAGCTCCCGCTCCCACTGCCGCCCGGTATTTTTTTTAATTTCTTAGTTTGTAAACTGTTAGCTATTGTTAGTGTTTAGTAATTAGTTAGGTATCCACTTATTTATTGTTTAGTAAATAGTTAGATATTTTGTTGTTAGTGTTTATTAAAATAGTTAGCTAGTTTGTTGCGTAGTATATTGTTAGTGTTTAGTAAATTCTTAGTGATTATATAGTTAGGATTTTGTTTAGCGCATTGATATTACATGTTTTCTGTGTTGGCAACCATCGTGTTGTCGTTTTTTCGCAGGTTCTATAAACATCACTTTACAGGGGAGGTGCTGCCAAATTTTTTACTGACAATGGGTTTTTTTTTACGTAGGTGTTCGTCCGACTTGACCTTCTCCACCGTTAGCTGGAGTCGTACGCGTTCTCAGGTATACATAGTTTTCGTACATTATTTATAGATTATGTAATTTCGTTTGATGTGTTCATTTAATATTTACTGTATAGTTATTAGTTAATATATATTTATTACTAAGTAAGTTAGTAGGCTTAAGTATGTAGCCATTATTGAGTTAGTAATCCATTTTTGCAATAGATGGACAGCCTAGTAACACTATACCATGGAGGAAGGGTGGAGATAGATGCTTATGGGAGTGTTACTTTTGATGGTATGAAGATCGTGACCATGTTGTTCGTTGAAAGACCAACTTTTGACCAGCTTTTGGCTCGAGCGTGTGAGGAGATTTGTTGCGACATAAACGACCCTAGAATATCAATTCAGGGTTTGTTGTCCCATATTACATATGGAACAGTTGTCCGACGGTTGATCTCCATTACCTCAGAAGATGATTGGGTGATATATTTAAGAATTGTGAAGACGATGGTTCCACCATGTTTGGATGTGGTTGTTCAAAAGTTACCTGTTAGTCATTGCGATGGTCCAGTCGGGTTGTCTCCACAAATGCCAAATGCATCTCGTATTGAAGCTCCTTTGGTAGAGCTTCATGAAGAAGTGGTTGTTGTGCCCGATGCTCAATCGGGTCCGCACGAGTATGGGATTTCTCGTCCTCTTCCTGGCGTTTGTGGGGCTTCTAATGCGGTGGTACCCCCCCAAGAGATCCCATTGACCCAGGATCCAGTGCACGATCATCCTAGTAAGTGTCTTCGACACATTGTTCGTATCCATCGTTATTTCGTTTGATTAGACTTTTTAATGTGGTTTTTCTTGCTCCGACACATTGCAGGATCTCCACATATGGATAATGTTGCTTATCTTGATGTGCCTGTGTCATATAATATGGACAACATATGCAGGGCATCCAATAGTGTCGATGTTCAGATTGAGGATGAGGAGGAGCCATATGAGGCTGCACGGGCCTTAGATTCTGATGATGACCGTCCGGTTCAAGAAATGACGGAGCAAGAAATTGAACTCATAAGACGTTTGTGTCCGGAGCGAGACCCTGCAGTACATGAATTTAGCAGTTTAAGTCATTCCACCCGTGCTTATGCTGAAGGACGTGACGATGAACTGCTAGAGGCTCCGGATAACGCCGACAGCATTGAGATTAAGGTAGGCTTACTTTTCAAGGACCTGCCTACACTGAGACGATGGCTACAGGAATATTCAGTGAACCGGAAGAGGCCGTTCAAGGTGAGACATTTGTATGCACAGCGTCGTTACACTGTTGTGTGCGAGGTGTCGGAATGTAATTGGAGGGTATGTGCCCGAAGGCAGAAGGACACCGGAAAGTTTAAGATCACCAAAATTGTAGGTCCACACACTTGTGCCCAGACAGAGCTGAGCACTAAGCATCGTCAGTTGACATCTACCCTGATTGCGAAAAGGATATTGGGGATATTGAAGGGTCAACCAAACTTGAAGGTGAAGTCAATTATGACCATGACTTCGGAGCTGTTTGGTTACAAGATCAAATATGGGAAAGCATGGAGGGCAAAGCAGCGAGCATGGAAGATGATATACGGGGATTGGGAGGAGGGTTATGAGAAGTTACCAGCATTGTTCAATGCAATGAAAGCAAAAAACCCAGGCATGCATTACGAGTACATCCCCAAACCTAATGAATGGTGGCACGGCAGAGAGATATTTTTTCGTGCTTTCTGGTGTTTCTCGCAGTGCGTAGAGGCCTTCAGGCATTGTCGTCCCGTGCTCTCTATTGACGGTACTTTTCTGCTTGGGAAGTATAAGGGCACATTGTTGGTTGCCATATCATGCGACGCAGACAACGCACTGGTTCCTTTGGCATTTGCTTTGGTGGAGAGAGAGAACAGAGATAGTTGGTCTTGGTTCTTGCGGCTTGTACGCATCCATGTCGTAGGCCCTGGACGCGAGGTTGGTGTCATATCTGACAGACACCAAGGTATTCTTAATGCAGTGCAAGAGCAGATTCCTGGCTACGCACCCATGCACCACAGATGGTGCACTCGACATCTAGCAGAAAATCTTCTTCGAAAGGATCATAGCAAGGCTAACTTCCCCCTTTTTGAGGAGGTATGTCGACAGTTGGAGGTTACGTTTTTCGAGGATAAGTTGAAGGAACTAAAAGATGCAACAAATGTTGAAGGTAAGAACTGGATTGCTGGATTGCTGAGGGAACCGCAGAAATGGACAAGGGCCTACGACGAAGGGGGCTGGCGGTTCAAGTTTCAGACTAGCAACATGGCCGAGTCATTTAACAGTGTGCTCAAGGGTATACGGGGCATGCAGTATCTTGATCCATATTTCGCCAGCATACAGTTGAGCAGCATGTGCTCAATAGACGAGAACCTCTACCTCATGAGGTGTCCACTCATTTGTTTTTATGCTGTTGAGTACCACTTGCCCCACAGAGTTGCTCGACAGTTCGGATTGCGCCAGGAGTTTCCAGTGGAGCCATTCTCGACTTCAATACAACTTCATAAGTGAGTTACTACATGCACTTGTTATTCTAACTAATAATTGAAATATCAGTTAGTCGCTAATATATGGTTCTAACTTTTGCAGGTTCGACAGACAGAGACAAAAGAAGGTCACGGACTTCGAGACGCACCATCGTGATTACATTGATGAATGGGACCAGCAGGGGGATCTTAACTATGAGAATGACCAGGCGCACACAAACTACAACTTCCGGAGGTATTTGATTTGGTATTCTAGTGTGACTAGGTGCAAGCTGAAGGGACAGTGGACAGCTGCAGACTACGCCGAGCAAGAATCGTCAGACGACGAAGACACAGCTTTCGACATAGCTGCTCGGCACGGGACCCAAATTGAGGCTGCTCCAATACTTGATAGAGTGGTAACTATTTCTATACTAAAATTAGAGATTTCAATTCAATGTTTTATGTCTAGTTTTGAGCATCCTAATGTCTTAACTTGTGATAGGGAAACTCTATGCTCGTATCTGTTGTTGAACTCGAGCGTATCTCACAGAGAACTTCAGATACTACTACGCTATCGTTACTATCAGTGAGTATCAATGTCTAACAGAAAACTTGTTTATTTGTATGTTGTAACATATGTCTTTAACTAACTTTTCGATTACAGAGGGTATCACGTCGTCTTCGTCGAGCAGCGGCTCGGTGTGGATGCCGGTCTCTAGCGGGCGTTGACGTGCAGCTGCCTGTGCCTCGTATGCAGCAGGACGTTCAGCCTCCCATTTCTGCAGTTGGACCATCTACAGCAGGACTCAGCTCGTCGCGATCGACGCGGGACACGTTTGAGAACGTGGCCCAGGACGACGAGGACGACGAGGACGACGACGACGACGACGACGACGACGCTGGCGCTGGCGCCGCAGGTCAGGTGGAGATTGGACCGTCTCAGTTGCAGGATGCTCCTACAACTCAGGCATCACAGCTGACACCACGTAGAAGGCGTCCACGAGACCCTTACACTCCAGGCACCGACGCTCTTGGGGCCAAGGGCAAGGGTAAGACTAGGAGGCGTTGATTTGGACTGTGTGATTTGGACTTATGCTGGAGACGTTGTGAACTATGTTATGTGTTTTGGACTATGTATTGTGGAACTTGTATTTTGGACTTTGTTTGTGGACATTGTATGAAGAACTATGTTCTGTGGATGTTTTTATATTCGATGTTATTTTGTGATGTATTATATGTTGAAATGCTTATATGTCTTATAATATGTTATTATTTGAACTGTGGTTGTTAATAAAACAAGGGGAACTCTTGCAAAAATTTTTTGTGAACTGTAAAAAACATAATAAGCAATAAGTAACGCATCTTTAGAGTTCTAAATTATTTTTGATACGTAAATACTACATAATAGGCTACAATTCTTCAGCCTGAATCACAATCTATGAGTAACTCATCTTCGGAGTCATCCGTCGCGCAATCCTCAACAACAACCTCATTCCACTTGCTGCATTGTCCTGCATCACACTTGTCACCAGTTCTTTTGTAATAATTGGCTTCTGCTTCATCTGCAGCTTGGGAGAATAGCTCATCCTCAGCCTCAGCCTCATCAGCCTTCTTCTTGTAATAAGCTGCCTCTACCTCTGCGGCGGCCTGTGACATAAACTCATCCTCTTCCTCTTGAGCACGTAATCCTGCCTCAGCTAGTGCGATGAGCTCACTCAACCTTGACGTGTCGTCCTCCTCTTCTTCATGTAATCCTGCCTCTGCGAGGGCGATAAGCTCACTCAATCTAGATGTGTCGTCGTCCTCCTCCTCCATCGTTGCCATTTTATCCTGAACATATCTCGCATGCGCCTCATCGGCCAAATAGTTTACGCCGCTTCCCATCTCTGCAAATATAATGAGAAAATTAAGTTAGCAAAGTCAGGATAAATAAATTGTACTAACATAATTATAATATCATTTATCTCACTTACTTCCCTTGAGGCGATCAGCAAGATTATCCAACATCTGTTTCTCGGCTTGAGCCACTTCCCATTCCCTTGCATCCTGTGCTCTCTTCTCATCAGCCGCCTTCAACCTCCTATACTCTGCACGCTTCGGGCTATCATAAAAGGCAGATTTTGCTTCCCTACGCATGTCGCGTATGCGATCGTTAATGTACGAATCGACGAGCCGAGATCCACAACGCATCTTCTGTCCCATTATTCTCTTGGACTCTATTGTGCGCATCACCTCTCCTTTGTCGTCGTAACTCTCCCAACTGCATTTCCTCGTCTCCTACAAAAAAATAGTAAGTACCGCTATAACATTATATCTCGTGCAAAAAAAAATACCAACCTCATCGTAATCGACCATATGTCCACAAAAATATCCAACACCAAGCTCCGAAGGAACTAATCCATACTTAGCTTCAATACCACATTTGCAGAGTACTGGATCAAATTTGACCTCTTCAGCCGCACACCCCATGTATCTCTTTTCCTTTACCTCTGGCTCTGGCCAATGGGACAAAGGACCATACAACCACTCTCTGAAACGACACTTACGCCACCCGTATGGCTGCAGGAGAAAAAATTAGTAATTTATTGTAAATAAAAACTAGTTCATACATTTAACGTAGGAATGGGCTCACATAATCAATGTTCGGACAACAGAACTGCTTGTCATGGTCTTCGTCGATGACAGCACGGTCTCCACAATCGCATCGAGGCGGTGAGTCCATCCGTCTTTCTGTTGCTACCTCCTTCTCCGCATCCGTCATTGGTGGAGGATTCGGGGGAGGAGGTACCCAACGCTTAAAACGCTCATGACTGGTCCTTCCACTCAACCAATTAACGAAAAGAAGATATCGAGGGTCGAATTTATCAGGACCATCGATCCACTGGAAAAAGAAACACCTCTGATGTCCCTAAAATAATGGAAAGATGCACTATTACATATTTAGAAAATAATGAATGCGAACAAAATTAAGTGACAAGTCATAAGCTACGTACGTCCAAAGTGCCACAAAGGTAGTAGCAGCGAGCAGCCGTGTCTGGATGTTGTGATTGATGTACCCAAGCCAGTCTGCCACAATCACAGTTAGGCACGGGGAGTTCAGGAGGAACAGGAGCATCCTTACTAGATACGTCCGGATATAACTCCCGAGGACGACCTCTCTTCTGCCACAACGCCTCTCGGTACATGTCTTTCATCTAATAAACGATTATAATTATCACTTGTACCTATTATGCTTTATAATAAGTTTACACAAACTAATAATCGAAATGATAATATAATAGGTGTATACAAATTATTAAACTAACAACCTAATATACAAAACGAATCAGTTCGAAATCATACCTTGGTCTACGAAGTGAACCAACTCAAATCTTTGAATCCAGGAGATTTTTACGAAGTTTGGAAATGGGATGAAATGAGCTGCTCTCGGCCACCCGCGCGGGCGTTTTTATAGGAATTCGTAGCTCGGCGCCAAGATCTGTGGCGCCGAGCTACGAGGCCGCGCCGCCACCACGTCAGCGCCAGGTCAGCCCTGGACGCAACTAGCCGTTGCGGCCACGTCACAGCTCGGCGCCACAGCCTATGGCCCTGTTCGGCTGGCTGCAAGCCGGCACTGTTGCAGCTGTTTGGACTGCTGCAGCTGCAATCCATAGAGAGAAAAATACTGTAGAAGCCGCAGCCGCAGCCGCAGCCGCAGCAAGCCGCAGCGAACAAGCTATATGGCGCCGAGCTGTGTTAGCTCGGCGCCACAGCCTATGGCGCCGAGCTAAGGGTCCAAACGTGCAAATTAAATTTCTGGGGGTCCAAACGTAAATTTTTGTCTCCAAAGGGGCTAAAAAACAAAAAATTCGGCAAATACGAAGCCTCGCAGATCAGAAAATACTGGGTACCACTACATGCAGGCTGGCTGCCTTTATATCCGAGTTTGTACTTCCTGTCGAGTACACCGTCACACGTATGTATATATGTATATGTTTACCAATAAATAAATTCATGTAACACAATAGGAAAATAAGAAAAAAATTATAGGCCAAAATAAATTTCATGTATGTTTAACGCTGCCCAAAAAATGGTCAATTTCCATCGACCATGGCATAACAAACAGAAATAATATAAAATTATGTCACCACACAATTGACAAAAAATATTGGAAATGTTTGGTTCCTCCGACTAAAATTTAGCTTGTGCCATATCAAATATTTGAATATCAAAGTTTTACCAGTTTCCTCTACGAATAACAAAAAGTAAGTACTTTATCTTACACCAACTCTTTCATGTGTGCCTATCTCCCTCGTCTCGTAGCTCTTGTTGTTACCTCGATCGCGACACGTTCCCTCCACGTGTTCGCCGCGCACTCTCAATCGTGTCATGTTGCCCCAGTCTCCATTTATATGGCATCCTAGCTCAAGGCTAAATAGGATTGATAGAATACTCATACCACTAAAATATATCTTATTTTTTGAAAATTCTAGGTTAGACGTGCTTGACATAGAGATTTTTTGAGATGGTTGACCAACCACAATTTTTTTAGATCTATGTGCACGAGTGAGAGTAAAGTGCGCAAAAAAACTTAGGTATCTGTGTGGACATAGTCTATGATCCTAGATGGTTGAGAAGTAACTACCTCTGGGTCAGGAGTGGCTGAGGGTTTTATAAATAGTATTTCTTTTGCTCCCATTTGATAACGTGGTGAGTATGTTTCCAACTACGTACATAGAAAGCCGACGATGTTTGAAGCAAGTTTTGGCTAATCTTCTATTATCATTTCTAGCATTTTAACATAGCTAATAGTGTTTCATTTGTTCCATTCACACATAATATTGCAGCAAAAGGAAATAAACATCACTTTCATCGTGTTCCAAATGCCACCATCGCCATAATGAGTCTCTATTGATGCTTGGACATCGGGTAATCACATTTTTAGCCAACTCACTCATTATAGAGAAACTCCATTATTGTAGCATAGCTTAGTCAATCTAACTCAAATACTAACAAAAGTTAATGAATTCAGCTAAACTCTAGTCATTGTTACTGAATCAGTGAGCACTTTAATCATGCGACAAATCTGAGTTAAGAGTGTTTTGGGTGTATGCTTGTTATCTATTAATCTATACCATATATAATCCATCAATTTAAACTTTCCAAAAAAACCCACCCAACCAAACCATCTCCCACACCCATAAACTCCAATACATGCACCAAATAAATTGCACACAGACTGAACACAACTTCAAAATCAATAGTTCAGATAATTGTCTTAGTTTTTTAACACAACATCAAAACCGATAAAAACAATCGCTGGTCTAATTCTCGTGGTTTTTTGACCAGCGGATTTTTTTTTGGGATTATAGTTGGGTTAACAACAGCAGGCGGCCTTTCGTTCTGCAGAAACACGGCACTGGGCAAAAGCCTTCTTGTGAAGTCTACGTGCTAGACTGCTAGTAGGCGTTTATGCGTACAGATACATCTTTCAGAAGTGCTGTATGCGTGCAGAAAATACAAGAATATGGGGACGGTGACTCCATAGCAAGAGCAACATGAAACGCTCGCGGGAAGGGTGGTAAAAGTAAACTGCTGGTTACGTTACGTGGGCAAACATACGATGGGTGTGGGGTACGCAATACGAAAGCCTGGTTCTTAAATACGCTCTGTGCGAGGCAGGACCTGCCGTATTTATACGGCGGGCGCGGGCCTGACGTTCTGCATGCGGGGTAGGCCACGCGGGCAACAGGTTTGTTTCTGGGTAACGGCCTCTGTGGTGTCGACCTGACGTCACCGGAGAAAGTTACTCCTGCTTTCACGGAGGAAGGAGTGGATTTACCGTAAATTTGTAGTGATTTCTGACTGATGCGCCGTTTGGTTTGCCAAATGTAGTGATTTATTAGATCAGAGCTAACAAGTTTGAATAGGACAATATCAATTTTTAGTATAGTATCTGATTACAATTTGACTTAAACAAACAAGGTTCAATGTAATCGATTACCGTTGAACGTTACGAATATGTGAACCGAACAGCACATGAATTCTATTAAGTATACAATACGTATATGTTGCCAAAATACATCCCAGGACACGCTTTGAGCGATATGTATCTAGTACATCATAAATATGTACCGTAGTTTTCGTGTAGGTTTAGAAAGTTCTTGGATTTTCGGATTGTGCGAGATATTTTTTTCTACAAACCTAGCTAGAAACTTTGATGCGTGGGGAAAAAAATCTTGATAATTGTTATGATCAAAATATCAGCGTGCTCGCTTCCGTCCCGTCCGGGTGGTGCTAGCTGCGTGGGCATCTATTATGACCGCATACACATGCACTCACGAGTAAGCGAAGAGAAAATGGATGAACACACGGGAGAGGCTGTTTGTTTGTTGCGAGATCGTGATTCTTTTCAGCAGTTGGATCGGTCACGCGCTCGCTGCTCGCATGATCGCATCGCATGACGCGCCCTATCCACCGCACGAGAAGCGCAGGGCTAGCTTAGCTCCCGGCTCTGAATGATGCAGTGGCGTACTAATTAAGCGTCGACAGCGCTGCGCCGCCGGTGGGCAATTTATTATTTGCCGGCGAGCCCGACCGGCGGAGCTGCCGCGCGCCGGTCGATCGGACTAGTAGAGTGCATGCCGCAGAAGCAAGCCACGGTGGCCGCGACCACGCCCAGCACCAGCTACACGAGCTGCTCTGCTATACTGGAGTACACAACGCTAGCCGCGGTACACGGCGACGCCCTTCGCGGCTTTGAATACCTTTCCCTTTTCCGCGTCTCCCCCTACCCGGCTTTACCTCCCCATTGCCATTGAATGGCTTGTCACGTGGACGCCGCCGGGCGCCGAGGAGACGTCACCGTCGTCCTCGGCCGCTTTATTATTACACCCGAGCCGAGCCCCGGCCGCGCGCGCCAGCCTTTTCCCAGTTCCCACCCCCCGGCCCCGCCGAGCCCACGTTCGCGTCGCCGTCGTCCGCGTTCCGTTGCTCTGCTGCCTTTTCCTTTTACGCCGTCGTCGCGTTCCGTTCCGTCGCCCATCGCTGCATATTTGTTCGCTTCCCGCGTCTCCCGTTTCCCAGGCCAGCTGCTGTGTGTATGTGTACGACACGACGATCCGTGGCCGCTACAGGAGATCGATGGGGGCGACGAGTGGCCGGACACATACGAACGGAGATGTACGTATGTGTGTGTGATCGTACGTGCAAGGTGCAACGTACGCACGACGGCGCACAGCATACGTTATTTGCATCAGTGGTACTCCTCCGTCCGAGGGGCCGGGGGGGGGGGGGGGGGGGGGGCACAGAATCAGGCAGGGAAATATATGCACGCATCACAGGGCATGCAGTAGGTCGATGGATCCATCTGTTCTGTGTACGCGCAAAGGCCCGCTGAAAGCACGGTTCGCTCGTTGGTAGGTAGGTACTACTGGTAAGGCACCGAACGGCGTGCTATATATCGATCGGGCCACGTTAAACTGAGGTTCATGTGTCTAGACGACAGCAGATT
This sequence comes from Zea luxurians, assembly GCA_029449295.1. Lineage (NCBI taxonomy): Eukaryota > Viridiplantae > Streptophyta > Magnoliopsida > Poales > Poaceae > Zea > Zea luxurians. The sequence continues at coordinate 44,230,050 of JAOPSE010000008.1, read as the reverse complement.
AGACATGGCTTTACGAGATGCATGGCAGCCACCCATCAGGCTACGTTGAGCTGGTCTTCATGTCTAGCCGATCGACGGTCTAAACATGCATGATATTACGGAGGGGTCGTTTTTTGTGCCAAGTCTCAGCCCCAAAAGTACGAGCCCGAAGCAGCCTAGAATCTGCAAACATTAAAACCCCTCACCTCATTAATAAATCACACATAAAATAAAAATGGTTCGCTCGTCTCTATTAATCAGGTTACTTGCTCGGAAAGCATGCATGCATGCATGCCTGCCTGCCTGCAGCTTAATTTTGGGGCTCTGGATCAAGTTGTCATTTCTCCGACCACGGATCGGAGGCACACGGACCACGTAACGTAACCTTGGGGCCAGCTAGCTAGTTGTAGCTGTAGCTCGGCGGCAGTTCCATATCAATCAACCAGTGCGTGGTTAGTTAGTTTACTCGTTCAGCGAGCGTGCGCAACAAGCAAAATCCATTCGCGTGAAGAAAAAAAAATCGTAGGTGGCTGTCGCGCGCGCGCGCCCGTGTTGTTGCTGTTTGGACGGGGTCACCCCTAGAAACGACTACTACTAGTCTACTACGTACGTGCATGCTTCGAAAACTGGATAAAACTGTTTGTAAATATATAGGGTCTGTTTGGTTGCCTACATCTGCGCGTGCTTGCATCACAGGATGCGGGTAGCTGCTGTTTGGTTGCTGTGAGCCAGGCTATACGCGTGCGAGCTCTGTGTTTGGTTGCCTGCATATAGATTTGGATCCAGGCTCGCACGATCTTTAAAGCGCCTTGGGCCAGGCTCACCAGATACGAGCAGATTGGTCGCATCTCCAGAGCCAGGCTCCAGTGATCCTGGCTCACACAGCCAGGTTGGCGAGAGAAACCAACCAAACAGACCCATAGTCGTCGCGCACCCTCCTCCATTTCTACACATCACGCAGCAGAAAGTAGGCCTAGACATTTGAGATTGGGTATTCAAAAATTCAAAATATCAAAGAAATTAGTGCTCTAACACTATTTTTTATAATACATTATTGACAAGTTACTATATATCACCAAAAACTTAGGTATTCAATGAATACCCATGAAACCCGTGGGCCCGCCCCTGTCACGCAGTATTGTTGTTCTACTCCACTCCAGCATATGTCTCCATGCAGCATGTGTTTGCTTCACTTCGCTCCACAGCCTGTCCACGTCGTCGTGCCATGCCATGCCAGTTGGCAGTACACGTTGCTACCACTGCCTTTCGTTCCGCTTCGTAAGGAAAAAGACCCTAAACTATTGCCAGATTATTAGACGAGGAGGGGGCACTGCATGCGGCCAGCCCAGCCAGCTTGCCTACTACGTCTACGTGTAACGTGTGCCTGCCATGATGGCCCAGCACGTCCGCGCGCCAGTTGTCGACCTACTACTGGGGCTCTACTGTTCCCATTGGCCAGTAGTGTGCTTTAGGACAGGTAAGCCTACCCCTGAACTCTCAACAGCTTGTAGACTAGATACGCTTTCCATTGGTCTACGTGTACCATTGGGCCATATACAGACCAAGACACCCTGTCACTTCCGACAAGCTAAGCTAGCTCACGCGTGGGCCTCACCACGGAGTATGAAAGCTTGCTCTCCAAGGTCCAAGCTCTCCACACACTCCACAGTCGTATCCATACTTCCATACCGAACTGCATTCATATTTTTTTATGCATTTGTACTCTCTCCTTTTTACGCATGTGTGTGATTTCTCTGACAGGGCGCAATCTATTAGAGGCTACTGATTCATAACGTAACAAACTATCGTCAAGTAAGCTAAGCTTGCCATGTGATTATTTGTAGCGGCAGTATTTTCACATGCATGAGATCGAGCGCGTTTCTTTTTCAAGCAAGCATGCCTGTTCTCGATCGCAAAGCTTGAAGGATTTTTAATGTGCATGTGACGTGTTTGCTGTAGTAAAAATCTCTACTATGTAAGTATTTTATTGGATATATTAGGTGATCATTATTACAAGTACTTTAGGGCTTTTACACGCACATGCATGCGCGTAGCGCTTGTGCTAAAGGGAGAAACGTAGCTAAATATATGTCAATTATTAGCTGTACGTTCTTTTTTATTTCCTTCAAAAGCATTGCACCGGTAGATCTCTCGCTACTAGTAGAGGATACACACATAATCATACAGGAATATAGGTGTCGCCCTAAGGGAGTGTACAACACCCAATTAAATGAGTCTTCTCTTGGGAGATCTGCTATATATAGCTAAGTGAAAAAAAAAATCAAAAGATGGGGCTCTTCCGATCCATCTCTACACAACCTTCTATGCGTAATGTGTCTTGATGACTGTAATCTGTTAGTTGTCTCTTATATTTAGAAAACCATTGCAATGACCTAGAGTTGTACATGTCCTAACACGCGGTGCCAAACCAGTATTTAATCGAAGGATTTGGTTGGTTTATCACGTCGGTCTGGACCGGTTGTTTGTTCAAACGAAAGCATCTGGCCAAAATCAAGGCTTCAGGATCAAGCAACGACTTGATTTGCTTCGTTTCTCAGAAGTTAGACTAATTAACCAGTCCCTCGATAGGTTAAGCTCAGCGCTCTCTTCATTACAGCTGGCTAGCTGTGGATAGCCATTCTCGATTAGATATGCAACTATGCAAGCACAAGCTGCTAGTGTTCCGTCATTATCGTGACTAACTGTCGCTTCGCAAATTAACTGCCAGCTGGCCTCCCATGTTTCGTCTATAAGAACACATCATACCAGCTACAATCATTAAAAATCAACTTAACATATGAGAATCGAAAAAAACAGTACATAATGATATTTGCCTGATGCAAATGGAGCTGAAAAATATGTTGTCTGGGTGCATATATATTGCTACATTAAACTGAATTATTTGCTCCAACGCAGTGTAGAAAAATATGCATTTTTAGGGCTAGTTTAGAAACTCCATTTTCTCTAGAGAATTCGTTTTTCCTAATAAAAAATAAAGTATTTTTTTCTTGAAAAATGTAAATCCCTTGAAAAAATAGTTTCCCAAACCGCCCTTATATTAAAAAAGATGTGCATTTTTTTTCTGCTGGTAGCCGCTAGTAGCATAGCAGTACCAGTGTACCACTCATTGATCCATTTCCTTCGGCCGCGCCCGTTGCGGAAGTGTACAGTACCTCGCTGAATTGCTGACGTAACGCATTAATTCCTTGATTATTCTCGTGTCCTAGCTAGCTACTCGATCCCGAGAATTTTGCAAACATGACACCGGCTACGGAGGGCTTCAAACTTTTGGCACCGCGGTCGTGGCAATTGAAAGCGTGGCATTGAAATCTCCCTCGTTTTGCAAATTTAGCATCGCGCGCGCTTAATGGTGTTTAGCCCTTGTGCAGTTCCCGTGCTGCCCTCGCTCCGTTAGAGACTTGTCGCCGTCTTCCTCTTCTACCGTCGCCCGTAAAGCTCCCGTATTCCATTCTCTCTGTCTTCTGTCTCCTCTCCTCCTCTTGCTCGCCCGATCTCTGCTCGCCCTAGCCGTCGTCTTCCTCGAGCTACTTTGTTCGTCTCCGCGCACTGGGCCCTGTCCTTTTCTGGATCTCGCTGTTCCCTGCGTCGCCGGTTCCTACGCCCGTGGTCCATTCCGCGGAGACCCATTCCATTGCGCGGTTGCAGTCCCCCAACGCCGCCGGCTCTGGTAAGAATTTCCTTTGCTTCGTTCCATTCCATTTAGCGTAGTATACTGTCCTATGAATACTCTAGCCACCATTTAGCGTAGTATACTGTCCTACAGCGTACCACCCATTGAGCATCCATTGTATGTGCAGTGTACTATGAATAATACTCCCAACGATGAGGCAGTTCCCCCCATGGACGAAACGACTGCATACACTGTCGAAGAAGACGAGTGGACATTGACTTGTATTGGCACACAACCTACAGTGGTTAGTAGTTTGAATTTATTGTATACAATTTAGTAGTTATATATTACATTACAACTGTTTGTGGTGAATAGGGGAGTGGCCATGGAATTCATGATATTGATTGGGATTCAATAATGGTAGAAGAAACCAACAACGAAGAAGGAAGAAATGACGTACTAGTGAACAAGGTCTATATTATCAGCTTGGACTGGATACTCAAGATGATAGAAGGGAAGATGATTCAAGTGCTTCCCGTTTTGGAAATAGCATTCCATGTGAAGAAGAATTGGGAGCAGGCATTCCGTGTTCTGATGCAGTGCTCGATGAGACTAGGACCATATATGATATGAACAATCCAGTAATGGAGCCTGGCAGCTTGTATGCAACAATGCACCACTTCAGACTCGCAATTAGACAATACGCCATAAATAAAGAATTTGAGCTTGGAATTGAGGCAACCAATAAGACTAGATTTAGAGGGTATTGTAAAGGGCCTGATTGCCCTTGGAGCATTCATGCTAGACCGGAGATGAAAGGTTCTCCTACAATTCAAGTAAGCTGAGATTATAGCTTTTTCACTTAATATGTACAATTCAAAGAATATAGGTATTTGACACTTTAACCAATTTTTCAGGTAATTGTCTTGAATGACAAACATACTTGTTCTTCAAGTGGTAGACGTAAGACGACTACACCTACAGGAGCTTGGGTTGCGGCATGTGCCCTTCCTTTGCTAATGAAGAAGCCTCATATGGGTGCTAAGGAGCTACAAACTACATTGCAGGACACTTTTGGTTGTACAATTTATATGACACAGTTTGGCATGGGAAAGAGAAAGCTTTGAAGGAATTATTTGGAAGTTGGGAAGAGAGTTTTCAGCTACTATGGCGTTGGAGAGAAGCAGTTATGCAAAAGTCACCGAATAGTGTCATTGAGCTTGATGTCAAAATGGATGAGGGGCGTCCTTTCTTCAGTAGATTTTTTTGTGCGCTCGGTCCATGCATTTCTGGTTTCAAGGGTGGGTGCCGACCATACCTAAGTGTTGACTCCACAGCTCTTAATGGAAGGTGGAATGGTCACCTATGTTGTGCAGTAGGTGTTGATGGGCACAATTGGATGTATCCAGTAGCATATGGATTTTTTGAGGCAGAAAATACTGAAAACTGGACATGGTTCTTTCATCAGTTGCACAAGGTTGTGGGGGATCTGCCTTTGTTAGCATTGTGTTCAGATGCCTGCAAAGGGCTTAAAAATGCTATGAACAATGTCTTTCCGCATGCTGAGAAAAGGGAGTGTTTTTAGGCATCTCATACAAAACTACATAAAGCTGTTTGGTGGGTCTGAGTACATGTATCCAGCAGCTAGGGCTTATAGGAGAGAAGTCTTCGACCACTATTTTAGTAGCATCCAAGAAATCCCTAGGGTCAGTAGTTGGCTAAATGAGCATCATGACTATCTTTGGTACAGAAGTGGCTTCAATATGGACATCAAGTGCGACTACTGTCGGCGTTCCGAGACCGGGGGGTCCCTGAGCCGACGAATGAATGTCGCCGCGTGCCCCAGCCCAGATGGGTCGAGCGCGAGGGCGAGCGCGAAGGGGGGAGAGCGAGGCGGCCGGAGACCGGCGTGAGAGAGGTGGGAATCCCGTGGCCTTCGTGTTCGTCCCGCGCCCAGGTCGGGTGCGCTTGCAGTAGGGGGTTACAAGCGTCCACGCGGGAGAGGGAGCGAGCGGCTCCAAGCGAGCACGTGTCTCGTCCTCGTCCCCGCGCGGCCAACCTTCTCTAAGAGGGCCCTGGTCCTCCCTTTTATAGGCGCAAGGAGAGGATCCAGGTGTACAATGGGGGGTGTAGCAGAGTGCTACGTGTCTAGCGGAGGAGAGCTAGCGCCCTGAGTACATGCCATTGTGGCAGCCGGAGAGATTTTGGCACCCAGCTGGTGTGATGTCGTGGCCGTCGGAGGAGCGATGGAGCCTGGCGGAGGGACAACTGTCGGAGCGGTTGAATCCTTGCTGACGTCCTCTTGCTTCCGTAAGGGGGCTGAGAGCCGTCGTCGTCATAGAGTATGCAGGGCGCCATCATTGCCTATCTGGCAGGGCGAGCCCGATGGGACACCGGTCTTGTTCTCTGTGGCCCGGGTCAGCTCGGGGTAGGGTGATTATGGCGCCTCCTGTTGATGTGGCTGGTCTACGCCCTAGGTTGGGCGATGTGGAAGCTCCTCCGAAGCCGAGGTCGAGTCCGTCTTCCGTGGCTGAGGTCGGGTCCAAGCCCCAGGTTCGGGCGAGGCGGAGATCGCCGGCTGGCGCTGGGGCGGAGTCCGAGCCCTGGGGTCGGACGAAGCGGAGTTCGTCGTCTTCTGGGGCCGAGCCCAAGTCCGAGCCCTGAGGCGGAGATCGTCGTCTTCTGGGGCCGAGCCCAAGTCCGAGCCCTGGGTAGGGCGAGGCGGAGATCGCCGTCTTCTGTGACTTGGCCCGAGTCCGAGCCCTGGGTCGGGCGGAGTTTGCCATCTTCCGGGACTTAGCCTGAGTCCGAGCCCTGGGTCGGGCGGAGTTCGCCGTCTTCCGGGACTTAGCCCGAGTCCGAGCCCTGGGTCAGGCGGAGTTCGCCGTCTTCCGGGACTTAGCCCGAGTCCGAGCCCTGGGTCGGGCGGAGCGGAGCTTCCTATGGTGCCTTTGGCCAGGCCCGACTGCCTGTCAGTCTCACTCTGTCAGTGGCACCGCAGTCGGAGTGGCGCAGGCGGCGCTGTCCTTCTGTCAGGCCGGTCAGTGGAGCGGCGAAGTGACGGCGGTCACTTCGGCTCTGCCGGCTGGGGGCGTGCGTCAGGATAAAGGTGTCAGGCCACCTTTGCATTAAATGCTCCTGCGATTTGGTCGGTCGGTGCGGCGATTTGGTCAGGGTTGCTTCTTGGCGAAGGCAGGGCCTTGGGCGAGCCGGAAACATGTTCGCCGCTGAAGGGGGGCCTCGGGCGAGACGGAAATCGTCCGGGGTCGGCTGCCCTTGTCCGAGGCTAGGCTCGGGTGAGGCGTGATCGAGTCCCTTGAATGGACTGATCCCTGACTTAATCGCACCCATCAGGCCTTTGCAGCTTTGTGCTGATGGGGGTTACCAGCTGAGAATTAGGAGCTTTGAGGGTACCCCTAATTATGGTCCCCGACAGTAGCCCCCGAGCCTCGAAGGGAGTGTTTGCACTCGCTTGGAGGCTTTCGTCGCACTTTTTTTGCAAGGGGACCAGCCTTTCTCGTTTGCGCTTTTGTTCCGGTGGGTGCGCACGAGCGCACCCGCCGGGTGTAGCCCCCGAGGCCTCAGAGGAGTGGTTTCACTCCTTCGAGGTCTTACTGCCTCACGTAGTGCTTCGGCTGGTCTGGTCGTTCCCTCATGCGAGCTGGTCGTAGCCCAGGTGTACGGTCGGGTCCCAAGTTCTCAGGCTGGTATGTTGACGCTGTCAACGGTTCGGCCGGAGCCGGGTTTGCGAGAGCAGCCCCCGAGCCTCTGCACAGAGCGAGAGGGCGGTCATGGGTAGACTCGGCTTTTTTACATACGCCCCTGCGTCGCCTTTCCGCAAGGAGGAGGGGGGAAAGCGCCATGTTGCCCTCGATGGGCGCCGAACATGGTGTCTCTGATGAGCTGCAAGCGGGTAATGCGAGTGGACGTTCGTGCCCCGTTCGTTAGGGGTCGGCTAGGGGCCCAGAGGCACGCCCAAAAGTACCTACGGGTGATCTGCCAGACCCGGTCCCCTGGTGACGGGGTCCGAGGGCTCGATGCCTCCCTCTGATGGGATTCTGTTACAAGATCGTTCCCGCTGGTCTCGGAAATGTCCTAGGGTACCTCGGGAGCGCAGCCCGAGCCTCGGTTATGTATCGAACGTACCCATGGTCATCCCTCGCTCGTCGTCTGAGGCGGCTGTGAACCCTTCGGGGGCCAGCCTTCGAACCCCTGATCAGTAATGGGCACGGAGCCCGAGTAGCTTGAGGCGGCCGTGGAACCCTTTCGAGGGGCCGGCCTTCGAACCTCTGACCAGTAGTGGGTGTAGGGCCCACGCGATCTGAGGCGGCTGTTGAACCCTTCCGGGGGGCCAGCCTTCAAACCTCTGATCAGTAGGGGGGCTCGGAGCCCGGTTCCTTCTCGGGGAAGGATCCTTTTCGGGGTATCCCCCTTTCCCGGTCCCTGTTGCAAGAGAGAGAAAGAGGAAAACGGAAAAGGATACGAAATCGAACGATGCAGCGTACCTTTTTTGACGCAGTCATTACGGTGAAGGCGAAGCGTCGCTCGCTTCTCATGCCAGAGGCGCCGCGTGTCACGCCACGGAGTTGATGCGACAGGGCGAGTGGTTCGCAGGGTAGCCGTTGCGCGTGCGTGAGCCGTTCGAGGAACAGGTCATGGGCGCATTGCCTTCACGCCGTGAGAGAGGGTTGTCTCGCTGCCCCCGGATGGGACGTAAGCTTGGCTGACGACGTGACCGCTGCACCTGCTCGCCTGCCACCGCCATTACTGCCGGCCCGTCTTCGGCCGTATTGACCGTCGCGCCAGGCTGGAGCCGCTGGTTCGTGCGCTGGGTGGCCTCGAATCTTGGTATTGGTTCCGTAGTCGAGGAGGCGCGGTGGTGGCGCAGGTGGCGATGCAGTTACTCACACGTAGCAACCGGCGCACCGGTTGCATGACGCGTGGGCCTGGGCCTCCGTGCTGGGCGTGTTGGGAGTCGGAGAAGTGCGCCCACTTGGCGCGGTTGCATGCCGCCTGCACGGCTGCCCGCCCTTTCGCCCGCTGGTCTGGGCAAAAGTGGAGGGTCGCTTGTAACCGCTGGGCGGTTGTACGCACCGCGCGCGGCGGTTTGGCTTCTTCTGCTCTGAGTCGGCTTGCATGACGTGTGGGACCCAGCCCCCGCGCCGTAGGGGAGGACCTTGGAGTGTGTTGGAGAAGACTCAGCCCGTGACGGCTGGGGACGCGAGTAGGGAGAATCGCCTTTAAAAGGAGAGTGACCCCCTTGGAAGGCGACCATGTCTTCGCGCTCCCTTATGCATCGTGCCTTTCCACCTTCCAAGTCCCCGGATGGGGGAGATCCGCCGTCTTTCCGCCTCGTCGTTGGGGGGAACACAACTCCGTGGGAGTTGGCACCTCTCAGCCATCGTTCGGCTTCAAGGATTTTCATCATGCGGCCCGGCTGCACCCCTCCACTGGTAGTCACCCAAAATGGTGACCTCCAGTTTGATGGTGGGGGAAAGCGAGCCGAGCCGCGGCCTCTGCCCCTCCCTCAGCCTCAAGGATTTTCATCACTAGTGCTGGGGAGGGGAGTGTGCCGAGTTGGGGTCGGCCCCTGCGTGGGCGGTGGCCCGCTCCTTCCCTCAGTGATCGGGGGGAAGGGCGGGAATCGTCCGTGGCGCTGACAGCTGCACCGTGCCCGGCTCTCTGAGCCGAGCGGCTTCGGAGCCGCTCCCGGTGCCGCCTCCCGCCACGGCAGCTGGAAGAGGTTCTGCCGCCGACGAGTTTGCCGGCGCCACCCGCGGACCGACCTCCAACTCTACGGCCTTCTGCCCGTCCTTGCCTCTCGAGTTTGGGCACGGGTGGGGGCCTCCCAACAGCAGCATCCGCCCTGAGGTCATCGCTGCTGCTGTTCGGACCCCCGGAGCAGAAGTCGTCGTCGTCGCCGCTGCTGGGGCGGGCGACGACAAGCCGTTCATCGGTCTTCTGTTGCTCCGCAGGCCTCTCCCCCGTCGAGTGGGGTTGTTCGTACCTGCGGAGGTGGAACCGGAGTTCCGTTTGTAACGGCACCTTGGATGCCAGTGATTTTGTTCACTGTGGCTGTCGGAGCCTGAACATGTATGTATTTTCGGCACGGGGCCGTGTTTTTCCCTTATTTTCGAGCACTAAGGCTCGCCTGTTGGTTGTCTGAACCGCTTCACCAAGCGTGAGTCGCCCCGTGTAAAGGTGACGAGTGAGGTATCCGTATCCCGGAGGCGTAGGAGTCCCTCGGCTCGGTCAGCCCTATTGTCCGAGGCTTCTCTAGCTTAATTAAAGAAACCCCTCGGCCGCTCTTCGACGAGCCGAGGCCAGGGGTAGCGACGTCAACATGAACAGAGGCAGAGTTGGCTCGAAAAGAAAAACCTGGTTGGCCGGAGCCTGGCCGGGTCGTCCGTTAGCGGGACCGACGCCGGAATTGACTAGCCGAGGCCTCGGGTCGGGCTGACGTCCTTGGAGGATAGCTGGCCGAGGCCCCGGTGTGACCGGCCGAGCCGCCTGCTCGGGCCGGATTCCCGAGAAGACACTGGTAGCGATGGCCCGGGCATGGCGATGACGTCGTCCTTCAGAGCGGAGATCTTCGGACCGTGTCGCCGTCCGAGGCTAGGTCGGACCTCGCTGAAGGTGTCGTCGATGCCGAGGGTGCTGCTGCTCCCTTCAGCCGTCAAGATCCGAGCCTGCAGGATCGGATTGTCTTATAGCGTGTGTTTCCTGTGGCCGCCGAGGCCAAAACACACCCTCGCCGTGTTGTAAAGCCGCGTCTCCTTTCCTCTTGTTTCGAGTAACTGGACCCTTTTGTTGGTAACAGAAATGTTTGTGCGAGCGAGAGTTGCTTCTCGCGGAAGGTGATGAGTGAGGTATCCGTATCCCGGAGGCGTAGGAGTCCCTTGGCTCGGTCAGCCTTGCCGCTTACGCGCACTCTTACCCGTCCATGGGGCTCTGTTCCCGACGCAGTCGAGAAGGCTCGAGAAATCGCTTCGGCAGAAGAGCTTCCGAACGTGAAGACTTGTTCGGTCCGCGGGATCACTTATCCGAACGTGAGTTACTTATCGCAGAAGGTGATGAGTGAGGTATCCGTATCCCGGAGGCGTAGGAGTCCCTCGGCTCGGTCAGCCTTGGCTGCTTACGTGTACTCCGTCGTTTTCAGGATCCGCTTTCGAAGTAGTCAAACAGCCCGAAAGACCTTCTGGCAGAAAAGATCTTTTTTCGAGGAAAATTTCGACGCAGAGGGGGTTCCCCCCCTTTTAGCCCCCGAGGGAGGGTCGGGCTTTGCCGAGGCGAGGCCGACCCTTCCTTGACGACTAAACTTTTGCTGGGCGCGAGATATATGAACAACTTGAAAACATCTTAAGGGTAGAAGCGACGTAGCTGTTGGATGTTCCAAGCGTTGCCGTAGATCACGCCTTGACTATTGGCCAGCTTGTACGTTCCGGGCTTCAGAACTTTGGCGATGACGAACGGCCCCTCCCAGGGGGGCGTGAGCTTGTGCCGTCCTCGGGCGTCCTGTCGCAGCCGAAGCACCAGGTCGCCCACCTGGAGGTCTCGGGACCGGACCCCTCGGGCGTGGTAGCGTCGCAGGGACTGCTGGTACCGCGCCGAGTGTAGCAAGGCCCTGTCCCGAGCCTCCTCCAGCTGGTCCAGCGAGTCTTCTCGGCTAGTTTGGTTGCTTTGGTCGGTGTAGGCCCTCGCCCTCGGGGAGCCGTATTCTAGGTCTGTGGGCAAGACGGCCTCGGCCCCGTAGACTAGGAAGAACGGCGTGAAGCCCGTGGCTCGGCTTGGCGTTGTCCTCAGACTCTAGACCACCGAGGGGAGTTCCTTCATCCATCGCTTGCCGAACTTGTTGAGGTCGTTGTAGATCCGAGGCTTGAGCCCTTGTAGAATCATGCCGTTGGCATGCTCTACTTGCCCATTTGACATGGGGTGAGCCACGACGGCCCAGTCCACCCGGATGTGATGATCCTCGCAGAAGTCCAGGAACTTTCTGCCGGTGAACTGGGTGCCGTTGTCGGTGATGATGGAGTTCGGGACCCCGAAGCGATGGATGATGTTGGTGAAGAACGCCACCGCCTGCTCGGACCTGATGCTGTTCAGGGGTCGGACCTCGATCCACTTGGAGAATTTGTCGATGGCGACCAGCAGGTGCGTGTAGCCCCCGGGCGCCTTCTGCACGGGGCCGACGAGGTCCAGACCCCACACAGCAAAAGGCCAGGTGATGGGTATCGTCTGCAGAGCCTGAGCGGGCAGGTGGGTCTGCCTCGCGTAGAACTGGCACCCTTCGCAGGTGCGGACAATTCTAGTGGCGTCGGCCACCGCCGTCGGCCAGTAGAAGCCTTGCCGGAAAGCATTCCCGACAAGGGCTCGAGGCGCTGCGTGATGGCCGCAAGCCCCCGAGTGTATCTCTCGCAGGAGTTCCTAACCTTCGGCGATGGAGATGCATCGATGGAGGATGCCGGAGGGGCTGCGGTGGTAGAGCTCCTTCTCATCACCCAGCAAGACGAACGACTTGGCGCGCCGCGCCACCCGCCGAGCTTCGGCTCGGTCGGAGGGTAGTTCTCCTCGGTGGAGATATTGCAGGTACGGGGTCTGCCAGTTCTGATCAGGCGTGACCCCACTTTGCTCCCCCTCGACGTGCAGCGCCTCGCCCTCGGGGGCCGAGGGCACCTCGGGTTGAGTCGAGGATGCCTCGGACCGAGTCGAGGGTGCCTCGGGCTGATCCGAGGGTGCCTCGGGCTGGGCCGAGGGTGCCTCGGGCTCGGGCGTGTCGTCGATCTTGACGGAGGGTTGATGCAGATCCCGGGAGAAGACGTCCGGGGGAACCGTCGTTCGCCCTGAGGCTATCTTAGCCAGTTCGTCCGCAGTCTTGTTGTAGCGCCGAGCGATGTGGTTGAGCTCGAGCCCGTAGAACTTGTCTTCCAGGCGCCAAACTTCATCGCAGTAGGCCTCCATCTTCGGGTCGCGGCAGTGGGAGTTCTTCATGACTTGGTCGATGACGAGCTGCGAGTCACCGCGAGCGTCGAGGCGTCGATCCCCTAGCTCGATGGCGATCCGCAACCCGTTGACTAGAGCTTCATACTCAGCCACATTGTTGGATGCCGGGAAATGGAGGCGTAGCACGTAGCGTAGGTGCTTCCCGAGGGGCGAGACGAAGAGTAGGCCTGCGCCGGCTCCTGTCTTCATCAGCGACCCGTCGAAGAACATGGTCCAGAGCTCCGGTTGGATTGGAGCCGTCGGTAGCTGAGTGTCGACCCATTCAGCTACGAAGTCTGCCAAGACCTGGGACTTGATGGCCTTCCGAGGAGCGAACGAGATTGTCTCGCGCATGATTTCCACCGCCCACTTTTGCAATCCTACCCAAGGCCTCTCAGCACTGGATGATCTCCCCCAGGGGGATGGATGACACCACAGTTACCGGATGAGACTCAAAGTAGTGTCGCAGCTTCCGCCGCGTCAGGATCACCGCGTACAGTAGCTTCTGAACTTGTGGGTAGCGGATCTTGGTTTCTGTAACGCCCTGAATTTGGGGGTAGAGTTTTTCTTCTTTTCTCTCAGCAAATTCAGGCGTTACCCTTTTTCTTTTTTCTCGTTCCCCTCGCTAAACCTTGATCTTTTCCAAAGTTATAGCGGGTTTTGGCTTTAGACCCCGTGTAAAGCAAAACCTTAAAATACTTTATTTTGGGTGTTGCATCATGCCGAAGCACATTTCTTTGTCTGATGTTGAGTGTTCGTCTCGTTCCATTCCGGATTTCGATTCGCGATTTAATTCCATTTAGTGGTCCGCGCTCGTCGTGGGTTTTCGATCCGCGAAGTGGCCCGGCCTAGCCTAGCCCAGCCCAGCCTAGCCCAGCCCGGCCCGGCCCTGCGCGCCCCTGGCGCCCAAACCCCCCCCCCATGCGCCCCCCTTCTCCCTCTCTCTCTCATTTGGATCTCCCGCGCAACAACCTCTCCTCTCCCTCTTCCACCTCTCTCTCCCCGTGGTGCCCTAGGATTTGGAGACGGCGATCACCGGATTTTGGACCCCGAGGTGAGCTCCCCTCCCCTCCCCTTCTCCTCTCTCTCTCTCTCCCTCTCCCTCCTCTTCTTCCCCCCCCCCCCCCCGCGCGCCCTCCCTCTTCCCCTGCCCGCGCGCGACCCCCGCTCGGCCTCCCTCCCCGGCGGCGGCGCGGCCCCGCTCGGCCCCCTCGACCCCGGCGGCGCGCGGCCCCCGCCCGGCCCCCCCAGCGGCGCTCGGCCCGCCCCCCGCCCTCCCCTGGTCCACGGCGGTGCGGCCCCCGCCCCCTGCCCGCGCGGCGGCGCGGCCCCGGCGCACCCCCGGCGTGGCCCGGCGCGGCCCCGGCGGGCTCCCTGCTCGCCCGGCGCGGCCCCCGGCGCGGTCCGGCCCCCGGCGTGGCCCTGCGCGCCCCCGGCGCGGCCCCTGGCCGGTTCAACCGCCCCGTGCCCGGCCTCGCCCGACCGTGTCCCCGCTCGCCCGCGCTCGCGGTGATTATTTTTAGTCGGTAGTTAACGTCAAACTCCGTTAGTTAGCGTGCTGCGTCGCGCGCTTCGCCGCGCGACAGATTTGTCTAATTTCAGATTCTATCTGTGTGTTGCGTCGTGCGCTTCATCGCGCGACGATTCATTTTTAATTTCAGGTTGTTTAAGGTGTAACGCCGCGTGTGTATTCACGCGACGTTCCACTTTGGACTCAGTTTAGTCGACGTATGCCGTCGTGCGTTTCGTCGTGCGACGCTTAACGTCTCCTCATAACTAAGGCGAAGTGTCTCGTTGCGTGCTCGGTCGCGCGACGAGTCGTTAACTTCTTAATTTGTTTTAGAGTGCTATGTCGCGCGTCTCGCCGCGCGACCATCCTTTTTATTTATCTCTACCTGCTTATAATGATTAGACATGAAACATGACTTTATTTACGCTAAACATAGTGTCTACGTTAAATTTCCTCCCATTAAACAAGTGGTTAATTTATAATCATGTAACGTGATCGTTTCTCGACTGTCTTTTTCTCTTTCTCTCTTAACCGTAGTTGCGAGCCCGCGTGGGAACGTTAGTTTACTTATCGCATTCTATTGTATGGTGTACTGTTCTTTGTATTAAATATGTGGATGTATGTATGTTTGCGCTCGCATAGATGGACGATCCGGTTGGAGAGCCCGAAGAACCCGTAGGAGAAGCCCCTGAGCAGCAGTCGGTTGGTGGAGGCAAGTGTCCTTTGACCTATCTCTGTCCTATTCATTCTTTAATTCACCTCCCGCATTACACATTTATACCTAAGGATTGACTAGCTTTGTTATCCATGTCCTTGTTTACCTATTTGGGTCGGTTTTATTATTGTGTTAGCTTCATGCTATTGCTCAAAACTCTAATCAATGAACATGATGAGATTATATATGATACGCTGTTTTCCCCTCTCTTATTATGATGTTATACTTGTGGTTTTCAAGGGGGCTCGAGCGGTTTCTCGAGTGCCTCTCCGTAAGGGACCTGTTCTATGGATGACCGCCCGGGAAAACAGTGCAACCATGAGGGTGGAATGGGACGCCCTTAGCTGAATAATTAGAGGAACCGGGGTGTAGTTCGCTTAGCCGTCGTGCCGTCAATGGGGCTCGGTGTATGCGGCTCGCTCTGCCAAGGTTGATTTGTCCCTTGGGGAGGAGTGCGGTACATTAGAAACCTAACGGGCGACTACAGTCCCGGGGAATCTTTGTAAAGGCTACGTAGTGATGCCCTGCTGGGTCACCTTGGTAGTGATCAATGGAGAGTCATGATCTCCGGGCAGAAAGGGAATCACGGCTTGTGGGTAAAGTGCACAACCTCTGCAGAGTGTTTGAAAACTGATATATCAGCCGTGCTCGCGGTTATGAGCGGCCAAGGGAGCTCCAGTGATTAGTGGTACTTGATCAGAGACATTTTGGTTTACAGATGACAATGAGGATGGTTATGATTATGCTTTGGTAATGGTAAGTGGTATTCTTTCCGTTTGGAAAGGGTACTTTGGGTTAATAACTTGGGTTAATGCTAAAACCTGACTTTCTACTAGTAAATAACAAACTGACCAACTAAAAGCAACTGCTTGACTTATCCCCACATAAAGCTAGTCCACTACAGCCAAACAGGATACTTGCTGAGTATGTTGATGTGTACTCACTCTTGCTCTACACACCAAACCCCCCCCCCCCAGGTT